>CM038706.1:30516365-31249395 GCA_021613375.1 Megaleporinus macrocephalus
ATAGAATCCTATCCCCAAAGACCCACTGATAACCTAAAAGCCTTGTCATGAAAGTTTTATGGTTTTTTAATAAAAAGCATTGCATGTTTATTGTGTGTGGTTTTGAACTGTGTAAATACTTTGTGAACTAAAAACTGTAGTGTTCTCACAAGAAGATCTCAAAAAATGATCTGTCATATAGAATCGCACTCTGCAGGGGTCAGATGACCATTTAGCACCACAAACTCGGCAGGGGTCCGGGAGATCACAAGAGCATTGCATGCTGAGTGCATGATCATAAAATAATTCCGATTACACAGACTTTGGGGTGAACTATATAATGCAGAATCATTATTAATTAAACGAGAATGAGCTGATATGCGTGTGTAGCTCTCCCGCTGGTGAGAAACTTTGCAGATTAAACTTACATTCTTCATTCCTGAGGATTTTGGTTTGGTGATTTATTCAGTATTTAAAAATACTTAATCGATAACCACATACAGATTTGCTTGATTTGCTGAAAACTTCTATCAAAAAAAAAGATCTAAAAAGCACCCTTAACCCTTCTACTAAAAACTTGTAAAGCTTGGTTTGGTATGGCATTGTCGAAGACTATTCTAACATGCCAAAATGATCCTGTGTGTGTTTTACCCACAGATACCACGAACCTCCAAATTTACAGCATGCTTAATGAATATTTACGACTATCAGACTGACTGTAATGTAAGTAGATTTAATGCAAACAGAATGTTTTAAGGAATTAACATATTAAAATAGTTTAAAACTGTGACCGCATATGAGCACAGATTTGGGGTCCATATCTCTGATTTCCTGAAGTCTAGCACTGTGTTGGAAATAACGTGTGGAGTTTGGCTTATTTCTAATGTTTCTCTGCTGATCTTCAAAGCTTCCAATATCAGATATTGAATGTTGTAGGAGCATAACACTCTTATGAGGCTGTAAAGTCTGAAATCAGCTAGTCTTATTTCTGCTGAGCTCTAAATTTCCCTGGCTCTCCGGACCTCCACCATAGGTGAGCGTCTTGGCATGGCTGTCTGGAGTGAATTTAAGTCGAATACAAATTTGCAACATTCCATATCTCTGGTTTCTCAAGGTTAGCAAAATGATCCAGGGCTCATCTGGAAGGTCAATATTATGCTTTACTGATCTGTGGACTTTAGCTTCATCAGATCAGATTTTTACAGTCTTGGTGGAAAGCATTTTAAAGTCTGAAGTCATCCAAACCCTAGCACCCAACCGTATGGTAGATTACATGTTGGCGTTTAAAAGCAACATAAGCAGTCTTAAAACAAAAGCTGCATACAGCCTTGAAAGCATTGCCATGGTGACAGCTTCACCGGCACAAATGGAGGATTATCAAAAGATTGAAAACTTAACATCAAAATTTGGAAAAATAAGGGAATGTCTCACTGACATCTTTGGTACGCTGCCATTCCTACTGATGGCAGCAGAATTTTCTGCCTCTGGTCCTTAAAAACAATGCACAATGGACATCAGTGGTTTGTCATCGACTAAACTCGATCTGTACTATTCATAGTCTTGGATTCAACAAAGGTGGTCTTGACAACGACAGCCTTGTTATGCATTCGAGTCCAAATGGATTTAAAGCAAAAAAGGAAAATACCACTTGAAAATTCACTGCATAACTGGCAGGGTTAGTAAAATCACCTCCTGAATGTTTACTATAGCCTGACATTTTTCCAATGTCAGCCTATTCAGAAAGATAAACAAACTTCTTTTCCAGAAACCAGAGGACTGAGGTCCGAAATGCTGAGCCTTTGAAAGCTGACTAAATTCCATCTTTGAATGTTTATCACTTTGAGTTTTGTTTTATTTTTGATATAGTTTGATAAGTTGGCACTAAGAGCCAGAACCAGCCACACATTAGCGGAGCCAAACCTAAAGGCCGAGCTACACCCTGCAGATATAAGGTTGATTTCCTGTAGAATCCTGTTTGGATTCACAGCTCTAATCTGTGAGATAACTGCTGCTGTGAAACGCTCTTACATCACTTAATGGTAATAAAATAAGGTCCGGATGCAGAGATGGCAGATTGTTTCTGTATTTTTTTACTGGATTGCAGTGTGCAGTGCTTTTCTCTGTAGGTATGAATCCACAAATTAATTGCGTTTCTCTTCATGCTCTGACCCAACATTCCTGAAACATTCCTGTTGTTTTAAAATGTTCAAGGCATGGAACCTCATCCTTTCAACTCTCACTGTCTTAACTGTCTCATTGAATAAAGAATGAAGGTTTTTGATGTGAAAACACAATGTGGGATGGATCCTTGAACGATGAATAACACTAGAGTCTCCAGTTCAAATGGGTACTGGAAATGAGTAGGCAGACAGCGTGATGTGAAGGCTCAGACTAGTTGGGCAGAGACTCGGGGCACCTCCGGCATCTGCACTTCCCACTAGATAATGAGTGAAACAGAGGGGCTGTCCTGGAAATATAGTTAATATATTTAATATTTCTTATTTTGAGATTGTTGTGAGCTCATTATACGATTATTTAATTTATTTCCAGGTGTTTTAACTTGTTTTAATTGAGTTGAGTAAATAATGGTAATGAAATAATGATCACTATGTTGCCAGATAAAACCATGTAATGCATTAGAGTGACTGGGACTTGATGAGAATATTTATATTTGCTCAAGTGCTTGAGATGCTGCACATTTCCTTTTCCTTCATTTTTCTTTTCTCTTGTAAAGAAAAAATGAGGTTTTGACCTGATAGCAACTATAATTTATATCCACATCATTTTAATTTCTTATTTAAATGTTGAATATATTTTTTTACTCAAGTATTCATGATAATCTTGAACATGAGTTTTTCCTGTGATTCAGAGCCAAAACTGTTTTTTGTTTTCAGGTTAGTGTTTATGTTTAGTATGAGTAAAACAGTACACATGCGTTGCCAGGTGCTTGCTGAATAAAGACATTTTAAAAAGCTGTGGTGACCAGTGTTAATTTTAATGAACACTTTTTTCATGACAAAAACGAGAACCAAATAAAAACTACACAAAAGGATACAAACTATGACGAAATTGATTGACACTTCAGTCAACGAATAAAAACGAGACGAAAATGGGACGACATCCAATCAGAACTATTTCAGTGTATATGGAGAGGCGGGACAAGCCGAGTAGCCAACAATCAAACACACACTCGCACAAATTTGGTCTAAACCCGGGAAGACCATACGAGTCTGTGAACTGTTGCTACTCATGATGAAACTTAGTCTATACAGTGTCAGCAGAGAGAAAGAGAGGACGCTGGACATCAGCCCTCCAGCACCACCGTTAGCTAGCTTTACCGCTGCTAACGCTATCTTAGCATTTCTTAATCCTAGTCCTAAAAGCACACTGCCCTGTACATTTCAGAGCGTGTCCTGCTGTAAACGCTGTATTAACTCAGTAAAATGGTGTTAATGATCAGATTAGTTGGATCAGGTATGTGGGAAGCAGGTGAAACGCTGTATTAACTCAGTAAAATGGTGTTAATGATCAGATTAGTTGGATCAGGTATGTGGGAAGCAGGTGTAACGCTGTATTAACTCAGTAAGATGGTGTTAATGATCTGATTAGTGGGATCAGGTATTTGGGAAGCAGGTGAAGCGCTGTATTAACTCAGTAAGGTGGTGTTAATGGTCAGATTAGTTGGATCAGGTATGTGGGAAGCAGGTGTAACGATGTATTAACTCAGTAAAATGGTGTTAATGATCAGATTAGTTGGATCAGGTATGTGGGAAGCAGGTGTAACGATGTATTAACTCAGTAAGGTGGTGTTAATGGTCAGATTAGTTTATCAGGTATGTGGGAAGCAGGTGAAGTGCTGTATTAACTCAGTAAAATGGTGTTAATGATCAGATTAGTTGGATCAGGTATGTGGGAAGCAGGTGTAACGCTGTATTAACTCAGTAAGGTGGTGTTAATGGTCAGATTAGTTGATCAGGTATGTGGAAGCAGGTGAAGTGCTGTATTAACTCAGTAAGGTGGTGTTAATGATCATATTAGTTGGATCAGGTATGTGGGAAGCAGGTAAAGCGCTGTATTAACTCAGTAAGATGGTGTTAATGGTCAGATTAGTTGGATCACGTATTTGGGAAGCAGGTGAAGCGCTGTATTAACTCAGTAAGATGGTGTTAATGATCAGATTAGTTGGATCAGGTATGTGGGAAGCAGGTGAAGTGCTGTATTAACTCAGTAAAATGGTGTTAATGATCAGATTAGTTGGATCAGGTATGTGGGAAGCAGGTGTAACGCTGTATTAACTCAGTAAGGTGGTGTTAATGGTCTGATTAGTTGGAGCAGGTATGTGGGAAGCAGGTGACGCGCTGTATTAACTCAGTAAAATGGTGTTAATGATCAGATTAGTTGGATCAGGTATGTGGGAAGCAGGTGAAGTGCTGTATTAACTCAGTAAGGTGGTGTTAATGGTCTGATTAGTTGGATCAGGTATGTGGGAAGCAGGTGAAGTGCTGTATTAACTCAGTAAGGTGGTGTTAATGATCAGATTAGTTGGATCAGGTATGTGGGAAGCAGGTAAAGCGCTGTATTAACTTAGTAAGACGGTGTTAATGATCAGATTAGTTGGATCAGGTATGTGGGAAGCAGGTAAAGCGCTGTATTAACTCAGTAAGGTGGTGTTAATGGTCAGATTAGTGGGATCAGGTATGTGGGAAGCAGGTGAAGCGCTGTATTAACTCAGTAAGACGGTGTTAATGATCAGATTAGTTGGATCAGGTATGTGGGAAGCAGGTAAAGCGCTGTATTAACTCAGTAAGGTGGTGTTAATGATCATATTAGTTGGATCAGGTATGTGGGAAGCAGGTGAAGCGCTGTATTAACTCAGTTAGATGGTGTTAATGATCAGATTAGTGGGATCAGGTATGTGGGAAGCAGGTGAAGCGCTGTATTAACTCAGTAAGACGGTGTTAATGATCAGATTAGTTGGATCAGGTATGTGGGAAGCAGGTAAAGCGCTGTATTAACTCAGTAAGGTGGTGTTAATGATCAGATTAGTTGGATCAGGTATGTGGGAAGCAGGTGAAGCGCTGTATTAACTCAGTTAGATGGTGTTAATGATCAGATTAGTTGGATCAGGTATGTGGGAAGCAGGTGAAGTGCTGTATTAACTCAGTAAGGTGGTGTTAATGGTCAGATTAGTTGGATCAGGTATGTGGGAAGCAGGTGAAGCGCTGTATTAACTCAGTAAGACGGTGTTAATGATCAGATTAGTTGGATCAGGTATGTGGGAAGCAGGTAAAGCGCTGTATTAACTCAGTAAGATGGTGTTAATGGTCAGATTAGTTGGATCAGGTATGTGGGAAGCAGGTGAAGCGCTGTATTAACTCAGTAAGGTGGTGTTAATGGTCAGATTAGTTGGATCAGGTATGTGGGAAGCAGGTGAAGTGCTGTATTAACTCAGTAAGGTGGTGTTAATGGTCAGATTAGTTGGATCAGGTATGTGGGATGCAGGTGAAGTGCTGTATTAACTCAGTAAGGTGGTGTTAATGGTCAGATTAGTGGGATCAGGTATGTGAGAAGCAGGTGAAACGCTATATGTGCAGTGTGTCCGGACCAGAGTCTGGAAACTAGCTAGCTAACTCCAACCAACTGTGTTTGATTACCATGTCCCAAATATCTCCATCCACACTAGAAAGTGCATGAAACAGATTAGCTAGTTTTATTTGCAATTTATAAGTGCATGTAATGTGCAGTGTGTGTCTCTAGTAAACACTGTGACCTGGAGATGTGGCAGTTTTTAATTTGTTGATTTACTGTTGTTATTTGAATTGCACAATAAAAAAATGTATAGATAGTATTTTATAGATTGACAGCACTAGTAACAATTACTAAATAAATAAGAGATAATAAATAAAAAGGTGATACAAGGATTAAATAACAGTTTTCTCTTATTCACTTTGCAGTTACGGAAGACCTCAGATGTTGTTTGTTAAATGTGTTTGTGTGTGTATTGGTCTTTCAAACACGAATAATATTCCATAACTGGTTATTAAATGTTTAATTTCGTGTAAGTATATATAATGACTTAAAGCATTACATTTTACACCCTTTATATTCTAGTCGACTGAATCGACTGTAGATTTAGTCTAGACTATATTCTTATGATAATTAGTCGACTAAAACTAGTCAAAATGATTTATTTTGTCCAAATGTTTTTAGCAAGAAAGAACTTTTTGGCTACCACTACTTACAAGCTCTAAAAAAGTTTTAAAGAAAACCTTTTAAGTGAATAGTCAAAGAATGCTTGAAGGATTTTTATAATTTTAAATAATATTCCTGTTAAGTTAAATGTTTTACTGACGATGTTTTAAGGATGTTGTTAGGGTCACAGATTATGTTACCTGATGATGTCTTTAGACATTGCATCCCACCTATTCAGGAACAAAAAAAACACTTTCCTCTGAAAACATTGATTGATCATACGTGTACAGTTCTAAGAAAGGCATAAATGACAGCTTGTGTTATTCCCACATTTAACATTAGTAAGCTAAATAGCATCAGACTGTCCGCTGGTGTTGTCAAAATGGTGAGTCAAAATAACCTTTACTAATCAGAAACATAAAACAAATGGTATTCACCTCTGAGGCCATGCTCAGACTGCCAGCCCAAATATGATTTTTCGCACAATCAGACTGTTTCCATTTCTGATAATGTGAACAGCAAAAAAACCTACATGAAATCTGTTTTTTTGCCAATCAGATCCAAAACACATAGAGGCTGTTTGAAATTTCCTTGGATTTGTACAGAGGGGTCTAAAAACAGATTAAGAAACAAATCCAATTTTGTCTGCAGTATGAACATGGCCTAACCTCACAACTCACGAGATTGCTCACTGGAGGGCTATTAGAAATCTACGAGTTTCTTCTCTGAGATGGAATGGTTGAATGACGTGACACATCAATAATGGATCGTCTATTACATCCCATCATGCTCTCACATCCTGCTCTGCGGCTCGTAGCTCGTGTAGACAGCTTTACTGATTATAATGGAACAATTTGGTTTTGTCACTTGCAGCCAGAGATGAAATTTTATACCACGATTATAGTGACAAAAATTATCAGTATTATGGCGGTTTTGTTAAAATGTGCTGAAAACGTTCAAAAAATACTGAAGCACAAACTGAAAGTTTTGCACTGAAATCCACAAATAAAATTGGCAGCATTTCTGTTTCCATAAACATTATAATATTTACACAGACAATCCCTTCATATAAAACCATATCACATGTACATTCATATTAAAGCGTACAAACATGCTTCCTCCCTGATAAGCTTAATAGAGCTAGATCTGATAAGAACATTTAGACTATCAAACTATGTTACCTGTAGTTTTAATACAAAGTCAGCTTCCTGTCCATCAGCATCTTCTTCAAATTTTCTTGCACCACCTTAAATGATGAGTTTTTCAAGAAGTGTAAAGTCAACCACAGGTTTAAAGCCAATTAAAAATCGCAATGGTGATACTGACTGCTGGGAATTCTACTGTGATTTACCACAAAACCAGTAGCCACTGTCTCACCACTCTGATTTTTTACTGTTAGGACAAGGTTAGAGTTGGTAAATAACATCAAAGTGTGGTCTGAGTTTAGATTTATTCTTACAGTGAACTATGTTGTATTTTCAAAATGAGCAGCTGGTGACATAGAATTACCTCCAAAGCAACAAAATTAAGTTTTTTTTAAAGCAAATACACCTGAGGTCAAGGTAAAGCTCAGGTGTGGGTTTTCTTGTGGAAGGTAGGGAGGGATTAGCTCAGATATTTTCTATTTGCGATATATAACTTTTTTATGAGCAAAAATATATTCTCTTTGAAGAATGTTTCAGTTTTAAAGGTCCTATGTCAGTGTCCTTTCTTTCTTCTTTTGGATGGAATGGAACACATGTTGGAATGGATAGTGTTTACCAGACTGCATACTTTCTAATAACAGCACACGCCGAGTCTGAGCTCATGTTTGAATTTAATCCAAAACTCTTTGGTCAGCACTACTGTACTTCTAAAACAGAAAAAATAAGGTACCTTCAGTGGGTTTTAAGGAAAATCGTAGATGTGGTTGGTTTCACTCTTCTTGTGACACATCACTTAATCTATCATTTTAATAACATGTATCATTGATTTTCGCAATTTTATAGCAACACAGACCCATAAAAACACCACAGTCACTGACCATGTCTGAAAACATCTGACAGCAGACCAGTATAAACATTTAAAATGTGCTGTTATATAAAATGTATGGATTATGTGCTGACAATGTCAGTTAAAGCAACAGAGCAACTGGCTGCAATGCTACTCACTTTGAGAGAAAATCAGCTAAAAGCTAGGGAAGAGAAATTAGTGCTGTTGGGTGAATTTCTCATTCTGTTTGAATTGTTTGTATGAATTGGATATTAAAGACACTGATGTTATGGATGGTGAACAAGATCAAGGTCTTTGTTTTAATCAGTGGCCATTCTCACTGTATAGTACAGTCAAAGCAAGACTAGCGCACATTCATTTCAAAGAGAAGTGCATAAATTATATTAAACTATACTGAATGTATTGGACTGCATTCATATCCTGCACACTAAGCTTTGTGTGAAAGCATGTATTCATAAGCATAAGCAATTAATTTCCACCCACATGGCAGATTATTATGCTTTTAAAAGCAGGTGAAGCTTTAAAATAGCATTTATACAGATTTAATTGATATTAAAGCAAGTGGAGTTTATATGTTCTCAATTCAGGCATTGTAGTGGGTTCTTCAGATTTCCTTTCACTGGAAAAAGTGGTAAAATCTACTACTAATTAGCCGCACTTGCTAACAAAACTTGATTGATGAGTGAATGTTCATCACAATACAACATATTAATGTGGCAAAAATCATGACTATTAGGAGGTTGAGCTTTGGTTTGGTCTAGAAATATCCAAAGTATGTAAAAAGAAAAAAAAAAACCAAGAAAACAAATATCTTCAGGATAATGCTAATTTCTGCAATTCTTTAAACATCCTAACATTTTTTGTAGTATGTTGGTGTTAAGCTAATGCTGGTGCCCATGTATATTTTGCAGCTGTACTAGATTAAACACTACTACTATCTGAAGCTCGTAAAAGACATTGCTTGTTTTATCTAAAGCTTGGGCTGGGGCAACACGTCGACATAATCGTCGTAATCGATTACGATATTATGTCGATCAGCATAACGTGCATCGATGCGTCACATTCTACTGAAATGGATTTATCTGTGTTCATCTAAAGTTGTGGAAGTATTTTACACAGAAACACAGATGTCCAAAAACAAACGTATGAACGAAATGAACGCAGAGTAGGGACAGAAGGCTCTGTGTGTATCCGTATTTAATGTTGAGCATAAATGAACTTTAAAACATGTTACTACTTTTAGTAGTAGTCACTTGACTACGGATCGCTTACCATTTCTTAATCGCCTAGTGTAGATACCTAAGGCTGTTCTCGATAGCGCGGGGCTCTAAAACACACGTAGCTGGTTATCAAATGGCTCTCTGCCAAAATATATAGTCCACAAACGGTCTGATGTCTTGTCTGTGAGGCGTGTAGGCTATGTGTCATTTGTGCCCCTAAAAGTCCAGTCAGAGCGTAGACTTTTATCAGTAGCTGGTGAATTATTACAGGTAGACATATTTTTAAAGGTAAGCAGTAAAGATTTAAATAAAATAATACCAGAACATGGTAACTAAGTCCAGCATAAAAATCTTCTAAAACCTCATTAATTAAAATAAATAAAACTCCCAGGACTTAGCTGTGCATTATAGTATTGAAAGACACTCTCACCTTGTACTGGTAGCGGTTTAAGAGACTATCTTGGTGTTTTTGGAAGAGATTTGGAAGATATTCTTCCCTTCTGATATCATCTGATCTTGACGTCACAGTGACCGGTCTTATAACTCCAGGCTTTGTCTGAAACATAGATCAGAAGGTATTAGTGTTGAAATCGGCTAGCCAAATAAAGTGACCTTTCCATTACTTTTTGCAGTTCATGCAGTTTATAGAGTACTGGTTTTTCATTTGGGGATACTCCAGCTATTACTGTTGATCAATAACACATTATATGGATTTCAATATCAAAGGCAAGACATTGAAAGTTTTAGCTTGGAATTCCATCTGCATTCATTAGATGGCATGGTTTGGCTTGCTGACAGCTTCATTTTTCCTGAGGGGACGTTCCTTTTAATGTTTGTGTCTTTAGACGTGTCGGATAAGTCTTGATTAGCTATCCCAGTGAAAACGCTGTGCAGAAGTGAGAACTTAATGCAAAGCAGCTCTCCATATTTGATGAGTCAAAGTCAGAATCCAAAATTCAAAGTGAATAGTTAGCAATACACATAGGCGCCAACATAGTCTGCCCTCCCAACACTAAAACAGGGGGGTGGAGGGGCAACATCTCTCCAATCCTAGTGCAAAGCTCCAACAGCCACGGTAGCGAGGCTGCATAGAAAACAGCTGCTATTGTGAAACTGCATTTAACAGCAGGGATTTTAAGCATGCAGGGTGACCAGAACAATGTGCTTTTTTCCGCATGTACGTGTTTATGCAGGGTTGCCAGGTTGGAGGTTTTCCCACAAAGCCAGCTGATTTAAAAGTGCAGCGTGGGTGGATTTCATATAGATGTGGGGGATCGTTTTGTTCAGGCTACTTTCTAAATGTACTGCAGAAAAGGGTTTAAAATGACAACGAATCATCTTTTGAATGTCTCTTGCTCTCGTATGGAACCGCTGGCAAGGATAAACAGGAGCATACAGTATGAGAATTGGCAGAAGAGCACAGCTTGTTCGGTGATATCGGTGATCTTTCTAAGCCTGAAGGGGGACAAACCTGCTTTTGTGTAAGGAGACTACTGTTTATTAAATCTTTAAAAGATTTGTAAACACAATTTTATTCACTATGTTATGTTTTAAACTGTGTTTCATACATTTACATTTGCAGTGCAAAGCAAGAATATTATCTTATAATGGCAAAAGCAACATACATGATTAATAATTTATGTGTATTCAGCCATGATTTATGTTCCACATCATTTAAGTCAAACTATTTATCCTAAATTAGTGTAGTTAATACTTTTAAATACTACAGAAAATCTGCTTATTCAGAGAAAATAAAAAGACCTACCAGTGTTCTCTCTGTAGGATCTGAAACTTGGTGAAAGTTGGCCTGTGAGAACAAGAATGAGAGAATTATTATTGGTCTATAAAGCCTATAAAGAAGTGATCAAGCATCCTTGGTCAACATGGGCTAGAACTAAAACTGTGAGGACATTAAAGGGAAGTTTTTTGTTTTTAGGAGATATTTCTGAGGTGATTAAATTCAAGATAATCCACTTGCATAAAGAAGGAGAAACTCAAAGAGAGTTCTCAAAAATGTGAAAAAATTGCCCCCTAACAACCACCTGCAAGACCTGGCAGGACCAACAAAACTGTCCTCATCAAATAAACAATATTCAAAGCTTTTTTCTTTGAGAGAGAGGAGAACACTCCTGCTTCAGATCTGAAAGCATCCTCAGCTGTCCATCCTTCCACTGTGAGAAGACAACTCAACAGTATGGGTCTGAAAGGATGTGTATGAGTCTGAAAAGAAGCTCCTCTGAGAAAAGGAGACACATCAGACAAAAAGCTGCTGATGTTCTCAGAACAATGGGCTGACCATCCCAGAGGGAATGTGGTTAAGGTTATCTGGATGGTGAGAAGTGAAAGTACGTCTCCTAAAAGGAACGGAAGATGAATTTGACTGGAAATTATTATTTTTTTTGAAGCATAAGCCATGTTGTTTTACTGTGCTAAAAGCCTGGCAGCAAATGAAAGACTTATTTTATCAGGTGCATTCACAAAAACATTATTAGCACATCACTCGAGAAACTGAAGCTCTCTCTGAAAACTGAAATAAATGAATGAAGGGCTCTCAGCTTGATTGCAGTCATTCAGAAATATTTTTTTATAGAACAGAGCTGGAAAAAACATTAGTATGCAATGTTCTGATTCACTGACAGTAATCAGGCTTACCTTCAGCTCTAGTCGTAGAAGTCGTAATTTAGGTTTCTGCTATACAACATTTTCAGATGCAGTTTGTATGACCTTAAAGACCCTTATTTCTAATACATAAGTAGGTTACCTCAGTTTCTGTGCATGTAATAGGATTTTATGTGTTACAAAACACAAACTGAAATTAAACTGTCATTGTCAATATTGTATCACTTTAAAATAAATCAAATGTAGCCATTTTATTTGGTATCCAGAACCATCATTAAACATCATTAAATGTGTGTCTTTTTAGTTTTATATTAAACGTTGATGATGGTATGATGCAGAAAGTGCACAATAGCAATAGCCACACGCCATCTGTGTATATGACTAAAGCAATAGTAATCCGCCATGATTGTTTTTCTCTATGTTAGGTTAATTTACAAGAAACTTTCATTAGGTTTGGAGAATTGGAACTCTTGTTCAGGGCTCTTCTTCGTGAGGATTATCTGAAAGTTTGTGGCAAAAAACATGTTATTAAATGTGGCGTCTTTCACTTTTCTAACATTGGTTAGGCTCCCCTAATGTAAGTCACACATAATCTAGAATAGAGTGCACACTGTCAGCTTAAACACAAGAGTACTATGTAGGGAATATGGATGTTGTGTTTTGCTGCCTCAGTAGCCTACACTTGAAAGCTAACAGATCTAACAGATCTAGAGTTCTAGACGTTGTATAATTATCTGTGTTCTGTGCTATTCGTCTAAACACGAAGACATGTAGTCAATGCTAATAAAGCAGGTTAATAAAACACAGGGCTCAAAATCTCCTGTTACAGAGCAAGAATGGCGACTATTAGAGCTACACCTTATGAGTAAATAATCGATTAATTAAACGGTTTTTTTTTTTTCTTTCTTTCGATTAGTCGATTAATCTAATGACTAATTTTTAGATTACTCTAATATGAGTGTGTTAAGAATTACAGGGGCATTTACGAGGAAAACACATGATCATACTAGACTTTTTTTTTATTAAAATGTACCTTAAATGCACATGATCTAGAAATGGTTAAAAAACTAAGAGTCTACGCTCTGACTGGACTTTTAGAGGCACAAATGACATGTAGCCTGCACGCCTCACACACAAGAAACCGGACAGTTTGTGGACTATATATTTTGGCAGATACCATTTGATAACCAGCTACGTGTGTTTTAAAGCCCCGCGCTATCGAGAACAGCCTTACTACTGACCACTACTAAAAGAAATATGTTCATTTATGCTCAATGTTAAATACGGATACACACATAGCCTTCTGTCCGTACTCTGCGTTTATTTTGTTGTTTTCGGAAAGCTTACGGATACGGAGGGGATGGACCAATACTGCTGGAGACCGTGGGGGCTGTTCAGATCCAACTAAAGGCCTCAAAATCCCACACAACTATGGAAACATCCTCAATTTTTTTGGGTCAAAAAGTGAAATGCTCAGGTTAAGTGAATCACTCAGTGAGAATGCAGTTCACTCACTAAGGACCAGAATTCCCCCAAAACAAGCAAGAACTGAAAACAGATGCAATACAGGTCATGCAGAGAATCCTTAATGAGGATACCTGGTTTCTGGAGAGGTATAAGCTTGCAAACATACAGGCAGTCATGGAACCCAACTCTTGTGTAAGACAAGATGGGACCACCTGAATACTATGGGGTATAATAGTGAGTATAGTTTGTCTTTATTTATTGTATTTGCTGTCTGTGTGCACTGTTGTCTGCTGGAGTTCTGTGATAAAGGCAGAACCTCATTCTGGAGAAACTACATTTCGTCTGTGCTAAGAAGGAATGACAGTAAAGCTGACTTTGACTTTTATCTGTACTTTTACCTTCACTCACTACATTTCAAAGTGTAATGTACTACTTTTTACTTTAGTGCTTTCTGTGCTGTATCTCATCGCTCTGAAGTAGGAGAAAAGCAAGTTCTGAAAGTCTGAAAGAATACGCATATTAGATATTTTGTTCAACCTTGCTGGAAAATGACAGAAGAAAAACTGATTGAAAAATAGGGATATGAAAAATGTAAATGGTTGAAATAAGAATGGAATAGGTTTTCTTTTGGTCACAAACAGTAGGTGATCCATTAATAATGAACTGCAAAGGTGCAAATGACAATGAAAAGGTCAAAGTAATCTGGTGTAATCTTATTTTAGAATGGAAGAATAAGATGAGAAGATAACAAATGATAAAGATTGTAGCACTGCTGGCTTGTTAAGCCATGGACACAGGAGACATGAACGCAGAGCACCACAGGTAGCACTAGACACACAGTAAGAAAGACTAAACACATGTAAATAGTTGTGACTGATAGGTTCAGCTGTAGATGTGTGCCTGTGGGTTTTTGTTGTGCTGGATTGTGGGGATGTTTAGTTTGGTGGTGGTACAGTGTTAGAGCATACCATCACTGCAGAATGTGAGGCTGCTGTTTTAAAATGTTCTTTAACTCATGTTCTACATGTGGTGTCAGAAGGAGGATCGCCCCCTAGCAGACTGCAGAAAAACAGCAAACTCAGCAGCAAACCAACAAAGAAGACCCTGCCCGGCTAGGGACTGCGAGAGAGGAGCAGGAGAGGGAAGACAGCCGAAGTGACCCCAGGAGTTCTGCTGCACTGGGGAGAAGGATGCAGTGCTCAGTCTCTCTGCCCTTGCATTTCCGGGGAAGAGGACTTTTTACAGAGGGAGGTCTTCACTGCTGATGTGATTTAATAAAAAGCTGTTGCCTTAAGCATCTTCCTACCGTCTGCAAATACTACAGCACTGTACACTCAATAAGTGGCACAGTGTTATTTAATGTTGTAAAAAGAAAACCTTAAGTGTAGCATCAAATTAAATTACTTACAACTGATTAGAGACAGTAGTTAATGTTACATACCCAGTTGCCTATAATCCAATTGATTTTTGGACAAAGATAGCTCTATTGAACTCACCTGTGATCCATTTTGAGAATGTGACAATAAAACAATATACATTATAACAATATAAAATCACTAAACGGCCTGGCCCCGCATTATCTTAGCGAATTAATTCAGCCTTACAAACCGACACATACTTACAAGCTCACAAAACAGGGGCCTGCAGACAATTGTAAACGTACTGGTTGTAATAAGTGCTAAATAAATAAATGTTGATTTATTGATCTCTGAACTTATCTGTAAATATGCTGGCAGAGGTGTTGGATATTGGTATATATAGAAAGATATACCAGCATATACAGTGAGAGGTTTCCGTGCGGTACCATCTTGCTGATTGATGTATAAAAGCTACACCAGGCTCCTTTAATGTTGGATGTATGTGAGGTCACTCAGAGTGCATTTCAGATCAAAAAAGAGCTTAATATTAATAGAAAATGCATCTGATGAGGGGAAAATGTTTCTATTTATGTGCTTGCTGCTTCAGAAAGGAAGCTTGTGACTCAACCTACATAAAAAAACACATATTTTAACACACATCACATGTTCATATTACTAGAAAATTCAGCACTCTCAATTTCAAACACCTTCCCGTATCCCTGTTCACCCTCATGCACAGATGTTAGTAAAACAGACACAGATGTTGCAATGTTCTAGTGTATACTAACATAAAATGTTATACACTGTCTTACAAGAAATCACTGTATGCTGATAATACATGTAAACTTACATATTTTGTTTCCCGTCCTAAAGATCTTGGTGATGGTGAGGATGTTAATTTCTGTGGGTGTAAAGAAAAGGTGTAAACAAAAAAAAAAAAAATGCAAAGATTTCAGAGTACAATTACTGTGTACGTGCTGAGCTGAATATTTCGGGAGGGGTAAAATAAAACATACAATCTGCATATTTAAGACACATACAGTGTATCTTCTGCAATATACATTTATTGCACAGATAATATATTTGTCAAATAAATGGTAAACAGTATTTTGTATGAAATTGTAGAGGATGGGTTTACTGTAGAGGATGTGTTTATTTGTTTATTTGTTTTTGTTGTTTACTTGTTTATTTTAAGAAAATCTGTAGAACATCAATTCCAAAAAAGTTGGGACAGTAAGTGAAATGCTAATAAAACTTAATCAATTATGAATTACTGGTTGACCTGTATTACATCAAAAAAAGTATAAAAGACGTTCATTTAAGAAAATGTTGTGACACGAGCATGTTTACCACTTTAACATCACCTTTCCACTTTGCAACACTTCGGGGGCTAAAGACTCTGATCCAGTTTTGAAAGTGCAATTTTTGTTCTGTTTAATTCCTCTGCAACTGGATCCTGGATTTCCTGACTGAGAGTCCTTAATCAGCCAGGATCAGCAGCAGCATCACACTAGACACAGGGGCACCACAAGGTTGTGTACTCCCTGCTGTTCACCCTGCACAGCTCTAACCATATCATCAAACTCACTGATGACACGGCTGTGGCAGGCTTGATATCAGGGGTGATAATAATGCAGCATACAGAGAGGAGGTACAATGCCTTACAGACTGGTGCAGAACCAACAACCTGTCTCTCAATGTGGACAAGACAAAAGCGCTGGTTGTTGACTTCAGGAGGGAGCCCAGAGAGCACATTCTGCTGTTCCTCTGTGTTCACTCTGCAGAATATCTTACGATCCTTCAACACCAGCTTTATCACCAAGAAAGCACGGCAGTGTCTCTGCTTCCATTCTGTGGAGGCTGAGGAAAGCCCGTGCACCCGCTTCCACTTCCACTCTGTTCTACAGAGAAACAGTAGAGAGCATCCTGAGCAGCTGCATGACTGCCTGGTATAGGAACTGCACCAGCAGTGAATGCAAGACCATACAGCGGATAGTGAAGACAGCTGAATCTGAAAGGAAACTTGCAGCTTTGTAGGTCTTCCCTTAATTCAGTTTCTTTAACACGCAGCAGCTTTAACCCAAACAAGACACAAACACCCAAGACATAAACATAGGTTCTGCTAAAGGAACAGTAAAGAAAGTCCCTTAAACTTGTTCTCTTATTTATATGAACCGAATAGAGAAATAATTGATCAAAATGTATATTACCCTACTTTAACAGAACAATGTTTAAAATTAAATTAAATATAAGAATTTACATAACATAAGACAATCCTAAACTGGTCACCACCATAGTATTTAGTCCCTTTTATAAGTCACCTACATATAGTAAAAGTAAATAAAAAGTATACAGGAAGTGTATAGTATATATACTTTTTTGGTAACACTTTTTTTAGACAATAGCAAAAATCTCTTTCTTGCACATTCCACCCTGGAACTGAACGTCGGCTGCTCTGTGCTCTATTATTCTGTACAGTTTCCTGCATGTCAGTCTTGTGTAGCACTTCTTTTTGCACTGTTTGTACTGTTGTATTGTTTGCACTGTTTAGTCGTGTTTGTTTAATCTGTGTTATGTTCCTTGTCTGCACCATATGGTCCTGGAGGAATGTTGTTTCATATCACTGTGTACTGTGTAGTTGGTTGAAATGACAATAAACTCCACTTGAAGTTGCAGTTTTGTGTTCGTGTGTGTGCGAGTGTGTGTGTATGTGCGTGTGTGCCACAGTTGGGAGACAGTAAGAGACTGTTTGTTTTTAAAATATTCAAATATTCAGAGATGTTCCTAAAAAAGCGGCATATGTTCTCAAAAATGTGTTCAGTGTTGATAGTGCTTTCACAGATGTGCAGGTTACCTACTAGTACCCATCCTGCCTCTGCCGGGTCTCCTGAAGATTCTGTTTACATACTTAATCTCTGACATTTCCTTCTGCTTTCACAAACTGATCAGTAATTTCTTCTTCTACCTGATAATACACTGTTTCTTACTGCTACTCTGATGGGACAGTTTTTTCATTTTGTTCTACGTTCAATATTATATATAAATATTACTCTTTCTGTATTTGTACTATATAAATAAACCTTGACTTGACCTAAAAATCTAATAATACACACATATACACACAAACACACCCACACACATGAAAAAGGCAAATGCCAAAGCGCAATAGACACATGATGGGACTAAAATAGTTAGTTCATGGGGATACAGGTACAAGTACCAATAAAAATTTCCTTTATATGATTCTTAAAAATAAGACATTGGGATAAAAGAATGTAGTTGTAATGGTTTTTGTAGTGTGTTCCAATTGTGTTCAGCAGCAGACTGGAATACTGAGGAGCCATAGGAAATGCTTGTTTATAGACCTTAAGTTGAATGTAGAGAGAAGACTTGATGTCACGTTTTAAGGATAGTGGCTGTATTAGGCTCTGTAAATAGGAGTGAGTTTGTCCTGCAAGTGTCTTAGAATTTAAACCTTGTAAATATTGCAACGAGTGTGTAGACAAGACCAATTAAGCAAAGAGTACAGGGGCAGTGATGTGCTCTGAAAGGGAAAGGGAAAAATGGATAGCAGAATGATAAAGAACATCCAGCTTCTGAAGAACGCGTCAGTCTGTAAACTACACCACCGCAATCCAGCAGAGGAAGACTAGTCATCCAAACCAGAGTGATTTTGGCAGCACAGGTAAACAAGGTATGATTTGTATAAAGAAAGCCAAGCTTGGCCTTGACCTTTGATTGTAGCTTGTTGATATGTTTAGTGAGGGATAAAGAACTGTCCAATTAAATGCCTATATATTTATACACTGTAACTAGTTCCAGGATGGCTCCCTCATTTGTGGTGAATTTGCAAGCGGTTAAGGCCATTTTTCTGACCAAACCACATGATCTTGGTCTTTAAGTTGTTTAAAGACAGCTGCAAAGGCATTTTAAACTTGGGGGAAGTTATCCTGCAAGCTCAGACAGCTCAGATTTATAAGCACCATGCTTCATTTACACTGGGTACCAAACTAACTCTATTTGACTTCTGTGAGAGTAGCTGATTAGTGAAATACTTAGTAAAAAAGTTTCTTTTATTGCATGGTTTGACTGGCAGTTTTCATGGAGTGGTCTGTACTCCAGAGCAGTACATATGAATTGAGTTTTTAAGAACCATACTGATCAAAGTAGCCTTACCTGGGGAGTTGTGAACATATCTGGTAGGATATGATTTAATCTGACTAAGGTTTGAGGAGTCAAACTCTTGTATTACTTTATCAGGTTGTTTGAGCACGCCCCAGTTAAGACCACCCAATAAAACTAACTCAGATCTTTTGAATGAAGCCAATGCCTCACTTAAAGTCATAAAGGTGTTGATAGAGGATGATAGCACCCAGACACTCAGAGAGAGAAACTGGTTGATAACTTGATGTTATGAATCAGTAATTTAAATTGTTTGGGAATGGACTTGGTCTGAGGGTGTTGAACACTGAGGGTGTTCTCTGGTATAAATCGCCACCTCTCTACCCATAGACAGTATATCTTGCCGAAACAGACATATTTCAGGGTTAGTAACAGACTTAAAACTGGTCTGTTTTAAGTAATAGACTTCTAGCATTGACAATAAGCCTAAGGTACAGAAATCCTTAAAACGCAAATCATACATAGCTGTATTAGTATTTGTTGCAGCAAAATTGGTAAGAGGGCCAGAGTGGGCATTATATGCAGCAATATAATCAGTGCACAGTAGAAAATCGAAGAAATGTACTTTGTACAGCTGTACTTTTGTACTGACTTTTGTGTGCATCTCAGTACCCATAAACAACAAATTCAAGTTACAGAATAGATTCATACTGTAGCATGCTAACAATGACAAAGTGAAATATGGTTGTTTTTTGTCTAGTGCAATTTCCAAAATCCTTGTAAACAGCAATGAATCTATGTGTCTGTTACGTGAACAAGCACTGTTGGCTGCACGGGCAGGCAAGTGCACAGAAGAATGGGCTGCATTTTTTATTATCAGAAAGAAAAGACAGACATAAAGCAGCAGAGAGAGGGGCATTACTTAGAAGTAGCCATGATACAGGCGGCAATCACAATTCTGAAGAATCACATCTAGACAAGCTGCAATTCCCAGAAGCAGGAGAAAAAAACAACAGCACCATTCATAAAGAATCTGAAGGCTAGATTAGTCAGACCACAATACACGTTTCCACTGAACATCAGTCAGTTTCAGATGAGCTGCAGTTTAGACAAGTTAGCAGTGTTTCTGGACATTGTTGATATATGACTTCCACTGTGTATAATTCAATCTTAACCTACATTGGTAGATGCAGTACTGTACAGAGTTTATTGATAATGTTTTGTCAGAGTATTCCTGAAGCCATGTGGTGGTATCATCACAGAAACATGACAAATTTTCCTTAATGAACTAAGATTATTAACAGCATGTAAAAAAATAACAGTTTTTGAAAGTATGTCAAAGACATCTATGTATCCTGTTGCAGTGATATCTACTAAGGTTAGCATCCTACCATGCTTTTGTACTGTTTCCATTCAAAGACGAGTTAAAGCAGAGTTATAAGTGACTGTTTTCTGTTTTTATTTATTTGCATTTTACCTACTGTCATAACTTTTTTGGAATTCGGTTCATATAAGCCATTTTTTTGGCAATGGCTGACTGCATGTACTAATTTGCAATGACTTGTTCAGATTGTAGGGGCATGATTACAGTGAAGAGTGCACAGGGGTGCACATAATTGGAAGTGCTCTAGCATGTTATTTACATACCCTTGGTATTTCAGGATCATCAGACTTCACATCAAGATTGTCAGTGGGGCTTGGTTGATGCTGAAAGAAATATTAAAAGGTACATCTACAATATTAAAGTAATTAGTAATTAGTAATATTAGTAAATATTAGTAATATTTTTATAATGTTTATATGAAATAGTCTTCTTAGACCAGTCTGACTGAATTAGAGCTCACTGTGGGGTTTGTGTCCTCTAACACTTCATCAATCACTGCATATAGTTCTGCGGATTGCTGTCGGAGCTGGGCAGGCGTGCACATCTACACAGAATAGACACAGTTCAGATGCTCTGCAGCATCATTCAGGCTTTGTAGTACTGGGTTGCTAAGCATTCAGGCAGTATTTTCCGGAAATACCTGAGAATGAGGGTCCTCCCATGCAAAGTTGTCACTGGGGTCCAGAGAAGCCTCTTTCTTCCCAACCCCATCATCAATTGCCTTCATTGTAAAGAATAAACATTGAGATTAAACCTAAAGTTAAGGCACACCAGAACACTGCATTCAAAAATGCTATGATTGCCAATCATGATTAGGACTGTCAGAGTCTGTAAGGTACTAGTCCAAGTCTTGAGTCTCTGAGGCGAGAGCCTTGAGTCTGTGGTGTGTAAGTCCGGGTCTAATGCCTGATGTCAGGGTCTCGAGTCTCTGATGTGTGAATTAGGCTCTTAGGTCTTTGAGGTACGAGTCTAAGTCTCAGTTTTCTAAGATGTTAGTCCAAGTCTTAAAATAAATGTGTGTGGGTCTGAGCTTAATCTTAATTTCTTAAGGCGCAAGTCCAAGCCTTGAGTTTCTAATGTGCAAGTCCACGTTTCATGTCTAATGTCCAAGTCTCATGGCAGTGAAGTGCAAGTCAGAGTCTGAAGTCTGAAGTGATTTGTCTTTTCTTCTGATATGCAAATAGAAAAAGAGTCTGCTGTTTTAGCTTATTCAAAAGATTAGTCAAGCTGTGTTTCTTTGGGTTCAAAAAGGGTACAAAACATTCAATAAAATAATAAAATGGACAAAAATAGGTAACATAACTTTAATTATATAAAGAAATGGATACTTCAAAAGTAATCTCTTATCCATTAAAGTCATAGTCTGCTTTCATGTGTAAAGCTTTAAATGTCTAAACCTTTGCAGTCCATTCTCTGAACCTAGGAGCCTACATACCCCGCCATTGACCATCCCAGGTTCTTCAGATAAAGCAGCGGCTCACAATCCTCAGCCAATGAAAGTCTGACTGATGTCATATCTGACCTTTCTAATCACTGTCACTATACATCAAATCCTTGTAAATGTTCAAAGACTTGATACTCAAAAGAGTCGTGAGGCCATACGATATCTTGCAGGGCCTCTCTTCTATTGTGGTCAGAGTGACCTCTCCAGAATGAAAATCTCCAGATACATAGGATATGATGTACTTTAACTCCTTGTTACCAAGGTTTCCTTTAGGTGTTGATATGGGTTTGCAGTAAAAAGTTGACAAATGAGAAAGACGAATAATGAACCTCTCGCACTTATGCTCCATATGGCAGAGCTCCCCCTGACTTTTATATACAATACATGCTGTATTATCCAACTCCCATTAAATGACTGCAAAGTGATGTTTTTCTGACACATTAATATTCTAATAACAGTATTCTTGGCATGTGATGATGATGATGCTGCCTCATCCTTGTTCTGTCAAAGCTTGAACAATTTATAAAGTAAAGCCTACATTGAAATTATTCACAGCAATGGAGCCAAAGCTGGTGCCAAATTTAAGCTGTCAGCTCTGTTTGCAGGCTGAACGAAGGTGGTGTTCTTGAGCCATTGTTGATGTTGATAGGATGACACATAATTTTAGTAACGTTATTTTGAAATAATGTGTTTTTGGTCAGCTTCCATTTGTTGTTTTGTAAACTGTGTGGATACTGATAAGACCAAAAAGGTTTTTTTTTCTATATCAGAAATGAGTTGCATGCTCCAGGCTTACACACTTTAAAAAGGGATTTGTTGGTCCAACCTAAAAAGATTACTTAAAGTGGTTGAACTTAATGTGAAATATGTTGAACTGCTGAAATATATTGTTCATTCAAACTATTTTTTAATTGCTTGTTATCACATATCATTTTTGAGGTTGAACCAGCAAGGGATCGGGGATGTTCATTCTGACTAAAATTGATATTTAACATTGTTCAAAATGATACTGTGGTGGTCTTGAAGACGTGAGTAATAACGTTCATTTTTTTGTGTAGAAGGCTATAGAAGGCTGCTTTAGATGAACTCTATTGTCAGACGACTACAGTTCCATTGATTCTTAAATGTCATTGCAGAGAGTCAGTAAATAACTGGATGAAAGAAAGCTTTCTCCAGCTAAATAAAGAAACAGTGAGAGAGGTGATTGTATTTGGAAGTAAGAAGCAAACATTTGAGGTCAGTGCTCATCTTGACACCAGAGCTCTGAGGGCTAAAGATCAAATCAGAAACCTTGGCAGAACAATTGATCTCAAGACCCAGGTAAATAATATAATGCTATCTCAGGAATGTATCAAATATCAGACTTAGACAACATATGCGTTTATCAACTGCAATGGTCTCTTTATTGGCTTTCCCAAGACAACACTAAGACAGTTTCAGTTACACAAAATGCAGCTGCTAAAATGCTTATGATGACTTTGAAATCTGAGCCACTGCACTGGCTGTCAGTCAACTATAGAATCTCTGAATGGCCAAAATACATTGCTTATCTGCTTAGAGTATATAAGCCAAATAGGCCTCTCAGGTCTGTTACTAGTGTCCAGCATCTGAGCCTAACAGTGAGAGGCAGCATTCAGTCATTAGACTGTCAACTGCTGAAACTCCAAGATGGGGTCAAATATAGTTCTAATATTATTCACGTTTTATTTATTTATGTATTGCATAAGGTTTATTGCTTGAATACTCAGTTAGGTCATTAGATCCTTGACCAACAGAGTTTATTTAACCAACAGCTGTCCAGTGGGCCATAACGTACTTGTAAGGCAAAACTTTGACATCAAATTTAATATTAAACATATAACATAATACAATACATTTATATTGAGCTCTTTAATTATGTCTATGATTATGTGCTACACCTACTTGCTAAATTCAACCACCAGCTTATAGCTCAACAGATGGGTTTCTTTGTTCACCTTGTAATTTCACCCAGAACTAACTGCTAACTGATGGACATTACCTGGCAGCCACAGGAATGACCTAGACAGAGTCTTCATTTTTGTTAAGTCTAATAATTCACTGTTTATCACTCTATGGCTGTGTGCCTCAGTTGCGTAAAAAGGGTTACATGTTGGATAGTAGATAGATAACATAAGGACAGAATTATACTAGGTCAGAGCCGAACAACAATTAATTCAACCAAACAAACAGCCAGTGTAGATACTCAAGCTATGATCTTTCACGTGATTGACACGGGGCCGGAGACTGACACTGAATGTTGCAATAAAAATGGCCTGAACAGAATCTGAGGCTGTCCCTGATTGGTCAAAAGTTAAATGGTTTAAAACCCAGACCTAATCTGTGCTACAGAAGGTTTGCTATGCAGTATAGGTTGCCATGGCAATAGAGTCGAGTAAAAAAAATCCAACCCTGTGAGACAGGTAACCCAGAATTAGACTGAACTTTAAGCTTAGGTGGCTATACAGTAAATCCTGCTTTATGAGACAAGCCCTGGGTTTGCTTTCATTACCCATGCCTGACAACTTGAGTGCCTTTCATATACTTTCTTGCTCCTAAAACTCTAGTTTTCTCATTTTAGCTTTCTATCTTGCGCTGTGGTGCATTACTTGTTTAAAGCAGAGAAGTGTACATTTAATGCACAGTATATATTTAATGCATTAAATGTATTAACTGCCTTTGCTTGGTAAACCAATTTCTAAAAATCTTGGGTTCATTTTCCAGGAGAATGCATGTTTATAATCCCACACATAAAATGTTGCCCCAGTAAAATGGTATGATAAAACATAATAATAAACGTTGTGATCACTCACACAATACTTTATAAGATCCACCATGGTGCCTACACTCTAACCTGCATAGTTTCTAATGTTCCTCGTTATCTTTAAAATGAAAATGGTTTTGTAAGTACACATAACTTCTAATGAACATTTAATTGTTCTCTTTACAGACTTTGGGTAAAGTATAAGTGACTTTAAGTAAAGTGATATTACCTGAAATAAGAATATCTGAATCACTATTTTGTAGTTTGAACAGGGGTTCATTTATTAATAAAATATATGTTATAAATTGAAGGTGGAGGAAAGCAATCTGTCTAATATAAACCAGCTCTGTGAACATGGAAGAGTGGAAGACGATTCCAGTAGCAACCAGTGCAGCTCTAGTGAGTTCTATGCCCAAGGAGAGTGAAAGCAGTGCTAGATAATAAAGGTGGTCACACATAATATTGACACTATGGGCACAATTTGGACATGTTCACTGTGAGGTGTACTTACTTGTGTTGCCAGCTATTTAAAAATTAATGGCTGGGTGTTGTGGTATTTTGGACAGTAAATCTACTGTTGCATAAGCTATCTAACCAAAGGTTTATCCAAGTTTCATTTCTATACTGTATATGGTTTATTTAGCAAACATCTTGACAAACGTAAATCACTTTATGAATGTGAAAAATTATAGTCAGAAAACACTGGGGCAATCTGCCTATAAAAATGTATTCTCAAAAACATCTTTGAGCATTCTTCATGAAATATACTTTTCTAGTTATTATTGTTGCTATAATAAGAAACAATAACATTACGCTTAGATAATGTGAATACGCAACTAATATTATTACAATAACTATTAATGACCAAATTTGGCATTTTAAATGTTTCTATTTTACTGTCATTTGTGTTTCATCTTAGCATAGTTAACTACTGAACTAGTGAATTATTTGACGTAAATCAATAAAATTATAAAATAACATTATGTTGTACTGATTATTAATGCATTTATTTATGGGAAATGCAAAGACAACACACTAAAATGTTTCTTTAAGGGTTCTTTAGTAAAGATTATGGTTCCATGTGGAACAATGAACACTTGAAGAACCATGTGCATAATAAACGGGTTCTGCATAGTTGAATGGTACTTCAGACGGATGGAGAATGTATTCTATATAGCACCAAAAAGTTTTGCATCAAAGCTTGACATCATAATTACAGCGTAACCCTTTTGGATGCTATTGTAACAGTAGAGGAAGACAGAGAAGCAAGAACTACACAAAGCTGCGAGTTACAAACACGACAACCAACAAACGACACCAAACAAGGAACGAGACAAACAAACAAGAAACACTTGGGAACAACCACAGGGCAGAGCAACACAGAAACAGGTGATGGGCAAGACTAGGGGCGGTGATTCTTTGAGTATTAATGGTTCTTTTGTAAGAGAGCAGTCATGGTTTGACATCTAAATGAAACATTCTGTAAAATGTATTGATTCATCAGGAGGTCTTGTTATCCCACTAGTAGGATATTTTTCTTTGGTAGTGGAAGAAAATACGGCTTTTAAAGATTTTTGCTTTGTGCTATAAAAAAATAGACTGTCCACTTTATTTACTCTGTGTATAAGTTCATAATTCTTCATTCAGTACATGATGATATATTTGGCTTTATATTATCTGACACTGTCCCTTTTTCCAGTTTTTTTTCAGAAAGAAAAAAATTATTACTGCATTAACATTCTATAAGACATTCTATCTCTCTTGAATTCAGAAAATGCGGCTAAATGTCAAAAATAAAAATGGTGGAACTGACTAAATTGTCAGTCAAGGTAATAATTGTACAGTAATTATGAGCATGTCACTGGCTGTCAGTCACTGTAATGATGATTGAAATAATGATAATGATAATCTATTTGTGAAAGTAGCTCACCTGCTGTTCCAGAAGGATTGTATTGGTGGGAATAGCAGCCAGTGCCTTGTAGGTGGACTTGATCTTGTATGGCTATTAGAAGAAATTGTTGGAAAGAATGTATCTTAGAAAAGAGTCACATGCTTTGCATCTGCACCATGTTTGATTTATCTCCCATGCCACAGACAGCGTGCTGATCTGCACACCAAGCTTGCCCTTCCAAAAGGATATGGTACATAACCCTGTCTGCCTGTTAGTACATTGGTGAAGATCATGTTTCCCAGCGATGTGTGGGGCCTTGCTTGAGAAACATGCCAGTCATAAAACGAATGCCTTGCTGCTCTCATGGGCGTTAAGGCATGCAGGTAGCGTGCAGCAGTGACACTCAATAGCATGCATGTTACCTTTTTGATTTTGCCGGCCCTGTCTGTACTGTCTGGTGTACCTTCCCGAAGGGATGGGGAAGGTGAGGAGCAGAGTGAATAAGATGGAGATGGAGAAAGCTGGCGGCTGAGGATCGCTGGAGAGGGAGACAGGGTGCAGTGGTCTGGAGTAGGGGAGCGTGAGCTTGGTCTGGGTGAGGCAGGACAGATATCAGGGGTGCAGGCCAGGCGTGTAAGGCCCACCGGCCCAGGTGAAGGAGACAGTTTGAGGGCCGGAGATGCGGAGAGAACACGTTCTAGGTCAAGGAGGGCTTTTCTGCCATTTTGCAAGTAGGAACGTGGGTCGTGTTCTGCTTGCTTCAGAATTGCTGACACTAAGATGTCCTTGGACTGTTCATCAGGGATGGGAGAGGGATCATGTGGTACAGGCTGTTGAGCAAATTTGAGGTCTGGGATGGGAGAGGGATTGTGTGGCGTAGACTGTTGAGCAAATTTAAGGTCAGGAATGGGAGAGGGATTGTGTGGCATTTTTCTTGGTTTCAAATCTGAGGACAGTTCTTCTTTCTTCAGAATAGGAGAAGGTTTCTGTCCATGTTCTTGACTGGAGGAATCTAAAATGTAATGTGGCTCCTTTAAATGCTCTGCAACGGGAGCCACAGAATGAGCACATGGCCCTAATGATGACATCTGACTCTCTGTTCTGCAGCAGGACAGATGGCTTGATTTAGGAGACAGAGACCCCACTGAGGTGAATGATGAAAAGAGCAAAGAGCTGGGGACTCTGGGCACATGAATGTCTTTACCGACTGGCTTGGACAGACGTCCCAAATCATGTTCAGGAGGAAGGGAATACGGCAAGGTATGCTTGGCTAACGCAGAACTTTTACAGTCTGCTGTTGAAGAGATGCTAAACTTGTTAGCTGTCTTGGATGACATGGACGGGGTGTACCTTGGGGACTTTGGTCTTCCATTGTGACTGGGATCTGTACAAGCCATGCCTTTAGAGGCACAGGTTTTGGCAGACTCCATGGGGGCTATAGTAGAGGCTGCCGAACATGCCTTGCAGGAGGACATGCTGACTGGACTAATGGGCCAGCAAGGGGAGTAGGGTCTCTGTAAGGCAGGGGAAAGGATCGGCAGACGGCCCTTCCTCAGAATGGCTGTGAGCAAGGACAGCTGGGTGGGTGGGGGCCTGTGACGGGGACGGAAAGACAGGGGACATGGTGAGGGGGCTTGGCTGTTACAACAGACTGTCTGCCCAGAGGAGACCGGCACCTGTAGGAGGCTAGAACCTGAAGCAAGAGTGTGGCGCTTGATTCTTAACACAGATGGAGTGAAGGCTCCTGATCTGATGGAGGAGCATGGTGAGACAGTCCCACTGAAGGGAACAGGGGAATCACTGGGAGATAACATCTGGAGGGCGGACCAGCTCCTGTCCTGCTCCCAGCCTTCAGAGAGGATTGACTCCTTAGATGAGGCAATAGATGGTAAAAGGTCCACTGAGCTGGCTGGGCTCAGGATCTCCTCCTCTCTCTGAGACTCACTGTTTAAAAATTGGCCTGATCTGACCTCAGCACCATCAAAAGTGTTGTGACACCCTAGCCGAGGTATGTCAGGCTGTTTTTTATCAGTTCGCTCCACAGTGACTCGCCTGGGGCTAGGACAACATATTTCAGTGTGAGCCATCACCAGGGTAGGGGATCGGCTAAGAGCTGAATTATCAGTAGATTTTAGCTGAGAAGAGAAGACACAGGTAGAAAAGATAAAAAAAACATTTTTTTATTATAATTTATTATAATTTCCTTTGATGACTGCTGCATGCAATATCAACAAGTAAAACCTTAAAGGATTTGTTTAAAATTAATTTGCCCTGCTTTAACCGTAGGGTACCATCTATCCTGTCTTACTTCATTACCCATTTCATCATCTTTCATCATCTATATTTTTTTTAATTCAGTATATATACTGTCATGGTGGTGGTGTGTTGTGGGTCAAACACAGCAGTACTGCTGAGGTTTTTAAACATCTCAGCATCACTGCTGGACTAAGAAAAGTCCACAAACCTAAAATATATAACTGACAGCATTCTGTGGTAAGCACCCTGTAAACACTGCTGAAGGATTAGTGCAGAAACAGATGAGTTATCATCTTTGACTTAACATCTACAGATGGATAAACAAGGTAGAAGTACTTAATAGAGTGGACAGTGAGTGGACAAAGAGTTTAAAAACTCCAGCAACCCTGCTGTGTCTGATTCTATTGTACCAGCTCAACACACACTAACACACAACTACCATGTCATTGTGACTGCAGTACTAAGATTGATGCACAACCTGCTAGAGTAATACCTGCTCTATGTTAGTCCTTTGGGGGTCCTGACCATAAAAAACCAGGATGATAGGAAGCTAAACAAGTATACAGAAAGCAGATGGACTAAAGTGTGTAATTGTTGAACTTCAAAGTGCTCCTACACAGTCGATATTATGACCACTTTCTAGTTTCGACGGCAGCAGTATGTAGCCTGCAGATTGTTTTGTGTCCACTCATCCATGTGGAAGGAACTCTTAACCGATTTGGGTATAAATCCATCCTTGCAGATCACGCACACCCATACTGCACATGCTGATTGTTTTCCCTGGGGCAGATAGGATCCATCAAGACAGTGCAGCATGTTACACAGCTAGAAATGTCCCACATTGGTTAGAAGTGCTTGACTAAGACTTCCAAGTATTACTCTGACCCCCTAATTCCCCAGATTTTAATCCAATTATGCATCTGTGGGACCACCTTGATCATCGTGTACATTTTATGGATCCTCCCCCACATGCCCTCTAGCAGCTGTAGGGTGTGCTGCAGTCAGCATTGCTGTTACAACCGACAAGGGCCCGTCCAGCTACTGTCTGTGCTGAACACTGCAGATACTCTGGGTATTAGCTGTTGGTCATAATTATTTGACTCGACTGTGTATATGGTAAGTGAAGCTGATAAAATTGATAATGAGTGTAGAAACAAGGAGGTGGTCTTAATGTTATGGCTAATCGGTATAAGAAATATACAAAACTGTTGTGTTCTCCTACATGAGAAATTCACTCTGCAATTATTAGTGGATTGCCAGAAGCAGGAGTTCTGATTCTGAAAGTCAAAAATTGTCTACTTAAGTAACTAGCATTTCATATGAGACATCATGACAAATGCTGTTTGAGAACAAGCAATGACACTTCCTGTCACAGTGATTACAATATCTGGGGTTTGTGCATCCCCTTGAGGGGACAAAGACAAAGCATAATTCAGACTGACCTGTATATGAGGGTCCTTGCTCATCTCTTGGGGCTCTGCGTCTTCAGTGTCTGTAACATACACAATCTCGGCCTTGTAAACACCTTCGTCTGTCATGCTCCCTTCAGATGCCTCAGGGTCCTCTGAAGCCTGACATTGGGACAGGAAACGTTTCTAAGCAACACAGAATCTGATACGTCAGCCGTTCCAGAGTGGACCTAAGTCACGAACAGCTATTTCCAGCACCTCAGGACGGGAATGTATGTGTGCCTCCCTCCCTCCTACACAACTTTTCACCAGAAGGCCTGTCCCTCATGTACTGCTCACATGCAAGTGCACATGACACCCTGGATTGTGTAAGAGCTTGAGCAGATGCTTTTTGCATGCAAACAGCACACGCTTAAACCATCTGCCCTGTCCTGGGACTCCGGGAAGACCTTTATTCTCCATCACAAGGAACAGCACTTTGAAGCAGACAAAGTTAGAACTTCACCATTACAACTCAAGTCTACTTTGCTATAATATTTAAATGTTATTATGTCAACAAATTTAACACAAGGTGTAAAGTTTTTCTAATTTAACAAAACTTTATTAACAAAAACTTTGTAAGTTATATATCAAACACAAATAAAGCGTGGACTGAAAGTTTAGTACGTAGTGTTAAATATTGAAAGTCTTGTAACATTAGCTACTAAAAAGACAGATAGCTATGTTACCATAGCTATCTGAATAGTATGATGACTTTTGACAGCTGTATCCAATCCAGCCAATCCAGTCAATGTTACCCACAGTTTTGGAAAAGCTGGGTGGGCAGGAAGGACCACTTCAACCAAGTGATTGGTGAAGAGACTGCTTTTGTCCAAATAAGCTAAGATTAAAATGATCCAGGTTGATTTTGGCTATAATAGTAATTTAGTCATTGGAATGTTAAAAACATTATTTACAGGTTATACACATGGCTTACAATATCACCATCAAGGGGTGCAAAGGGGGCCATTTCCCACCTTGATTGCAACTGCTGTCCCAGCAAGTGCCCCACATATGCATATTATGCTGCCTAATGCTTTCTATCAGATGTATTACATTAGATACTAGGGCTGTACACAAGAGCAAGATTAACCTATCAAACATATATAGGTTTCCTGGCACTTCAGGTGTGAGAAATGAATTATATACAATTAAGTAGTATATATTTCATGCACAATACATGATATTTGTGGACAAAAGACATAAACAAAGTCACAGACCTCGGTTATGCTTAATAGGTGACCCTTACCTTTGGTCTACTTGTCCCCTTTTCCCACGCAGTTATGAGTCTTTTCTCTGTAGGCAGCTTTTTCAGAACAGGCAGGAAGGTGAATGACTTAAGCTTGGTTGCAAAAACAGTGGAGACCTAGGCATATAAAAACATTCTGGATTATTATTATGCTAGGCTTTTCAAACTAGATCAATGTAAGAGGAAAATCATGGTCGTCTCCTCGTTCACACTTTTTAATGCCCTTTAAATTCAAATCAAACACCTGCCTTTAAAATTAAACAACCCTGAGCACAGGAAATGCATTTATCTCAATAAAACTCGTACACACCAAGGACACTAAATGTGCTGTTACACAGGAAATTAACAGTTCTCCCTCAGTAGCAAATCTCAATAAATGAAAAGATTCATTAACCTGTACTTCTGCTTGGGCTTAGTGTAGTCCTTTCATGCACGCTGAAATACTAATCAAGGGGCTGTGATTATAAAGTGATGCCACACTTCACTGTGAAACGTCATGATTTTAAAGTGAGAGGTAAATCTTACAGCTCAACTTCTTGTACAGCTCAACATTTAAACATTAGAGAAGCACATGGAAGATATCATATCACCGGATCATGGTTTATGGCTCCAAAGGACTCTTTTCGATGCCTTCATTTTTAAGGCAGTGCTAAAAAAGACATGCCTACATTTTATAGAACCTAGATAAGGAAACTATATAAATCCTAAATAGCACATTAAAAGATTATATAGGTAATAACAATATCAAAAAGATTTTGGTAGAACCTTTTCATTTACGTGTTCTTAAACAATTGGCAGAGAAGAAATATACAACTACACAAAGAACTATCTTTTCTTTCAAACAGTTGCTCACTCTCACATATCTCATTTACAAAACCATCCATGAAAAGGTTGCAGCCAAATGTGGTCATCCTATGGCAGTGTTCCAAATAACACAGTGCTAAAAAAAGACATGCCTACACTCTCATCAAAAAGAATTCTACACAGAATCTAAATCTAAAAAAGGTTCTATAGAAAATAACAATAGTGAAATACTTTTTGGCAAAAATGGTCCTAGTACCTCTATATGCCATATGTTTCATTATGTAAGGATATTAAAAATATCAATATAGAACCACACTATTTTCAGGGTGTGGTGAATCCTTTAACATTCGCTTTTAACTTCAGGCTTGTTTTCTTGTAAAATAAAGTCCATGTAGCAGATTCTGACTGAGCAAGTCCAAGGCCTTCCATGCCACAGCACTTTACTGCACTTTAAGTTATTTTTTAACAAATGCAGCTCAATTTCTCATACAAGTGAGCTGCTATCATCATTACAGCCTTGCTTCAACAACCAACATCTCTGAGAAACGCATACAGCAGCAAACTCTGTAATCACAGATAAATAGTCAGACTGATGCAGTAGGTAGGTTTGAGACAAAGGATTTTACCTGACTTCAGCACTGTCGTTCACGGCACTGTGACTTGATTCACTCAAGCGCATATTCTTTAGTTTACCTCAATTTATGTGTGAGCTCTTGTGCTTTGGGCTTGAGTGGAATGCAGGCAAAACAGAGACTCCTTTCAATATGTATGAACGTGGGCAGCAAAAGCAGCCCAGTCCCGGGTGGCATCTACAAAAATGAGACTGATTGTTGCCTGTATAGATGGGGGAACAAGTGTTTTTAAGGTTATGCTGTTTGTGAAAATATAAACTCTCGCACATGTAAATGGGACACTGTAATCAACAAAGGTCTGAAAGACTGTTATTTGTATAGTCATTCTCTTTAACTCTTTCACAGCAGCTATAAAATGGCAGTTCCACTTGTTTAGAAATCACAGTTTTTTCAAGATGCAGATGGAACCTATTTACATGGAAATGCGTATGCTGCACACAACTGGACGTTAGCTGGATTTTCATCCTCAGAAGTCAACAAGCGAGTCAACATCTCTAAAGGTACTGCTGTTGCCACAAATGCTTTTGTTCAGATTTATATTCTTCTTCCTATTTCTTATTTTTGTCTGGTAACTTGTCCTGCAGATTTAAGATACTGACATGGTTTTCTGGAATGTCCCATATGTTTGGGAATGGTGTATACAGCTCCTTGACAGATGTACGGTTTTCTTACACTCATTGTAAAGTGGTGATATTTTTAACCCCACCGGAAAGAATATGTGCAAAACATAGAAGTTTATTAACATCCTATTAACCATGAAGGGCACCATGTACCTACAATGTAGCTAACACCAGTAAGCACACAGTAAACCCCTAGAACCATCAGCGAAACCATAGCAACCACCTATCAACACCCTATAAACCACCGCGCATACCATAGAAATTGCATAGCAACCACCTAGAAACTACCTGATATACCACAGTAACCACCTAACATCTTAGCACCTAACACCTAACATCTTAGATTAAACTGCACAATCACTCTTTCTTTGTCTTCCTCTTCTTCTTCTTCTTCTTCTTCTTCCTCTCCTTCTCCTATCTTCTTTTTTTATTTTTATTCAGACAGAACATTATAGAGTTAAAAAGAAGAAGAAATACATATAGAAACATATAGAAAAAGAGAAAGAAGATGAAGAAGGAAATAAAAGAGAGAAAAAAGAAGAAAAAAAAGAAGAAAAAGAAGAAGAGGAAGAGAAAGAGATGAATAAGAATAATATGAAGATAGAGAAGAAGAAAATAAAAAAAGAATATACCATTGAATAACAGTAGAGTTGCGCAATGCAAAAAATATCATAGTTGATTTCCCCTTAGAGGCACAGAGAGATTAAAATCTAACATCATAATGACTCACACGCCTGCTTTGTATGTTATCAACAGTAGATGTCATCAAACATTGTTAGATTATTATTTTCTTGTACAGTACTGTTCTAACATGCAGGAACCACCTTTAGTTTAATTTACAGACATACAGCCAATGAGATATCCATTTTTCAAAAATGCTGCTAACAGAGAAAGATCTTAAGATCTTTCACCACTAAGCTTCTCACCATCCAAATAATCCAAAACACATTCTGTGATGTTGAGGTCTGAGCTCTGGGGTGGTCAGTACATTGTTCTGAGAAAAGCAGCAGCTTTTTGTTTGATGTGTCTCCTTTTATCAGTAAGGAGCTTCTTCACAGCTACACATCATTTCAGACCCATAAAGTTCATTTGTCTTATCACAGTGCAATGATGGACAGAAACACTTGAGAATGTTTTCAGATCTGAAGCAAGAATGAAGCTTGATGTTCTCTTCTCACACAATGATGAAAGCTTTAAGCACTGTTTAGGGGGACAGTTGGTCTCCCAGGTCTTCCGTATAGTTGTTAGAGTGCAATTTTCTCTGTTGTTCTTTATTATTATTATTATTATTATTATTATTATTATTATTATTATTATTATTATTATTATTATTATTATTTAAATGTGATTATTGGGTATCCAATCTCATCAGAAACCTCCTGAAAAGTGTGTCTTAATGACTGTTTTGACTGGATTTTAAATAATGGAAGAGTGGACAAGACTAAAAAGGCTAGAAATATTACACATTGAAACTCATTTTCATCATAACTAATCTTAATCTTAATCCTTCTAGACATGACTAAATCCTGAGAAACAGTCCTCAGATTACTCAGATTATATTACAAAATATCGTTTGACAGATATCTTAAATTTTCTCTGTCTGACTAAAGTCTTAGCTGCGGACCACTTCCATAAAAAAGTGTAATAGATTTTACAGCATTTCTCATTCATCTCCAGACCTTCTTTCAATTACGTGTTTATGTTAATCTCCTCTTTCCTCCTAAGAGGTAATCACTTCACTAATGAGACCTCTGAACATTGAGGTATGTAGTTGAGCAGAGACCCACAGAAGGGCAGGTGCTCAAAGTTAAAAAAAGGTCACACTGATCATAGACCACTTCATCATCATACAGCATAACCTGATTAACAATCAGTCCTTCAACAAACCTCATCATATTCAATGTTTGTATTGGCAATTAGGAAAGTGTTAAGACAAAACAGAGAACACAACACAGCAATATTAAGAGTGTTTTTATAGGTCTAAAAATGTCAGGTGCAACCATCCAACCATATATGTTGGTTTATTCAACTATATGTAATTAGGTTGACATATAGTTGAATATACATATACCTAAATAGCTTGGCATGATTTTATGTTAGAAAACTTAAATTCTTAATTCTCCCAAGTTCTTAATTCTCCCAATGTCAGTTGGCACAACCAAAAACTTAATTTGATATACTTTTACAAAATCTCCATGGTGCAATGCCAGGTTCATTAGCCCTTGTATTTTTTTTTATAATGTCAGGTGGTACAGCCTCCTCAGGAAAAACATTATACATTAAATAATAATTATACAATGTGTTAAGTTCAAGGGTGATGTATTCTAGGGATGTCTAGTAGAGGCCTCTTTCATTAAAAATTATTCTGAAAGTTTGGCTGCACAACCAGTCAAATGGTGCAACCAGACAAAAACAGCTTCAATAAACCTGAACATTTCAATTACAGTCGAAGGTAATGTAACAAGATTAAACCAAGTAATTTTAAAGTATTTCTGTTTGTCCACTCATCATGCAACTTAACACAAAGCAAGAAAACACAAAGCATTAAAGTACAAACAACATATATAAATAATCACTTTTGTCATAACAAAACCTTGTATCCTCATTTGTTGATATTATCAGTTTTTACATAAATTAAAAAGGCATGTGAAGAATGAATTTAAAGAACTGATCCAACCCTCGATGGCAAAAAGTCTGTATAAAAACTAGATAACTGGCATAAAGAACACACGGGTTAATTGAGTTAAGTCTGCTTCCACAACACATAACAGATCAGTTAGAAAACTGACAGTAAGGTCTTCAGTGTACATGAGGTGATCACACAGATTACTTTAATTACTTTAACAGCTACAGCTTTTAGTGTAAAAAAACAAATGAGCAGAAAACTGAAGAAGAGCAGAAAGCCATCAGACTGTTTAACTCATCCCAGCACAGTAAAAAATAATCCTGTAACATTGTTGTACACGCTAACACTCTATATCTGTTATCAGACTGTATCATGTTATATATTTATTTCAGACTTATCTTTATAACTGCATGCTATAAATAACTATACTGTTAACTATATATAATGACTATATTGTTATTATTATACTATACCTTTTATTATTTTATTATACACCATGTATACAGTCTATACATATAAATAGTACTGCTTTTTATTGCATATTTGCACTGCTGACTGCATTTTTGTACTGCACTGTATTTACACTGGTTAACTGCACTACTGTAATCACTCATACACACTGTGAGACTTCTATTTTGTATATTGCATATTCTTTTTTATTTTATATTCCATATGGTTTTTTTTGTTGTAACTGTCCTGTTTTGCCTTGTGCACTTATCTACTGGATGCCTTGAATTTCCCTCTGGGATCAATAAGGTAGCTATCTAGCTATCCATCTAGCTAACTTTACAGATGGATGATAAAGCAATGCCAGAACAAATGCTAAGTAAAGAGATACTTTTTTTTAGTTGTTTATTAAAAGTGAGCACTGATCTTGACTCTCTAATAAAAGTTGGAATAGAGTTTTGGCATGTTGTCTGTAAAATATGGAGGACAGAAGATCACTATCTGCAGATCTACGATTACCAACAGACAAACATTCAGGGGCTTTAAGGTCAGGGACAGGGATGATAGGAGTCTCTGTTTTGGTGTGGCAGGGATCTGTGCTGCTGCATTCTGTTTGAGCTGTAGAGGATGAATTGTTTGCTCCAGTAAAAAGAGCACTGCATTGATCAGCTCTGCTGTAACAAACACAGGTTCCCTGCATCGCTCTGAGACAGATGAGGCCAAACTTTAGTGATATTTCCCAAATTATAAAAAAGCTACTTTAGTGACTCCACTTATGTCACATAACACAGACCTCAGAGGCTGAGATCACACCCAGTGTCCCTACTTTCATATCATGGTTAGACTGTCACTCTGAAACATGTCTTCCAACAGATGTGGAAAATAAAATGCTAACAAAGGCTGGCTCTATTGCCGGCCTAACGTTAGATGAATTAACAAATCACAGTTGGTAAAACAAACTTGTCCCCTGATCCCACATGTAGTTGATCAGCCAAGGTGCGTTTTCTGTGGTCAAGAAACAATTAGCAAAACTACTCCTCATGCATGCATACCATATCTGTTTTATAAATTCTGGTTATCTATTCTGCTCACTATGACAACAGAATTTGTAGAGTAGCAACAATTTGAATAACAGGTAACCTTTAGCTCTCACTACTTATCATTCCCCTCTGGATCTGTTCTCTCACAGCCAGCTTTTGAAGGTGACAGTTCACAAGCATCACTTAATTTTCCCAGTCCCCGCCAGGGATGTTGAAACTAAATGTAAGGCCCCGAGGTTGTGTTCTGTAGACCCTGTATTCTCGTTCAGTTTGTTTTTATTAAAACCTTGAGCTTTTCTTTTCAGAATCATCTGTAGTTCCATTCATTCTTCTATTGACTATATGACTGATGTCTGTATAGAGATGTATTGCTGTCTCACAGCACCAGAACACTCCCGATTACACTCAACTGCGGATAACTGCAGCATACACAGCATTCATGAACAGAGCTAGGTGAGAAAAATGACTTTTATAAACACCAACAAGTGCATTGTTTTTAATTAGGGAAGCTTTAATGTTTCAACCTAACAGTTAAATATTTCTCAGCCAGTAACAGTTATTGGCATGCCAGTCAAATTTCCTACAACAAATCTAAATGGCGCAATTTAGTCAGAATTTTTTTCTGGCTCCAATGGCATGAAAATCACTGATGAATATGCGTTCACATAAAAACTTGATGCAGTCTCTGGAGCACAGCTAGCCAACTGAGCTCCCGGAGAGCCAGTGTCCAGTACAGTTTGCTAATTGCCCTAATTAAAAAAAACATCTACTAAATCTGGCATTTGATAGATGATTTGATGTCAAGTGTGGAAATCATCAAACTATACTGGATGCCAGCCTATCAAGCGGTTGAAAACTTCTTCTTTAAAATATAAAATACAATAAAATATAATAGTATATAATTTTATTGTCGTTTGCACTATGCGCTTAGAAATTCCATAGAACACATAAAAAACTATTAAGTCCACACTGACTTTACAAATTTGCAACAAAGAAAATGATTGAATAACTGCAGTTTGAGGAGACATGTGTGCCTGAAACCCCTCCTGCTTCCAATCTAGTGCCCTTTATATTCACATCCTTGCCTTTGGACCCTGTGTAAAATGTAAATAAATGTAAACAATAACAGAATGTAATGATTTGCAAATCTCATACACCCATGTATAATTTTTAATATATCAGATGTTGAAAGTGAGACATTTAACCATTTAACAGGGGCAACCAAAGGCTGGAAAAGTAAGTGGTGCTAATAAAAAAACAACTAGAGGAAGAGATGTGTTTAAAATGAGTTAATGATATTCATGAAATGATAAAATAACTCCACCTCAAAACCTCCTAAAACAAACATTCTTATTACTTCATATGATCAAACATGTGAGGTACACTTGAGGTTGGACAGAAGCTTGATATTAGCTTGATTTGTGGCTCTGTACTTTAATACTTGTAATATTGTAACAGTAATGAAAATGTAACGGTTACCACAGTCAACTCCTCATGAAAGCCTAATGCTAAACCTAATAAAACAACAGGACGTAAACCTAATATCACATTTTAAAGTGTATGTTATAAAATGAATGACATTATTTCAAACCATTTTAATAAAACACCTGAAAAAAAACATTTGTTGTCTGTGTCATTCTTTCAGTGGTGCCCATCCTTGTAGAGGAGTCCTGACATTTTAAATAGTTCTTCATCATTTTAAACCATTCTGTCATTCTATGACATGAGATTACAACATTTAATAAATGTATGCTTTTATCTTTCGGATGACAAAATGTCTTTGCCACTGATCTTAACACAGCTCTCTTGACATCAGGGACGATAAAACAGATCAAAGTCTATTTTTATATAACACGACCTTGAAATGGACAGGACTAAGAAAGTACTGCATACATTTCCTTTTTAATTGGAAAACATAGATACTACTATAAAATAGATCATATTTTATCAGCTCCACTTACCATATGGAAGCACTTTGTAGTTTTACAATTACAGGCTGTAATTACCATAAGATTTTATGCATAATTAGAACTCCTGTTCACCAATAGTCAACTAGCCAGCCAACATCATTCTATGACCACCCATGAACGGCATAAGGATGACCAACACAAACTGTACAGCAACAGATGATCTATCATCTCTGACTTTACATCTACAAGGTGTACTGTCTAATAGAGTGGACAGTGAGTGTACATAGTGTTTAAAACTGCTGCCGATCCACTCGTACCAGCCCGACGCACACTAACACACCACCACCATATCAGTGTCACTGAGAATGATCCTCCACTCAAATAATACCTGCTCTGTGGTGGTCTTATAGGGGTTCTGAGAGCTGTTGACCATTGAAGAACAGGGTAACGAAGTACAAAGAAAAGCAGATAGACTACAGTCTGTAGAACTACAAAGTGCTCCTATACAGTAAGTGGTGCTGATATAATGGACAGTAAGTGTACAAAACAAAAAGGTGTTCCTAATAAAATGACCTGTGTATGTAGACGGTAATGTTAGTGTACTTGGCTCCCTTATAAACTGAAACATGACTGTGCTGTCACTCTGAGTAACAGTGCAGTTTAATTCATGTCACCCTTTCTTCCCCTCCAGCCGCAGCGCTCCAGAAACAGGCCTGTTTGCAGAGGTACATAAATTCCTTACTTTAGAAAAAAAAGTTAAAGTACGAGTTACATTTTTTAATTAAGTAGTAGTATAAAAGGACATGCTTGAAAATGTAAATAAATTAAATAAATTAAAAATAAAAAAGTAAATAAATTATATATATTTACTTAAATTTTTTTTTTTTTTACTTTTTTATTTTAAGTACATTTTCAAGCGTTTCCTTTTATCGTCACTGTCTAATGAAAAACAAATATCTCCATCAATTTAAGTTAATGGAACCAATTTTTTTCAAGTGATTTTGAAGCATTTCTATTGGTCCATTTATCATGAAAGCTGTCGTGTTTTAATGATGTAGAAAAAAGAAAATCGACAAAAATGTTTTTTTGTGCTTATGCATACACAGCCATCAAACTGAGTGTACATAAAGGTTTGTACTACAACCAGATCCACTCCGCAACAAGCTCACTCACATGTTTGATTTCCATTTCAAGAATTTGAGGTGGGCACTGATGGAATCTCTACTGCTGTTTTATATCAGCAGTCAGTATTAATCTATAAATAAGAATACACTCATCCCAGCATACAAACTGAAACTGACTCGAGTTCCCCAGTCTCATTCTCTAGGACATGTTTGTTGACTCAGCCAGATAAAATAGTTCTTTTAAGTAAGTTAGTTACTGGGAGTCCGCTTCAAAAGAATCAATTCTGTAACACTAACACAAAGAGGCGACTCTTGGCCAACTACTGACAGAGTAGAAACGATGGGGTTTTTCTGGCATTTTAACAAAAGCAAATAAGAAAAAAGGCGAACAGGACACAGCCTGACCTGAACTGCTCTGCACACACAAACATTTATATCTGTCCTGCATGGCAACTGTCCACTTTCTACATGTTTTTTTAATCGCAACACTTTTAGGTGCAGAACAAGAAACAGAAACAAAAAAACAAACAGTGTTTTTCACAGAACGCTGGGATTCGTCAATTCATCATGTCAATAAATAGAGAGATCAAAATAGATAAATAAATCAAATAGAAATATTCAAATTAAGCACAAGATTCCTAAAAAAAAAATACTACAGTTCCGAGGTACAGTTATGAGGTTGACCACAGCTAGCAGTAGCAGAAAGTTCACTTAGATTTTTCATTTATTTTCATTTTTATTTCTTTTTTTGTTTTGTTTTGTTTTTTAAGATGCACATATTTACACTGGGCAATGGCAGAGAAAAAACTACCCAATATAAAAGAAACTAGACAAACCAGGCTTTCTTTTACAGGACCTTGAAAACCTTCCTCCAATGAAACCACAGTGGGGACCTCACGCCCCTCCTCCGATCCTCTTCATTTACAGTGTAACCACAGAGACCGAGCCAGCCACAAACAAACAGAGCTAGTAAAGGTTGAAGAAGGCATTGCCTACTTGCTGGCAGAGTTTTCTCTCTCTCTTTCTCTCTCTCTCTCTCTCTCTCTCTCTCTCTCTCTCTCTCCTCTCTCTCTCTCTCTGAGATTTGATGACTATAATTCTGGCAGGTTCATGCTGTTCCCATGGCTCACTTTCCGAGCAGCCCAACTGGCCAAAGGCCCTGTTTTTCTCTATCTGCTGTTTGTTTACAGTCTCATGGGGGTCTTCAGCTCCACACCCACGTCCACACGCGACATGAGTGATTCACCTGACTTCTGACCTTTCACTGTAACCGTAATGATATTTTCACTGGACACACGTAACGATAACACTTCAGCAGCAGCACTTCTATAGGCCTCCAGACTAACGTCTCTCCACATACACCCTGTAATCAAGTTTCTTTCACCACACCATGTGTAAGACACTGTCTGCTGTACACATTGCCTGCACACACAGGCTACACAGATATAGTCGGTACAGCTCCAACTCTGTTTTTTCAGGATTCAAATGTAGTTCCTCCAGATCAGAATTTGATGTAGCAGTATTCAATGAAGGAAATATTCAGCATAATTAAAAAAAAAACTGTTGTGTAATTTTTAAAAGTAAAGCACGGATCAGATATTTGAAAACCAAAAATTGCCACAAATTGTATGCACTGAAAACTTCCTGTAGTTTATGATAATATACATATTTTGTCATATCACCCACATCTTGTCTTCTCTCGTATGTACTTTTGACTAGGTGTCGTGCTTACTTTCTAATGTATGTAGCTTTAATACTTGCAAACACAAACCATGAGCTAAAATGTGTTGTATGACACCAATTCTGATAATGACACTTCATTACATTTGTTTCTTCATTATATTTGTTTCACATTTAAAAATGTACCTTATTGAAATCCTTGCTGGCCGCACCTCCCCTTGAAGTACTGGCGTTTCAGATTTTGCAGTTACTTAAGTAACGTGAGTATTTATTGAATTTTGCGCTATTGTCTATCCTCTATCCTCTTTTTTGCTGCACTGCTAACTTTAGCTCAGTGCATTTAGCTCAGTGCATTTAGCTCAGTGGAGGAACTGCATTTCATTCCTCACTGGACACGTGAAAGATTTTCCTTAACTTGACTGTTTTTTTTTCAGGCCAGTAAATCCAAACAGAGCTCTTTACACGCAGAGTGGTCATCCGCACACTGAGATTCAGCTTAGTGTCACTGAGATTTGGCCGAGCTCCTCAATGAAGGCGACTAATTAGAGCAACAGAGCTGAGAAAACTGAAGTAACACATGGCTACTTCACACCTGCCACAGCAACTTCCTACAGGCCAAACCTGAGCCCACATATGTCCCATGGTCGCATTAACGCTTCTCTTTAGCACTCTGCAGGCGCCTGGGGCTAAAGTCCAACAGGATCTTTTTCCCTTCAGGCTTCGCTGCCACTTTTAAGCTTTGGCTATTAACCACATGCACTTGGTTATATGCGTTGAGATTCCCTGTAAAGAGTAGTTGAACTATAATAGGCTACTTGTAAAATCAAAGCAACATGATGAAACCTTGCGGAAGCGCTTTAGTTACGCTTATCAGCCAGATACAGAGAAAACATTAACACCGGATGTGGGTGCTCATATTTGAATGTTGATTCCAGTGAGAGTGTGATCCAATCAATAGGTCACCTCTATGTTAATTGGAAATTACGGTACTCATCACTCTTGACACGTCTCGTGATTACTCTAGACCGAGCTATCAGGTGCAATCACAGTATGATGTAAAGCAAGGACCGTATCCTAAAGAGGATGCAGCTATGAGATTGGGTCACCACCAGTGCAGGGCCTGCTTAGGAATGGCAGAGGGCAGGTATGAGTGCATCTGAACACACAGTAAGATGAAGGCTTTTAAAGGATGGCTTGGTGTGAAGATGGGCTGAAAAGAAGCCACTTCTCTGCAAGAAAAACATCAATGACAGACTGACATTGTGCAGGAAGTATAGGGATTGGACTGCAGAAGACTGCGGTAAAGTTATTTTCTCGGATGAAGCCCCCTTCAGACTGTTTAGAGCGTCTGGAAAAATGATTGTCCAGAGAAGAAAAGGTGTCATGCCAACAGTGAAGCATCCTGAGACCATTCATGTGTGGGTTTGCTTCTCATCCAGGGAAGTGGGTTCAAAATTTTGCCTAAGAACACTGCCATGAATAAGGAATGATATCAAAACATCCCCCAAGAGCATCCTCTGAACGATCCAGGAGGAATTTGGAGATGAACAATGCTTTTTCTAGCATGATGGAGCACCACGTCACAAGGCAAAAATTTGGGGTCCATCGCCAGAAAACTCCCCAGATCTCAAACTAATTGAGAACCTGTAATCAATCCTTAAAAAGAGGATGGACAAAAACCCAGACACTGTGATCATCTCTAAGCACTGATGTAGCAATAATGGGTTGCCATCATTGCCCAGAAGCTGATATTCAGCATGCTGAGGCGAATTGCAGAAGTCTTAAAGAAGAAGTCTTTGCTTAAACTGGATGTTATTGTCAATAAAATGTCAACACACAAATGCCTATAATTGTACTTCATTATACCATGTAAACATATAAAAACTGAGTCAGCAAACTTTGTGAAAACCAGAATTTATGCCATTCTCAAAACTTTTGGCCTCGACTGTAGACCAAATTGTCTTACATGTTAATGCTAAGCTCTTACCTTTTTAATAAGCCTTAATTCTTTCCTACTGTGTTATGTCTGTTTTGAAAGAAGTGCCTCTTAAAGACTATGGTTCTGTGTAGAACCATGAACACTTAACCATCAAGCTTATATAGTTCTTTGCATAGTGAAGAAGACTGTAGGCTGCAGACTGACAGAAAATGTGTTATATATGGTTCCATATAGAACCTTTTTTTAAATGCATCTATAGAGCAGCAAAAAGGGTTCTTATATTGTTTTGATGTCACACTTGTCACAATAGCAGAATCCTTTTTGGTGCCTAACTGAGCCATGTACAATACATTCTCCATTAATCTGCAGATTTCTACATGCATAGAAACATTTAAGCATGCAAATGGCTTTTGGAGTGTTCATGGTTCTATGCAGAATTATTGTCTTTACTGTAGAATTATTGATGACCCATCTTTTTAGCACACGTTTCCATTAGTGGCTTAAGAACAAGGATGTATTTAGAGTCGAAAACAAACAAAACTGGTGCAAAAATTGGTTTTCAAATAATTTTGTTTAGTTTACAACCAAGTGGCAATACCTAAGACTTTTTCAACAATTGTAATAGCGAGTATACCATCTCTGTGTATCTATTTGCAGGGCTTCTACAAGGAGACATTAGCAAGCGATTTATAATCTCAGCTCATGCTGAGTCACAGCAGGGGGTACAACAACTACAGGTTTGATAGTACTTCAAAAACATGACAATCGCTGGATGTGCAGCAAAACAGCAGAAGCAGAAAGGACAGTCCCGGCGAGCACATAGAAGCCATCTGTATGCTCAGTTTATGAAATGATGAAAAAGTTCACAAATGACAGAACATAGTGCAGAGAATGACTCACAGTTAGCTGCCTTGCATGATTCTCTACTGTCAAGGCATATACTGTAGTCTAAATACTGTAAAACCTTTTGCTTTTAGTTTGTTTTGATTGTTTGCTTTTTTTAATTGAATTTTCATTTAAATCACTATTCATTTGTGAAGACACCTGCATTAGAACCAGAAAAAACACTTAATCTTTTAGAAAAAAATTGTCTATTTTTGTGTCTGGGCATTTGTAAGTTTTGGAAAAAATCATTTTTAAATTGCGAGATGAATGTTTAAGGTGTTTATAGTGACATGACAAAATACTGTAGGCTAGTGTTTCAGTACAGTAATAGTTATAACCGTATGTACAAACTGACCTCTACATGATGCATGCACTCATGAGTGAAACAGATACTTACAATGTCTACAATTTCCAGTGCTGAAGACTGTTACACAGAAATGATGAGAAAAGATTAAATATATACATATTTGGAAGCCAATTTTTTGCATATGCGCTGGACACGACCTGACTTTTGTGGTATTTCCCCACATGGTTTGCGCTGAAAAGGCAGAGTACATTATCTGTGAGAAGTCCTTTACTTCTCACAAAACGGGCTGTGACATTTGGAAAAGCTAAATGAGGCAGAATTTCTTCACAAGAGCAATTAAGATCTCATTTGCTCCTCACAGAATTTACAAACTGTGACAATAAGCTACTGAGCATTTTGTAAAAGTTCTGAGCATTTTGTCAAAAACTCCATCATCTCATTCACATTGTGTGTTTCCATGCAGGCTAGACCTGTTTGAGCTGCTTCGTCAACTTATCATGCCAACAGCAAAGATGGCCATGATTGGTCAGTGAGATCATGTCAGAGAGTCTATAAGGTTGGTCTGCAGGGTCATTAGCTTTGCCACAGGCACGCAAGTTAAGTTGTTTGTTAGCATGTTGAAAAAAGAGTGTGCACGAAGAGAGAGGAGAGAGAGATTGAGAGGGAGCGATGCTTGTGTAGCCCCAAACACGGTTTATTGCTCACAGTTGGAGCCAAAATTCTCCAATTAAAACACTGACGGCAATTTGTAAAGCACTACTTTAGAAGTTTTCACCATCTTTCATAATTTTAACTATTTAACTATTTAAACTATTAATTAATGCCAGCTGATTGAAAAAGTGCCAGTACGGGCTGCAGAGTTTTGTTTCTTTGCAGTAAGAAAACACTAATGGCACTAAAAGCTAGTGCTGCTTTATTTGCTGCTATTTCTCTGTCACTGTTATAAATGTTAACATTTTTGGCTTATTGGCCTCTTGAATGCCTCTGGCGATGATTTGAACAGCTTCGTGACCGCTGTGCATGACTCTCACATCCATAGTTGTGTGGTAACTGATTGATGGGTAGGAAAACGTTAATGTTAGCTAATGATCTGCAGTGCTTTTTGATGTTACACAGCTGACAGTTAAATGACTCTGGGGGTTTATAAAATCTTATAAAGCCTGAGGCATGTCGTTCTTCTAAAGGTAAGGAAGAGGGAAGGTGCAGCCATTCCGAGCACAAAATATCAGATGGCGTTGTAGGAAAATGATGTTGTGTCTGTAAATGTCTATACATAATATATATATATATATATATATATATACCCATATATATATTCTGATACCATTACTTTTTTACTTATGAGTCTTCATCTGCATATTCCTGTCTGAGTTTGTAGATGACTCTTGTGTGACAGTGCTTCTCTCTTAGATTTCATCTACACATGTATTTGTCATGTGACCTTTTACATCACAGCTTTTGGCAAGGAGCCAACATAACAGGAATACATTTGAATCCTTGCATTTCATAAATAACCTAGTACCAGCCAACATCACAGAATGTCTCTCTTTTTGTTTTTCTTATTCTTTTTATTATTATTATTATTAGCAGTAGTAGTAGTAGTATTATGACGTAATATAATATCAGGTGTTTGAGTGTGTCCACACCTCACATTTATATTTTTAGTTCAGTTGCTCAAAGAGCTACACCTCTAAAGTTCAGTCTTAGATGTCAACTGTGAGAAGCACAGTTACAGCATGTACGGTTCCTAATTGTCCATTTGTTAATGGACCCACCACTCTTAATATGTACAGCCTAATTTGTAATAATATGTATACAGAGAATTATCATGAATGGGAATAATTATTGATCATTTTCACAACAACCTCATGCACCAGTGCAAGACCTTTTGGGCAAGTAGCTTAATATGTGTATACCACACCTTGGACAGCTATAATGAGGCTACTGATCTTTAGAGAATTACAAATAATATTCTGAATTTACTGACCATAATAATATTTAGCCTGGGGAACAATGTTAAAATATCGAACAACTGACATGCACCTTGTGCATATAAAAGCTTATTAAAAAGTTACAGTACTCCTCTTTAGTGTGCTGTATCCAATAGGAAGAAGATATATTGCCTTTTGTGTTGTTACATAGGAGCTATTTCTTAAGTATGATGCTTATCTTCTGCTAATGTAGCATCAAGGATCAGGCTTCCACAAGCTCTGCAAGAGATGTACTACCAACACCTGCATGTTGACCTCAAACTTTACTCTTCAATTTTAACTAATTACATAATGTCTTATCTGGAATGCCAAGTTTGAGGTTACATATCTCCAGAAATATAATCATTCCCAGCCAATTTGGAAAAGAAAATCCAAATGTGTGTGACATAAGTTGTTTACAGACGCCCTTTTAACAGACACAGATGCTAAAAGCAATTGGTGAAATACTAGGTATGTCTGGGACCGCAAATTATGCTTTTGGTACCCTTGAACACCTCTAAATCAAAATTCTGAGGTTCCTGTGCTGTACGTTGGAGGAAAATATTATTTAGCTGCTTCAAACAATATTAGTGAGCTTCTGCCTTTGGTATTCTTAACTAAGTAAAAATGCAGCACTCTGCCTCAGGGTGGTGCTCTAGCAAACAAGTTTACTTAGTTTCATAGCCTAGCAGCTGTAACTATGCCTGGGATACCTCTAAAAAACGTAACACTATGACGTTTTTGTAAATCTAAAAATTTGCCATCTCCAGAAAAAGAACTGTTAAACCCAACATTTTATTGCCACTGAAGCTAGCCAGCTAACATAGGCCCCCTGAATAAGTGCCACAGATTTTTTTTCATCAACACCTGAGGTCTACACAACCAGCAACAAAACATAATAGGTTTAAACTCTTTGGCTATTCTGATGTATCCATGTGATGAATGGTGACTTATTAGTGAAAGTGTAAACACTGTCTGAGCTATGTTTATATTTATGTTCAAAATTTTAAGGTCTTTTTATGTTTTCTTTATATTAAAACCTAACAAGATATGAGACACTTGTTTGCCGGAGCCAATCTACATGAGATGGGACATGAAAATAAATGAAAAATGTGTTAACTGTCAGCAAACAGTCTGGTCTATGTATGAGCAACTGATTTAAGGTACCAAATAAACAAACTTGAGACATGAAATAAAAGGTAATCACCAACCAAGGTGTGGTCAACAACCCACCTATACTAAAGGTTAACGACAGTAAAAGACCCTGACACATCCATCCCAAATCCAAAAAACTCCTTGGACCGATTTGTCTGCTTCCCCAGTCCTCTTGTCCCTGTCCTGTTTTTTAAAATGTCAGTGCGCTCAGTGACCACTCACCTTTCCCAAGGCACCGCGTGGCTGTTCCAAGGCCATGTTGTCGCTTGTGGTGAAAGTTTGTTTGGACATGGAGTGCTGTACTGCGCATTCCGCTGCCCTCTGCTCTCGACTTCTTCAAATGAGCTGCAGCCTGTGGTAACACAGATAAGTATGGAGAGCCACGGGCTTCCATTTATAGGTTCACAAAAGCCACAAATAGCTTGCAGACGGCAGGCAGCCCACTGGGCACCCATAACAACAATGATTGCAAGATCGCTGGCTGGGTTGCCCTCCGCTCTTTGAGAGGGTTACATACTTGAATATAATGTTGTACTTGCACAGTATGGTGGTACACTGCACTAAAAGAGGTACTGATATCATTTAATCAATAGCAAAATTTATATGGAGCTTTTTGTCCTTTGGCAGAGTATGATATAAACTCAGAATTCGTAATATGTCTTCCTAGCATTATTTTTTTGTATCTAAAACTTGGACAGACTTCTCTGTAATATTTGGCACAGAAATGAAGTTACACAGGTGGTTTGAAAACCGACGTACAAAGCTTTTTTATCTTATTATCTGTCAGATTGGTCATTAGTTGTAGTTGTAGTTGTAGCATATTTGTTTGCAGATAGCACATTAGCTCACTGTTAGAGCTCACAGTTACCAAATCTGTTGTGGTTAACACATTATCATGTGGTTAGATTGTTTGTAAATACTTTCCATATTAGGTCCATATCAGTCCATAGTTAGTGTGTTAGGTCCTGGTTACCACTGTATAATATTCATAATTATTAAATTAGCCCATGTGTAGTGCATTAGCTGGTGACTAGCACGTTAGTTTGTGTGTAGTGCATTATCTCACAGTCACTATGTTAGTTTGTGGTTAAGCTGTTCTTTCATGGGTACCATATTAGACATATAGTAAGACAAGAAGAGGCTATGATTCATCATAAGAGGTGCTCTTTCACTTAACAGTGGGCAGCTAGGCAAATACAAAACACTAAACTCACAGGGGAGGTCACCAACAACCGTAGGCTCCAGCCTCCCAACAAAAAACACCCACATGACAACATCCTCACCAACAAACAACAGCATTTGAATAAAGTTATTTAGAATAGCACCACCCATGAGCCTCCATGAGCAGGTCACTACAGTGCATAATATTATAATTATCACATTATTTTACAGAAGTCAGTGCAATGACATGCAAACAATTGGAAGACTGCAGTGCTGTGATGGTTGGGGTTTTACTTTCAATTTTGTTTTTTGTGACACCACAAATTTCTTACAATAAAAACAGTGAAACAGTGTTTATTGTATGCTGATAAAACCAGTGCGAATGGACTGGCCGAAATTCATAATTTTATACTTCTATTGCAACAATCTTCAGAATCTTCTGGAGAATAAGAATTTCTCTCAGAATCTCAGAGAAAACTTCAGAGAAAAGAAAGAAGAATATGCTTTTTTTATTTTTAAATTGTGCGGCTTTGTTTTTCTTACTGTTTTGGCTACTGGAAAGTTGTTAAACCCAAGTCTCATGCATTCATTATGTTTTTCTGTATGCAGATTAAAAGCCTTCCAAACTTCACTGAGACCCAAGTTAAGTTGATGTCTGTTTTAAATTCACTGTTATCATGACATTGTAAAAAAAAAAAAAAAAAGTAAATTATTTACTATATCTGCCTCTTCTGTCTATGGCAGTTTTAACCCGCCCACTCATGCTGACGTTATAAGGAGTGTTTAAGTCATGAGTGTTCTTCAGTGAGGCCCAGTGCAGGGCAGCCAATCAGACAAGAGGTCTTTTATACATACTGTATAGCTGTGTGATTATTGTGGAGTCTCAGTGTAACCCTGCCAATCAGAGCCATTCGTGAGCTCACCAATACAGGGAAAAACAGCTCATTTCTTTCTAGGACTAAATCATAGGGTGTAGATGAATGTGTAAAACTGCATCCGGGTATTTTTCACCCCAACCACAGTCACATACCTTCAGCGTAGACCTCAATGGAGTACATTCAGTGCATTCATTGGCACCTTTAAAGGTATGTAATCATATGTAAATAACTGTTTCAATGTAATGTCAAAGATGCCTATGTATCGCGTTGCAGAAGTATTTACTACAGATAGCGTGCTAACCAGCTAGCTCTGGCCTATCCTTTCTCATACTACCATATTGTTTTTCAAGAGACTTTATTTAGTCACTGTACTGCGAAGTAGTATCAGTCCAACATAAGAGATTGAAGTAACACTGCCGTGATTGAGTATTCTAACTTCTTATCAATCATGTTAAAGTTGATGGTCCCAGTTAGATTACTTAAGGACAAGGAGTCAATAGAAGGAACAGTAAGTACAATGGTGGCTGAAGCTGTTTGTTAGCAACCACCACTGCTCGTTTTCTGCAAGAAACCACATTCAGCAACAAAAAAACAGAAACAGAAAAAATAAAACATAAGAAATATGAATTTGTCAGGCTGCATCATCTTAAACATTGATTCTTGGTCTGTGGTGTTGGAATGCCCAACAAGCTCATATAAATTTGATGATCAGGTGCCCACAGTCATTTGGCCATACAGTGAATGTTTAAATGTATAATAAGAAAAAAGCTTGTTTAATTGTAAAGATAAAAAGAGGTTTTTAATAGTCCATAGATTTTATATAGTCATAGTAAAAATTAATGACTATCTTTGGTGTATTTCTGTATTTGGTCATAAGCAGACAAACACAAAAAACACATTTTTATATCAGCTTATATGGTTTTATATGGACTTTTTATAACCAAACGGTTAGATGTTTAGTAATTTGTGGTAATTTTGAATGGTTCATAAATCGATTTACCTGAAAATAGAAAAAGGTAATCCAGTTTCCATATAGGCACAGCACAAGCAATTACACACAATGGAATTAATCCTGTTTTGGTCTCTGAGGTTGAATTTTTCTGTTTTTATGAATAATTAAGAAAGCTGGCAGAGAAATTTCACATTTATTTGTTTATCACACAATTCACACACATTCCAGTTCCCTGAGCTACTGTAAGCCAGACAGTCTAAGGTACTTCACAAAGGTACTTTAGATACATGTTGTGGAGGAACGCAAGAAACTGTGTTGGGGTAAATGTCACTTTCTAATATTCACCGTAGGCCGCTCTTTCCCTTCTCGCTGGCTGAGTGAATTGAACACAGCAGAGATAATAGAAGTGGAGTGGGCATGTTTTGTCTCCAAACACTCCACACATGAAATGATTCCACAGCCTCATTCAAAAGCTAGCAGCCTTCCGTGTTCTTGAGAGGTCTTGAGAGGCTTTGTGTGGTCCAAAGGTGCACTCAGCTGAAAGTGCATTGAGCTAACAGCAGGAACTGCATCCCATCTCAAAAAACATGCCATCCAGTTATTGTACCCTCATAGTGAATGAATGAAAGTACTACAAATTGGTGCAGCCCTGAAGAAGACGTCATCTTTCATTCTGTTAAATGTCTGATTGGAAGTTGTTTAAATGTGCATAGTATAAAACTAGACCTGATCATCTTGAATGACCAAATTTTACAGGCTTAAGCACACATTGCAAATTAATACTGTATTAAAATGACTGAACTCGTTTGTAATCATTTAAATTGCAGCTTTTCCACAACTAAAACTAATCCAGCTCCAAACAGGCTTCTTTTTAAGCTAAATTAACTTTATCGTATGTGATATAATTATTTTTTATTCACTTTATAGCTCATTAAATGGACTATATGGCAAAAAGACTCCCCTGCAACTAGATGGATAAACTATGCCCTAAGTTTAAATGTAGGATGCCATAAGTCAGTTCATGTGGTCATCAGCCATTATCAGTAATGTTCATTAGATGTTGCAGCCATAATTTATAATCCTTATAATGTTTTCAATTCATGTACAAAGCTAAAGTGATTCTTTTAACAGCACTGATCAACAGAATGTCTTTTGCGCCTTTATTATTTTTTAAGAGTGTAGCTTGACACTTCCATTTTCTCCACTACCAAAATGTACTTATAGGTCAATAAAGTAAAGAGAGGAACCTGAGGATTTCTTTTTTTTAGCACTACTGCAGACGTCAGTACTCTTAATTCCATTAAGTTTCTTCAGATTAGGATGTCAGGATAGCGTTAAGGAACACAACAGGAGAGGAAAGAAGAAATTCTTCATTGGAGTGAATGTTGCTGAAACAAGGTTACTTTCTTAGAGCACAGTTTGGGAGTAGCTCTGGGAACAGTATCTAATCAGTAAACATAGGCAGCACTCCTCCACCAATTGAGCTTTTTGAGAGCTCAGCTCGAAAATAATGAATCATCAAGAGTTCCCGAACGAAACGATTTACCATTCTAGCAATAAGCCCCCCCCCCCCCCCCCCCCCCCTTTCCCCCCCTATCCCCACCACCCGTCTCTCCACTCATGCCATTCCCCCTTAGTCAAAGCTGTCGCGCTGGCACACGCCACATTCTGCATTCTGCTGACAGCTGTCGCTGTCCGTCTCTCCTCCAGTGCACTCACACCTCAGTCTGTGCGGTCACGTATTCAGCTGTTTGTGGGGACCCAGTGTGTTTAAAAATCACAGTTTGATGGGCGGACAGTTCTATTTGGAAATAAATATTTCCTTTTTTTTTAAGGCGGCACCCATTTGATGTCAGAGAACCAAAAGATTGTTACAGTTAAAGAGGAAATCCACCCTGTTTTTGAAATGTTGACTGTTGGTGATAGGAACCAGGGGCGACCACGTCTACTGTTTTGCCCTGTATGTGCTGTGGGATTTTTTTTTTTTTTGCATTTTGGCCAAAACCTTATCTCACATCTGAAATAATAAATTGTTCAAGCATCGGGTGGTGCATTCATAATGAAACTTTCTGTGAGGGAACTTGTACACGTGGGTGTCTAATTCTTATCACCCACTACTGTGAACAATTTGGAGCTTTTGAAAGTTTAATTATACAGACCTTTTAAAAAATGAGTGAAATTTCCCTTTAAAGAGTTATTTTTTAGCATGTTTACTTTAGATGCTTTTATCTTTTCCACCACTCACTTATAGATCAGAAAAATGAAGAACAGTTCCTGCTGGAGCATGCTTCTCTGTAGCATAACACAACATCTATCTTAACACTGCCTTTAAACTTATGTAACAAACCTTATCTTCTGATCCAGATGCTGTTTGTTGGGGAACAACTGTCTCTGAGATGACAGTTAAACACACAGTTTGATGTCTGGTTGGTTCTTTTGAAAATATTTCTTAACATGCAACATTTATTATACTCACAGCTAAAAAGACTCAAAAACTAACCTGGAAGTTTTTGCATTCATAAAATCTCATATTTAATAACATATTTAAGCTAATTTTACTTACAGACTTTAAAGAATAAATCAGGTACCTTTAGTGAAACCTGAAAGGAACTCAACTTCCTGTATAATTCAGTGTTTGAAATGTTAACAGAGTCATGCAGAGTGGTTTGGTGAGAAAGGGTTCAGAATTCTTTAGCCATTATATTTGGTGGTAATCCAAAACCACCAGTAAACCTACACTTGCCTTATTAACATGGAATGTTATTGATGGTAAAATTGTAGTAAATCTGTAAAAAATATTTTTTTCTTTGGTAAATTTTGTGCTGACCTGCACGTATGCACCTGACCTTTGTAACACCTTGATATCCTGTGTATGAATATCACATACAGGAATGGAGACAAGACACAACCTTGCAGGGTCCAACAGCCACACTGAACAATCTCAACTTAATGCTGAGTATACTGACACAAATCACACCTTATACTCCCAGAGGTGCACAAAACAAATGTAGACTTGTTTGGCAAACTCCCATGCCCCCTCAACAACCTGTGCTGTTCCACGCCCAGGACGGAATACCCATTTTGATCCTCCCCAATCTGAGAGTTTAACTATCAGAGTCTTCTTTCCAGGCTAAGCATTATGATGTACCAATAGTTAGTACGTAGTCTTTGGTTCCCTTTCTTAAAAATAGAGAACACCACCGCAATCCAGGGGTGTTGTTCCTGAGGTCCATGCATGACAGCCCCACAAAATTCAGAGCTTTAAGAATTTCTGGGTGAATCTCATCCACCCCGAGTGCCTTTCCACCAAGGACCTTGCCAACTACTTCTGTGACCTCCACCAGGGCAATAGAGTCTTGACACCCCAGAAGCCTCTGGCCCAGACTCATATAAGGGAGGCATGTCTCTAGGATTTAGGAGTTCCTCAAAGTGCTCCTTCCACTGACTGACAATATCCTCCTTCAAAGTCAGGATTTCTTTGCTAAGTACAGTTTGAGCAGTGTGAGCAAAGCCACTCTATCTGGTCCTGAGTTGCCACAGAGTTGTCCATAACCTCCTTGAAGCCCACTGAAAGTCTTTTTCCACAGCCTTTCCAAACTCCTCCTCATCATGAAGCTCCTGGTGAGACTGCTAAAATATGTAAAACTGCATCATAGCAAACATTCTTTGAACCGCAGTGTATATTTCATTCAAGCTTGGCTCAATCTTGGCTCAATCTTTAATTTAACACTGAAGTTGTAAGCACCACCTCTCAGCACCCACAGGGCGCACTCACCCCCTTACACCTGACCCCAATCTATATACACCTGTAGCTCCTCAGCGGAGGTGTATATAGTCCCCTCACGCACTGCACTCTGTGTGTGACATTGCATTGTATTGTATACACAATACCAAGTGTCCGTTCCTATTTCTGTGTTAATAAAGCCTTGCACATGGATCGAACCTACCTCTCGAGACTGACTTGTTACACAGGTCTAGTATCATACAAATATTATATCTAATCCACATCCAGTTTTATTAAAAGCTTAGCTCTGCCCACATCACAGCCTAGTACAGAGGTCAATAATAGGTGGACCTCAGTCCCGGTCTGGACCCAGACGTCGTCCAGTGAACTACTTAGTTCTGACAGTGTTTATTTTAAGCGGCAGAGCTTTTCCTGTCTTTACAGCATGCGGGCTCACAGACCAATCCCGTGCGTTGTAAGATCACCAAAGGCGCTCCTCAGCCAGTCAGATCTGTGCAGATTCAGAAGTGGTGCGCACACACAGGCGAGGCAAAGTGCGAGAAGCAGCAGTCGTAGAATAAAGTAAGAAAAAATAAATGTAGGCAGCAAAAAACGTCTCTACAACCAGTAATGAAGAGACATATATGTTTAGTCTTCCCACAGGCAGCTCCAAACCAACAACTCAAGATGTGAAACTGAGTAAACAAAAAGACCTTATGTTTCATTTACTTTTTCTATAAATAAACACTTAAAGGTGTACTTTTTTAAAAAGCATTCTGTTTTTTAATGTACATTTTTTATTTAAAGTTTTATAAATAATTAATTCAGTTCAACATTTAAAACAGTAAACACTGGGTTGGCTTTGGCAGTGAAGGCACCTTTACAATTAGTAAAAAGGAAAACGAGACAAGAGAGGACAAAAGAAGAGGACAGAGTAGCAGCAGAAAGGCTGACAAGCTAAAAATGGTTTCTGCTTCCGGGTGTTGCTAAGTGATTGCAGTAGTGTCCAACATGGTTGCTATGCAGTTACTAATAAATAAAATGGATTAAATAAAATCCTATGTGGACGAGCGGCACAAGAGTGGCCTTATTTCCGAAAATCGGCTTAAACGCTGATGGACAGCCTGGAAAACGATGAGCAAAACGTTGGTGGACCTCTGGCGGCAGCCGAAATTTTGGTAAAACACATGAACTAACTAATCTATTTAACAGCTGGGGGGTGTCAGTAGGGCAAAACTTAACCACAGTTTATTTGTAGGCTTCAACACATAAAAGAAGCCTAATAAAGTGTGATAACACAAAGCACACAATATAAATAGCAAGAGTCAGATTCCATATGCAGTGAGTCGTTACACGGATCCGATCCAGGGCCACGTAAGAACACAGAACAGTTGCTCGGGGCCGCGGAGGAATACAGCACCGGCACTACTTCAAGCTCAGCACAAGGACCCACCAATGGACACGTTCAAACAGACACAGCAGTACCTCAGCAAAGGTAGGTTACAATTAATAAAGTTTATTAAACTTAAACGTGTTGTTGTGTAGGTTTAACTTGTTTATGTTGGAGATTTTTTTTGTGTTTTATGATTTTTTATCTTCACAGTAGCTCTTTAGGCAATTGGTTCAGCTAGCAAGGCTAGTTAACCAATGTTAGCCAGCTACCGAGCCGAACAAACGCTGATAACTCGTTTTGCTTCTCAGGCACACTGCTACGTCTTTTTTGTAAAATAAATTAATTCCTATAACAAACCAAAAGTCAGGTTCAGCAGAAATTTAACATGCAAAAAAATCGCCAACTTCTTGTCTGAATTTTGTAGTTTCTCCTTAAATAGGAGAAACTACAAAACGTTCACAACGTTTGAAAAAAAAAAAAATAATCCACTGATCACTCTCATTCATTTCACAACTTCAGTACGATTTCAGAACCGAGTCACATTTCATATGTAGTTTGAAGTTTTTATACGGGTCCGGTCTAGAGCCGCAGAGGAACACAGCACGGAGGAACACAGCACCGTGGTCCAGAGCCGCGGAGGAACATAGCACCGCGGTCCAGAGCCACAGAGGAACACAGCACGGAGGAACACAGCACCGTGGTCCAGAGCCGCAGAGGAACACAGCACCGCGGAGGAACATAGCACCGCGGTCCAGAGCCGCGGAGGAACATAGCACCGCTGCCCAGAGCCGCGGAGGAACACAGCACCGCGGAGGAACACAGCACCGCGGTCCAGAGCCGCAGAGGAACACAGCACCGCGGAGGAACATAGCACCACGGTCCAGAGCCGCAGAGGAACCGGCATTATTCAAAATCAGCGCAAGGAGCCACCAACGGGCACTACCAACGAACGCCAGTGGCAGAAGTCTGACTCAGCAAAGGTAGGTTACACTTAAGAGTTTTTAAAATGTGTTTTTGTACCGGATTGTTTTGTTTATGTTAGATAGTGCTGGCAATATATTTGCGTTTTATGCTCCTACATCTCCTAGCTCTTTATAGGCAGTTCACAGCTAGCAATGCTAGTTAGGTAACGGTAGCTAGCTACCAAGCCGAACAAATGCTGATAATGTCAACTCGGTTTGCTTCTCAAACGCACTTCTACGTCTTAAAAAAACAACAACGTATTCCTACAACGAATAAAGAGTCATGTTTAATGTTTAGCAGAGATTTATCATCTGACCACACGCTAAAATATCACCAACTTATTTTTTTAATTTTGCCGTTCCACCTTAAATAACGCTGCAGTTACTGTCTAGCCCTTCAGGTTACTAAGTCACTCAGGCACCATTTAATGTGTAATATAAGAATTAAAAAAAGATTGAGCATTGAAGTGATAATTAGGATATTTTGATAGTATAAAGCTGCGCATTGGGAGAATGTAGTGATCATTTAACTAAGTCTGACATAAATGAACAGTAAATACACAAAGCGTTGGAAACACAGTTACTACGCTGTGCTAATGATATGCACCTTTTCACTAGGACCTCCTAGATGAACACCTGAAAGTCAGCCCTGTTGCTTCCATTCAAGGTGGGTTACATTTAAGTCAGTTCATTAAATTAGTTTTTTTTTTACAGCTTTGGATTAATCTAACGTGTTATGTTACATAAAACAGATTAATATCTTTATATTTTGTAGGTTATAACTACAGTCTAGTTCTGTAGACAAAAAGTTCTAATGGCATCTAAGTCTACTTTAGTGCTGCTCAGTTTAACTGGTTCTGCTTCGCTAATGCAACTCTTTTGTAAAATGAAGTGAGTTATGAAGCAATTTATTTTATGGTATAATGTTAAAGTGTGTTTGGCGTTCAGTCCCTCTCCAGTTGACCTGTGACATGTGCAGAGAATGTTGGATGATGTGTATTTCATAGGTTACACAGCATAATTTATCCAGCCAATATGTTGTAGCCACAAAATACTGAATGAATACATGACTTGTACGTGTATTATGTACAGTACTGTGTACTGAATGGAAAAACTATATTTAAACTGTCATACTTGAATAATGAGTGTACAATGTGTAGAACTGTACATACCATGAACCTCAAACACTGCTGTTTCACCTTCAAATACAAATCCTGCCTTTACAAATCCGGGATGGTAAAACAAGTTGATTCCCTACTATGTCCTATAAGAACGTCCCCTGTGACATTTTGGCCGTGTTGGTTCGTGGGACGTCCTAGGGACCTTTTTTTGTTAGCTGGGTACAGTCTAGCTCGGTAGACAAAAAGATCTGACAGCAACAGCATGTAAGTGGTTTTGCTTCGCTAATGCATTTTGTAAAATGAAGTATGAAGCAAGTTATTTTTTGTAAGTTTATTGTAACATGTTAAAGTGTATTTAGTGTTCTGTCCCCCATATGGAAAAAAAATATTGACATATTTTACAGTAAAGAAAATATATTTCAAATATATGGTAATATATTTACAACCATATTTAAATATATTATTTATATTACAATATATTCTCAAATACATGTGTAATATATGTGGAAATACATGGTTTCAAAATGTATTTTGACATGTATGAAAGAGTAGAGTTCAGTAGTTTATATACTCAATGTCATATAGACAGAAATGAGATATTCACCGAACAACCCAGTAAAAGACTAACGTTGAATGTAATGTTTGCTGGCGGACGTTAGCAGGCCTTCATTGACATTCACAACAGGTCCTATTCTAGTCCTACCGGAACGTTAAAAAAAAACATTCATGGGACGTTCTGTTACATCCCCATAACGTCCCTCAAATATCCTCCGGCAGATCCGCGCAGCAGTCACAACCGTTTGGCGTATTCGTCCCGCGTCCGCTGCATGTTCGGGTCACGACTCTGATATAGATCCGTTTTCGGATGAGAAATCCGCTAAACACTCGCACTCATTTCACATCTTCAGTACGATTTCAGAGCGGAGTCAGATTTCATATGTAGTTTAGAGTTGTTACACGAATCCGGTCTTGAGCTGCGGAGGAACACATAACCGAGGTTGTGAACCGCGGAGGAACAAAGGACCGGCATTAATTCGAAATCAGTGCGAGAACCTGACACTAACGGACAGTACCAGAGCTCCGACTCAGTAAGGTAATAAATGTGTTTTTTGCGAAGTGCGGACCACTAAGGCAGGGCAAGGCGGGGGAACTCCGAGAAACTTGGGGCTGGAGTTCTGGGTGGCTTCTGCTGCTAGGTTTTGAGGCCAGACCCCAAAATCTCCAGCTGAGATAGACGCAAGTTTCTCGTGCCAAAGTTGTTGATTAGGGAACGAATGTAACTATAATGTGCCTGGGAGGAATGAGGTCCGAGAAGTTGGATTGTGAGGTCTGAGAGTCCATGAAGACGTATTTGATTTGAGGACAGACAGGTCTGACAAATGGCTAAATGGAGGTGTCGGATGAGGCTGAGAGCGATGTAAATTCTGAATGTCTGAAAAGTTAAAGAAGGCAGAAGGAAGGAGTCAAGTCAAGTGGGTTTTATTGTCATTTCAACTACATACAGAGTACACAGTGAAACGAAACAACGTTCCTCCAGGACCATGGTGCAACATAGACAGTGCATACAAGACACAAGTGCAACACAAACAAACAAGTTCGGACAGACAACACAACACAGTACAGACAGAGAATAATAAATAATTGCCGGTAGTGTGCAAATTGTGCAATGTGTAATAAATAGAGTCCAGTGAGGTAGTAAAGTTATTAGTGCAATGCCTTGTGCAAAAATGCTTCCCCTTTTTTTCTGGGGTAAATGGTTGGAGAGAGAGAGAGAGAGAGAGGGAGAGAGAGAGAGAGAGAGTGTACATGTACCAGAAGATATCAGTTCAGACGTTGAGTTGTGTTGAGAAGTCTGATGGCTTGGGGGAAGAAGCTGTTGCAGAGTCTGGTCGTGTTGGACCGGATGCTGCGGTACCTTCTTCCTGATGGCAGGAGGGAGAACAGTCTGTGTGAAGGGTGGGTGGGGTCATCCACAATGCTGGTTGCTTTGCGGATGCAGCGGGTGGAGTAAATGTCCAAGACAGAGGGGAGAGAGACTCCGATGATCCTCTCAGCTGTCCTCACAATGCGTTGGAGGGACTTGCGGTCAGAGGCTGTGCAGGTCCCAAACCAGGCAGTGATGCAGCTGCTTAGGATGCTCTCTATGGTTCCCCTATAGAAGAGGGTGAGGATGGGTGGAGGGAGACGGGCTATTCTCAGCTTCCGGAGGAAGTAGAGACGCTGCTGGGCTTTCTTGGCTGTAGAGCTGGTGTTCAGGGACCAGGTGAGGTTCTCCGCTAGGTGGACACCAAGGAACTTGGTGCTCTTAACGATCTCCACAGAGGAGCCGTTGATGTTAAGCGGAGAGTGGTCCGGTCTTGATTTCCTGAAGTCAACAACCATTTCCTTGGTCTTCTCTACATTCCAGTGAAGGTTGTTGACTGTACACCAGTCTGTCAGCTGCTGTACCTCCTCCCTGTATGCTGACTCGTCGCCTTTGCTGATGAGACCCAGCACAGTTGGATCATCTGCGAACTTTATGATGCTGTTGGAACTGTGTTTCGCAACACAGTCATGAGTCAGCAGGGTGAACAACAGAGGACTCAGTACACTGCCCTGGGGTGCCCCAGTGTTCATGGTGATGGTGCTGGAGCTGCTGTCCCCGAACCGGACAAACTAGGGCCACCCTGTCAGGAAGTCCAGGATCCAGTTGCATAGGGGGGTGTTGAGGCCCAGCAGGCTTAACTTCCTGCGCCGCGTGTCACCCGTGTCCTTGAAGTGGTTGTGGATTCTCTGGGCGTGTGCGCGCTTTGCGCGGAGGAAGATGGCTGGTAAGTTGGTGGTGATGGCATCAGTTGCTGAAATTTGGAGGCAGGCCCCTAGAGTCCTAACCTAGAGAGATGCAAGCTTGTTGTGCTAGGAGTTAGATTATGTGATCAGTGGATCCCTGATGGAAAGCCATGGAAGCCGTGCCAATTCTGGATGGATGTCCTTAGAAATGCACTGGAGAATAACCACTGAGAGGGCGTGGCAAAGATGAGTGTGAAACCAGGTATGATATGATGGATTCAGATTCTGTAATGAAGATAGTCAAGTGTTCTGAGAAAACCGATGTAGGTTTTGTGATATGGAACAAGCAGTGATTTTAAATTAAGGTGGAGAAGCGTGGTCAGCCAAACTGTTTAGTTTGCTAGTTTGATGTTAAATAGTACTTGAATCGAGAAGAGAGAAGTCTAAGTTATAAGTAGGTAAATGTCTAGTCAAGTAAAGGTTTGTTTGCGATAAATGGTGTTATGAAGCAGCAAATCCGGGTCCTAACCCCCCAGTGAGCAAGCCAGGGGCGACAGTGGCAAGGAAAAACTCTCTCGGAGCAAGAGGAACCAGACTCAAAAAAGGGGGAACCCATCCTCCTCTGGTTGACACTGGATAGCAAAATGAATTACATTTATACTTAAGTTCTTAAGTTCTATCAGAGTAGCGATAAAAGCAGCTCAGCGTTTGTAAAGTAGTAGTGATGAGACTCTAGGGGAAGGAGAAGAAAACGATTGTAAGTAAGAAATTGGAATCTTTGAAGGTGTTCAAAGTTAGTGGTCATGTAGGTGATATCTCCACTAGACAGTAAGATGCTCCATCCAGGAGGTGTTGGATAAGACTGAAAAGATGGAATTCCAAACCCTGGGGAAATCCAGATGGCTAGCAGAAAATGACTAAGTGTGGAGAAAGGGGTCCGAGTATTGATGGTTGTTGTGGCAGAAGTGAAGTTCTGTCTTTTCAATAGTTTTTGAGGAGAAGAAGTCTGAGTGTGATTTGGAGGAGGATGAGTTGAACTAGTTACTAAATGTGACTGAAGAAGCTGGCGGAGTGCTGCGAGTTGACTGGCGTCAGGGAGGCTGCAGTGATGGAAAGTTTGTAGGAAGGGAAGGTGATGTTGAGCAGAGCTGTGGTTACATCTGAATGGCCTGGAATGAGAACGACATCGTGGATGATGTAGTGTCATACTGGATGCCGTGAGACAACGAATGGAGTGTGTCTGAATGGATAAGAATCACTTCTGTCTACTCATGCCCCAAAAGGAGAGCGACAACGATGAGGAGAGTCAGTGATTGTAGAAGACGAGCTGTAGTTGTAGGATGTGAGAAAGAGTCAGTGATTGCAAAGGTTGAGCAGCTTTTGTGGGTCCGGTGAGAGAGAGACTGTGGTTGTAGAGGATGAGAGTTCTGTAAAGGAGGACTTGCATGAGAGAAGAAGCAATCAATGAGCCAGCCGGAGGAGGCACAGCAGTATGGAGACCTGTAAAGAAAAATAGCAGGAAGATTGAGGGAGCGAGGGAGAATTGAGGCGGGCAGGAGAAAGTGCAGTAGGTTGACCTGTAAAGAAAATGCAGAAAGATCGAGGGAGGGAGGAAGGAGGTGGGAGGGAGGGAGGAAGCGAGGGATGATTGAGGCAGGCATGAGGCAGTGAAGGGGGGACCTGTAAAGAAATGGCAGAAAGATCGAGGGAAGGAGAGGGAGGAGGGAAGATTGAGGCAAGCATGAGGCAGTGCAATAGGGGACCTGCAAAGAAATGGCAGAGATCAAAGAAGGGATGATTGAGGCAGGCAGGAGGTGCAGCAGTCGGGAGACTTGTAGAGAAATGGCAGGAAGAATAAGGAAGGGAACGGGATAAGGGCAGGATGAAAGAACAGAGGGACGATTGAATTACAGAGGGGATGATTGGAGGGAAGAGGAAGTTGGACGATTGAGGGAAGGGGAAGTTGGACGATTGAGGTGGGGGAGGGACGATTAAGGGAAGGGGAGGTTGGACGATTGAGGTGGGGGAGGGACGATTAAGGGAAGGGGAAGTTGGACGATTGAGGTGGGGGAGGAACGATTGAGGGAAAGGGGAGTTGGACGATTGAGGGAAAGAGAGGTTGGACGATTGAGGTGGAGGAGGGATGATTGAGGGAAAGGGGAGTTGGACGATTGAGGGAAAGAGAGGTTGGACGATTGAGGTGGGGGAGGGACGATTGAGGGAAAGGGAAGTCGTATGGATGAGCTATGAGGAAGGATGATTAAGTAGGAGAGGTGACTGAGCCCAAGAAGGGATGCTGGAGAGGCAGAAACACACAGGTTTGTTGTATAGCGTTGTGATGTCCTACATGTTTTGGTGACGATGCCAAAAGCTCATTTCTCAGAAGCTGAGACGGCATTATAAACAATTCTGCAGCTACATAGTGACGACGTTTGTCAGTACATTGTTGTGACCTTTTGAAATCCTTCATGTCTTCAATTATACCGTCATAAATGTACCAATACGAAGTCATGGTACCAATAAGCAACATTATTTGGTAGCGAAATTGTGACAACACTGATGAGGTGACATGAGGCATGACCTGTTATAAAACAACGCTGTAAGATGGTAGACAACGGTGTGACAACCTGTGTTCGCTGGAGCGTGAGAAGCCGCGAGTGAAATCAGCACGGTTGAGGCAGAACCAACAGCTGCAGGCTGCAGTAGCCTGGAGGGAGCAGCAGGGGGGGGGCAGGGGTGTAGGGATAGACCTGTTAGAGCAGGTGTCGTTTCCTCCGGATCCAGCAGGAGGCGTGATGTCATTGGGGTGCCCAGGACGGAGGGCAGAAGCGAGGAAAATGCGGCCCAGACCATGATGCAGAAGGGGAGCAGGGGACGCGACATTCCCCCAAACTTGGAGCCTGACGATAGTCCAGTCCAGTGTTCCCGGAAGGTGAGATTTAGAGGGAGAAAAGGAGCGCGGAGAGGCTCGGCAAGCGCGGGGGGCATAAACGCGCAGGCAACGCAGGGACCCGCCGCATGAAGCGGTGAAGCAGCCGAGGAAACGAGAGAGCAAACGAGAGCGGCCACATCCGGGAGACGATAGAAACGAAGCAGTCCCAGCAGGAGCGGTGTTAAAGGACCCCAAACGAGGAGCAGCGCGAGGAATCGCGGGAGGCAGGATGTGTTGGCCATTGGCGAAGAGCCAGCCGGCCGAAGCAAGTCTGTGTCGGCAGAGAGTAAGGAAGGAGCAGTCAATGGGCCAATACGAAGCCATGGCTAAGTCAGTGCGAATTTCGTCACAAGAAGGTGAGGGCAGAGGAGTGGTTTATATAGAGCGTGTAATAATGGAAGGGAGGAGTTTGGGCGTGGTCCTTCTCCCAAACTTAAGTTATTTCATAACTTTATTTGTACATGTTTGTTTTGTTTATGTTGGACAGTGCTGGCGATTTATTTGTGTTTTATGATTCTATATTAGCGTTTTATAGTCAGAGTAGAGTCAGTTTAGCTAGCAATGCTAGTTAGCCAACGTTAGCTAGCTACCAAGCCGAACAAGCACTGATAATTTCAACTCTTCTCAACCAACTGCTTCTCAAACGCTCTGCTACCTCTTCTTTGTAAAATAAACTAATTCCTATAACAAATTAAGGGTCATGTTTAATGTTCAGCAGAAATTTAACACCGGACCACATGCTAAAAAACTTGTTTGAAAGTTGCTGTTCCACCTTGCTGCAGTTACAGTCTAGCCCTTCCAGTTACTGAGTCACTCAGACACTGTTTAGGGTGGAACAGGAGAATTAAAAAAAAAAAGCTGGTAAATGCCCTTGTTGTTTTCAAATGCCCTTGAAATGTTTCCAGCATTAAAATTATAATTAGGATGTCTTGATAGTATAAAGGTGTGTATTGAGAGAATGTAGTGATCATGAAGTCTGAAATGATATAACAGTAAAAACGCCATTAAACATTGGACTCAGAGTTACTACGCTGTGCTAATGATATGAACATTTTCACTAGGATCTCTAGATGGTAAGAAAGATTGTTTGAACACCTGAAAGCCAGCCCTGCTGGTTCTATTCAAGGTGGGTTACATTTAAGTCATTTAATCAAATTTGTCTTTTACATGTTTGGATTAATCCAATGCAGTTCATGTTAGATAACACAGGTTTGTAATTTATAGGTTATAACTACAGCTCAGTTCTGTAAACAAAAAGATCTAACAGCAACATTATGTAAAGTTTACTTTAGTGCTGTTCGATTTAACGAGTTTTGCTTCGCTAATGCAACTCTTGTAAAATGAAGTGAGTGGAGAATGCGGGCATTGACCTCTACAGACGACCGTAGATAACAGAGAAAAAAAAAAAAAAAGGGGTGGGGGAAACGGCAGTTTTTTTGTTAGTTTTTTTTCCCTCTCAAATTTAATTTCGGCCCAAGGAGCAAGCATGGAACAAGTCCTACAACACCTCCTTGAATGTAACCTGAGACAGCAAGAGGTTACTCATGAACTCGCAAGAGAACTAAAGCAAGTCACAGAGGACCTCCTCGCCTCGCATCGGACCCACCCAGGAGCGGCCCCCCTTCCAGATGCTCGCAAAATGGCGCACCAAGTGCTCACTAAACTCTGCGCCGAGGATGATGTTGAAGCCTTCCTCCACATATTTGAGTGTATCGCTGAGCGGGAGATGTGGGACAGGGAGGAGTGGTTGGGCATCATCGCCCCCTTCCTCACCGGCGAGGCACAACTGGCCTATTATGCTCTTCCGCGCCCCCAAGCCCAGGACTACGATCTCCTGAAAGACTAGATCCTCGCCCGGGTCGGCCTCAGTCGGCTAGGCGGCTGCTCCCTGCACCATGAGGCGCCCCGATCAGGTCCGACCCGTACCTTCGCCGTAGATGGACGACACCTCACCGGCACTCTCGATTCCGGGAGCACCATCACCCTCGCCAGGACCTCCGCCGTCCCGTGGCTTGAACCCTCCAGACTACTCCTGGATGTCTCCTGTGTCCACAGAGACGTTTGGAAGGTGCCGGCTGCACAGGTATGTCTCGGTAGCCGCCATGGAAGCTGGGACTTGACCATTGGCCTCCTGCAGGACCTGCCAGTCCCACTCTTGGTGAGCCGGGATTTTCCAAGGTTTGAGGAGGAGCTTCATATGCGGCCGCTACCAATGGGGCAACAGAAGCGTCACCGCCAGAAGCGACCAGTTTCGGCTCGCGCCCCGGGATCTTGGGGTTTCTCCTTTTTGGCCCGTGCTGAGGCCGACACAGCAGACTCCGACTCTGGAGGTGAGAAAATGGGGGGGGGGATTAATCTCTCGTCTTTTTACCAACAGGCACTGCACAAAGGGGGTTTCCACCGGGAGCAAAGAGAGGATGATCACCTCAAACACGCCTGGGCCAATGTTAAGAGCATAGACAGGCACCCACACAGCTCCGTTCCACTGCCCCCTACCTACTTTATGGTGAAAAACAACCTCCTCTATCAGCACACCCATCTTTCGGGGAGCCCCGTAGAACAGCTGTTAGTTCCCCGCTCTCGACTCGATGCCGTAATGCATCTGGCCCACCACCACCCACTAAGTGGTCACCTTGCCTCTGATGCTACCCTAAACCGCCTGCTTCCCCGATTCTTCTGGCCTGGTATCCGGGCAGAAGTTAAAAACTTCTGTATGCGCTGCCCCACATGCCAGCTACACTCACCTAAAAGACCTCCCCCAGCGCCCCTGATTCCCCTACCCATAATTAGTGTGCCCTTCGAGAGGCTCGGGATGGACTTAGTCAGACCCCTCCCCAAATCCTCCCGGGGACACGAATATATACTGGTTCTGGTTGACTACACTACCCGTTATCCGGAGGCGATCCCCCTGAGGAAAGCTGTGGCCAGAGAATTAGTTCTCCTCTTTTCGCGGGTGGGCATCCCGAAGGAGATCCTCACAGACCAAGGAACTCCCTTTGTTTCACGCCTAATGTCCGATCTGTGCAAAATTCATCACTTACGGACCTCCGTCTACCACCCTCAGACAGACAGCCTCACAGAGCGTTTTAACCAAACCCTTAAAAGGATGTTAAAAAAAAACGTGGATCAAGACGGACGTGACTGGGATCTGCTCCTCCCCCATGTCCTGTTTGAGGTGAGGGAAATCCCCCAGGCCTCCACTGGGTTTTCTCCATTCGAACTCCTTTATGCGCATAGGCCCCGGGGTCTGCTAGATATAGTAAAGGAGGCTTGGGAAGAACAACCATCACCCCATCGGTCTGTCATAGAGTATGTACAGCAGATGCAACACCGCATCGACCAGGTACTCCCCATCGTCCGAGAACACATGCTAGACGCCCAACGAGCCCAGCAGCGAGTCTACAACAGGCCGGCCCAACCCCGTGAGTTCCGATCAGGGGACAGAGTGATGCTGCTTGTGCCCACCACAACCTGCAAGTTCCTCGCTTCCTGGCAGGGACCTTTCACCATCAAGGAGAAGGTGGGTGAAGTGAACTACAAGCTCGAGCAGGCTGGTAAGAGAAAACCCGAAAACTTTATCATGTAAATCTGCTGAAAAAATGGCTGGAGCCTGTCCCTCTGCTCTCTGCTTTAGCCCAAGTGTCCTCCCCGCCTCACACGGTACCCCAGGGTGAGGACCTATCCCCGGAACAGCATAACCAGCTGGAAGCAACCGTCCATCGATTCCTGGACGTTTTCTCCAGCCAGCCAGGCCGAACACATGTGGTACAACATCACCTCCGCACCCCTCCCCATGTGGTGGTGCGACAGTGACTGTACCGCCTCCCTGAAGCACGAAGGCAGGTCGTCGAGGAGGAAATCAACAGAATGCTCCAGTTGGGAGTCATAGAACCCTCCGCTAGTCCCTGGTCCAGCCCCATCGTCTTAGTGCCAAAACCAGATGGGAGCTGGAGGATTTGCAATGACTTCCGGAAGCTCAATGCCGTAACAGACTTTGACTCATACCCTCTGCCCTGGGTAGACGAGCTCATTGACCGACTGGGGAAAGCGCGGTTCATATCCACCCTGGACCTCACAAAAGGCTATTGGCAGGTCATGCTTGCCCCTGAGGCCCGCGAGAAGACGGCTTTCTCCACTCCCTCTGGGCACTGGCATTACATGGTTCTTCCGTTCAGCCATGGAGCGCCCGCCACCTTCCAGCGACTGATGGACATTGTTCTTAGACCCCATCGCAAGTATGCAGCCTCATACCTGGATGACGTCATCATCCATTCCGAGACATGGGCTGAACATTTACTCCATCTGGAAAAGGTTCTGTCCGAGCTCCGTGGGGCGGGACTCACGGCTAACCCCGCCAAGTGTAACCTCGGCCTCACAGAAGCCCACTACTTAGGATACAGGATAGGATGGGGCCTACTCAAGCCACAAGAAAAGAAAATAGCAGCTATCTTGCACTGGCCCCGCCCGCGGACAAAGAAGGAAATACGGGCCTTCATGGGGTTGCCGGGGTATTACAGAAGGTTTGTTCCTAACTTTTTTCTCTCTGGCCTCCCCTCTCTCAGACCTCACAAAGAAAAACTAGCCGGACCTGAATCTGCTCACAGACGGCAAGAGCAGGGAGATAAAAACCCCAACGCCAGGACAAGAAGGGAGGTGATTGGGACGAAGGCTGCCGCTCTGACTAACCCTGCTCTGTTTGTTTTTTCTCCTTTTTCCCACTCTTTCTATTGCCGATCCGGGGGGAGACTGAACGCCCCCTCCCCCCCTCAATCTCTGACTCTCAGGCGGAACGCTGAGGATCGTGGCGGTTAAAGGCAAGCCAGCGCCTGGAGAACACCCCCCCCTTTTTTTTTCTGCTGCTAGGAGACGGAGACGTACCGGGCACCAGGATCTCTCTCTCTCCTACGGGGTTTGGGGTATTTTTTTGGGGTATTTTTGCTTTTCCCCTTTTTTGATGATCTGCCGCCCTTTGGAGGCCTTTAATAAATTCCCCTTCGGGGTTGTTTACGTTCACATCCGCTTGGTCTCTGTTCTTGGTCAAAGCCGCGGCCCGGGTGTCAGAGATATACAGAGAAGCTGACAACAGTGTGTAAATGTGGAACTACAAAGTGCTACCATGTGGTCAGTGGAGCTGATATGAAAATGGATGATGAGTCTGAATAGAAGGAGGTGAACCTAATGAAGTGGACGAAGTTGTGACCGTATGATACATACAGTCTGCACATAGTTTATATGAAAGTAGACTGTTTTTTATTGTTTTGACCTATGAGCATATTTCAGGAGCCAGCCAGATATCTAAACTTCTAAACGTGACCAGGGACTGTGTATTTATTGCTGGGAACTTAATTAGTGCTGGTTCACAAATAAAATATCTTTTTGTGTCTCCTCTTTAGGCTTCTTACATATGAAATAAGGCACAGTGTCAAGTCTCTGTGTCCAACAATGCTCTGATCAATGTAGGGAATGGCTGTTTGTTAATATTTTGTGGAATAAAAATGTTATCATAAAAATGTTAAATGCTGTCGCTTAAATGTTTTAATTTAATTTAAATCTATTTGGAAAGTACTGTATTCATATATAAAGTGTAGTAGGGGAAATATTGTTGGCAGGTTGTACATCTAGACACCGGCCCAGATCCGTTTTACAGACCCTGCCCAAATATTATGGTAGATCCTGTCCAGAGCTAGGCCCAATACTTTCTTCTATGTGGGTATCTACAGCCTCAGAGAACAGGAAACTAATTCCAAATGAGGCACGCTGAAAGGCGGGAAAGAGAGCTCAGAAGGATCAGATTCTTGATCAGGTACATTGTTTACGAAGCAGAGAAACGCTGTTTGGCCGTCAGGTAATGAGCTCTCAGCAACGTCATGCCAATGAGCAAATGAAGTAAAGACATCGTAAAGACCAGTCAAAAGCATCAGGTGAAAAACGTCGCCAGGAAAGCAGGTGGACATCGCTTGAACATAAGGTAATGACGTCTCTGCGGCAGTGAGCAAACGAGCTGCCACAGATGCTTTAACGATGTAACTGTGAGCGTCGTCTTGCGGTTGTACCCGTGCTGTCTGGGATGCTCCGCTGTGTTCTTGCTATCTGGGGTTTTGTGTTACTGTTTGTCACGTAACCCGACTAAAACTCAATAATCATGACTGCTACAACTAGCATAAACGTCTACCTCGCCAGAGCCTGTTACAGCTGAGAAATCCGTCACAATCACCATCTCTGCTTACAAACGAACTACAGGCCATGCCGTACAAGATAGGCCTGCTACGACCCCACGGTGCGAGAAGGCCCAAGCAAGGCAAACGAGCTAGGGTTCGTGCAAGGCTAATGGCTAACCCCAAACAACCAGCCGTTCCATCGCTTCTTCTATCAAACATCTGTTCCTTAGACAATAAACTGGACTACCTCCCGGCTACCCAGTGGGAGTTGAGAGACTGCTGTGTTTTCGTGTTTACGGAGACATGGATGATAAGCTCCACTCCAGACTTAGCCGCTAAGCTTGACGGCCTGCTGTGCTTCCGTGCGGACAGAGACGCTGAGCTGTGCGGTAAGACTCGAAAGTGAGGCCCTGTGTGTTTACATCAACACTGAATGGTGTAGAAACGCAGTGCTAGTCTCAAGTCACTGCTCACTACTGGTGGAGATTGCGATTGTCAGAGCGAGGCTGTTTTATCTGCCGAGAGAGCTGAATACAGTGTACATAGTAGCGGTGTACTTAGCCCCCAGTGCTAATGCTAGCGGCGCACTGAACGAGCTGTACAGCGCTGTCAGTGATCTCTAAAACACGCAGAGATTTTAATCACGCTAATCTGAAATCAATACTCCACAAATTTCACCAGTACATGGACTTTGCAACCCAAGAGGCTAACGTGCTGGATCTTGTTTACACAAACATCCCCGGCGTGTACAGGGCCAAGCCCCACCTCCAATACGGCTTTTCCGATCACATCTCTGTGATGCTTACTCCAGCATACAGACCGCTCATCAGGCGTGCCAAAATGGACCAGAAGCTTATGAAAACCTGGTCCCCAAGAGCTATCTCTGCTCTTCAGTTGCATTGATGATGTTACTGTCTCCAAACTCGTCATAACTCTCCCCAACCAGAAACCGTAGAAAATCACACCTCCTCCTCCGAACAGATCCGGTGTCTGTCCACTGCTGATGTGCCTAGAACTCTACACAGAGTCAACCCATGGAAAGCTCCAGGATCTAACAGCATACCAGGTAGAGTGCTCAAAGAATGTGCTGAACAGCACATTCAACATCTCTCTGGGCACTGCAGTCATTCCTATGTGCTTTAAGTCCACCACCATCATCCAAGTGCAAAGAAGTCTGTGTCCTGCCTCAATGACTAATGTCGTTGCACTCACTTCTATCATTATGAAGTGCTTTGAGAGGCTTGTCATGAGGCACATTAAAGACCAGCTTCCTCCTTTACTGGACCCACAGCAATTAGCATATCGCCCCAACCGCTCAACATACGATGCCTTCTCCACCACGCTTCACCTCGCTCTCACTCTCCTGGACAATACATCAGAATGCTGTTTATAGACTTCAGTTCAGCATTCAACAGAAAACTGTCTGCCTGTAACTCTGTAACAGGGTGCTGTATTTCCTGACAGAGAGACCTCAATCAGTCAGGATAGGTAGCAACATCTCCAGCACCACCGTACCGAGCACTGGCGCCCCTTAAGGCTGTGAGCTCAGTCCACTACTGTTCGCTCTGCTGACTCACGACTGTACTGTGTTCCGCTTATGTTATTGCAAACAATAACTTCAGGATAACGAGTTGTGTTTATGAGCCTCTTTATTTCAACTCCCTGCACCAAATGCTCTTGCAAGGGGTCCTCTCTAGGTATATATTAAACCAATCACATAATAGCATTTCTCAGCATCCAATCCAACTATGTTGTATATTTAGCGATATTACACCTGAATATCCCCCTTTTTTGTTGAAACAAACAAAAACCAAAACCAAAAATATTCACTATAGGAAGCATGGTATATAATGTAGGCAGCAATGCACTGAACAAATATCTACTGAACATAGGCCAAAAGAATCACAATGGTCTTCAAGAATAAGAGCAGCGATCCGCCTGCACCCTTTTGACAAATCACAGATCCAAAATAACCCTGGGCTTGACCTGACGGCCTGACCTAGTACGGTAGAAAGATGTGCTGTTTTACTTTGCTGTTCTTGGTGATTTGGTGTAAGGCTGGTACACTGGGTGAATCAGGTTGATTCAGTAACATCACAGTCGGGGTTTTCATCCATGTGAGATTCCTTTGTGCTGAGCACATGGCGACGAGTCCGGCAATATTCCGAACCTTCAGCCGTGCGGATATGATAGGAACGAAGAGTATCAGCCGGCCGTAGAACAACAGCTTGTTTCCATCTGCCATGCTCTTTTTTGCTGATCTGTCGTAGTATTTCTTTTGGTGATGCTGTCTCTCAGTTCTCTTTTCCAGTACCTTACAGAAACAACTTTTGACTGAAGCTGCTTGTCACTGCTTGGAAGAACAGAAAGTAGGCGTCGACTCATCAGCAACTGCACCGGCGACTTCAAATTGTCCACAGGAGTGTTGTGGTATTATAAGAGGCCTAAATAGGGATCTCTTTGGTCTGCTTTTGCTTCTTCCAGCAGCGATTTTGCAATTTGCACAAACTTCTCTGCTTGGCCATTGCTTTGAGGATAGTGTGGGCTAGTGGTGATGTGCATTAATTCCCAAGTTTTGGCAAATATTTTAAACTCCCTGGAGCCCCCGATATGACTGTATCTGGAGTGCCATGCCTCGCAAAGATAGCTTTGAGCTGAAGATGTAGTGGAGTTGAGCTTTTCCAGCTCCAAGTACCTGTTGTAATAGTCAACAGCAACTAAGTAATCTTCATTGTTCCACATGAACAAATCTGTGGCCACTACTTGCCAAGGCCTGTCAGGAACTTTGTGGCTGATCATGGGTTCCTTGACATTTGACGGACATTGCTCCAGACAAATGTGACACTTTGTGATCATGCCTTCTATTTCCTTACACATCCTTGGCCAAAACATGATAGCACAAGCTCTTTGCTTGCACTTTTCTATGCCCATGTGCCCAGCATGAATTCTGCTCAACATATCTGTTCTGAGAGAATGAGAAATGACAATCATCACACCCTTGAAAATGATTACATTTATCTCAGACATTTTATCACGATGGTTCCAGAACTCAGCCATGCTTTTTAGGCATCCTTTTCTCTCAGCTGGCCATCCATTCTTTATGGTCATTTTCAGAGCAGTAAGCTGCGCATCGTTTTCTGTTTCTGCCTTAATTCTGCTGAGCTGTGCACTACTGACAGGTAAATTGTCATACAACATGTGCACTTGCACATCCATGCCTTCACTGAGTCTCTGATCGTGATCTGGTAATGCTTTTCGGGACAGTGTGTCTGCAACAGGTATTTCCTTACCCGGTCTGTGAATGATTGTGAGGCTATATCTCTGAAGCTGGAGAATTATCTTTTGTAGCCTTGGGGGCGCTGCAGCAAGAGGCTTTTTCAAGATTGATTCAAGGGGCTTGTGGTCACTTTCTACTACAGTATACTGACCATATACATATGTGTGAAAACGTTTGCAGCCGAATAAAATGGCATACACAATGGGCTTACCATAGAAAAGTGCAAGCAAAGAGCTTGTGCTATCATGTTTTGGCCAAGGATGTGTAAGGAAATAGAAGGCATGATCACAAAGTGTCACATTTGTCTGGAGCAATGTCCGTCAAATGTCAAGGAACCCATGACACAGGACAGCACCTAGGCCATTTTGCGATGCATCCGCCTGGAGTGTGAACTTTTTCTGGGGATCAAAATAGGTTAAGACAGGACCCGGCTTTGTTGTGATTAGATCTTTCATCTGCCTGAATGCCTCGTCATGCTGCATATCCCAGACGAATTCATTGGAGTCCTTCAGCAACTGACGCAGAGGAGCATTAAGCGATGATAAACTGGAAGCAAACTTCGCCAAATAGTTTACCATTCAGAGTACTGTCTGAAGTTCTGCTTTGTCTTTCAGTGGATTCATGTCTCTGACTGCAGCAACTTTTGGAGGATCAGGTCTTATACCTTCACCAGTTAAGAGATGTCAGAAGTAACTCACTTCGTTGGTTTCAATTATGCATTTTTCTGGGTTTAGCCTGACTCCTCGCTCACGAGAGCGATGCAACATTGCATGGAGGTTTTTAACTAAGATGTCATCAACATCCTGGGCTGAAATGATTCCAAAAGGCAGACGCAGAAATCTGAATCACCCAAAAACATTGTTGAACGTGGTCAGTTTGGATGACTCTTCAGTCAGCTTGATTGCCCAATAGCCTGATCGCGCATCTAAAACACTGAAGAAGCGAGCACCAGCCAGCCTGAATGTGATGTCTTTTACAGGTGGTAAAGGATAATAGGGTCTCTTGTTGGCTTTATTCAGGTCTCTTGGGTCGAGGCATATGCAAAGCTTGCCTTAACCTGGCTTCTCAACTACCACCAATGCGTTTACCCAATCTGATGGCTCTGTGACCTTGGTGATGATACCCTGTTTCTCCATAGAATGTAGCTTTTCTTTGAGACAGCTGCGTAAGGAAAGTGGTATGCGTCTTGGCAGGTACACTACGGGAGTAGCATCTGGCTTTAAATGGATTGTGCACTCCCCTGGAACAAGGCCTGTTCCTGTGAAAACGTCTTTAAATTCATCCATGACTGAAACTGAAGTAGTTTGGTTGGACACAGACAGGACTAGCTTTATGAGGTCCATATCTAAACATGCTTTCAAGTCTAGGACTGCAGGCATACGTGTGCCCACATTTTTTATCCTTATACTTGCATGAGAGACAGCACACACCCTTAACATCAAGTGGTTCTCCACCATAGCCTGACAATCTGAGAGATGTTGGTTGCAAACTCACTTTTTCCTCTAAGCTAAGATAGTCTTGTAGGGGAATCACACTGACCTGGGTGCCTGTATCAAGCTTAAACTTGACCTCTTTCCTCTGTGTGCCAACATGAACAAACACTTGCTCCCCATGAGTAGTGCGACATTTCTATGAGACCAAATCAATAAATCTTCAATGAATGTCTTGTCGATTTTTTGCTCTTCCATTGAGTGCACTGCTTTTCTACGGCTGGTGCAACAGACTCTAGCAAAATGGTTACATTGCCCACATTTTGAGCACTGTTTTCCTTTAGTGGGGCACTGTTCTCATTCATTGTGTGCTTTGTTTCCACAGTAACCACATTGGTGTTTTTTTTCTCGTTCTTTGTACGTGTCGTGTGCATCTAACGTTTTCTTTGCCTTTAAACTGCGTGTATTCTGGATGGTACGCTTCAAGTGCTGGCTGACTCTGTGCATGAGCTGTTCTCACAGAGAACCTGGGTTTCCAGCAATAGTTTTAAGTTGAGCCTGGGCTATTTCATGACACCTTGCAATCTCTATCGCTTTATCCAAAGTAAGCTCCTAGCCAACACTAAGCAACTTCTCTCTTACCCCCCCACCAGAGCATTAGTAGCTCTGCTGTGGAAATCGTCAGGAGCACAAAGTTCCTCTGTGTCCACATCACTGAGAACCTCACCTGGTCCCTCAACACCAACTCCATAGCCAAGAAAGCCCAGCAGCGCCTCTACTTCCTGCGGAGACTCATCTCCCCCCTCCAACCCTCACCATGTTCCACAGAGGGACTGTAGATCATCGGGGTCTCTCTCCCCTCTAACATGGACATTTACACCGCACGCTGCATCCGCAAACCCCATCCATCCCTCACAGAGACTTTTTTCACTGCTGCCGTCTGGCAGAAAGTACCGAAGCATCCGTGCCACCACGGGCAGACTCTGCCACAGCTTTGTTCCTCAAGCTATCAGGTTTTTAAACTCACAGGGATAGATTTAATTACACATACCCGATACTTACACATACACTTCTTTTGATGCTCTACTTGCACTGTCTGAAACATTGCTGCTGTCACTGTGTTACACTGTTTACTTCTACCTCAGTAACTGCTGTATGTATGTTATCTGACTGTATAACTCACAAATCACTGTATGTTAAATATCTCTGCACTTCATTCACTACCTCATGTTCAGTAATGAGTGCTGTGTCGGTGCTGCACTGTCCTGTCTGTTTACTGTCCTATCATTTTACTGCGTTTAATGTCTGTTAATTTATCGCATTTATTATTTCTGGTTAAAACTCTGTACTCTTTTTTCTATGTTGCACCATGTTGTTCCTGGAGGAACGGAATCCACTGTGTACTTGTACGTAGATGGAATGACAATAAAAGCCTTTTGACTTGACTTTTTAATTTAATTGTGCTTGTGAATGAAGAAAAGTTGCTGCCATCCTCGCTCTTGCCTCCAGCGGCATTCCTCTTGCTACATGCGTGTTGAAGTTGCTCGCACAACTTTTTCACAATACAAAGAAATATTAAAAAATCAGTAATCAACTGGCAAAAAAATATCATTATATCTTGTTTTTGATGAATTAACAGTAATGCCTTGTCTAGAAGTAAAAGTATATAATGTTTGTATGAGGATAAGGTTAAGTGTATTAAACATCCAGCAAAACTGAAAATTAGTTATTATAAGTAAATACAATAAAGCACGGCTTAAAAACAGCTGATCAGACCGGTCTGAGAACTGTGTGAGCGTAACTAAACAGCAGTTTGATTGACAGCTTCCTGTCCAGCACTCCTAGTCTGCTCCGCCCAACTAACATTATCCAGCTTTTATGTGACACTAACTGGATCGAAAAGTCCCAAAGCATCAGATGAGCAGACGGACAGATGGACGAATTAAAAAATGTGTAAATGGAAAAATAGATGAAGGAAAAATGCTGGTGATGGATAATGTACTGAAAGGCGCAGCAGGCAGCTACAAACAGGTGGTCTGTCTTTCTAATTTTTGGTTATGCTGGTTGAGTTTCAGTTCGCCAGATTTCTTGGACTCTGAATCTGTTTTAAGTGGGCGGAGCCAGAGATATCAGCCTTGTGATTGATCAGGAAAATGTTTACTGACATGTTACCCAATATTAGGACTGCATAGTTTCATAGAAAGGAGAAAACTACAGTAAAATATACTGGTCATTAACTGGTCAGTGAAACATTTTTTAGAGGTTTACTTATTGCATTTTTACTGTTTATCCACAAGAAAAAGATTAACCACATTAAACACAATACACAGGTTAAGGTTCCCTGGTTATTTACGTTTGCTGCTATTCATTTGTAAGAATTAATATTTCTGGATTTGCTATTATTGTAAAAAAGGTATTAACATATTTATATTAATGTTTAATTAATGGCTGTGCTAGTTCTTCATTTACTCTATCTGAACATTAAGCCTGTCTGTGTCTCTTGTTTACATCCCTGTCAATACCATGTGCTTATTTGTTTTAGTCGTGTGCTCCTTGTCTCCGCCCTCTTGTCTCCGCCCCTCACCTGCTCTGTGTTCATGTCTCCTCCCGTTTGCCAGGTGTCTATTATATTTTCTCTGTTTGTTCCTTGGTCTGTCATTGCTGATGCGTGGTTTGATGTAATGTTAGCTCTTATGTTTTGTCTCGTTCTTGTATTGTAAGTCTGGATCTTAAATAAAACACAGCTGCTCTTGAATCCGCATTCCTTGCCTGCAACATCGTCAGGCCCATAGACGTCATCGCAGATCCTCTGAAGGCTCCCCAGGTAGCTCCTGTGGCTGCTTCCCTGGGAGTTCCTGGTCCTTGTCCTGCTCCTGTCCCTGCTCCCCGGTCTGGTCCTTGCCCTTCTCCTGGTCCTCGCCCTTCTCCTGGTCCTCGCCATTCTCCCGTTCCTCACGCTTCTCCTTCTCCAGGTCCTGGTCCTCGCCTTTCTCATGCTCCTCTTCCTTGCCCTTCTCCTGGTCCTCGTCCTGCTCCTGGTCCTGGTCTTTACTCTGCTCCTGCTCAGTCCCCTTGTTCGCGCCTCCGGAGTTGTGCTTTAAATAAAACAGACCTGCACTTGTATCCACTTTCCTTGCCTGCTCATACATGACACTAAAAGATTTGACTGTAGAAATCATGACGAATAGCTGGTAACTGAAGGACAGACAGACAGACAGACACTGTAAGCTACAGAGAAAGGATGGAGAAAGCACAGAGGATGTGGATAGTACACTTCAGTGGTTTCACATCAGTCACATCAGTTTGATATTCTACCTCCACCTACTGAAGATTCTAAATTTAAATGCTGGAAAAATTTACCAAGTTTCAAAATTTATGTATATTGCATGGTTAGGATGTAAACATAGGTGTTCTAGTGGTGGTGAAAGGAACCCGACATCCACCTCTAAAAGTTCCCTCAAAGACAGTTATTACATGAAATTGCTATGAATGTGGGGCCTGATGTCTGAGACACAATCATTTTGAAAGATGTTAGCCTTAAACATATTTTTGAAAAGTCACCCATAGTGAAGGGATACATGTAGGTGGTATATTAAAGCAAAATAGTGCCCACATATTATTTTCTGATTTTCCATCAGAATTTCATATAAAACTTAGAAGACACGTGTAGGTTCACTGCTGGTTTTAGAAAGTAAATAAAACGACTATATTTGTGTTACAGACATGACGCCTGGTTACTATAAGCACCACTGTAAAGACATCTAAACCATTTCATACCAAACCTCTCTGAATGACTATGTTTACATTTCAAACAATTAATTATACAGAACAGTTTACCTCACTTTGGCTAGACATCTCGCTGCGTCATAAAGCGTGCCTACTGGGTACGAATTCCGGTTCTGCTCCTTGTGTAAAAGGTCTTTCACAGACAAATAGACTCATTGAGACTAGATCAGTTTACTAAGTGAGAAGAAATGAGAAAATGCACGCTCGTGGTGTAGGCCTTCTTCTGTGTCATTCGCCTAAAGCATTCAAAACATCTTTAGGCAGAAGGAGGTGCCTGTGGGGATCCTTCGTGAGCTGCAGTGACAGCTTTCCCCCCACAATCACAGCACTCTTAAAGCCAAGCACTACCCTATTATAAAGCTTTCATCTTTATCTTTTTCAGTTGATTGCCTTTGACGTTTTGGAAAACAGTTTTCTTTGGAATGTGGTGATAGATCAGTATTCCTCATGTTGGGACCTGGATTTGATGAATTGATTATGAATATATATGACAAACTATGTTTTGTATATTAAGAAACATCACCTTGGCAAAAACAGCATGCACTGCATAAAGTACAGCCACACTGTAATACAGCAGCAACAGGACAACTGCTTAGTGTCAATGGTTCATATAATATAATAACTATATAGTTTTAAATAATATGATAATATGCACTGAAAGAACTTGTTGTACTTATAGACACAAACAGTCCATATGTCTCACAGTGGTTTGGCCAGGTATGCCATTGGTGTTGCCATAGATACTTAATTATTCATTTTGCCCAGAAAGGTAGCATTGTTCCATCGGCAAGTCAGCAACACAGTCTCTGATTGGTTGAAAACTCATAGACACAGCCTCTGATTGGTCAACAAGTCAGAAACACAGCCTCTGATTGGTCAACAAGTCAGAAACACAGCCAAACAACAACAATAGCTCTAACACAGAGAAATGGTTAAATAATTGCAGAAGACATTGTTGGTGAAGTCAGTGTTAGATTAATTAATATGAATTTATTTTACTAAGTCTCCAAGAAGGCAGTACAGTTGAAGGCTGGATTACAAAGCTTCTGAAAGGGATATGATGGCAGTGGAGCCCTCACTGAAAAGGTACAATGTTATCCTTTGGGGAAAAAGTAAAAGTAAGTCTGTAGCTTTAGTGAGATTTATTCTTTAGAATATAACGTCCATTAATATAGCATATGACCTAATCCTAACCCTAATCCTAATCCTATACCTGAAAGCGATGTTATCACATCTGCTGTGAAATATATATTAATAATACAGGTAACGATAGAGCTAATCGCTTTCAATTACAAACTTTCAATAATGAAAACGATTAGTGGACCTCCATTTAGACACAGTTTCAGACACCACTGACAGATTTACCTAAAAAAACAGTGTTGAGGACTGCATTCTCTTCATGAAAAAACATGTTTTAACATCAGAAATAAGAACCAGCTCATATAAGAACACATTCAGGATTAGGAGCTATACTATAGTCAGCTCTTATTATAAGATTAGCAGCAATAACTAATCCATCCATGGAAAGCCATAACAAAGAAGAGGTCTGAAAACGCCAGACACCGCTGTGGAGGCAGACGATTATAATGACCATGGATGTGTTCAGCATTAATGAGAAAACTTTCAGGGGCCGACAGCTGCGCAACTCATCACATCATGCAGGGAGAGCAAGAACGGCCCTTATTATTGACAAAAATGACAGTTTTATTATCACAATGCTATAAAGATCTATTATGAGTTTGGAAAGAGCCACAAATTAAATCAACAACTGTGGCAGAGATTATTTGTGACAGCACAGGCCATTATCCAAAATAGAAAATCTGAGTGACCAGAAATTGAAGAGCCATTAAGTAGTTAAATTCAGGATGATGAAATTATCCAACATACAGGACAGAACAGGAAGTCACATATTATCGGGCAAAAAGTTTGTAGACACATGATCACCATGCCTGTATGACCCTTTTGGATACCCCATTCCAAACCTATGGGCATTACTATGGAGTTGCCCCCTCTAACAGCCTCCACTCTTATGGAAAGCTTACCAAAGCTCTTCAGTGTGTCTGTAGGAATTTGTGTCTTTTCAGTCAAAAGGTGGTCAGGCAGTGATGTTGGACTAGAAGCCTTGGCTTACAATCCACAATCCAGTTCATCCCTGTAAAGACCACTGGAATTGCTCCACACCGTGGAACTTGCTTTGTGCACAGGGGCACAGTCATGCTGTAGCAGTAAAGTTACCACAAAGTTAGAGGTAAATAATTGCGTAAAATGTCGTTGTGTGTCTTTCTGTAGCATTAACATCACCTTTCACTGAGCACAAGTCACCCCAACAAAATTTTACTGTTGGCACTACGCGTTCTGGTAGGTGGCGTTTTCTTGGCATCCACTAAACCTATATTCAGACTACCAGATAGTGTAAATTTCTCAACACCTCAGGGGGTGTGTTTTTCTGTATTTAAGCGATCAGTTTGTAAACTAATGTTAAATTTCTTTGGTGAGAACACACCCAATACATTTATTTTCCCTCAACATCTCCACTCGTTTGTTTTGACAAAAAACAACCATTCTCACTAGCAGAAGACAACAATAGTAAAGCAAGATACTGTATATCACTATAGAGAGCATATTCCAACTGCTCCAGAATCTAGTGGTGGCTTTACATAAGTTATTTCAGAAATATTACTTAAAAATCATGTTTTCTATTAATGTTATAATCACCAGAGGGGAACTGTCATAGCCCTCTTTGCCCTCTCAGAGGCCCTAAGATATTTTAAAAGTCAGCAGTTTTAATTTTATTTGACAACCAACACCTATATCTTATATAAATCTACAAAGCTAAGCAAATAAAGCCTTCAAACATACCTATTCGATTGGTGTTGAAATGTGAAGGGTTTAATTAAGAAGCCCCTTTGTCTCCCTATCAGAACTGTGCCTCCTCCTCTGTTGCTGGAAGGAATGTTGGTGATTGGTAGTCCAGCTATTAATTTGGGTCAAGCAATAGTAGTTCAGTGAGAGGCTTATTTCAAATGACAGTAAAATCAGTTCTTCCCAATCAGGTCTTCCCTCTGAATGGGCTAGCTTTGTTATCGCTAACTTTATGACAAATTCTGGCTGCTGTGGGTAGCAATACTGCTAATAAGGACGTGCAAATTTATTATCCAAGCTGTTTTCTAGGTTTACTTTTAATGATAAATGGGAGTTAATCAGCAAAGGGCGACCTACACCAGAGCTTAATTTGGTGCAAAAAACTAAAGCGTTTGAGAGGCATTTCCACTCCAGAAATTACACCCCATACCCCTGGATGACAGTATAGACCAAGGAACAAAAGCTTTACTGCTGGGACTACATACTGTTTGGTATGGAGAGTGGGTCTTGGGCCAAATATGGATTTTGGGATTTGGGAAGTTTATCCCAAGTCAGCCCATTGCTATCAGAAAGGTTTATGTCATCTAAAAGCTACTTAAAACATTTGGGGGCACCAGGATAGAGCTCCAGCTGGATGATTAAAATGAAAATGTTATATTGAAGATATTTTGAAATGCCTAATTAACTGCATGGTGTTCCTGGGCAAGCAGCAGTTGCCATACGGTGGTCACGATGAAGGAGCAGGCACGTCAAACAAGCGGAATTACCTGGAGTTGCTGGTTTTAGTGTCAGAATATGGCAGGGCCCTGAGCACACATCCCCTCACATCAACAATGTCCAGTGGCACATCGTCCAAAATTCAGAATGACCTGATCAGCGCTGTTGTGAGCATCATAACAGATAGCATGAAGGAGGAGGTGAGGACGGCACCTTTTGTGGCTGTTATGTTGGATGAAACAACAGACATTAGCAATGAGGCCCAGATGTCATGTGCTTCATAATGTCACTGAGGAAGGGAGAGTGTTTTTTCAACAATAGCTAAACAGCTGCTGGAGTTCCTGCGGGTTATGACTGTATTGATAAAGTGCTCGCCCAGTGTTATGGTGAAGCAGCCGTTATGGCATCTGGTTTGAACAGGGTGCAGGCGAAAGTGAAAGAAACACATTTTAAATCTTGTCATGGCACAAGAAGCATCCAAGATTAGAGAGTCCAAGGTCTTCTTTTCACATCTCTCTGGCTTGGCTTCCATTTTCAGCCACTCAGCAAAGCGCACCAAACATTTGTATGATATTTGCAGCCGAAGGCTTCTATGAGTAGTTCCTACTCACTGGTATTTCAATTCTAGTTTGGTGTGTACAGTGGCAGGAAAGGCAAGGGAATTGAGGGAGGTGAATAATAATAATAATAATAATAATAATAATAATAATAATAATAATAATAATAATAATAATAATAATAATAATGTATATTACGTCTATACGTATATACATAAGATAAAAGCTATATAACTCTCTTTAGGTATGTGAACAAATCGTAGACCACCATACAGAGTTTGATGATGACACTGTCCATTGCGCTAATGGATTCATCACCCTCCTGCTTTGGTTAACACCTTCCATGCAATCTTCTCCTACTCAAATGTTGTCTTTGGAATTCTCCAGAGCAAAGGCTTTGATATCCAGTATCTGTCTGGCCAAAGAGAGGTTGAAACAACAAACTTGTTTATATTTGGCACTACATTAGTACCTCGGATGGTACTGTATTAAAAACAAGCATTTCTGTACTGGAAATCACTGCATGGGCTCAGAAACACTTCCAGAAATCACAGTCTATGAACACAGTTCAATCCGTGCAGTCCACAAATACAAGTTAAAGCAAGTTAAAGCATGCAAAGAAGAAGCCACACAATCTAAAACACCACAGTCTTCTCTGGGCTAAAGCTCATTTTAAAAAGGACTGAGGCAAAATGGAAAACAGCGCTGGATTCAGATAAACAAAAAATTTTAATAGTTTTTGGAAACCACAGATGCCGCGTCCTGCAGACTCGAGACAAGGGGTACCATCCAGCTTGTTATCAGAGCACAGTTCAAAGGCCTGCTTCTCTGATGGTACAGGGTTATTAGTGTCTATGGCGTAGCAGCTTACCCATCTGAAAAGGCTGTATCAATGCTGAACTGTATAAAGAGGTTTTAAACATAAACTCCCATCCAGACAGTGTCTCTTTCAGGGAAGGTCTTGCAAAGCAAGACAAAACCACATACTGTATCCATCACAACAGCATGGCTTTGCAGAAGAAGAGTCCAGACCTTTCACCAATAAAATTGGCACATTATGAAACAAAAAATCTGGCAAAGAAAACCCAGAACAGCTAGAATCCTACATCAAACAAGAATGGTACAACATTGCTCTCCCAAAACTCAGTTGGTCCTCATTTTCCAGATTTACAGAGAGAAAGGAAGATGGGGATGCTACACAATAATAGTTATGACTCTGTCTCAGCTTTTTGAGGTGCGTAGCTGCCATTAAGTTCAACATGAGTTAATCTTTTTTATTAAATGTTAAAATGCCTGGCTTTCAACATCTGAAATGTGTTTTATGTTATATTGTAAATAAAATATAGCTCTATGAGATTTGCAAACCATTACATTCAGTTTTTATAACCATTCTACACAATATCCCAACTTTCCTGGAAACAGAGTTGTATTTTTAACCTGCAGTCATTACTAAAAGGCAAATATGTAGAGTTTGAAACATAGTGAAAACAACAGCTGAGTTATTGAGGCTGAGAAAAAGTGTTATCTCTTCCTGGTCTCCTGAGCTGCCGGATCAGAGTCAGGAACTGCTTAGCCCCTCTTAAGCTCCTGGTAAGTAAACAAGCTTGTCAGTGTTTATATATGATAAAAGTAAATGACGTCTGTTAAGATCTCAGCGAGATGCAGTCCCTACAAATCTGTCCTATTTAAAGCTTCTGAAACACCTCCAGACGTCCTGCTGAGAACACTGACTTTGATGATGATGAGAGATGCTGCTGGAACGTTAACCTCCCCGAGATCCACCTGAGGCCATTTACTCAAAGAGGAAACAGAAAAAAATGCATGATTCCTGTGGATAAGAAGATCCTTTCATGGCTACCACAAATCTAGAAGAGCTGATGAAACTGTGAAGAAAGAATATATATATATATGTACCCTCGGTTTAGTAAGCCTCCCTGGTGCAGTTCTGTCAGCTTAGGCTGTTTGTGGTACTGTAAATCGCATTCAGAGGCAGATTTCAGTACTAAGCTGGGCAAAAGAAAGCAAAGAACAATAATACGCTGTTTCTTGGGCTCATGGTATTTCGGAGACACCACAGTTTAGAAAGACGAAAATGAAAAAAAGTGTTCTGGTCTGCATTTCTTGAATAACATTTTACAAAATATTTCCAAACATGTTGGAATGCTGTACAAAATGTAAATAAAAACAAAATGCAATGATTTAGGGCTGAATCCCTGTATTAAATTGAAAATAGTACAAACAACAAATCAAACGATAAAACTGAGAAACGTAAAATCTCTTTTTAGTAGAATTCAACACAAGGTAAAAAAAACATAAGCCAAAAGCATGGACCTTAACACATAGTCCAACTGCACTTTTAAACCTCCTTCTTCATTTTCAGCTTTCATTTTTTCCTTTTAAATATTTGTATATTTCTTATTTCTTTTAACGGATTTATTTGAATGCTTTATTTCTTATTTCTTTATTTACCTAAAGCACTTTGAGTTGTCACTGTGTATGAAAGGTGCTATACAAATAAACTTGCCTTGCCTACAGAGTCATGCTGTTGTGCTACATGCTGCTTGTGGATTGAATGCAGTTTGAATGTGGTTTGCCCCCCAACCCCGGTTTCATCACATATGACAGCTTTTGAACAGTGTACTGATAAGAAGCTTGCTCCCTCTCCTCTTCAGCCAGGAGATCACGGCCATCCAGTAGTGGTTTTGAGTCAGGGATTTCACTGAATACTCTGAATCTTTTAAAGATTCTCAGCTATTTTACGATAAGAAATGTCATTCTACATGTCACATCTTTAGACCCGTCCTCTCCTCCCATGGACTCTCAGAACTCCATTTCCCAAGAATCCCTCTCGCTCACGTCATGGTCATGTGATGTGTCATTGGCCTTTAGCCAAACAAACTGCTAGAAGCTCTTCACTGGAGTTATAATTCAATGCACCTGTGACTCTCTAATTAGTTTGTATGTAGGAACCTCTGTTTCACTCACTATCTCTCGTTGTGTACTGAGCGTCCATTTGTTATTGCCTGTTTTTTATGCTTTACTGATTTCTGCTCTTTTGTCTAGAACTTGCTGTACTGCCTGAGCTGATATTCGGTTTTGACCCTGGCTTGTTTCACTGCGTCTCTGTTTTTCTCTGTTCCTGTTTTTGCTTTTCATGGTTTTGACCTGGTGTGCTTTTTTGGATTTCTTTAATAACATTAAAGATCATTAATTATCTAACAGCTGCACACACTTGGTTCATCATAACCACCTCAAATTGTTGCACTATTAGCTGATGTAGTCTTTCACAGAATGACCCCTCCCCATCTTTACTAGGGGACCAGGGTTACCAGGGTTACCAGTGTTTTGTTGCTCCTGTCCCAACTATTTTGCAACATTGTTTGTTTTAAATTTAAACTGGACATGTATATTAAGAAAAAAATACAAATTTCTTAGTTTTATTATTTAATATGTTGTCTTTGTACTAGTTTACAATAAACAAATGCTTTAAATGATTTGCAAATAATCACATTTTATTTTAACATGTGTAACTTTAGAGGTTAGGGTTTGGGGAAGATAAATAATGATCTTCTATTTATCAATCTGAATTGATTGCTTTTTACTGTGGGGCTTAAGATTGAACCAATTCAGCACAATGTCTCCCATCAGTCTCAAAGGCACAGCAAACAAAACAGCCTGTATAATTCTAAAGGATAAAGAGAAAAACGCAATAATATGTAGAATATGGCCTCGTTCTGAAGTAAATAACTGTATGACTAGCTCTAGTTATAAGTTCCAGTCATTATTATGGAACTAAAATCATGAATGTAGGTTTGCATATGGATGGTAGGGTCATGTCTCTGGCAACATCTTGAGAGGACAGAATTGTCCCTATGAATGTTTGAGAGAACTTTTTCACATTATCTTCAGAGCGGATCATTCCCATGTGTCTCTCAGACACTCTGTCTCCAAGACAACATTTAGACATACTGGCATTTGATTGGCAGAAAGGAGGGAGCACATCTGAAGGCTCACGTCACGTGAGGAGTGAGAGCTGAGGAGTAACAGCAGGTTATCAGGGCTGTCAGTTGAGACTTCAAGCACTAACTTATATGTAGTCTTTCACTGGATTTGCCCCCTTTCCACTACTGCCTACACAGTCAACAAGTTTAGTCCTTAGTAAATATTTTGCCACCAAAAAAGAGAAGGGATATTAGGTGCTTCTTGAAGCACCCAGAGTGTAAGTTTGCTGGTTTAAAATAAGAACCTGCAAGCCAATGTAATAAATATGTACAACATTATGTAAACTGATGTTAGTTGACATGCTGGTTACCTAACTCTGGCTTCAATAATAAATTGGTTTGTATGCGTGGCAGGAAACACAGCAGGGTGCTAGAGAAGTAGAGCAGGCTGATTAGAAAACAGGTGCATTTTCATTGTTTTGTGTGAAGCTGAATTCTATTTCCTTATTATTTCTTATTATTATATTTTATATTATATAAAGAAAGTAAGGTATCAGCAATAAAGTTAGTCAAAGGATGTTCAGCAGATATAAACTTTGGAAGTCAACATATTTGGTGACAAGTTTATTTTGAAAAAAATCTGACATCAGAATGAGTTGGTTTCATAAGATCCTGTTTACATCACTGCTCAGTTAATTATTTGTAGTGGTCACACACCTTCCCTCTTTATTGATTTTGCACTAGACATTCTGAGACTGCTTACACCCCCAGTGTGGGTTGGAGGGGTGTTGTTAGACGTTGGTGTGAGGAAGTGGGTTGTTGTGTTCCTCCCAGTGTTAAGACCAACATATGCTCTTGAACTGAATGCTTCATAAACCATGTTCCTGTATCTGACACGCCAGGTAATCAAAAAGCTGGCTCCTTCCTACTTCACATGGTCATACAATACCACATGATATTCTCGAGAGGTTTTTCCCACCTTTTCCATAAACACGCAGCACCTGACACACACGGAGAGGACAAACATCATCTTTAGTGTTATGACACCGCTCTCTCTGCGGATATTGTAGTTTTGAAAGTTGTTGGAAAACCATTGAGATGTTTCAGTGTTTGCACTAATCAAAGTCGTATAATAGTAATGCAACAGATAAAAACTGAGATGTGAAATCAGGTGTAGCTGAGCAGATATGGCTGCTGAGAATACAAAATCGCACTATGAACAGGCCTGAGTAAACCCAGTGTTTGTCAGCCCTTAATAAATCACAGCTTTGCATTCAGTTGTTCATGTGAGGACGCCACACCTAATTATTGAGTTTAGGTGTTTTAGCCACAATCAACTAGTGTAACAGGCACACAGCCATGCAATCTCCTTGGCAAACACTGGCGGTACAACAGGTCGTGCTGAAGAGCATAGCATGGTGGCTTTAAATGTGATGCACTGCCACTTTTGCTATAAGTAAGTTTGTGAAATTTTAGCCCTGCTAGAGCTGCCTCAGTTGACTATTATTGTAAAATTGAAGAACCTAGGTGCAACAATAGATAAGCGATAGACCGTGCAACCTCACAAAGCTGGACCACCAAGTAGTGCATCAAATTCTCCTAGTAAAAACTTGTAATGTTTAAAATCTGCACTTGGAATTGGCATGTATGTATGGATCAGGTGTTAATATGGGAAGGAACAGTGCCAGTGCATCTCTATTGTTAATTGTGCTATATACTATGTATCAATTGTGTCATTATACTCAAATAATACACCAAATTGAGGACTGAACAAGATTTTGAATGAAGAGCCTGCTGGAAAGGGATGACGTTATCTGGAGCACTAGCCCAGAAGACTAAGTCTTCAGGGGGCTGAAGGAGGACAGGTGTGCAAATTGTCAGGTAGAAAAAAAAACAATGCTTTTATTTCCTCAGAGACCCAGGCTAGATTTGAGCCCATCATCATGTCAGTCCGTCTTGATTTCTCTGGTTCATAGAGAACCAGCTACCATAAAACCCTCTGATCCCCCCGCAATGAAGAAAAGCAGCTCTCAGAACTGATGCTGGAATAATATTGTCTGTGAAATTAGGACATATGCATAACAGTTTCTCCTTCACTGTGTTTCTGGTAAAGCACTGAAAGAAAATTGAAAATGAAAGAAAATTGAAAGAACTTTAAGCGGAATTCAAGCCAGGTCAGTGTTTATTTATATAGAGCCTTTTACAACAGATAAAAAAAGCAAAAAGCAGCTTTACAGAAAATCCAGGTCCAAGCCCAGTATCAGACCACACAGGATAGCCAGTTGTTCAGCATCAGACGGCACAGGATGGACAGTTGTTCAGCATCAGACGGCACAGGATGGACAGTTGTTCAGCATCAGACGGCAGAGGATGGACAGTTGTTCAGCATCAGAAAGCACAGGATGGACAGTTGTTCAGCATCAGAAAGCACAGAATGGACAGTTGTTCAGCTCAACAATGAAATACAAAGATAGCTAATTTCTTTTTTGAGTGACCGAGAAGTGTAAATGATGTTAATTAGATGCAGCAGTGACTCTGGCAGGTCTGGCTATTACAGCATAACTAGAGCCAGAAGGTACAGAACATTCTCAATTTACCATAAAGCTCTCTGTCAGTAAATCCCAGCCAACGCCTGGTAGTCTAAGTAGTGTAACTACTTTATTGAGATGTAAATAGAGTAATTCAGAGTGGTTTGGTCTGATATTGGTAACAGCGATGGGAACCAGATGTCCACCTCTTAACGCTCCCTAACAGAAATAAAAGGTTCATGAATAGAAAAGAAAAAACGTGACTCCCACCAATCACCAGGTAGACCACCAACACTGTCCCCATCAGAAAAATTGCACTTAAAAATTTTATCTTTGAGAGAGAGAGGAGAGAACATCAAGCTCCACTTACTTCAGATCTGAACACATCCACAGGTGTTTCTGTCCATCCTTCCAGAGAATGCTGTGGGTTTCAAATTATGGCAAGCTGTAAAGAAGCTCTCAGAACAACAAACTGACCTCCTTTCTACAACTTACCTTTGGAGGTGAAAGCGAGATTTCAGAAAATCAGCTGTAATGAAAATGAAGATCGGACCCTAAATATGGGACTAAATTTTAGGGGTTGTACAGACTGCTTGGCGACGATACTTTAAGCTTGATGTGGATGCCTTAAAGAAGACAAAAGGTAAGGAGCCCGGTGATTTCAAGATCTGCTTATCTGGTTTCCTGAAGTTTAGGAATGTGGTCCAGGGCTAGCTGGAAATGGCACCTCACTCTCTCCAGAACTGTAGAGTTTGTCAATTCTCAGTTGATTCATAAATCAGATATTTGAATGTCATTATCCCTGGTTTCCTAAAGATCACAATGAAAAGTGATGTGCGGTTGGAGAGTGAGCATAACTCCTGTAATCCTGTGAAGGTTCAAGTGGGCTTTTATGGCACTTTAAATTTCTTCGGCTCTTTGGACCTCTAATGCTGGCAAGCATTTCACCAAGGCCTTTCTAGGATACACCTTTGTCAGATACAAATTTACAAAATTCTCTGGGTCCCTGAGGATGAGCAATGTGGTCCAAGACTTGCTGAAAATGGTACATCATGCTTTACTTAGCTGTACTTGATTGAGTTTGACTACGTCATCAATTCTTAAAGTCGCTTGTTGCAAAGCATTTTCTTCTCCTGTGTTTTTATTCACGATGTCATTAATGATTAGATGATGTTGACTCAACTTTCATCACATAACTGTCAACTAACAAAAATGTCAAGATGTCCTACTAAAACGTGATATTACATTTGGTTGATAAAGCTTTCATGTCTCTGCTGTTTTTGCTCTTTTATGCTGAATTTCTTGGAAATGAACTCTGAAAATTAGTACAGTTTTTTTTCTTATCATCAATGCTAAAATCAACAGTCTGACCAAGAGCTCATTAGCGTATGTTTGTGGGTTTGTTATTTCCCTCCATTAATGCATCAGATTTGTTAACATCTTTAATTGCTGGGAAATACCAGGACAGGTTGATTAAACTTTTCAAAAGAATAATCAATCACTGGGACGTTTCTCAGAATTCATTTTCATACAGAGCAGAATGCAGAAATAAGCATTTCAATGACACCAGTGTGGAAACATCCCACTGTTAAGGCTTCTGACACGGTGCTCGGAAAATCTAGAGAGAGAGAGAAAGAGAGAATAGTGTATTATTCAACAAAGGAACATTAAAAAAGCTGCTAATGAGTCGAGTCTCTGTGCTGTGTTTTGAGAAACGTACTCCTTTTGAACGTTTCAGGATGTTTTCGGTGCTACTGTTCTGACGATCTTCAGAATTACAGCTTCTTTGTGATGAAAGTTCTTGAAGTTTTGGTGACATAACAGTTTTAAAACAATAAACCTTCAAACACAGAAACAGAACATGGAGGTGAAGTGCTTTAATACAACTTCACATCCTTTAGTGTGAGAGACCTGTCAGCCTGTGACACATTTTGACAGATATTATAACTACTATTAAGTGCTGTTAAGTCGGTTCTGACCTCCATACAGATAGTGTTCCTTCAGAAAGTGTCTTCTGTTTGGGTCTTCAGGCTTGTTTGTGATTCCTCTATCTTTAATCATCTTGTTACTCATCTTCCTTTTTGTCTTTTACATTTGTGAGAAATACCTTCTGGTCTTTGCTGTTAGCTTCAGCGGCAACAAAACGTTACATTCAATAAGTCCTCCTCTGGAAATGTTCTTTTGTGGGTGAAGCAGCTAAACAATCACAGCTTAGTCATAAAAGTTAGTTTTTAGGGACAACTCTGAACATAGCTTTTAAGATACTCAGGAGGTCCCGGACACCCCAGGACCCTCTATATTTAACACCTCGACTTTAGTTCTTCCAAGCATAATGGTAACTTACAGTGAACTGGTTCTTCTCAGAATGTAAGAAGAAATAAGGGCTTCAGTTTGATTATCTGAGCTTCGAGTGAAGGGTAAGGCTTAAGGATCCATCTGTTTGTTTTTTGAGTCCTGCTACTTTTATAGTCCAGCTTCATAAAGAACCACAGAGAAGACCACAGCCTGGACAAGTATGGTGTTTGTTGTTCTAGATAGCTGGATGATCTGTTGTTGAAGTCCCAGATAACAGTGCTCTCTGTAGAGGTGTTAACTAACTTACTCTAGACAAATGCAGTTTAACAGGGTGTTTACATGTTCGAATACAATTGTATAATGCTGACTTAATTTCTACTTTGCATACAAACACATTTGTTTCTGCTAATTGTGGGGACATTACCTAGACTTACATTAATTTTCAGAGACTTAGCCAAATATAAACTGCTACTGTCCCAACCTTTAACCTAACTCTAACCGATTTATGATCCCAACAAGGAAAAATGTGTGTGTACGCAATAACCAGGTAAACCTGGTCCAGAATCACTGTAAACCTTAAAATCTGATGTCGAACTCAAGGTCACAAAAGAAAATTGCAATAAAAATAATGATTATCATAAATCTGAAAGAGGTTCTAATTTGTTATGGTCACGGTCGGAAGCAGGATTTCAGACACAGGCGCAAGCTTTTTGAAATAAACAGTACTTTTTAATACTAACGTAAACAGAGGGTAAACAAACGGGTAAATAAACAGAACTGACAAGGAAAAAACCACAAGATAACCTAGACATCACCTGGACATATCACGACAATGACCAACCAAGACGTAGGGCAAACACTGGGTATATATACACGGGCTAACAAGAGGGAACAGGTGACGAGACTGAACATCGATGGGGTACAGGTGTGCGAGGCGGGGCAAAGGCAGAGACAGGGAGCACGCGACAAAACAGAAACACATGGACGGGACGTAAACAAGGGCACATGGACGGGAGGCGTGACAGCACCCCCCCTCAAAGGACGCAGCTCCGGAGGCGAGAAAGAGAACACACCCCAGGAGCCCGCCCCGAGGAGGAGACCCAGAAAACAAAACAGGGACGGACAAGGAGACCAGGGACAGACAAGGAGACCAGGGACGGGCAGACAGGAACAGGCACAGAGACCAGGGACGGGCAGACAGGAACAGGCACAGAAAACCAGTGACGGGCAGACAGGAACAGGCACAGAAAACCAGGAACGGGCAGACAGGAACAGGCACAGAAAGCCAGGAACGGGCAGACAGGAACAGGCACAGAAAGCCAGGAACGGGCAGACAGGCATAGAAAAACAGGCAAACAGGAACCAGAACAAAAAACCAGGGACAGACAAACAAAACCAGGAAAGACGAGGACGAGTAAGGACGACGAGACGAAACGGGAGGAAGACGACGAGAAGTTACAGGAGGAAGCCGACGAGACGAAACGGGAGGAGACCAAAACGAGGACAAGGAAAACAACGAAACACCAGACAGGACTCAAAACCGGGAACAGGACAAAACACGAGACAACAGACCAGGAGGGGGACAAGGCAGAAAAACAGGAACAAACAGAACGACGGGGACAGGAACACGGAAACCAGGAACAGGAACAAAAACGGGAACAGGAACAAAAAAAGGCAAAGAAACAGAACAGGGCGGGCGGGCGGGAGCAACAAAGTCTGCCTTAACAGGTAGCTTACGGGGGACAAAACCATGAAGCGCTCTGGGCACGGAGTCAGGAGGCGCACAGGGGGCGGAGTCAGGAGGCGCCCAGATCACAGGAACAGGAGGCGCACAGGGGGCGGAGACAGGCACGGGAACAGACCGGACCACCGTCCGGGGAGCAGGCACGGGAACAGACCGGGGAGCTTGAACAGGAGCCGGCTGGGGAGCCGGGACTGCGGCGACGTCCACGGAGGCAGCGGGCCTCGCTGCATTGACGTCCACGGAGGCAGCGGGCCTCGCTGCATTGACGTCCACGGAGACAGCGGGCCGCGCTGCACTGACGTCCACGGAGGCAGCGGGCCGCGCTGCACTGACGTCCACGGAGGCAGCGGGCCGCGCTGCACTGACGTCCACGGAGGCAGCGAAGCAGAAGCGCCTCCGTTCCGGAGCACCAGGTGGCGCCGGAGCGCCAGCGGGGCTGGAGAGCGGGGCCGCGAAGGAGTGAGCGCGTGGACGCGACGCTGAGCAGGCGGAGCTGGAGAGCGGCGCCACGACGGGGTAAGCGCGTGGCCGCGGCTCTGTGTAGGCGGACGCCCGCGAAGTCTGCTTCCGGCCACGGCGTTTACTACGCCGCTTAGCCTGGTGCTCCGAGACGGCTGCATCCCTGGCCGCCATCTCAGCCGCGAGCAGAGCGGGGTTATCCACCTTCAACAACGCACAAAGCTCCCAAGTGGAGAGAAAATCCCCGTGCTCGCTCCGAGGGATCAAAAAGCTCGCTGTGTCCTTGTAGGGGTTGGTCATTCTGTCACGGTCGGAAGCAGGATTTCAGACACAGGCGCAAGCTTTTTGAAATAAACAGTACTTTTTAATAATACTAACGTAAACGGAGGGTAAACAAACGGGTAAATAAACAGAACTGACAAGGAAAAAACCACAAGATAACCTAGACATCCCCTGGACATATCACGACAATGACCAACCAAGACGTAGGGCAAACACTGGGTATATATACACGGGCTAACAAGAGGGAACAGGTGACGAGACTGAACATCGATGGGGTACAGGTGTGCGAGGCGGGGCAAAGGCGGAGACAGGGAGCACGCGACAAAACAGAAACACATGGACGGGACGTAAACAAGGGCACATGGACGGGAGGCGTGACAGTTATATACAGAATATTTTGTTTGTTCCATATAAAAAAATACAGAATATCTGTATATCTTTTATATCTATATATATAAACATAGTGCTATATATATATGTAGGTATGTAAAGGAAAATTTCACTTAAATATATCACACACACATGTAAAAAATCTGGTGCACTGAGATCAGAAGTCCTGACACTTAAACACTGTAGAATGATCGAGTTCAATATGATAGGCATATTTTTAGACCTCATCAAATATACCAAAACAATTTATCATTAATAATTATATGAATAATATAGTAATAGTAATTATTAACAATTACGTTGATATTGGGCAAAATCAGGTCTGCAAACAGAATTAAAAAGTCTTTTAAAATATGTATCTATCTATCTATCTATCTATCTATCTATCTATCTATCTCTCTCTCTCTCTCTCTCTCTCTCTCTCTCTCTATATATATATATATATATATATATATATATATATATATATATATATGTGTGAGGGAGGTGTTAGCTCATGTAAAGGGTTCTTCTGATGAAATGTTGCACCACCTGCAACAGAACTCACACTTATCTGTAGAACATAAAATCTGCTATCAAGTCATCTGAGTTCAAATTTTGATTTTTTTCTACAAGCACTGATACCAGCAAGACCCTCACCCTCACAGTCTTCCAGGTCTTCAGAGAGGGTGTAACACATTTCTGTTAAACACCTAAAATACAGTCTGGATTTTTCAGTTAATTGCAAGTATTATTGTAGTAACTCTTACTGCATGAAGTTTTGTTTGAAAACAAACGGGCTACATTTTGAAAATGATCAATTAAAAAAATGTCCAGTCCTTTTTTTTTCTCTGTGGTATATAGGTTGATACAGCAGAGCAAGCTCACCTATTGGTAAGAACTTTAGAAGCTAGATTAAAGCCCTTACAACATTAGACTAAGTGCCAACAGGGAGGGCGAGTAACTTGTAGGCATACATGTAACAGCTTCACATAATCAGGATATGAAAATGTTACATTCAACCACAAACTCATTGTCTTTTGCCAAAGTTCACCATTTCAATAATTCATATGTCACATGATTATTTGAAGAGTAGATCTGACGAGTTTTTCACTTCGAGGTAGAGGTGGAAGGAGGATGCTGCTGCCTGGAGAGAGTAGCAGTTCTATTCAGCCAATCTATAGATATTTTAGAAGTCTTTTTAATTCTGTTTGCAGACCTGCAGCCTTTACCTGAAGATATATATCAGAATCAATCATTCAACCGGATTTTGCCCTCTTAGTTTTTATGTGTAAATTACTATAATCAAAGTATTTGTTAATAATTACTATTATTATATTACTCATATAATTATTAATAATAAATTGTTTTGGTATATTTGATGAGGTCTTTAAATATGTCTAACATATTGATCCTTTGACTTAATCAATAGATTGCATTTGCATGTTAAAGTGAATGAAGTGGATCATTCTACAGTGTTTTAGTGTCAGGACTTCTGATCTCAGTGCACCAGATTTTTTACATTCCCTGTTAAAATCACTCAGATGTTTTCCTGGTTAGCTGTGCCTCGATTTCTGAATCTGAATTGCATTAGTACATGTCTAGAACATAAATTACTCAGTGCTAATTTGTCAGCTAATTGTTTGAATTAAATATTGTTTTTACCCTTGGATTTACCCATTTTGCTGAATGTATCGAGTGGCTGTTTGTGTGAGGCACATTATTTAAATGATGTATCATACTGTTTCATAACAGTGCAGTTTTCCTGTTTGCATTGTGTTAAATTCTTGTTTATAAAGTGTTAATGAAATTATTTGTTACTACATGGTCTGGCCCAAAACGAGTTGCTTGCTCTACTATTTTGTTTGCTTGCCTTTACCACTGAATATGGCAATATATTGTTTCAATAACCTTATACGAACAATATTTATTTTCATCCAGGGTTGTATTGTATTAAGATGTGTTGATGGCAGGATAGTAAACCAATCTTTGTAGGCTTCACTTTGTTAAGCCACTCTGTATTGAGTTTAAGGCCAGGACTATGTGGTGGTCAGTTTATGTGTGAAGATGATTCCTCATGCTGCCTGAACCACACTTTTACAGTCTGAGCTAGATGAATCTCACCATTGTCATCCTGGAATATGCCCGTGTCTTCAGGGGGAAAAAAATCCAGTAATGGGATAACCTGGTCAGTCAGTAGATTCATGTGGGCAGATGACTTCATTTTATTAACACTGGTGCGCCTCAACCTGACTAACTGAAACAACTCCAGATCATGATACTGCCTCCAGAGGCTTGTACAGTGGGACCTATCATGATGGGTACGTAACGAAATACATACTTTTAAGCTCAAACATGTTTATTAGGGATGTGCAGATCAGATATTCAGTATAGGTCCAATGATGACATAGTCATTGAATCAGATATTGGAAGAAATAAGTACACGTGATACGATATTGTAATGTCCTGGCTTCTTGCTAGGCCATGCCTGGCCACCAGGAGGAGGACGAGGGCTCCACCCGAGCAATTACATCTGAGCAGTGTTAGCTGCAATGCACCCTGTTTAAAAAAAACTAATACTCAGCTCTCGCTCAGTTCCTGCTGCCACATACACGTCTCGTGATCTAGCCTGTGACCTCAGGTATTCAGTGACATTCACTTCGGCTCTCTCTCAAGCTAAAGCTCTCAGCGCAAGTTTTGAAAACTTGGAAAGCCTTTCATTTAGCTTTTCCAGTTAAAGCTCTCAGCATACGTTTTGAAAATCTTTTCATTCATTATCAGTTAAAAAAAAAAAAAAACCCTAAAGCAACACTTTAGTTCTTAAGAGACGTTTGAAGTTGTTCTCCAGGCAGTCAAGCTCTAGTCAGTGGCACATTGTATTGTGCACTGGTCTTTCATCTCAGAAGTCAGCAGTTCGGCCCTTCCAGCCTAGAAAAACCACAAGCTCTTTCAAATTTAGACATTTATTTGAAGTCAGGTGCTCACCTCGAGACCCACTCTGTTATATACTGTAATATTCTCCTGTGTTTGACTGGTAGATCAGCCCTTCATTTCCTGGTCTCTCAGCGGGAACATTGCCCGTTCAATTCTTCTCCCATATAAATTGGCCTCTCGTTACAGATTACTATTACCATTAGCATGAATTATCACATAAATGCTCATCTGAACTGTTGCACTTTAAATCTCATTGTGAATATTTGATATCCAATAAAAACAAACCGCAGTGTTGTGTAAGTCATGTGGTGTTTCTCTATTAGTGTATCCAGACTCAGTTGTTTAAGGGAGGGAAAAAGACTGCATCTGATTGGTTAAGGTTTTGGTTAGAATTAGGGCCAAGATAAGGGTTAAGATTAAGGCCATGGTTAATATTAGGTTTGGGGTTGATCTAAAGATTAAATTTGACTTAGTTGAATTCTAGAGGTTAGAAGTTTAATAATCATTTACAAAAGACCTCTCAAAATAAAGTGTTACTTTCCATTCACCCATGATCTTCCGCTTTATCCTGCTTGTCAAGGTCACTGGAGCCAATCCCAGCATCATCAGGTGAAGGCAGGGTACACCATGGACAGATCGCCAATCTATTGCATGGCCAACACACACTCACACACACACTCACATCTACAGACAATTTAGAGTGACCGATCAACGTAACATGCATGTCTTTGGACTGTGGGAGAAAACTAAAGTACCTGGAGGAAACCCACTCAAGCACATGGAGAACATGCAAACTAGATCAGAAATCCAACCTAGATCGTCTTGCTGTGAGGTGACAGTTCTGACCACTGCCCACTGTGCTGCCATAAAGTTTTACCACTTTAAATAAAACATGTAATAAACAATGTTGTAATGTTTGTTACAAGATATACAAACCTGTATTGAATCTAAAAAACATATTATTAGAGTCCTATTGTTTTATTAGAGTCTCTATTCAATTCTTTTCATTCTAAACTCAGACTTTTGGTCTTCTAAATTTACTTATTGAGTTTCCATCATCATAGAGGTTTTTGAATGTGTGAATTATGTGTTTCACATAATTTTTTCCATGTGTTCATCAGGAGATCAATCACTGACACCGACTAATCATTGTTCAAGTACATAGGTTATCAGGATCATCAAGAAACACAAGCACTATGAGTGATGATGCTGCTTTTGTTTCTTGAAAAAAACAAGACAAGCTGATCATGGAGCCATTACTGGCTGCCGCCAAGAGAACAGTATAGACTGTTTGTCCTTCAAAGAGAACTTGAAGTAACTACATGTTATGATGAGAACAGTATCTCTTTCACAGAAGCGGGTTAAATTTGCAGTTGTATAGAGCTGTTATGATTTTGTAGCTGCTGTGATTAGTGCTCGGCTGTTAGCATTTTAAGAATGAGTTTGTATGAATGTTGAATGTTGTATTGCTGTTAAATTCTGAGACGGTGTTAAAGTCTGTGGTTGAGAAGCGCTAAGCTGGAGTTACAAGGTCTTTTAGGCCAGCTGTCTATGCAAGGCTGCATCTTGGCCACATGGCTGCCTTGGTCGGATGTTTGGGGGAAACTGCATTTCAGGTATGAAGCTGCCTGGTTTGATGGTGTTTACCTGCATTAAAACGTCATTAAGGACATTCTTGGCCTTCGAGGTATCTCGGGCCAACTGCCTGTGCGATGCACTGTAGTCAAGGAGTGAGATTGTCCCACAGTAAGGACTCTTCATGGATTTCCTAAGTCACTTTGTACCATTGTCTGGGGAATTCCCCTTCTACCTGTGAATACTGCATGAGCTGTGTGTTGTTTTATGTATTGTTGATTAATTATGTATTTTGTTTGATTGTAAAGCATTCTGTAGGATGGAAAAAGCTGCTATATAAATAAAAGTGAAGTTGGTGATGAAATGTAATAGAATGGCCCTGAAATATTTGGTGTTTTGTTCCTCTTCAGGCTTGTACTGGCAGCACAAGGTAAATGCAAGAACTTCTCTTATAGTCTCATAGCTCTGGGAAAGCTGAACAAACACTATCTTGGCTGAGTGATTACATTTGGGACAAGGGGGAAATTGGGCACATTTAATTAGGGGAATAGACTATCAATGAGAAGACCTTGATGAGTTCATTAATCTGTACTGTGGGGAGCAGTGCTTAGAAACCCTGATCCTGAAAATCTGAATTTCTACAGATCTTTCGCTCCAACCCCAATCAACCCCACCTGGTCAATCTAATTATTGCCTTCAGAAATCTTTGATTAGCTGGGGGAGCTTTTACATATTGGTTGAAGGTGAAATCTGCAGGAATCAAGGCTGATGACTGCTGACATGATGAATTTCTTAAATTTTTTAATTGTAAAACTGTAAAATTGTCTGCCATCATTGTGCTGAAGAACATGGGATTCAGGTTTGGGATGTTCATTCTTTTCCAAAGCGGCTTGAAACAAGCCTGTTTGAAGAACTTTTTTGTGAATACATGAACAACTTGAGGACATTGTTTAATGTACAGATTGTATATATATAAAACAATTAGTAAATAAACAGTGCACACAATATACAATAGATTTTATAATGTAAGGCTTAAGTTAAAATAGATCAAGAAAATAAATCTGCTTTATATTATTAATTCATCTGTGTACAGCCTAGTCACTGTATAACATAAACATGACATGGCTTATACATACAATTACAGAGGGATGTTGTGCCTTGTAAAATAGAAGAACTTAAAAACATGAGGAGGGAGCTCAGAGATGCCTCAGTCATTGCTCCCATAAAGCTGTTATTAATGGTAATAACCCAAACCCATGGGGTAGATAGAGTAGACAGTGCTGCCCCTGGGGCAGAGTTTAGTGGCCCTCCCAGTTGTACACCACTCCGCAGTTATCAAATGTATTGGATGATTTGTAGGAAGTGCAGGAACACTTTACCTGATCTCTGCTACATCCCAACTTTTGTCTGCCTAGTCACCATGACAGCTTAATTTAGAGTAGCATTTAGGACCAGACTTAAAGGCCCTTATAAGGAGAGTTAAAGAACAGCAGACATGATTTCAGCTCAATATGAAGAAAACAAAGGTCATGTTGATAGGCAAGACCTCTTACTTTACCACTGAGGAGAAGATGTGGAAATGTGCACAGCTTTTACCAACTCGAATCGATTATTAACAACAGAGGATCTGGCATGTCAAGAATACGACAAAGACTAGTATACACCAGTAAATGGATGGAGCTTGAAAGATATTGACAACACAGTTATCCAGGCTGGGGTCTTTTCTATGGTTCTTATGGATGCGAAAGCTGGACAATAAACAAGCAAGAGAGGGAAAAAACTAGACACTTTGAACTTTAGTGCTTGTGAAGATTTTTGAGTGTTTCTTGAACATCAAAGAAAAGAAACAAATGGATCCTTGACCAAATCAACCCACAATTGAAGCCCCAATAATCAAACTGAAGCTCTTATTTTAGATGTATTCTGAGAAGAACCAGTTCATTGAAAAGACAATTATGCTTACTGGAGTTAAGGGTAAAAGAGAAAAGAGGACGGCCAGCAACAAGACAAATAAGGACAATCAGAGGAATCGTTAACCAGTAATTCAGAGGCCAAAAGACCCAAGCAGTAGACCGGACATTATGGAGGAACACTATTCATATGGTAGCCAGGAGTCAGAACTGACTGGACAGCACTTAATCAATAAATAATTATTATAATCAGAAGTGTCCTAACATCTGTTTACATTCCAGTTCTGCCATAAACAGTCAGGAGACTGGATTGTAGGAAGGTAATTTTGATCCTGGACATGATTGAAGAATGTAAAGGATACAATTATTTGAAACTTAAGGAGTGTTTGGCCCCGTTCTCAGTCCAGGTCTTGAAGTGTCAAAACCTCTGTTTATCCTACCTGATTGAGACGACAAGAGCGAAGCCCACCACAATCAGACAGGACTAAACTGGTGGTGGTAGGGAGGAAGGAGGGGAATGTCAAAACGCCAGCACATGAAAACAGCTAGAAGGGCGGACAGGTAGAGTCATTTCAAAGACTAGTGTAGAGCAGCTATTGGTCGTGAGTAATGAATGAATGAATGACGTAGCATTAGAGCCTTCCTGGCAGAACCTCGGCTAAAGCTTTTATTTCTACCGTTCGCCCTTCTGTAAAAAAAAATGCTTTGGCTTTTAGGCAACATTGACCAACAGCATAGCAAGTTCACTCTAACCAGCATAGTTACATTTATTCATATTGCAAAGCAGCAGTTTCGATGGTGATGTTTCTCACTGTAGTTATGTTCTCCTCTGTTTCCGCATATTACCCTCGTGTTAATTTGTACAACTGAAAAATGGCTGTTTATTCAGAGAAGTAATGCCAGTGTGGCCTGCTTGCCAGCTAAAGCTTCTACAATAGTGATCATCTCCAGTAGTGGTCACAAAGCCCTCCCCAGGATATCAATCTTCCTGCAAACTTTAAGTCCAATCCTAATCAACCCCACCTACTCTAATTATTGCCTAGAGAAGACCTTGATTGTCTTCAAATGAGGTGTGCTAGATTTGGATTGGAAGTAAAACCTGCAGGAAGATAGATCTCTTGAAGGAGGTTTGGTGAACACTGATCAATATCTGATATAACATTGGATATAACAACACCAGCCAAAACAAACTGAATTAAAGAAACAAGGTAGGTGCCTTTCTTCACAACATGTTGTGTGGCTGCAAAAGAAATCTATACTCGTAGACCAACATTACAAATAATACACATTCACAAACAGTTCACCTGTTATAGGCCTTAGGGCCCATTTCGGCCAGAAAGTGCAGAGCAGCATGAGAGGATAACTTTATGTTCACACTAGCACCTGGTATAGTTTCTACTAGATATGGACCGATCAGCGTTTTTGAGGCCAATCCCGATCTGCGATCACCTTTTAACGCGATCGGCCGATACCGATAGAGGGCAGGGCTATATGCCACACCAGGGCTACATGTAGTTATTAGCGCAAGCAAGTCATGAAACATGGTCTAAACTGGGTTATTACCATTTTTAACAAGCTCTTGTAAAACAGCATAATATTTTTAACTAAATTAGAAGTTGGTCTATGTGGGCGTAAAACACTTGATACAGCTCCGGAAGAGCGATATCTGAAAAGTATTTCCTACTAGGAACAGCAGAGCGGGGATCCAGGTGGAATATTAAGCGTCAGGATGCTACGTCTTTTACAGCCTAGAAGAGCTGCTTATCTAGAACTATAAACTCAATCACTCTGGCTGTGGGTCCTTTAGCTCTCTGGCTGTTGCTGCTGCTGTACTGTTCATACCAATCAAATCTGGTCTGCACGGTTCTCTGGGTTATTTGTTTTGTGCTAGCTGCGCGTGCTAGCTCTGCTGATACTCACTGTATTTAGCCGCGTGGTTTATGCACCGTACCAGATTAGTAGTGTTGAAAGTCTTTGTCTTGGTTCTCCAACGAGACACGTTGATTGCACTAATTTTACAGATTTTCACAGACAGACTGTTCTCGGGAGGCCGCTACTTTAGTCAGTCTGTGGAAAGTGAAAGGGTGTCTATTTCCACCTAGTGGTTCAGATAGAAATTGCAGGGAGCTGGTCGGAGGGCTCCTCTTCCTGGATGAAACACTAGGTGTAAATACAGAAATTAGGCTCATTCGTTTAACATCATCGATCGGCTAAATTGGAGAAATATCGGCCGATCGCCGATCACATATTTTGATTAAAAATCGTCCGATACCGATACATGGCCAATTGATCCTTCCATCTCTAGTTTCTACAGGACATCTGAGAAGGTGGAGGAAGACCTTATGGCCTGATAAATCCAAATGTGAGATCTTTGGAGGTATCAGAAGGCTGTATCTTTGCTGCTGAAACAACAAAATATTCAATCTATCAGTGAAACTAGTTAGTGAGATGTTTAACAGATGGAGTTGGTGATTTGGTTCTGATTGAAGGCATCACGAGTAATGATAATTACAAATCATTTTTAAAACTTCATTGAGTAACCTCGGGAAATCTCTTCATTACTGGGAAGAAATAAAATTTACACCAGGGAAAAGACCTCAAACACACTGCTGAGAAGATCAGACAAAGACGTATCAGATAAAGAAGCTGATGGTGTTCTCAAAACAATAGACTGACCTCAACATTTCTGAATGTGTTTGGGATTATTTTGAAGGTGTGAAGCAGAAAATGCTAAACCAACTTCTTAGACTGAACTTTGGAGGTGTAGCTGTTTGAGGTAAAGAGAGGACACACTGAACACTCCAACACCTGATACATTTACTAGGCTGTTGTGTAAATTTCTGTTAAATGTATGTTTCCTGTTTTTTTCTGCTAAGAAAATGAATAATGCGCATTAAATTAGGGTTGTGATTGGACAGTAAATAAATACTGCAGTACTGTATGTCACTGTATAAAGAACAGCAGCTATGGTTAAGTATATGGAATGTTCTCATGTCCCCGCACCAGTGAACAAAGAGCCTTTCGCTTTTGTTTGAGATGTGTGATGCTGTCAATACTCCATATTTCATGTAAAAACTTATAATATATAACAATATCTAAGAAGAGGAAAATAAACAGAACTTGATTTTTTGTTATTTAGATCACGATTGAAACCACAAGTAAGTGGACAAGATAAACCAGGTTGTTTGACGGCCGATGCCAGCACTGGATAACATTCACATTGAGTTGTACCACTTTTAAGTTAGTTTGAAACAAATGCAATAACACCACTTTTAGGTGGACCAGGAATGAGCAGGAATCCTAAGCACTTCCAGGCCCAAAACAGCTTTTGTAAAAAGAGCCCTAGGCCTGCTCTTAGGAATGTTATTGCCAGCTGTTTTCCTTTGTTGTCACTCTTATAAAAACAATTTTGCAATGAACTGCATGTAAATAAGACCATATCCTGGCTAATAATTTATTACCAATTAGCTTTGTGCTACTTTTTAGAAAAAGGTAAACATCCATACGATCAATCTGCTCTCCATTACAAGTACAGTATAAAATATAGAGCTAATTACATCAATAATACAAATGCAAATATAATACAAATGCGACTAGTGTGTCCCCTTCAGAGGACAAGGTTATTGTTGCTCTCAGGCTTTCTTAGGGCGGATAGAAAGCACAGTTTAGATCTGAGTAGATGTGGTCATCAGGGTCATCGAGGTCATCAAAGTCACCAGCGTCCGTGCCATGGGTCAGGGGCTCCACGTCTTCGTCTGAGGTAGAGGGATGAGTCAGAATGATCCGAGGTATCTGAAAAGGCAGGACAATGGAAGGAAAGTGGGGGAAAAAAATCTATCAAAGACGCTTTTTGTGCTCACTCTGATTGAAAAGGTGCAGATATGACAGACTGACTCATCAGTGTGAGCTCTAATTGAGGTTTAGGGTTCACCAGCCTTATTATCAATAAAAAAGACATTGATTTACTTTATATCCTGCATTATGTCACGATCTTGAATGTTTTTGTTAGGGCGCACACCAGAATGAAGCGCTTTTATCAGCAGTGAAATGAACAGCCTTGTTACAGAGTTGTAGCATAAATGCATGAGAATGCAAGTCTATGGCAGGGATTTCATCAGACATGCACACAGCCAAACATCAAGCAGCATATAAATGCAAATGGACATCTTCACTTGCCGTCATGGTGTGTTTTCCAGCCTGCAGGGTGCTGGTTTTGAGCATGCTCTCCCTGTCTTTCCCCAGCCTTATCTCCTGAGCCAGGTCACTCTAATGACGGAATAACATCACAGTTAGCAACACTATCACAGATTCAGTCCTCTTCATTAAAATCAAACATTTAATCCTTGGAAACCTTATTTATTTCATTTCCAGTCAAAAGAGTCATTAAGTACACATGTGTTTAGCCTAAACTACATATTCTTTTAAAATGTTCAGTGTTTAGTGTGTCCACTCTTTACCTTTCTCCATTCTTTTCAGGAGATCCACTTTCAGTTCCTCAAAGAGATATATGTTCAGCGTTCAGTCTTAGAAGTTGGTTTAGCATTTTTTTTTCTTCTCACCATCCAAATAATCTCAAACACATTCTGTGATGTAAAGACCTGGTCAGTGTTGATGGGGTGGGTCAGTGCATTGTTCTGAGAACACCAGACACTATCTCTAACACCAGACCAAACACCATCTCCTTTTCTCAACTCTTTTGAATGGAAATAAAACATTTAAGGGTCTTTGGCTTTTGTACAGCACTGTTTCCAATCCCACAGTTCAGATCCTTAACTCTCAGAACTACACAATATTCATTTCAAAGTAGTTACTAATAAGTCATAGTCATATACTTTATCACAACAATAACTAATTCTCTGTATGTTTAATAACATATTTGTGAGTGAAACGATGTATCAGGGTTAGCAAGGCAGTGTGTTGTTTAGCAATGTCCCCTCACAGCAAGACGATCCGGGTTCAATTGCCAGTCCGAGCCATTCTGTGTGGAGTTTGCATGTTCTCCCTGTTCTTGAGTGGGTTTCCTGCCACAGTCCAAACACTGTTAGGTTGATCGGTCACTCTGAATGCCTGTGTGTGAGTGTTTGCTGGCCATGGACTGGTGACCTGCCTTCACCCAAATGACGATGGGATTTGCTCCATATATATATATATATATATATATATATATATATATATATATATATATATATATATATATATATATATATATATATATATATATATATGCATTTGCTTTAAAGGAATGCATCAGAGTTTTCACAGTAAACTCACTGCACTGCCCTTTGTGGCGGATTACCACAGACTATTAGTATAAAACAAAGCATCTGTCCAGTAAAATGTACTAGTCATAAGTCAAGGTTTTCAGTTGTAAGGAAAACATATCAATACTTTTGAGTGTGGTAAACGACTGTATGCTCCAGAAGCCGCAGATAAAGATTAGACTTAAAAAAATGTAAAGAAATGTAATATTCCTTTAAGGCCTTGTGACAAAGTGGGCTGGAGAAAATGGGCGACTGACTGAAAAATTCTGGCCATATAGATTAATTTTAGATTCTGTTCTATATGTCCTGGATTTGCACTCACCAGCCCTTTACCGTTGCAGACCACAGCTTCAATCCTGTTAACTAAAGGACTGTGGTCCAGTGTGGACTCCGGGCAGGTGTCAATCCATTGATGGCTAATCATTAGGGGCTCAGTCTCAGTGATGTCCTGCTCCTGAGATGTTCGACTGTCCGGCAGCACGGGTCTCTCACGGAGCACCTTCATTTTAATGCAGCTCCCAGCACTGCGTAGAGCACTGACTGCTTCGTGGTGACTGACCTCACGCATGTCCTGACCATTGACCTAGGAGCAGGCAAAATAAATAAGACACAGGCACTGAACCCAATATATGTGAAAACTAAAAGTGTGGACTGTAAAGATTTATTCTGACCTCACCTGAATCAACTACAGCTACAGTTTTTACAGAGCCTGCATATCAAAAGCCTTCTCTAGTTCTCTAGGTTGTGATATCTGCTGGTGATGTTCTTTCAAGTTGAGGGTTGCTTACAGGTTACTCTTGAAAGTTTATAGGTGGAAACAAGGGCGTAGGAGGGGGTTTGACATTCGGGGGAACACATTTGCGAATATGAATCAAAGCCCACCCTATCCTCTAATTATTACCTAGAAACTGATTCCACAGTAGGTAAAGTAGTAAATCACTGTATGTATAGTGACGTAGAACAACATTTGTGGAATTACAGTAAATTGCAAATAAATAAATAAACAAAATACAACATTATCTGTACTTCTGTTTATTGTTAGATAAATCTGGTTAAAGGGCACTTACATCACATAATACTGTTGTCAAAAAAAACTTTTAAATTCTACTTGCAATGTCTGGATTATATACACATATAACTAAAAAATATATTATTTTGTTTGGTTGAAGCTGAAATGAAATTTATGCTACGGTTTCCTGACTAGACAAGACTAACATTAATGTTAGATAGTAAGGCTGTGTCCCAAACAGCACCCTCTGGAACATTACATACTGCACTACTGAAAGCACTTCTAATGATGGTGTCCTTTTATTTATTTATTTATTTATTTATTATATTATATTTTATTTACACATTTAGTGTCAAAGCAGTCTGCAGTTTGGACGTGGCCTAAGAGTAAAGTAACTTCACATTTCAGAGTGCTTTCTGACAAAAGTTAATATAAACGTTAGCTAACACAAACCCTCCTAGTCTGTTACCATAACAACACATTATACTAAAGCTGTTTTATTGCAGTATTTTTTACTTTTCACTGTTCTCATTGCTGACCTCACATTTAAAACTTGTGTAAGCTACCCGACAAGAGCTCAACACAAGCCTTAAAGTGAAAGGCCACCTGACAACCAGAGCCAGTTGCTAACAACAAACACAGCGAGTGAATTGTGAAGGCTGCCAAAATGTGCTTAAAAGTAAAAGTGTTTTAAACAGTTTACGCTTTTCTGTGGTTAAATTTTTCGGTGGGACAAATCTACCTGTTTCCGATACCCCCCCAAACAACCACCCACCCCCGGTTCCTGTGCCAATGAGTGGAAAAGAAGGCTCAAACTGTAGTAGGAGTCTTTGGGGAGAGGACTTACAATATTGAAAGTTTTTGGAGTTTCATTAGAGGAATTCCTCATTCAGCACAGGAATGGAATCCACACTAGAATACTTTATGAGGCACATCCGACCTAAGCATTATTGAAAAGCTGTGCATGGACCTCAAAGGAGCAGTGCATGCAAGACGACCAAGCCAATCTCACATGACTAGATGCCTTTTGTGAGGAAGAATGTACGGAAATAGACTTGTTTAGTGCCATTTACATGCACAAGCATGCTTTACAGTTTAATTAAGGACAAAAATCTGAGAGAGTGATAGTATTCTAAGAAAAGAATTTAAAGATAGAAAGAGAGGTAGAAGAGCAAAGACAATAGATGAAGACAAAAAGTTCCAGAGGATGGGAGCAAGAATATTACAAGAACTGCCACTCTCAGTAGAAAGCCTGAACATAGCTACAGGACTGGAACCAGAGGACCTTAGCTTGCCATTGAGGCCATGAAAGCAAATAATGCTTTCAAGGGGCATATATATATATATATATATATATATATAGAGAGAGAGAGAGAGAGAGAGAGAGAGAGAGAGAGATGATAAATAACAGGGGACCAAGGACAGAGCCCTGGGGATCTCCCTGAGTAACTAGAGCAGTAATTGATTTGTGACTCCTGACAGTAACAAACTTAAACCTATCTGTTAAATAGAATGTGAACTAAGTGGTTCCAGCTGAACTAAAGTAAAAATAAATGTATGGAAAAGCTACTAATAGCATTTATTTTCTCATTTTGGCTGCTGACTTTAAAGTTAAAGACATCTAGAGTTTCTCAGCAGGTTGAGCTTTATTCTGGTTTTAAATCTAGAGAGATGAGGCTTGGACTAGTAGTATGGTTATGTTGTATGTATATGAGTGTGGTAACAGTGTGCAGAATTCTCAGGGGCAATGCCAGGTTATATTTGGCATACTGTTTTCATTCATCTGTAAATTGTGCAGTTGCTGCTTTTTATTTAATGTGAGGATTTACACATCAACCTCAGCAACACTGTTTGGCGTGTCTTAAAACAAAATCATAAAAAAATTATTGAATAAAAAATTACAAGAAGCATGAAAGATCACACTAAACCACTGCATTCTATCTGGGTAAGTTTGTGTCCTGCTAGTTTACTTCACTTAAATACCATATTATATTATACACCCCAATTTCTTCCCCATATATACATTACTGTACAGCGTCTGGCTCAGGTTGGGTTGGATTTCGAATTACCTTAAGAAATAATATTATTAAGCTTATAATGTACAACAAGAATGAAAAGTAACACAGTAACTGTTCTATTAAATTATTAATTGATGATTAATGTACTTAAAAATTGTAAATCAACAGCTTTTTATTTTCATTCAATTAAAATGATCTTGTTTTTCTCATTGTGTGCATTCTCTTTTTCACTCACACTCACTCTTTCTTTCTTTCATTATTTCCCTTTCTTTCTTTCTCTCTCTTCCTGATGCTGCATGCTCCCACACTTCCGAGGAGTGGGTGAAGGTGCCCCTGTGTAACATTATCAGGTTCTAAACTAAACAAGAACTATGAAATAAGAACTCTGGCACTCACAAAGTGAAAGTGATCTAGTTTTTTGGTGAATCAAATGGCCAAATCTCTCTCTCACTCTCTCTCTGTCTGTCTCTCTCTCTCTTTCTCTGTGTCATTTAGGACAGGAATGCAGTCTCACTTCACTGCAGGGGCGAGGCTAAAATTAAACTTGTGATAAATCTAAAGCAATCAGCAAGATTTTTTAAAAAAATCATTAAAGAAATGCAAAAAACTTAGTTCAAATTAAAATTATGATTTTCACAAATGTACATTCTGTTCAACACTACGCTGTATGTATTGATTTTGTACATATTAAGTTCATTAGCCTCTTAATGTTTTGGGTTTAAAGAGTACAACACTTGTAAATATCTAAGAACTGATATTTTACAGTCAGACAGCCGTTTGATCTAATTCTGTCATGCCTTCAGATTTGCCCTCTGTGGACTCATAATCCCTGTGATCAACACATCATAATCAGACTCACTCCATCATAACTCACACTCATCACGTCACCCATTCTGACCTCTGTCACCTGTGTTTGTATGTATACCCCTGTGTTTGTCATGCATGTTGGAAAGTATTTGCATTGTTTATCGTACATACCGAGCATTCTTTTGTATTTAGCTTTCACATGTTTGACCTGCTTGTGTTTATCCTTTTCTCTCTTTTTGCTTTTTCCTTTCTGTTTTGTCTTGACTGTGTTTTGGTCTGACTCTGGCCGGTTTTTGGCTATCCGCTCATTCTGCTCTCGGGCTTGGCCTGACCCGACTTTGGTAAAGTGCTATTGAACTGGCTTTTAATATTAAAAACTCTTCTCCATCTAATATCTGTGAGCGTTTGGTTTTTCACAGTGGCTTTACAAATTCATTCAACATATTATGTACTTCAACTGCGCCATGTTACAAAGTCGCTTTAAACCCACAATGTGTCTAAAAACCCTGCATTATTTGCTAAATCCATGATTAAAAAGCTTAACTGCAATCATTTACACTTTCCTGCTGTCGTGCTGTAGAATCTGGCATTTACAGCCTCCCATCATTTCAGATATGTCTTTCAGATATGGTCCCAATACCCAGTCTATACTAGCGTTTAGAGGCCAGACATAGGCACATAGGAGTTTCTGTTGACCAGCCTGATGCAGCTGAATCTGAATAATGTCCACTTCAGTAGAAGCACATTAGAGCGGTTGCCTGTTGCTGATCAGGTCTACACTGTGTTCAGTATCTATGTGATGATGACCTCCAATGGCCAACAGTGAAATAGCCCCTCACACTGGAACACATGCAAACTGAAATATGAGCTAAAACCAGCAAACACACAGTCCCAGGTCTACAGATAACAGATTCTGGTCTAGTCTATTTTTTTGAAGTACTAGTTTATTATCTACGCTACATTTGTTCAGGTTAAGTGGAATAAAACTAGAAAATGTCTTTGTTAATGATGTTTTGTGCAATTAAATCATGCTGACATTTAGATTTCACTCATGGTTTTTCTGGTTTCTTTAACAACAGCCCTGATGGTTTTTCACATATACTTTATGTAGAACCATGAACACTTGCATGCCTAAATGGTAAAATGGTTCCTCAGATTGAAGCGCAAAAGTCTTGTACATAGCAAAGAAGTGTTTAAGTAAAGAATTCCTGAAGAGCCATCTACTTTTAAAAGCGTGTATAACAAACTATTCTATGTAGTGCTGTACAATACTGCTCTAATATATCCATAACATTTTTGCAGCTGGATATTATATTCCTGTGGTGCTGTAGTATAGCAAGCTATATTTAAAACTAATATCTGAGTATTATGGCAGTGTAAACAGCAGTAAGTATCCCACAGTAGCACGAAAAGTGCATTTTAATACTTTGTTTAAAGGAGTATTGCGTAGCCTCTTGTGGTGAGGTTGCATATTGCATATTACAACCTACAGTGGGTGTCATGTTATCTGCTGTTATCTCAGTGTCTGTCCCAATTCTGTTTGATCTTCCATTTGTCGCAATTTGAGTTTTTTAAGTCTCACAACACAAAATGGTTCTCTAGCACTGGTGTTCTAGCTAGTTATTCCACCCATTGAGCGACTAAGGGTTACAATAACTGCAGCATCATTTCAGATGGAACAGGAAAATTTGAACAAGAAGTCGTTCAAGAAGCCAATTTCTGCCTCATAGTTCTAATGCTGGTAGTTTTTTTGTATTCCAGGAAGATTTAGGCTTTGACAGGAAGATTTTGTTTGACAGGAAGATTTAAGCTATTAAACTACTACCTGGAGTTTTGTGTTTTATGCTACTGAAAAACATGCGCTATGGTCACACATTTTGAAAAAGATTAATCAGTTTTCTACGTCATCCGGCTGGTGCTAAAGCTAATTATACACTAACGAAAACATACTGTTGTATATTATATTTGCTTTCTGATAATAGACCCCCCCCCCCCCCGCACCTAAATCTTACACACTGCTCCTTTAAATAACACTGTGTAAATAACATAATTAATTCCTCCAGCTCACCTCCAGCACTCTGTCTCCTATGTGAACTCCTGCCTTCTCTGCTGGCCCTCCTTTACTCACCCTGGAAATGAAGATGCCCTTAGAAGGTAAAGGACAAATGAAGGTCAGGGCATGACATTCTCACATTTCAAGCACGTTCCAGCAAATCTGCACCATTGTGTGACCCATACAGCCCTTAATTCTAAGGCTTATTCACTACCTTGCATGTGACTCTCCACCTGAATGTATTTAAAACAGTATGGTTTTCTTGTAGGTGGAAGCACTGCCTTTGATACAATACAATCATGAAATTCTCTCATCTGTCTTTTGGCATCATACTTTTTTGTAACATGGGTGTATTGAGTTTTCTGCTTAGAACCTCACATAGACACTTGTAAACTGTTTTTATCATCACTGCAGTATCAACCCTACACCCCAAATACTGACTGTGCTGAAGATGCAGAAACTCTGATCCATTCCTTCATAATATCATGGCTAGATAATTGTAATTCTCTTTTTTATTGGTATCCCAGAAAAATTATAAAACATCTTCAATGCCTTCTAAACTCTGCTACTCTTCCATATTTAGATTCTATAATTTCATCCTATGATCCCATTTCTTTAGGTATCCAGTTTAAGATCCTTCTCGTGATGGGCCTGAGTGGTCTAGCACCCCCTAATATAGCTGACCTTCTTCTCATCTATACCTCTGTTGGTCCAGTGACCAAGGCCAGGCCTCTTGGTGGTCCCTGCCTTTTCATTCTTCACTATTGGGGCAGATGTTTTAAGTGTTACTGCCCTTAAACTTATCTCTCAATACTTTCATTCTTCTTGGGTCTATGATTATATAAATTATTATTTTTTTATTATTTATACATATTTTTATTGTGAATATGTCAAATATGTCTTACTGTAAAGTGCCCTTGGGTCTGTTAAAGGTCCCATAGAAATTATTATTATTATTATTATTATTTTTATTATTTTTTTATTTTTTTATTCCGTTTTAGACCAAGACTACCCAAGCTATTCTAAAACTGAGCTGTGTCTGAACATAACCAGTACTGACTCTGGACCTGAGCGCTTGTTAAATTACTATTTTTATCTTAACCATTTCATTAAAGAAATTGTGAAAAATCAGTGGAATTCCTCTTTAAGACCTTTCTTTTTTCTACAGTTACTACAATTGTAGTTGTAGTACTACAAGAATAGTTAAAAGGGTGACGCATTAATACACAGGCTCACAGGGATTGAAGGGGTTGAAACTGAAAACTGAAACTGAAGCACTGCCACGCTCCGCGCTTTGCAGTGCCCCATCAGTGATGCAGAGGATGTTTGTTTGCAATTTAGACAAATGCCTTCTTCCAGTGTTTATCAACAAAGTCAGTGGACTGGCAGCTCATTAGCCTGATTGACCTCAGCAGCTACACTGACTCACCATGTGTTTATTAATGAGAACACTTAAACACAGCAGATTGGGCAATTGGTAGAACATGTATGCAGTTTTGTGCTAATGTTTATCCGCCTCAGGGCAAATTACATATTTTGTTGATTAGAAAATGTGTAGATTACACATATTTACATTTGTTGAATGCAACATTTTGGAAATAAGGTTATGTTACATTTTATTTTATTTTTTATGTAATGTTTTTCCTCCAATTAGTAACACTGTAATAGTGGTAAAAAGTCGACACAGTAAACATTGAAAAAGCTGATATTATATATAGTTACTGAAGCTTTTGAGTAATTTTGGGGTTTTTTTACTGAAAAATGTAATGACTGTTTTAGAAAATTTATATGTTCATAAAAGTTCTAGATAGGGTTCTAGATAGTAGTTCTAGGGAGTTCTAGATAGGGTTTTGTAGTAAATACAATGATTTTATATAGAACCAAGAACAATTAAAGAACCATTTGCATGCTTAAATTGCCCCTAGCCGTTCTTGAGAGTGATAGAGATGGTGTGTATGTGTGTGTATATGTTTCTATATAGAACCTTTTTAAAAATGCTTCGGAACCCTGTTTCGTTTGATGTTATACATAACTATTTACAACTATTGGAAGAACCATGCAAAGAACCATTAAAGACTGAAATGATGCCATATAGAAGCATTCCCTTTACTAAAGCACCATCTGTTAAACAGTGTGTATATGGAGGAACAGTACTGCATACTGGCCATAAGCTCTGTATTCTGGCACTTGTACGGTTGTGCTAGTGTCTTAATCCATGTTGGTGCTACGGTAATGCTGGTGGAACGAGGGGAGCAGCTTAGAGAGATAAGACACCTCATCATTCTCCTTATAGGGCAGGGAGCCCTTCCCTCCTGCAATGCTGATGCCCAGACCACCTCTCTGACCGCTCACTTTGATCAGGAGCTGAGAGAGCAAGAGAGCGAGAGAGAGAGAAAGATTATGGGTTGCACAGAGTAGTCAACTTTACTAAGCACATGATTGCGACACTAACAACAATAGATTCCTCAGAGAAGACAGCGCATGAGGTGTCTGGTATCACCAGTTTGCTAAATATTAGAGTAGGTCACACTCTACTGACCTGTGGGGTTTGGTTTTAGGCTGATCTACAGAGCTTCAACAGCCAAATATTGAACCTCATTATGTCCAGTGTTTTGAAGACTACAATAAAAGAAGTTTTCTTTCAGTCTTAATTTTGCTAAACATTTAGCATGACATCCACTAACTCGCTACCATCTAGGAGTCATTGCTATGATTTTGGTGGTCTATCTAAATAATAATTGAGCAGTGGAATTGCGGTGGTGGTCCTTTTCCATTGATGAATTGAGTAGAGAAGGCCTAGAAACTGTGCAGCAACACATTGACCACAGTAATTATATTCTACAAAGTGCACCAATATGTAGGTTTCTAATAAAATGAATCAGTGTAGGTTCAGGATTTAAATAACTCATCATACAGCATATCTAGACTTACATTGTTAGCAAAAACCAAGCTGTGTTTTGTTGTGATTCTGTGTTTGTTTATAGATGTCTTACTCTTAATGGCACTTGGGAGATGAGTGATTTATATGAGCTCGGTCGGTCAGTCAGGGGTGACTGGCTGAGCTTCTCTGAACCTGATGGGCTCTCTGACTCATTAGTCGCATCGCCTTGGAGGTAGCTTGCCAGACGCTGCGCTCTGTATCTCTGCAGCTTCCGGTCCTGTCGGTTTGCCCCTACAGTTTGCCTCTGCCTCTGCACCACCCCTTTATTTTCCGAGAAATGAGCTGAGCCATCCTGAGAGAGATAGAGAAACATGAAAACAGACAGAGTTGGTGGTGCGTATTGATTTTTTTTTGCAACTACCTTGGCGGTATGACTTAGAAACTGTGTGCAGTTAGAAACTATAGCTCATTATTGTCCAAGTGCAACTTGTGTGAGTCATCCTTTAGAATTTTCTGGTCTCTGATGAAAGCAGTTTGGTGATTTTTTCAAAACCTTGCGATTGACTGACAAACATGTCTAACTCTTGAACAAAGAAACAACCAAACTGTGCTGCACTGCAGTAACTTCTGCTTTAGCCTTTCTATAGAGGGGCCACTGTTGGTTGGTGGACTATTTCCAGCTCAGCAGTGACATTGGTGTGCAGCCCACTAGCACAATACATACGACCATGCACCAGGACGGCATACCACCCAGATAACAAGTACCTGGTCAACAGTGGCCATGCGGGTGTCCCCAGGTCTACTTCTAAATTAAAGTGATATCAGGAATTTTCCTAATATCCTGCTACAAGACAGTAAGTTCATGGTTACCATGATAGATAGAGGCCTGATTTGGTGGCATCTAATTTTCTCAGTCTTCTTATAAAATATGGGGACCAGAGGTCCACTGTAGAGTTGATGTATTCAAAGGTACATGCCTGTTGGCACTGTGTCTAAAATTCACCCTTTAATCAGTGAGGTCCTGCAAAGAAAGACATGCAATATCACATAAATCACAAAAAAAGTTTTGTTTGCAGGCCACTATCATTGCATTAATTTCCTGACCTCCCTGTGTACCCCAGCTTCTATCACTTGTAGGGCCTCGTAGTATTGATCTCTCCAACAGACAGAGAGTTTGAAAGTTTCTATGGGCACCAAGGTAATGATTTCACACAGCCAACAGCCTCACCTCATCAGTGGGCTCTTCTATCTCCTCCGCTTCTTTCTCTGGGCTGGAGCTTCGGCCATGCGAGGTATCGTTAACAGGGAAAAGACTGAGAGCACCAGGCAGCCACTCTTTCCCCGTCACCCAGCGCAGGCCAGGAATGGGCCAGCCATGGTTGCCATTACTCCCAGAAGGCTTAGCAGTCCGACATGCCTGCAGGTGTAAAAAAACAGCATAATCAGTCACACGGAGGTGCAGAATTACCCACAAGCCTTCAGCTGCCTGCCAGCTACCTCTGAGGAGCATTTAACCAGCGCAGTAATAGACGGTGATTGAACGCTGCGCCTCAGCCTGTTGCACCTGTCAGATTCTGTGCATGAATACTTCCAACAAACGAAAGAATGATGGTCCACTTGTCGCTCCCTATCAGAACTGACCAGAAGACGAGTGACATGTTGCCTCTGTGTCTATATTTTGATTATCTTTGCCTATGAATAACAATCAGGCATATGAAAAATACAGCATTAAAATTCAACATGACTGTGATATCTTCTGCCTAGATGTCGATATTGTTACATTTACTTAGCATTCCCAGCACAAGAAGAAAAGCAGAACAGCAGAATTAATGTGATGCACTTGTCATTGAAAGTCTCATCCATCTTTTCATCACTTACGTGGATGTAGATATTTGTGCCATAGAGCCGCCATACGATGCTTCCACTAACAAGCATTGACAGTCGAGCCATATAGTGCCTGTGTAGCTGCAAAATTCTAATGGCCTATCTTGTGAGCAGTGCTTAAGTAGTCTGCAACCGCAGGGACTATATTAAGGTGACAGCTAAATTTGCATTTCCACATGGGCTGAATGTTAAGGAATCGAGAGGAACATGGTTTCTGAGTGAGAGAAATTTATGCAAAGGTACTTCAGAGAGAATCCATTTGAATAGAGAGACTCATTCAATAACGTGACTTTCTTATATTACTATATTAGGTCTCCCAAACTGTAGATAGAACTGATTCTGTCAGTGCTGGTTGGGTGCAGCAGGGAAACAACTTAGCAAGCTGGACATATGATCCCTGTATAATGGCACAATGGGTATTTAGGACAATACAGAGAACTCTTGGTCGGCTAGTAACTCTTTCGTGCAGTTACTCTGGACTAACACATAAAGACCTATGCAGAGTAAACCTGTGAAAGGTAAAAGCAAGTATATATTTGTAGTATTTTAATATCAGCAGCTTACTTCTTGAACGATTTGGCCCATGTTTGCTAATTGGTCAATTAATGAGCTCTATAGAGAGACAATAGGAAAAGCACATTACTTTTAGCACTGCATACTAATATGCCAAATTCCAGTATAGGAACTGCGCAGTGAGAAATGCTGGTAAGAACCTAGTTAGCTAGCACCGCCCAAAATGTGGCCCAAAGTGTGGCCCACCTGAACATATTTGTATACTATATTAACCTATTATGCTTTTAAAATTTATTTTAAGTAATTTAGTGGCAATAGTATATAAGAAAACATACAATTTTAAAAAGAAAACACTTACCAACACCCACAAGCAAAGAGTTTGTGTACCCTTGGTTTATGGAACAGTCATGATTAAGTCACAAAACCCAAAAAGAATCTATCAAGCTTAATTATATCATTCTAGAACTTGATTAGGACATATAAAAGATAAACATGTCCAAATTGTAGAAAAGCTCTGTCTTAAGCTAATTTGAGCCCAGTTGTTAAAGAGCCTTTCTCTGCTAAGGCAGCTGGCAAGTTCCTGACATTGGCTGAATTTGTGGTCATCTTTTCCTCCATTTTTAAAAGAGGTTTGGGGTTTTGGGTGGGCTGGTCTGCATCATGTAACTCCCAGTCTAAAAACAAGCCCAACTAGAGCCCTGCCTCTGGGGCAAGGAAATGTAGACTCAGAAGCTACACCACCAGCAGGAGTTCTGGCCACAAGGGGCAGATTAAAGCACTAGAGTAAAAAGTTGGCTTTGAAATGATCTACACTGGACCTAAGACCTCTTATATACTAATCCAGCACTGGGCTATTTTCTTAAGGTGGTGAGCTGGAACATCCGCCAAAATGACGTCACTCGTTTTAGAATGGGTGTAACTGAGACGGCATTCCTGAGGCTCTTAAAGAAGGACGATACGCAGCTGGGGACAGTGCCCAAGGGGTAACTGAAGCCAAACAGAGGGGATTAAGCCTTGTCATATCTTGGACTGTGGTGTTTTAGGGCAGAATAACTTCATGTATATGACCAATTTATGCACTACCTGGTTGTACTACTTGGTACAAGAGACCACCAGGTTTAGCACTTATTGTGCCCTACACAAATATTGTCACCTCTCTGAACAAAAAGGGCTGTAAGAAACATTCTTCTACTGCTCATCCTTTTGACATTTCATTAACAATGTTATCAAAAATCTAACCTTGAAGTACAAAGATTGTAAAAAAATCCAATCAAATCAAATCTGTGTGATATAATTGTTGGCACACCTAGACATAATTATGAATGAAATCTAATAAAAGTATTTTTACATTTTTACAGATGTTGTAAGGCTCACCTTAGGATATTAGGAACACTTAAATGGTCAGCTGCCTCTTTCCTGTTTCACTGGGGTATATATAAGAAGCGAGACACAGACCAAATTATGACACCGCCCACATGACCACGAGATGTTTGGGAGGGTTTCTAGAAGAAAGTTTCTGCTGTCAAGAACCAATAAACTCAAGCCCCTACAGTTTGCCAGATGCTTCTGAAACTTGCAGCAGGACCATGTTCTATGTGTTCTTGGTGCCCAAGCCAAGAGGTTTAAACTGGGCTGTGGTTGGATCTTTCAGTATGACAATGATCTAAAGCACAACTCAACACAAAAACAGTTCACGGACCACAGAATCAAGGGTTTTCCATAGTCCTTCCCAGTCCTTGGACCAAAATGTCAACTGTGCAACTGTGGCATGAGCTGTGAACCTTAGAATCTGAAGGGTTTGGAGTAGTTCTATATGGATGAGTAATCTCAGATTGCTTGTCTTGTGTTCCCCCGCCTCAACTCTTCCTCTGCAAAGGGAAAAGTATTAAATGAAGAGACACCAATAATAATAATAATAATAATAATAATAATAATAATAATAATAATAATAATAATGCATGAGAGAGGAGATAAGTTTTTTTGAGACGAGATTTAAAAAAGAGAAATAGAGTTTGTCTGCTTGACATTAGAGCGAATTCCAAAGCCATTGAGCCAGCCTAGAGAAAGATGTAGATAGAACGATCAAAAAAGTGTATCTTTACAGCCTGCTTTCTTCACGTTTACCAGGGGTGCTAATATTTGAGGAGGGCCTTGTAACTGTTGCCACTATGAGCTCTGACATCAATGACCAGAAGCAGCAGGTGAGGTAGGAGAGATAACTGGAGTCATCAGATGTAGTAAGATGCCAGTAAAACAAGAACGTAGCTTTGTCCACCTCTGTAGCGTTGAGACACTATATAAGCTCAGTCAAGTTCCACAAGCCCTACAATATCCAAGTATCTAAAGTGCCAGGAAAGCCAGAAAAGCACAGCAAAGAATCTGAGGAAATTCAACCCAAGGAGCATCAAGTCCATCCTCATGTTATCTTATCCAGTTAAACTCTCATTGTATAGTCAGGACAGCAGAGCGGTTCACTGGATTTAATCTGCCAATGCTCAGGACATCTACAGCAGTGAGATGATGCACGCTGGCAAAATTACAGCTGACCCCTCTCATCCTGGACATCATCTCTTCCAGACACTTCCCTCTGATAGGAATCTCAGAGCCATCAAAACCAGCATGACAAGACATGCGAATAGCTTTTTCTCCAAAGCTGTCGCTTTTTTTACTACAGTAGACACCTGCAGTTTCAACCTAAACTTTAAACCAGCATTATAGTTTTATAGTAACTCTTATGTTACAGTAACATGATGAGTATCAAAAAATCCTATAATATTTTGTATATAATAGTTTTTATATGGCTACTCTGACCTGCATGTATATTCATATATGCACAAGTGTTCACACATTCTTTTCAGCTCTTTGTTTGTCTAATTTTCATTCTTTATTCTATGTACTGTATTTTATTGCATTTTTTTTATCTTAGTTAAACAGCCTGTGAGCTTGTTTGCTCTGTTCAGTATGTCACATGTCATGCATGTGTGACTCACCAAGACAAATTCATTCTATGTTGAAATAAAGTGATTCTGAAGCTGGACTCCCCTGAACGACATGTCACTCCCTGGGGTTGCGTCTGCCTCAGGTAATGATTCATTGGATGAGATACAACTTCAGAAATATGGACCTGGTGAGCAGGATGAACATAAATCAAGGTGGCAAATGGCAAATGGACACGTCATCCACATTGAGCTGCATAGATTCAGCACGCTATGTGTCTAGTTTTTACAGCCCAGTGCATCTGACGACAAGACCCAGTGGAAGCAGAGCAAGATGAAACCCCTCAACAGGTTTGTGCTCTGTAATAACAGCAATGACTGAAAAGCCAAGCAGCGGCAAAATGAGTAAATAAACCAGACAGCAGGTCATAGTTACTGGTTGACCATTCTCATATTAAAGCTCAGACATGTCTTCTCTCTTTTACCATTTGTAATGGAACATTCTCAAAGGTGTAAAGAGAAGCAAAGATATACCAGAGGAAAGGAACTGACGTACAGGAGATTACAGCACACCTGAATGTGCATCATCTTCTGTGGATTGTGCATGTTAGATGGAGGAAGGTCTATACCGTCCACTGGAAACAGTAACCCAGGAAGGTATGGCATCTTGTTTGACATTTGGATGAATTAAACTTAAAGGTCACTCATAAAAACAAGCTGTAACTGCTAGGGGTTCTGGGGAAATCAGGGCTATGCACAATAACATTAACCAGGTGTATTGAGCCATTGTTCCAGAGAAGGTCACAAATTTTTTGTTATTTTTTTTTACGATGAAATTACGTAATCCTGTATTTAGGAATGTCACCATCTAAGCAGCTCCTTATGCCGAATCCATGTCTCACTCTCCATTTGTGCTAAATGATCAGCTCAAACTGAAAGACAGGGAGGTGTGACGTGCCAAGGGTCTTTGAGATAATGACATGATACAAATAGTTCTGGCCTCCCCCAGGAAGAACGTTCCGTCTTCCACAGAGGCCCCTATGACGAAATGTGCATGCAGAGTATAAACAATGATAATTTCCATCTGAAGTGCCTACAATTTCATGTTACATGGCTCTCTGTTTAGATTCCCCTGAACAAATAGTTTAGATTGACAGACATTTTGATAGGCTATGTGCGGGCTACGTTCAAAATCCAAAAGCGTTTCTTAAATGAAAGCCCAAAGCAGACCACAAAAAAGCCAGCAGATTACATGTGGCTTTAAAATGTACACAGAGAAAGTCAATCTAGATAAACAGACAAATGCTAATCGTCAGTTACCTCATCTCATGTTACTAGTAGTGTTTTCTGCTCTGTATCTTTAGCTCGACATTTTATTTTTTTTGATATTGTGGAAGTGCAATAAGCTGATACTGAACAGGGTAAATAAATAAATGTAAGTCATAAAAATGAAACATTTTGAGAACTTTATCGACAGCTTACAGGCACTCTTACAGTATTACAGAGCAATACTTCCTGCATAACAAAGTAGTTTCTTCAGTTCACCTTACAAGCCCAGGCATACCAGTTCAAGGTTCTGCCTTTTCTGCCTTTTGCTCATCCAAAGAATATTCGGCAGGCATGCAGGTTGTTGAATTCAGAGGGTGCACGAATTGTCCCCCACAAGGAGTCAGACCATGGCAGACACTTGGATTTTTTTTTGGCTTCCTACATGTTAACTGAAACCATCTAGTCCTTATACTTGTGTTTGGACTCGCTTTCCATGATGGCTTCATTATTTCTCAATATTGCGTGGCATTCTCACTATCCTCACATGTCATGCTGGGCAGTTGCCAGATATACCTCATTCTCTCGGGCTTACTGGGCATGATTACATCAGTTGTGACAATCATTCCCTCTGGGCTTACTGCACTCGCAGATGTGGCTTTACAGCTTACATCATATGGAACCCATACAAACCAGACTCGCCATGACGCACAGCAGCACTGGAGACCGGGACACGACGACATCATCTCATCTAAGTCAGTGGTCATGATTTATTTTTTTTTTTTAAGATTGCATGCTTTTTTTTTTTAGATTAGGTTTGGTATTGATGACCAGCAGGGAGTCAAAGGGAGCGGTCCAAGTTTGTTGCCTCAGAACACAGTCATTGCAAGCACAAGGCAATTGCTGTCTGATAAAAACATTTGTAGAACACCAGCTTACACAGCAATATTTGTTCTTTTGCATGCTTACTTTGTCTCATTGCTTCCATAACAAATTACTATACGCACTTATCTATATGAGTTTTGAGGGAACTACAGGGAACTTCCTTATCTTTATTAATAGCATTTTTAAATTAATGCTATTTTAACATACCCTCCATTAACCACATATCCATGTGTAAAACACTAACTACATCAAAAGCATGGAGTGTTACAGTAAGAACTGCTGATAAACTATGAGCCAGTGATCATAAATATTCAACACAACATCATAGCTTCAGCAAGAATCACAAATCATTCAAGAACAAATGCATGCTTATGAGCAGGGACCATCACGTACGCACATACAATGCTCACAAAGAACAATGGTAAGGCATATGTGGAGAAGGGAACATGCCAGGGTGAACACTGCATGAATGTATGGCATTAAAATACAATGTAAAAAAAAAGGTTTATGGACAAAGTTAATCTCATTCAGACTTTCTAAGAGAGGAGTATTAAAAAGAGCTGATTTAAATAGAAGAAGCTGGTAGTTCTGTTCAGTATTACTCTATTTTTCTACTGCCTTGTAAAGATGTAGGTTTATGTTCACATATTCTGCTCTCCTTTAAAAATAAAGAAAATGACCACTGCAGTACGTTTAGCAAAGAAAGGCATAAACATAGCATATTGGGTATGATTATGCAGGATGATAAGATACATAATGACTTTTGTTCATAAACTTAAAAATGGTGGCAAAGAATGGAAAGTGAACATTTGGAAACAGAACCTAGTTATACTAGACAAATAAAGAATCATATACTCTGATTTCATAAAATCATTTTATTGTATCAGTGGTTAGAAGTCATAAAAATATAGGCCCAGGGTAGGTACCTATTTGAGATCGTTTTCTGTGCAGCTTCATCATTGACAAAAAAATATATAATAATTAAGAGATTAAAGAACATACAATGCAAAATGGATTCTGTAGTGTACCATAGACATAATAAGCAATTTTAATAAACCTTAAGAGCAAAGTGCGTTCTGTACGTCCGTATTCTTTTTTCTGCACTTAGAAAGAAACTGCCCACCTAAACCAATGAAAAATAATAACTGACAGCTTTTAGTGCACTGGATTTACAAAAGCAGGGAACATTTAACAGTGGAGCTGATTTTGGAATGAATGCGAAGAACGTTTCATACAGGAATGCTAACATTGAAACTAACACACGGAACTGAAAGGTTTTCCCTCCAGGTTATGCTCACTGGTCCTTTTAATTTTTTTATTTAGCCATGTTAGCATTTCTAGATGAAACAGTCCAGTGGTGAATCAATGTAGGTGAACCTCAGCATCTCTGATTCCAGCTGTTGGAGGTGTAAGTATGTGCTCTGTGCTGCATCAGCTCGTATTTAATAGTTAATAGTTTAAAAACATGTTTACTTGGAGTGAAAACGGGATTGATTGAAAAAGACAAATAGGCCCAACCCAACCTGAAAGTAAATACAAAGATCTCTCGTTCCCTGGCTAATTTATTCTCTGTGTAAGACATTATTTATTCATTTTTTGTTCAATCATTAAAAAAGTAAAACCACACCTTTTTGCAAAAAGGAGTAAAAATGCGCGTTGATTAAGAAACGTGCTATACATCTATTTTTTTTTCTCCAAATTTACACCGTCTGAGCTGCCACAAAGTACAAAAGTATGATATTCACAAAGATCTATACAATAATTTGTTTAAAATCAGTAGATCCAAAAAAAAAAGTCCTGGGCTCAACAAACTCCGAAAGAACTGGAAAAAAAATTATCTTAAAAAAAAAAAAACATCCACCCAGTGTTTAAAAAAATAATAAAAATTTAAAAATGAAAAACGAACAAATATATATAAATACAGTAAGTGTATACTCAATATATCTGTGGAGACTCTGACAATATTTGTGTGTACTCTAAGACCTGATGTAGTGCATCTATTAAATCTGCTGTGGGAGTAATTATGTACAGACAGCACTCCTGCACACCGTATTGCTCTGATAACAAAAAAGGCACCTGTTGTTGGGGTCATTCCCATTTCAGGAGAGGAGGAGATGATGCTGAAAGCAGGACTGACCCCACACAGAGGGAAGAGGGGGGTCACGTCCCCGGGGAGAAAGCTCACAGGGGAGAGAGGGCTGAGCGGGGTACATGAGGGAAGACGTGAAGGGAAAGGGCCGTCTCGGAGGTAAAAGCAGCGGTCACACAGACGTGGTCACTCGGTCCACAGCGTTATTGACCTCGTTTTTGTTGGAATCCAGGCCTTTGGCGGCATTCATGTCGTTGCGGAGGTTCTCGACCACCTTCTTCATTGTCTTCAGCTCGCCGGGGTGGGGAGTGGCCCGCCGCAGCAGCGTTCCCTGAGAGGACAGGCAGAGAGAGACGGAGAGAATAGGTAAGAAAAAGATTTAAAAGAAAGAACCAATTAAAAAACATTATCTCTGAAAACAGCAGCCTTCGTACAGTAAGTCAAAAGTCTTGTTTCTGAAATGTTTTAATTATTATTTGATAAACGCAGTACTGTTCAAAACACATCCTCCATTCATTCGTTTCATAATGAATTAAATACATTCCAGTCAAAACAGCAATTAAACACACATTATTTTATTTCCAGCGTCAGACAGAAAGGATAAAATACATTTCAAACTAAACAGCACATGTTTCAGTATTCAGCATGTCCCTTTCAGCAGAACTGCTTTCAGCTTTTTTCTGCTCCAGACTTTAGTCTTGTGGTGCGTTAGGTTTGGTTTGAATACAACAAAGCCCTGTGCTACCGCTCTGTTAGTGATGTTCACTGCAACGAACGCTGAAACGCTGGTGTGTGCTAAACTCTGGTGTTGTTTTTTGTTTGAAGTATGAACACAATAAAGACTAAAGACTTCTAAACAGACCAAAGACTGAATTAATCATCGTCTACTCTCCTTAGACGCCTAAACCCACTGAAACCTTTTAATTTAGCAATAAATGCATTTTCACCAGCAAGAACACCATAAATCATTAAATCATGTGGAAATAAGCAGAAATAAAATACAAAGTAGCTTAAATATCTTGTTTTGTACAACTAATATTTTATAAACCAGATTAATAAACAAAGTTTAGTTTCAGATTTCTCCTGGACGCCCCAGACACTGCATGAATTTATTTACTTCCTTCACCAGCAATCTTGATTAAACTTAATGAAGTACTGAGGAGGTTCTTCACAGCTACACATCCTTTCTGACCCCTAGCACTGAGCTGTCCTCTCACAGTGGAAGGATGGACAGGAATGCCTGTGAATGTTTTCAGATCTGAGGCAATAGCCACATGTTCTATATACACGCACAGTTCTATATATTAGAACAGGAATATGTAATCAGCCACACATAAAATCTCCTACCATGTTTCGTAAAACTGGGGCAAATGGTTTAGTATACTGGGCTCTCAGTGTTTTGTTTCTCATTTACAAATAAAATGTACAATTACCCAAAAACACTGCTCTAAAGATCTGACAAACTCATCAACTCAAATTTAGTTTTTAGTCTTTGCCATCTATTCTTTTCGTTTACCCTACCTTTTCATCGTCCTCTTCGTCATCATCTTCTAGGAACCGGATGGCGCTGATTCTGTTCATGGCACGGGTGTCCCAAGTGTCGTCCGCCATGTCGTTCACAAGGCTTTCCAGAGCTCCACAGCGTGCCAGGTTATCGGAGCCTACACAAACATAAGGACACGTGAACACGCATTCCACCACATTTCTCCACGTCACGTCTCACCATCATCAAATAGAATATGTAGAATTAACAGAGCTTAAGATTATCAGTTTCTCCTGAAGTGCTTTAAAGTTCACACAGTAGATCGTTGGCGCCCCAGCCTTAGAAAATTAGGACTTAGGAGTTGCCAGATCATGCTTTCAAATCCAGGCTTATTCAGAGGCTTACTGAAAGACAATCTGCAACCCCCTCCCTCCCCCACCCTCAATGACTTAGCCACTGCAAGTATTCCACCCTCATCTGCTCCCCAAGCCGGCCCGCGTCACGTCAAATGACCATAAGCCCTCGGCTTGAGCAAGAAACAGACACGTGGGCCACAGGAGGTCAAGCAGTGACCGACTTTCATCATCATTCCCTGCATAAACAACAGGTTTAATGCTGCTCGTAGCTCAATGAGGGGATGTGGAAATCATTGCGGGCACACTGAATGGACGAGATGTAGAGTTTGAAGGGCCCACGTTTTGCTGCCACTGTTGAAAGCGCTTAATAGGAGGGGGCGGAGCCTAGCGGAGAGATAAGCCTCTTTAACCGTCCAATCTGCTGAGCGTATGTAAAGGAAAGCACAGGAACACAAACAGAGAGAGAGAGGTGCTAAAGATTCCAGGCTCTCAGTCATAGAGTACCACCACCACGTTTACTCTAAATAAACATGTTACAGCATCCAATCTAATCTTGTGGCCACTCATAATTAAATTCTAAAGGCCACCGGCTAGATTAAGTCCAGCAGTCTGTGGCTGTGACGTGGGACGTTATTAGAATATTACACTCGCAAGGATTAAAATTACAGTGAGGACATCCTTCTGGATGATCCTTCTCCATGACTCCATAAAGTGCTGCACAGCCATATGCATATGTCTGTAAGTTGAGTTACATACTGAACATAAGTAATTTGATTATAACGATTAATTAAGTCCTGAAACAGATGTATGAATGTATTTCAGTGTCAGTAAAGAACAGCACAGCGTACCTTTGTCTGATTCACAGGGCTGTTGGGGAAGAAGCACACAGGTGAGCACCTTTTCCCCTGAGTCAGGATCCACGTCTGTCTGGAAGGTGAGCAAAGGCTGAGACTGATTCTCTGACAGCCAGAGAGCTTTGAGGCGCAGTGCGGTGAGCGACAGTGGCAGATAGGCCAGCCTAATGAGGGGAAAAGTGGGGATGGGGTACATAGATAGACAGATAAGGATCAAACAGGCAGCATATTAATAACCATTTAATGTAAAACAAATCTGTAAAAGAGCTTTAAAAGATGGACGTCTGACTACATTTGATTCACTAGGGGAGTACCAGGGGTCTCAAACCAAAATGACCTGGGGGGTCACTAGGGAGGTAGTGTCAGCCACATATATAGAGAGTGTCTGACATCTTCAGTGAGTTAATCAAGCCACACATCAAGATTCTGCCAGTTGTATTCTGATTGGCTATCTGCACCTCACATATACACACTTCGGCAAACAGCTTTATATATGATTACTAAGTTCAGCCCAGTGAACAGTAGTCTCAGCCACAGGCCATCATATAGTTCAGGTGTTTCCTGCGGGACTGGTAATGTCGTGACTCCGCTTTAAAGACTGCCTCCCTCTATAAGCAGAAATTTGGTGGCTGGTTGTTTTGCCTTCAAGTTGAAATTGTTCTTGCTGCAGTAGTGGGCAGTTCTTGGCTATGTGAAGTGTCAAAAACTTCCAGACTCTCCCAGTTTGAGTCTGTCAGTTTGAGAGTAGGGGGAGATGATGTTCTCCAAGTGGAGTCTACCTTTGTACTTCTACTACTATTTGTAATAATAAAACATATTATTATTATTATTATTATTATTATTTGTAGTAGTAGTAGTAGTAGCAGTATTATAAATAGTAGTAAAAGTAGTTGTACTAGTAGTATAAATACATAGTGTTAATAACTAATTTAGTGCTGAATAAAATCAGTTCAATCAGTTACAGTTCCTGCTCAATGTGAGTGAAGTTATTGCGAGATAAATCTGCATTTTCAGTGGATCTGTAATAATTCTACACATTTCTTAATTTCATATATTCTGTATCTCCTGCGACCCACAAAGAGAGATTTATCAAGCTATTTAAATTACAACACAGTGTGTACTAGAGATTCATGCATGGGTGAAGCTCATATACACATCAGACATAAATATTTTGTCACAGAAATGGGAACATTTCTTTTTGGGGCAGGTTTAAGAATAAAAAGTGACATATCTCTGACAGTGCCCTGGCATATACTGTCTCACAACCCACCATAGAAAAAAATATCAATATGAATATAATGAAACCCCTGGTACACAGTACCTACTGAATAATAAACCGTATGATTAATAACTGAATGAAAAGTTCAAAGGGTTTGCTGGGGAACCTCCTAGAGAGCAAGTTTGTTCCAACAAACCTGTTTCCAGACACGTCAAACACGTGCAGCTCTGTAGCCTGTGACAGCTCTGAGGGGATGCGTGTCAAACGGTTGTCTCTCACACACAGCACATTCAGGCTACTGCAGCCTCCTATCTGGGAAAAGACAGACATATACACGTCACAGATTTAGAGAACTAATAACTGACTTCCACAGACAGAGAAACAATGTTTCAGCAAGGGAAGGAGGAGGAGGAGGAGGACAGAGCTTTGGTTTTTAAGCTGGCAATGTCGGGGGAATTCCAGCACGACCAGGGGTTAACGGCTCATGACAATCATCAAATGCTCTAAGCCTCAATTTTCATTATTATTATTATGGTTAAAATAATAGCAGAAGAATTAGAGAAAATAAATGACTGTGGGAAAAGTAAAGGGGAGAATTTCACATATGAAATGATAGTTTCACTAAATAAATGATTCTGAGAATGAGAAAGTGTATAATAGGTTTTCTCTGAGATCTTTAGAGCATTCACAGAGGGGGTAAGAGCTGGACAGAGGGGTCAGTTTAGAAGCAATTATTACAGCACAGAGGACCTAACTATATAGACATACAGCGTATGCCAGACCATCAAACTAATACAGTTTAGTTGCAATGATGAATCCGCTTTAGAGTGTGAAAACAACTGGGCTTCGCCAAAATGTAGCAAATGGGTTTATTTCAATGGAAACAGTGGTGTGTTGAACACTCTTCTGTGTCACGTAAGCTTTGCAGCCACTGCAGCTGGGAAAGTCATTCTTCGTGCCCTTTTTGAAGAATTTTTAAAGACTGATTAAAAAAACTTTACAATGAAATAAACCAAGCTCCAGCAGTCTTTGTAACATGGCTGGGTTTATACACAAAATGCTGCTGACTGGGTGACAGCTTTGAAGAAACATGTCATTTGACCCAGAAAGTGTAGCAGATCAGTGCAATTTTAAGATTGGACAGATTGGACAGGCCCTGATTTACATATCTTCAATGTAAGGCATGACCAAATTCATGCGGATAAATAAAACAGCATTCAGCACCTTGTGAGCCAATGGCTGTACTTGTAGGTGGAGACTTAGTTTGGGTAGTGATTAAAAAGAAGAAGGTCACAGAACAGGACTGTGACAGCTTGTAGTATGATGTGAGGCGAACTAATGTAGCCAAAAACAAAGCCTTATATCTCTAAGCGCTTTACTTTCGCCCTCAAATTGGCTTTATGCCCTGAGTACCATCTAAATTTGTGTAAGTGGTGCTTCAGTTAGCCCAAGTTGGCAGCACTGTTATACATTTAGCAACTGGTAGATTTACATTTTGACAGGGACATTATTTATACATTAGAATAAATGTTTTAAAACCTACAAATGTATCATCAACTGTTTATTAATACCACAAAACTAATAGCTGCCAGTTATGGATATATTAGCACCGAGCAATTGCTAGTTGTGTAATGGTTTGGAACCATAACCATAATCTACAGTCAGTTTTATACCTTTGAATCTTATAGAGTTTTGGTTTCACAGGGTTTAAATTCAAAGATTATACACGTTAAAAAATAACTGCGGAAATCATGTGAAAAGACAATATAGCACTGAATTAGAGAGCTGGATTTTATTTTTAACTCACGGTTCAAATAAGCACTGGAGCCATACTTCGCATGATCCCCTCTCCTAACAGTATAATGCTATACAATCTAGCGCACATTAGCATAAGTGGTTCTTCCACTTGATTGTAACTTACTACATTTACTGCACACTACATTTTGCTAGCTAGCTACGTCTTTATCCCACTGGGACATCTTCCCTGGATGTCAGAGTTTATAGAACAGCTTGTCAGTCCTCTGAGCACAGGACAGCTATGGCACTCTCTACTATGCCAGCCAGCATGCCTTATTCTAGCCCTTTCATTATACTCTGGAGTTAGGTCTGTGCCCAGTAGCTACATTCCACTGGGAAACGGAGGACCCTCTGTGGAGTTTTGCTGCTACAGTCCATATGCCATCTCCTGTCACAGCTCACCATACTTCCTCTACAGCATGATATCTGCTATGCCGGCCATCCGGCCTACTCTAGCCCCTTTGGGCTGTTTCAGCCAGGTCGGTACTGAATGGCTACATTTCTCACAGCAAGCTCCGGGGCGTGGTTTCAGTGCCTTCAGCAGTTATGTCACTAGCATTTCACAGCAGAAAAGACAATTTTTAAAACCTTATTGTATATACTTGATTTCTTGGATAATGGTTTATAACATTTCTCCATGGTGTGAAAATCTCAGAAGACATATTTACAACAGTGATGCTTCATTTACATATGCCATTTTAAACTGGAGAATGGGGAATTCTGATCCTCAGAAATTTCATACACGCATTATTTGAATTCACATGAGCTGCCGAAAAGGAACAAAGAAACAAAGGCAGAAGTTGGTGAAGAGCTGGCGAGGCACAATTTACTTAAATTACAACAGAGAGCTAAAGGTCTTCTACTAGTTACACTCTTGATAACAGAGAAACTTAATATGTAATAATGGTTTACAATACTGGTCTACCTCCTGAAATACATGGTTCTTATTCCGGTCGATGTTTTGTTCTACCTGATATTAACGTTTTAAAGGTTTCTTTTTTGTATTTGCACATTTCGCATTACACTCAAGTGTCCTGTGCTCTGGTTTCACTTGTCCATGCTGAACCATCACGAAAACCGAAGTGTGGGGCAGAAACTGAGGGCTGAACCATAAATGCAGTGAAGTGTTACACCTCTGACCCTTCCAAATGTTTTCCAAAAGACATCTATCCAACACAGGACATCAGGTTCTAGATTATCCTCATCAATGGAGATTCCTTCCAATTTGACCGCCAGCCTTCGTTCTAAGGGAGCACTGTATGATCTGAAAGTGGTTTGAGGTCAAAAAAGCTGCTGAATGAGAGATGCGAAGGGGAGCGGTGGGAATGTGCGAGCACATGGCGTGCGGCCGTGTATGAGGTCAGACCAGCGGCGGTGCTAAAGGCTCTCACTGCACAATCTGAATCACTGACACACAGGGCCATTGTTTCAGTGCAGAGAAAAGCCTTTCAGACTCCACTTTAACCAGAGCCTGTCCTCACCCTCCGCTACACACCAGAGACTGCGAGAGAGCAAAACAGCGAGAGAGCAAAACAAGTAAGGGCAATATGATAAAAATATGGTAACATAAAGCTCCCCTCCTGCTTCAGATCTGAAAACATCCACGGGTGCTTCTGTCTATCCTTTCACTGTGAGAACACAACAAAATACTGTAGGGCTGAAAGAATGTGGGTCTGAATGGAAGCTCCTCACTGAGAAAAGGAGATATAGACACATTAAACAAAGTTGCTGGTGTTCTCAGAACGATGGACTGACAACACCAGAGTCAGGACCTCAACATCACTAAATGTGTTTGGAATTACTTGGATGATAAGATGCAGACAACTGAACTAAAGACTGAACTTTGGAGTTGTGCCTCTTCAGGGGAAGTGAGTCTCCTGAAAAGAATGGAAGCTGTAATAAATGTAAAGAGTGGACCCACTAAACAATGAAAAATAAATAGCCGCATTGACTGGACTGTTTACTGCATAAAGTGTAAAGATGTATAGAGACACGATACTGTAGAGAATGGCTGATGAAATAAGTCTGAAAAAGAAGGAAATAAAGAAAACATTCACACTGCGAGCCGGCCGTTTAACCAGGCGTGCATGCCATGCGCGGCCCTGACGTGTACATTGAGGTCATGCCACAGAAACAAACACAGGCACTCACACGTAGACACACAGCACATGGCCTGTAAGAGCAGGCGAGGCGATGTGTGATGGGCTAATGGACCACTGCGTACCGGCATTGACTGCAGAGTAAAGGTTTCACTCAATAGGATTCTGCTCACAGAAACCAGATTTGATGGTTGGCAAGTGTGAGGATTATCTTTCATAAGGCCCATTAGAATGACAGCAGAGACAGTCCAGTCACACACCAGCATGCAGGTCAAATCTCCAGCGACGGAGAGAAAAATCACAACTTACTGGACCAAACGTACGGAACAACTATCACTCCGAGCAGCAGAGTTCATCAGAGACAGAATATAATTAGAAGAATTAGTATTGTTAAAGGTTTGTATCCAAATAAATGAACCAGCACTAGGGTTAGGATCACAACGACAATGCAAATACACAAGACAGTGCTTAGAATGAATCATCTTAGCACTTTAAACCAGGAATTTCAATGTAGAGCTTCACCGTGTCAGAAACACTAAACCGTATGGGATTAACATCATGACATATTTATGCCCATTAGCATTAGACCCACTGCCACTTGGCAGAATGAATACATTCTTTGCTCATGGTCAGCAATGACCAGCATGTTTAGAAGTTGTTGTGTGGAACACTCTAGGAGCTGCAGCAGAGGTTTAAAACATTTAGAGGTTTATCAACCAAACGTGCATTTTTCTACTGGACAGTTCAAGACACTTGGAATATATACGCTGGGTTAGATATGCATAGTTTGTCACTGTCCCATTAAGTACATTTTTACTGTTGGCCTAAAATTACTAGATCAATAATATAGCTTGTGACTTTACAGATGACACAGTCATTTAATAAAATATTGTGAAAAAATGAACACCTTTTTCCTCTCACTGAGACCGCACTGGTAGAAGCAGCAGCAGCAGCAGTAGTAGTAGCAGTAGTAGTAGTAGTAGTAGTAGTAGTAGTAGTAGTGATAGCAGTGGCAGAAGCGGTAGCATCAGTTGTAGCAGCACTTGTAGTTGTAGTAGTAATGTCAGTACTAATAGAAGCAGAAGTAGTAAACCTAGTAGTAACAATTGCAATAATAGCTGTAGTAGAAGTAGGAGCAGTGGTACTAGTAGTGGTAATAGCAGTATTAGCAGTAGTAGAAGTGGTACCAGTAGCAGTAGTACTAATAGTGGTAACAGCAGTAGTAGCTGCAGCAGTAGCAGTAGTACTAATAGTGGTGATTGCAGTAGCAGTAGTACTAATAGTGGTAACAGCAGCAGAAGTAGCAGCAGCAGTAGCAGTAGTACTAATAGTGGTGATTGCAGTAGCAGTAGTAGAAGCAACAGCAGTAGTTCTAGTAGTGGTAATAACAGCAGTAGTTCTAGTAGTGGTAATAGCAGCAGTAGTTCTGGTAGTGGTAATAACAGCAGTAGTTCTAGTAGTGGTAATAGCAGCAGTAGTTCTGGTAGTGGTAATAACAGCAGTAGTTCTAGTAGTGGTAATAGCAGTAGTAGAAGCGGTAGCAGCACATCACGTTGACGTTCAGGAGTTGTAAATCGTATACTGTTCAGAGTGGAGCTGAAGTGTTTGGGGGAGACTTTAATGGTAGATGTCTACAAACCTACAGACCAACTTGCAGCTGACAAGAGTGCGACTCTAATAAGCTTACTGACACCCCTCAAAGCCTCGTCAGCTGTACTCCAATTATACCTGACTTAGTATTTGACGGCTTAATTCCATTACATAGCTAACGCTAACAGTTAACTACCTTCACACAAGTACTCCATCTTTTTTACATATAAAGGCTCAGTAACTAGAACAGAATGCTTAATTCTAGGAGATAAAGATAGGTTGTAAAAAGGAATGATGACTGCTTTGGCACATAAATTCACACAAACTTAATACTTAAGACTCCAGTGGAAAATAAAAATAAAAAAAGAAAATGGGGAAACTAAAAAACCAAACAGAAGAAGGGGTTTCGCATATCTTGCTTAAAACACAAACTAGTTCTATCAAACGAAATAGTAACTGAGGCAGGCCAACCTTACAGTCGCAGGAGCACCTGGTGCTCCAAAGCTGCGTTTTCTGACAGCCTAAACCCTGAAAGCACACAAAACCCACCCCCTAAAAACAATTCACAGATATGATATTTCTGGGTACCATATCATAACTAACACCCGACTGTGATCGATATTGGTACCATTGATTAATAATTTAAAAATGTGTGGTACTCTCTGTGGTTTTGGAGCATTTACAATGTTTCGATGTTACATAACATGCTTTGGTGTCATTCCATCCTCAAAGCGGCCAGCAGAGGGCGATGTGGGGTCTAACAGATGTGACCACTATTTCCACACATGCTTTTACTGCCTGCCTAAGCTGAAAACAAGATGACAATTTATTATCAGTACTAAATGATTACGTTTTTTTTTTGTTTTGTTTTTTTTTTTGCCCGCCACCACCCCCACTCTCCAGAGGACCAACTATTGTTCATTTCTAGGATTACAAGTTTCATTTAGTACATGCAGTTATCGTGAAGAGGGAGGACAAACTGCAAACATACAAACAAACAAACAGGAATTACCAGGCGGAATAAAGGATAAAACAGGGCAGAAATTGGGATAAAAGAAAAACAAACAAACATATTAAAAAAAATAGAGAACAGAAGTTAATAAATGGCTATAATAGCTTAAATAAATTAGAACACCTTCAAAAACTTAAAAAGTTATAAGTTAAAATCCTTGTTGCTTCTAAAATTTCCTTTAGGATGTGTGATTTAAAATATGTAAAAGTAGTTCTATTCCATTTTGTCACTACCAGAACAATAATAACACTACCGTAATTTCACCCAATGTTTCAGTCGTGACTGTTTTAGTGACAATTTTAGTTAATTTTTAGCAGAAAGCAAAACGCTAGCCAGTACATGACTAGCAAAAACAGAACAGTTATAAACATAAAATCTTCATAGTTTTCATTAAAGCACCAGAAAAATGACTGAATGGCAGAAAATCTGTGTTTGGGAAGTGACAGTTCTTTAAGTTCCACACTACATTTCCACGGAAACATTTACTTCAAAACATTAACGACAAAACAACTAAACATTAAACCGTTGGCTGTGACATAAAAGTGTGGGACAGCATTTTTGTTATTGGAAAATTAAACTCATAATAAATGCAAATGTTGTAACTTCCCTTAAAAATAAGAAATACTAAAAACTAAACATAAATACTAAAACGTTAATTAACTGCTCACAGGACCTCAAACTACTCCCAAGTAAACGTCCAATTACTTTTAACTATATTTATTGTAATGTTATTTATTCTAAATACACAGTACCGCCCACGTGAATATTCCATTCGACATGGTACATACCTCTTTGGGTAAAGATGTTAAACGATTTCTATCACAGTTGAAGTTTGAGAGTTTCTTTAGCTTCCCAATACTCCTTGGCAAACTCTGAGGAAAATAAACAGAAACATGAGTCACTTTCTCTTTATATCACAGAAGGAAATCAAGTTCTTTTAAACTTTAGGTTCTTATATTGTTCTCCTAATAAGACAGCTGGTAAAGGTAAGAGTGATGGCAGGGGCTTCCCAATCAGAGTATGTGCACTTCTAAACACTGATGGCTGAAGGGTGAATCTGAGGTCAAATCATTTACAGTAATAATCTACAAGATCTCTTAAGCTGCTCTCAGCTTACAGATATAGTTACTCCTCGAGGCTCAAGATGGCCTGAAGTAGACTCATCTGCTCCTTAACATTAATTACTGCAGAATTACTGCCTCAGAAGTGAGTCAATGTGATTAGTGATCTCCACTGCAGGGACCGTGCAGTAGGATAGCATTCCTTAAGGAATATTTTTAACATCTACTGAAAGTAGACATTCAACAGAACTTTAATCAACAGCCTTAAGTTTGGCTGTTAAAGCTGTTGCTATGAAACCCCAGGTGATTGCTAAGGTTTTGCTATGTTTTCTAAGGTGTTTCTTTAGATGTGGCAAGGCTGGGTAGCCTGGGTGGTTGCTAAGGTGCTATTAGGCCACTCCTATGGAATTTCAGGTGGTTGCTAAAATGCTGCTAGGTAATTGCAGCAGTATTCCAGGTGGTTGCTAAGGTGTTGCTGTGTTATCCCAGGCCATGGTTAAGATGTTCCCGGCCTTTGCTGTGGTATCCAGGTTGCTAATGCATGTGTATTCACAGATCAGATATACCTTTAACCCTGTAAAACCCTAACTGTAGTCCATCTGTTTCTCTGTATACTTTGTTACCCTGTTCTTCAATGGCAGTGACACTAAGTGTGGTGGTGGCATGTTAGTGTGTGTTGTACTGGTGTGTGTGTGGATCAGACTGTCACTGTTGGACTGAGAAAGTCCAGTAAACTATTCCACCAAACTATTCAGTGGCAGTGAAGTACACAGAGAAAGTAAGTGGGCTGATAAAAATCTGTGCAGATATAAGGAGGTGGTTTTAATGTAATGGCTGATCTGTGTACATGAGCGACTGTGGTTTCTGCAATCGGCTCCAAAAGCAGAAAAACATTCTTCAAATAAATGCTATGATACTGCAAAGTTTTGTGGTCCTAGCTCAAAAACAATATAAAATATAGAGCAGTACATGTTGTACACGTACATGTTGTGTAGTCTGTTGCTGTTCTATAGTCTACCCATAATCACAACCATTTCAAGGGATCGTTAGTGGTTTTGCAATCAGCAAATTTCAACTGACACCCAACCCTAAGCTCACACATTCTAACATACCTTTAATGGTCTTAATAAACTGGGCGGAATTCCAGTGTACAGCATGCTGCTGTGATCTGAGTCATGTGGGAAGAGCAGAAACTCACCATCAGCTGGTTCTCAGTTAGCACCAGTTCTGTCAGGCTTTCACAGTTGCCGATGCTCTCAGGGAGCTGGATCAGGCGGTTTTGATCTGCTTTCAGTATCGAAAGGCGTCTTAATTTTCCTGTGGGAGTAGACGCAGCATTGGGAGATTATGGCTGAAACCACATGTCCCTGGACAGCAACGCTGCCATACACCAGCTATTTGATTCACCGATGACAAATGTAGGTCAGTAGAGTAACATGAGTCTGGTTATTTTCATAGTGGACTTTGTGCATGTGAACTGTGGAGAAAGTCACTGAACATTTCCACCACTAAACAAATCATTATTCAGTCGCAAAAGTCATCGGCATCGAGTAGTGTTAAAGGTAAACGCAATTACTTTTTTATTGATATGTTGTAAAGCTAACTTCTTCCAGACACCCCTGCCCATCGCATGTATTTGTTATAGCAGCTAGGGCAGTAAGAAAATAGCAAAGCTATAGAATATCACAATATTATGGTTTGTAAACACAGCAGTGATTTTTCATTATAGTTTCTAATAACTTTAGGATTTGTGGCACAGAGCGGTTTATTTTGTGTTCCGTTTAAACCTCCCGCCACTAGACAGCAGAGTCCCCCCCCCACCCTAAGCATAGTAAAATGCCATGCTTAGGGTGGTATGTTTTCATACTATGGCAGGTGTTCTAAAAAAAGGATTTCAATTTTTAAATCTCAATGCAATGCCTTTATTGCAATATCACAATATATGAAATCGTAAACCCTGTATTGTGATAAGTATCGGATCACCAGGTTCATACCAATACACAGTCTGCCTGCCAGCTCTCTTGATTTAAGATCATTAAGTACTGTTGAGATGATGAGCACAAATATTACTGATTTGAAGTGTTTTCCAAATATTAGCGTTTATCTGAGCACTTTAAGCAACCTTTAAATGTAATGCAGTTTTGCACAGAACATCAAATAATTTCTACCTTATCTACCAGACATATGAGAGCAAGATCTGGCAATGAATGTAAGGGAAGTTCCTGGCCTAAGATTGAAATTTTTTTAAAGCATTCATGGCGGGGAGGTGCCACACAGACACGTACCCCGTGCCGTACAACAGAAAGTGTAATCACTGACCTATGCCCTCTGGCAGGGCATCGATGAGGTTCTGGGACACCAGCAGATCAGTGAGAGAGGTCAGGCCAGACATTTCCTCTGGGAGGTGTTCTAGCTTGTTCTCAGACACATCCAAACAAAGTAGGTTCTTCATGCTGCCCAGCTCCTAAAAGAAAGACGTGAAAGCAAACACATTTCTGAAAATTTGCTGATTTAATTTCTCACATTATGCTAGCCTGACACAAATCTCTCTGAGCCCCTCCAACAAAAAACGTTTTTAGATTTTTTTCTTCAGCCTTTTACATTAAAAGCTACGTTTCATTTATGCTTAGTGACACGTATTTTAAATACAAGAAAACTGTTGTTAGTTCTACTTCTGGCCAAAACCAACAATGAAGCTAAAAGTATTACATTTTAGCTACAAAATTATTGCTAAGTGTTTTATTTAAAATACTCAAAACTCACAAAAAGAAAGACAGTCAATTAAATGTAGCATTCTGTTAACATACAAAGTATAAAAAAATGTATAAACTATGCTAACTGGCCCTGCTAGCATCATAAATACATAAATACACGAACTTTGTCACATTGTTTTAGCTTTGAGAAGGTTTTGGTGTTTTATATATATATATATATATATATATATATATATATATATATATATATATATATATATATATATATATATGTGTGTGTGTGTATGTTATAAATTGTTTTTTATGGTGGAGAAGTACAAAAAGGGCATTGTAAAGCAAAATATGAGACAGTCAATTTAATGGAACATTTTAGGAATTCTTTACCGGCGGTATGTCAGCCAGCTGGTTTCCGTCTAGCCACAGGTCCTTTAAGCTGACAAGGCATCCTATTGTCTCTGGCTGGAAAAGAACATGTTCGACAGTTTAGAGGGAATACACAGTAAAACAGGTGACTGTCACCAGCGCATACAGGAATGCAGAGGTATGCAAAACATTTGTGGACCGGCATTCCACTCTAGCCTGTTTTAGGGTCAGCACATGGCTGCTGCTGAGGACGGTGAGTCACACTATCTCAAATATGTGGGATTTAACAAAACAAAACAAAACAAAACAAACAAATCTGTTTTGTTTGTTTATTTTAAATGAAAAATTACCTTTAATATAAAAGAAAAGTGCACAGCATTTCACCCTAATAACTAATCTGAAAATCTTAGTTATTATTATTATTACTATTATTATTAGAATAGCATAAAATCTATATTAATTTATTTAAGCAGTAAGGTGGCCAGGTAACCAGGGTCTTTTCTGCGTCTAGTCTGCATGTTTTCCTCAGTGCCGAGCGCTCCTGCACCCTGAAACGACCCAGGTGTATTCGCAGTGATGAGTGTTATGATCCATTTCTTTATTTTGCTTTTCAATGAAACATAACTGCAACAACACAAGGTAATAAAAGATGATCACTGTTGATTCTGTTTAACTTAAATTAAGAGTGTGCGATGTGACAACAATATTACATTACAACTCTTCTAGACATTTTCACAATGTATGATACAAATCACAAAATTTATATTTTTGGGGGATATTTAACCCTGCAATTTATTGTATAACAAACAATTAAAAACCTGTACTTATGATCACTATCACTATACTTAATACAATAAATTATACATAATAAATACAATCAACAACACCTTTAAATATTTAACTAACTGTTTTGTACTAAATCCAATTTAACAGGACTATTTTGTTTGCCGCTCTTTAAGCACTGATGATATCCATAATATCCCACAAGCATTCTATGATATAATTTATCACAATAACATTTCATCATATTACCCACACTTAGCTTGAACATGGAGAACATAAAGAAGAGTGTAGTTCAAACACAATGTTTATTGGTTATGTAAGCTGATATGTGGATATATGTGGTTATAGACTTATATTTGCATAAAACTATAAGAAAGATTCCATCAGTACACTGATCAGTGGGGCTCTACCTAGCAGCTTAGTTTATATCACAGAACCCCTTAAAGGTCCATCAAGGATGTAAATGCAGCACCATTTAATGCTGGAACAGGAACTACAGCTCCCACAGCTTTAACTTGGTCCCAGACAGCTTATCTTACATAAACTGAAAATGAAAATTTAATAGAGAGGAACAGCTTCAATCTACTGCGCCTTGTTGTTGAGACTACATGCAGAGCTAGTAGCTAGTATAGGTAATGTTAGCATAGGAACCACCAGTATGAGGACTTATTAATGGCAATGTTATCCTTGTTTTTGGTATATTCTAACACGCTGTTTGTGTGTAATCATTATAGTATCTCGCTGTAAACCAGCCAATCAGAGCAGAGCTCATCAAATTATTCATGAGCTCGTTGAAGCTTGTTTCAGCTCATTTCTTTCTAGGACCAAATCATAGGGTGTACATAGAAGTGTAAAACCACATTTTTCACCCCGACTAAACCCTGACTAGAAACACATACTTTCTATGTAAAACATCAACAGACAGGGTTTCAAAACATGAGCATTATTGTGCAGTACTTCTTGGGCTTTATTAATTCATTATTCAACATGCATAGTTTTATGACTTATAAAAAAAACTTCATTGTTTGAAACTGAATTGGAATGTTTAGGCATCCTGCTCCTATTCAATACACAGTTCTCCAAAAGCAGTAAACACAGAAGAACTTACCAAATTGTAGAGCTCATTGTTCCCTAGATCAAGTTCTTCAAGTCTGTGTAGCTGGCAGAGAGATCTAAGGAGAGCAATAACAAACGACATGCAAGTAAGCAATTTCACGTCTTGTAGTCATCTAGAACATATTCAAAAGCTTTTTCTGCCGTATACTTACTCCGGCAAATATGTCAATAAGTTCTCTCGGAGTTCCAGTGATACCAAGTTACAGAGGCTGAAAAGAAAGAAACAACACTCATTACAGTCTAAAACGTCTCCAGCGAAGAATAAACTAAGTATGTAGGAGCACATCCGTGTTTTTAACAACTTTTAATAAACACATCAAAACACAATGTACCTCATTAAAAACAAATCTGCGCAAAATACATGCAGAAATCACAGACGGCATTTATACAAAAGACCCTTCAGTTTTGGCCTCTTGTTTGCCAGACAGATGATGAATTGCCACAATTCCCAAACGACCATTTATGGCAAAAAGAATTCTAACTGCAATCCACAAACAAAACTAGCCCTACTCAAACTCAACCCGCTTGAAAACCTCAAACAAGAGAGAAAAGTATGAAGTGCTGCAAAATGCTGGAGTAAACCCTCTTACATGGCACAAAGATGTGTGACTGCTTCCATAAACTGTGTATACGTACATACATACATACCTACATACCAACACACATACCTCCATACATATCAGATGTTAGGAAGTCGAGTTTTCATAGTACAAAGACTGCACTGAATCCAAGATAGAGATACAAACAACCACTGTCTAGTGTTGTGGTCTGCACCCAAACCAAAAGCTCTCATTATCTCATATAACAGTTTTCATTTAACAACTTGCAAGATAACAGTTTCTACCTAACCTCTGTCTATATTAAAAGCATGCTGTACATAATAATAAATAATAAACAATAAACCTTACACATGTGTCACGTAATTATTTTGGTCCGAATACGATTGAGTGAGCACACCAGCAGTAGCATTTTGGCTACTGCTTCCAGCTTCCAGCCCAGTAGTATGTAAGGTGAGAAAATGATTGTGCCCAATATGGAACCTTGTGGAACCTTAACTAATTTCTCATTCGTAAACCTGTTTGCAGCTTAATTAAAAAAAAAACTGAGCTTGAAATTTTTTTCCTGCATGAATCCAACCACCATCAGACACCACAGCTACAATATAAACTTGATTTAATGCCCACAGAAATTTTCAAACAATGTTAGGCAATGTAAATGCAAATACAGCTTAATCAAATCAACTATTGTTTCTTTCATATGCCTAAAGCTAGCAAAGAAACAGCTCTACCCTCTTGTTCAAGTCACACAGAAAGTAATCAGTGATGTTATCTCAAAGGGGGAAAAGAGGATTATTTGCTGGGGCTGTATAGAATGCAGTATTATAACTCCAGGAATTACAGGCTTCAAAAACAAGAGTAATAACTTTAGACCGTAAACAAAGTCCTAAAAGAGGGTGAAGAGGGAAAAACACAGTCTCAAAAGTGGGACAATTTAAGCGTAGCTGATTGTGAATAGTCGGCTCAGAAACAGCAAGCTTTACAACACAGTTCAGCTTTATTATTTTCAGCTCGACAACATGTTTTACATACAGTTGTGTGCAAAAGCTTGGGCCAAATCACGTTTGCTGATTTTCTAAGCAAAATTGGTCGACATCCTTCACAGATAACATACCTCTGCACATTTTAATACGCCATTACTGTTTATTTGCTGAATTTAACATACGGAGGAAAAAAAATACACATAAAATGTGGATTATGCAAAAGAACACATTTAATACTGCATGTTATACTTTTTCCCAATATCTTAAAACTGCACACTAATGTTTGCAGAAAAATAGTGTATTTGAATTATCATCACATAGAAAATCAGTAAAACGTCTACATACAGCTTTATTTACAGCGTATGGCTCTGCTCAGGTGAATAATCTGATGTAGTCCTGTGGTCACTCTTTTTTCAGAATCTAACCAAATGGGATAGAGCCACTGATCCAAAGAACGCTATAACTTATAGAAACTTAAAGAAAATTCCATTACAGAAAAGTCTGCACTCAAACAAATGACAGTCCTATTGAATTGTTCTCTTCAGGAACCACTATTTTAATGTTTAGTTGTACTACAAAGAACTCTGTAAAACCTGAGGCTAGATTTTTTACGGAATCTGATACCCAGCTCATCATATTCTGCTGATATTAACCTGGATCTACAAAAAACATTCTACATTCTTAACATGAAACACCACAAACACAAACCATAAAGCTACTAGAAGAGAAGCTGTTTATGGATCGTTCGACTGAATGAGTTTAACATGCGGACAGACCGTGTTAAAAAAAATAAATAAATAAAAAATCAAGATTATTATTCATATCTTAGATATTCACAAAGGTTATGTTCTGCTATATTTAAACACATTGTTAGAGAAAGTAATAAGCAAAATATATTTTAAATCATCATCGATAGAGGCGTCTGTCACAAACCCTTACCCTTACTTTTTAGGTATTTTGCAGGAAACTACAAGTGTGCCTGGAATGCCCTACCAGAGGTTTAGTCTGTAGGCAGAGCCTTATTTTAGTCAGGTTAAGCAGGTTTTGAGATTTCATCCCTCATGGCCACATGGTTAGCAGTTAGACTCCATTGTTTTGAGGTGTGTCCCAAAGTCTGAAAACCAGTCACTATCTAAGCTGCATTTTCTGCAGTTCAGTGATTTTTTTTGTATTTCTTTCATTAAATTATGATGATTACATGTGTGATGATTCTACGCTGTGTTTGCTAGTGATGTGCTGGCTATCATTTTTTGAAGTCTGTCACTGCAGTAACAGTCACTACAGAAACAGTAGTGTTACGGTAGTGACAAAACAGAGTCATCACTTGAGTTGAGGAAATGTTGAGAAGGTATCTGTTGAAAAACACAGTGAGCCGTCTCCCTCAGCTTTGACCCAGAAGAGCAACAAATAACCCCTTATGACAGAATGTCATTTAATTTGCATGGCCTAATTGTTGAAGCACTTTTCTACACTGAACGGAGCAGCGACCACTGCAAATCTGCTGTGAAGAACCTTGTGGTCTCTGTGTTACAGTCATAATGAGACGGGTGGGCCGGGGTGGGGTGGTGATTGACTGTGGCCTAAAAAAGAAGCATGCTGCAGGATTAGGCGTGCAACACTGCGATTTATAGCTATAAATACCACCTCCTCGATGGCAGGCCCTGCTCTGTGCACCGTAACTCCTCCCCCTAGCACCTCCCTTCTGGCCATGACTTGACCAGAGTAAATAAATGAATAAGAAAACAATAACTGAATTGAACTGAGAGACAAACCTGAACCACTGCCAGCTATAACATTAGGTAGCGCACGGTGTGGTGGAGGTGATCTAGTGAGGTCTGTATGATGATGATTTGAAAACCCGCTGCCACATTTAGTCGATAGAAGAAAAGCAATCCACTTAACTGTAAGCTTCATTTTACATGTCATGGCAAAACCAACTGAACTTTTATTGCCTTATCAGAATTAAGGAGGAGCATCTTAGCTTTTCAGTGGCAGTAATTAAGCCCTACCATGGTGTTGGGCGGTGCAACCAAACATCTCTGTCATGGTATAATTACAGTTTGTCAGTTTCACAAAGTATGATATGTTTAAGATCCTCCAAATAATTTGAATGTAACAAAAAACACCAGTAAACACACAATGCAGCTCTGAAAAGATCATTCCATTTAACGAAAACACAGATTTATTGAAAACCCATATCACCCATGTAAAAAAAACTGCTGTCCTTAACTGGTTGCGCCACTCTTTGGACGACTTGCGATAAGTCTTTCACATTGCTGTTGAGGAATTTTCAGACTCTTCTTTGCAGAATTGTTTTAATTCAGCGACATTGGAGGATTTTCCAGCATTAATTACATCGGTTAAGGTTTTGGGAATCAAGTCAGGATTGGTTGTGTGCAATGGATAATTTTCCTGCAGCATAACCCATCTGTACCTTGGATGCTATTTTTGGATTTGTGTGAACTGATCTTTACTGAGGCAACTGAGGCCTGCAGTTCTTTAGATATTCTTCTGGATTCTTTTGTGACCTCCTGATTGAGTTATCAATATGTTCTGAAATTTTGGTAGGCTGGAGTCCCTGAACCTTAGTAATAACACGGTAACCCTTTTAGACAGTAGATTTCAATTTGTTTCACATCTGTATTTGAATTAGTTTCAATTGTGGCACAATGTGCTGCTTTTGGAAACCTTCTAGCTGCTTTACATTGCCAGACAGGTTCTATTTAAGTGATGTTTAAAATCTGTTCTGGCAGTAATCATGCCTTTGTGTGGCTGTGAAATTGAGCATAACTGTCAATAACTGGTTGATTTAGTAGCTAAGGGAGTTTTCGTTTTTAACCCAGGGCAGGTAGAACTCCTCCTAAATTAACCTAAATAAAATATATATATAAAATATATATATAGCACCTTGCTTACAGTACTACAATATATACTGAATCATAACCAAAGGTTTTTACTAATACGCAACCATATAACTGTCTAGCTGTGTGTTGTCTATGCTAGACTAACAGACAGTCATTCCTTTAAAGCCTTTGGAAAAAATGGATGACTTCAGGTAAGGTTTCAGGCACTAAACATACTGTATAATGCTGATGTAAATGTCTGCATGGTGATGTTTTGATTCAGGCTATTTGGGGTAACTGGGGAAATTCTGTGAATCGTGAAATGTGCTAAATGTATGACACTTTCTGCATGTATATAAACAGAATTTTTTTTAATGCACACTAAAACATTTATGCACAACATAAAAGACGACTATTAAGCTCAAATTATGTAAAAATGGAGATGCATGGTTTTCTCTGCACAGCGACGATAAGACACATTATTTACAAATATACTAAAAACATGTATAATTCTAATGCCATAAATACCCAACAAAGCGCTCAGACTGTCCGATTAGATTGTGCTATTTGGCTGCACTGCAAGATGGACAGAAAGAGTTGGGCCTGTGAGAGGAAATTACACAGGAAATTAACAGGGTCATGGAATGACATACAGGATAGAAAGAAGGAAAAACAGAAACGGAGCACAAATGGTGCAGACTTCTATCAGACATACGTCTCAGTCTGCATTCAGGCTTTGAATACACAGAGCTAATACACAAACCCGCAATGGATTCTGAGCTGAAATGTCCAGAGCCATTTACAGATTTCTGTCACCATCTGCTCATGGAAGAAGATGAGCTGTGGATGAGAAAGTGGTTAAAAGTAGGTGTTACACTGACAGTTCAAGAAGGAAAAAAAATAAATAAGTGTGACGAAAGTCCATAAACGAGAAACTGTCAGAGTCACTTCACAGAGAGCTGCAATCCAAACAGAAATGCCAGATGTCACAGTGACAAGCACATTAAAGACTGTCTGAGAAAAGGAAATGCTACGGTCACAAGAAACTCTCTGTCCAACAATCTAACTGTCCATCTGTAAACTGGCACCCGCCGACAAAGACCTGCGATCACAGAACATAGTCAGTTCACTGCACCTCTGCTGTGGTACGTTCACAAAAATCTATTACTTTTTAAGATCTTATTTATACCAGCTGTAACTGAAATACATCACCACAACAGAATTAACACAGCTGACTCAAAGGTCAAGCAACCACATCCACTCCTCAATGGTTCAATGACTTTTTTTGGCATTTTGAATTTTGAGAATAAATATGTCACTGGCAGTATTCCACTGTTACATACAGATCTCTGTATTCAAATATTAAAATTCCATCCAGTTTTCTTAATTTTCTACAGAATTAAATCATTATGATCAAAATAAAGTCTTTCAAGGTGGTTTGATGTGAAACAGGAGTGTTTTGAATAACTCTAAAAGCTCCCTCACAGAAAGTTACAACATAATTGCCTGATGCCTCAGACACACTACAACCGTAAAAGGCACATGCAGAGCGCCGCCAGGCAAGACAGTGCCATAGAAAACTTTTTTTCTCCCCAGATTTTCCACTATTTTACCATCATCAGCTTTCCATATAAATCTCAGATGACGTGCAGGGTCGCTGTTGGTTTTTATAGTAAATAAAAGGTCTATATTTGTGTTGTAGGCATGGAGACCCCTGGTTACCATCAACACCACTGTAGAGAAATCTGAACCATTTCAAACCAAACAACTCTGAATGAAGCCTCATAGTTTAGCCATCAGAGAAAATCACAAAGAGGTCGTCGTCAAGCATTAGGCCAGTCATGAAATGTTAGCAGACAGTAAACTGTCATGTAATTAACTACAATTAATGACTAAATTCCCTTTTTATGTGGGACAAACCTAAAACAGCTGAATTGCCTGTTTAGCCATTTGGCCTCCCAGCATTTTGCAGCTAACAAGAGGTGATAAACCGCTCTTTACTGTGTGTTACAAGCGTCTAGACAATTAAAGAAGATGGTGCTTCAAGGGCTCTATAGGGCACTTAAAATAACCTTCAGATTGGTGGAACACATACTGTTGATTTCTGTTGCTATATAGAAGCCCTTTCAAAAGTGTCTATATAAAATGACTGTCTTAAAGAACCGACGTTCCAAAGGTACTACGTAGACAAAAACTGTTCAATATAGAACCATCTGCAGCACATATTTCACCAATGTGACTATGCAATTAACCCTTTAATCATGCAAAGTGTTCTTTGGGTGTTCATGGTTCTATACAGAACCACTCAGAACACCCTATTTATAAGAAAGAACTTTTGTTTTCTTTTGTTTCATTTACATTTATTTAACTAAAGACAACTGATTCAGTAAAGCAGCTTAAACTGGGCTGTTTGATACAATACACTTGTGAAATCTAAGAACTCAAATTATCTCAGGAGATTATCATAATTGGCTTTTGGGCGTGTGTTTCGACAGGCTTACGCCACACGACTTATTTCGATTTAATGTTGATTATTTGATTTTCAGTCTGTGAGTGTCGCCTCTAGTTCACAGTGTTATGGGCAGTCCGAATCAACAGCATAAACGTCTCCAGATCAAGGAATATCTTCATTTTATCTTACATCTGTGTGATTCTTAAACCGTTGCCTTTATTTTTTACATGGACTGCAACATTATAAACAGTACCACAGTATTATCTATTAGGACAAATTCTTGTAAAATGTTACCAATGGCTTCAGGTACACCACTCCTGTTTGTGCTTTTGTTTTCAGTATTTTCTGCCTCACTGACATCACTTCCTCACTAATATAGTGTGCTTTCACGGTCAGGTCATGATTTTGAGAAATGCTTGTCCAGCTGTCACTGGTCAAGGCCGCTTTGTTAACAGTACTGAGCTGTGATATTTTAACCTTGTCCACCTAAACGATAGAAACTCAACAACTGAGAAAATCAACTTTTAAAACAAATGCCGTCATCGCTCTGAGACACTCTTCAGTTTTCTCCCTTGTTCCCCTAATTAATAACAAGAAAGGCGTATCACAGACCGTACAGAAAGTGCCAAAGAGGTGCTTGCGCTGTCTATGGAGCTCACTAACACAGGACTTGGGCTTAGACACCACAGACCACAACAGCTCAATCTTCCACATATACTGCACTTTTTGTTTTCTTTCATAAAGTGGAGCCACACTATGCAGTGTTGTTGAGCGCAATCTATCTTCCAATAATGCTTCAGTGGAGCTTCCCAGAAAGAACAAACAAACAAAAACAAAAACACACACACACACACACACGTGGCATATAGCTGTTTTTTTTTTTAGTAATCGAGTTTATGTACACCTACAACTATAAAAGCTACCACACTCATCACATCTTTGCATCCACGAGCCTCACTTAAATATGTTAAACAGTAAAGAAAACAGCAGCAGACACCGAATCTGCATTTGTTTATTTGCACCTCCTTGTAATGCAGGAATGTGTGGATTTGCACGAAGCAATAACTTCTTGTACACGTCACACAGTGTCGAATAGCGTGAGATACCCACTATTTTTACAACATGGTAGGACTTAAGAAGTGAGCTAATATAGTCAAGGCTTTAAACAACTAACTAACAGTGTTTTATTGGCTTTAGGCCAATAAAAGGTGAAAGCTGAAAGAATGCTTACTTTCCAATGTTATCAGGAAGTGCTTGCAACGAAATGTCGTTGATGGAAAGGCAGGTCAGATTCCGCAATTCAGGGAAGCTGTCTGGCAACCTGAAACAAACAGAGATACAGATTGGAAAAGCTCAAGATAAAGATAAAAACAAAAGGTGGATTATAATCTGAAAACTTATATAGTGCCCTAAACTAGGACTGTACATTTTTTACCAATAAAAGATGCTACAGATCATTTAGGGAATCAACCTGTCACAGTGGTAAATGCATTAGCTAACTAATTACATGCAACTGTTTAAATAGCTTAAAATAGGGACGGCCATTATGATGGTATTTTAGCACCTTTTTGCTAAAATGGACCTACAGGTTTCATTCTGTCTGTTCAAACTATTAAATCTCTGACAAACTAAATATTATTACACATATTTTGTATCCCGAAAATCTTAGTCTTAAAGAATCTAAATATTTTTGCCTTATTGCCCAATAAAACACTAATATACTCATTTTTTAAAAACAGTTTTCACATGAGTAGGTTACATCCAGTCATCGTGGCAACCTTTTCACACAGAGTTCCGGGTAATATAACAACATATCGTCGCTGTCCAATGAAAAACAGGTATCTCCAAAATAGTAACTTTACAGGAGAAGCCATAAAGGCTCTTTACTTTTAATGTAAGTCAATGGACTTTTTCAAATGTGTGATCAATACGTGCAGAACAATGAACAAAGTTTTTTTTTTATGTGGCATTACTAGATCTTTTTTTCTTTGTTCCTGCTGATCAAATGTCAGAAAAACTGAATATCATCACCTAATCGCAGAGCTTGTCTGGTAAACTAGCATGTTAAAATGTCAAACCAACATTAATCTACACATTTATTAATAGAATATCACTTATTTGTTTGCTAGTCCATTTTTGTTCTTGGTAATTTAGCTCTTGATGAACTTCACATGATCAAAACACTGGCAAACATTTTGGTGCTACAGCTCTTCACTTTCACAGGCCTCAATAAAGCTGTTTTTAGATAATTAGTCAATTCATACATTCATACAATAACTGAATATCAAAATCTATTTTTGCAGCCCTAAACTACACCTTAATAGAACGTATCCTGTGACACACTGTAAGAAAACTGTGCTTAAGCTGTGGAGAAATGTTTGGTGCTCCACAAGCCATGTAGCGAGAACAGCTCATGAACGATAGAACTGACTTCAATTACCAGCACCAGGACTTCAGTAAATATCAGAACAGAGACATGTAAACTAAACATAAAAGGTCCTTCACTACAGTGACCTTTTTTGCATTTGCACAGGATTAACTTCTCATAACATGAGAGACAATACCGTCACACTGTACAGGCCTGTAAAATCTCTATAATGCTCAAAATCTGCTGGCGAGAACAATCCTGATGAAATGATGAGTCTGGAAACAGAACCATATGACAGAAGGAAGGGCAAACAAACAGAGCATGCGGCCGCAGCAGATTATGGAGCTGACCACCAAATCGAGAGAAAAATGGTGCTGCAAATGTGTTAGGAATGAGCAGTGAACACAACTGTTAAGACTAAAGAAGCCTCATTAGTGTTAACACCAAAGGCAATAAACAAACCTTTACTTGCTGTAAACAGTATGATCTGTGGGAGGACCTTGTTGCTAATCAAGCACATAAGCAGCAGCAATCAAACAAAAACACATGCAATCACCTCAAATCAGAACCCACAGTGTTCATAAAGCACAGCAAGAACAATGAGAGAACTGATGAACCTGCCAAATAATCAGATTAAATAAATGTGCTGAGATGAATTAAAAAAGAGAAATTAAATCAAGCTTGGTTCGGATTTAAGAATGAAAAAAAAAAAAACATGTACAATAGCTGCTATATCAGACCTCCGTAGAAAGGTCATTGACAGAGATGACAACAACAATAACACTGGAGGTCAAGTTTAAGGTGATAAGACTAAACAGTTTTCACATTTCTCATTTAGACGCAGGGACTTAGAGTATTGGACAGTACTAACAGCTTGTACAGACACAAGACATGACTTTTAAAAAAAAATCTGGAAATTATTAATATGTATAGAAAATCTGAGAGTTTTTCCGAAATGAAATTCAGATGTTCAATTGTACATACAAACATACATCAAACCAATTGACATAAACCCACCTGAAGAAAAACAATCAGTGGAATTCACCTTTAAAACATCTGCACGTACATGAATATGAAAAATGGTTTCAGTTTGATACAATGCTGTACACAGTGTAACATCAATTTTTTGAAATTCAATCTCATGAAAACCATCAGTATGTTGATTAAAATAGATCCAAATCCAAGAAACATAAGAACGGGTTTATTACATAGTAAAAATGTATCGTACAACATCAGTACGACACGTTGCTACAATACAGAAATGATGTACGCTACATGTAAATGATCATAAACGTATTCCACCTTACACAGGTGTGGAACATATATCTATTTTCATGCACTTAATGATCTAATCCCAAATAAACAGGCCTATAGAAATTTAATTAGTCGACCAAGTCAAAGCTTTACTGCCTTTTGACTTACTGTCTGCTATTATGATTTCTTACTAAACTGTCTAAAAGCTAGGAAAGGGAAGAATTTAGCCTGTAATACTTCGAAGTTACATAAAGTGGTCTGACATGGTTCACTGTAGAAAAATATTACAGACTCAGATCTCAGAACAGGGCTCTGCAACATAAACATAGACATTTTATTTACTGTCTTAACTCAGCAGAGAACCTACATGAGTTTCATGATGAAGACAGTAAAATTGGGGATCAATAATTATCAATAAATATTTTGCCTCACAGTGTCTTTCATGTGCTCCCCCACCATGAATGAATTAAAATAATACATTTTACACTAAACCTTATCACAAAACTAGCAGATGTCTCAGACATCAGTATTCATAGCCATTTTATGTAATTACTTTCAGAGATGGGCATCTGGTTCCCATCACCACCACTCTGAGCAATTTTGGTTTGGCTGGTTTCTCCAGAACTAAGCATTTTACACCAAACCCCTCGGAATGGCTTTGTTTACATCTTAATTATTCTTGGTAAAGCTCCCCTTTAACCAGTCTTCATGGCGAAGTCTTCTAAACAGCCTACTGCTCAGCTTAGACACCCAAGTAAAACTGGAACTCTGACTGGTTACACATTCATCAGCCGCACATATTGGACTACTTAATAGTCTGTTTCAAAAAGTTCATCATCAAACGCAGTCAAAATTTAAGGGTAAACACGCATCACATACCTTGTCAAAGGGTTTCCGCTAAAGTCTGCTACTTGAAGAGCTTTACAAAAGGAAATGCTTTCTGGAATCTCTATAATATCTGCAAAGAACACAGGAAAACACTGGGTGAGTCACTGAGACAGCAGACTATACAGTCATGGCACCAGGTTAAGACATACTCACACTTTACTGTATTAACAGGAATGCAAAGCATCTGACTGAGAAGGAGGTGCAATGATTCAGAAGGAGGTCAAAGTTCAATGTCAATTCACTGTCAATGTTTAACAAAAGGACTTAGCAAGTCAGCCTTAGTGTAAACAGATACGAGACAGGAAACAGCCTCTGAAGGAAAGTGGCCATTTGAGCCGCCGCAAATTACGACGGCCCATGCCAGACATGGAGGCCTGGTCGTAAAGTTGCCATTTGAAGTTTGAAAATAGCGGACAGAAAGGAGATAATTATCCTCCTGGCTGTGCTCATGTAGGGGATGTTCTGTGATTCCAGCTGGGATTTTTTTTGAGCGATGTCGAGGCCATAGCTAATCTCGGAGTACAAGATGCAAAAATATGCTGGGCGTGTGCAGCAGTGTGTGGGAAGGGCCAGAGCCTGAGGCCCAGACCTACCAGACCTACTCTCCCAGACGCTTTATAGCAATTACACCAATATATATATATATATATATAGAGAGAGAGAGAGAGAGAGTGAGTGAGAGTGTGTGTCTATGTGTGCATATATCATTCATGCAACACAAGACTATAACGTCTCTAGAACTGCATTGTGATCTGTGAGAATTTCCAGTGTATGGCTCTGCTGAAGAGTTTCGCTGAACAGCTCTGTAGCGCAGACACAGTGCATGCAAGCTGTCACTGCCACTTCACTCACATCTTGTTGGGAAAAATTGTGTTCCTGATTTCTCTTAGAGATCCTCAAGCATTGCAAAGATTATTTTATTATATATTAGGGCTGAAACGATTCCTTGAGTAACTCGATTACAAAAAATCATCGAAGCAAATTCTTTGCCTCAAAGATTCGTTAAATTAATACAACCACATACAGCACACTGTTTCGCACAGATGACCTTTACTGTTACAAAGCGCACGCTTACGGTGTTGCCAGGTGACACGAAGAAGACGTGATTTGATGGCGCGAATTGCAAAATAGAGAAAGAGAGAGAGAATAGGGAGAGGAGAACAGAAGAGACGGGTAGGCACAACCATACACAGTGTCCAATGTCTACTGTAAACCGAACTAGCCAAGGGAGCCGTTACTGAGAGTAAACCTGAAGAAAGATGTGGCTGAAGTTAGCTTCTAATGTAAATTCTGCCTTTCCACCTTAAATTACGCAGCAGTTACAGATAGCGGAATGTAACTTCTATACTATTTAAGGTGGAACGGGGTATTCAAATATCAAGCTAACTTCAGAAAGCAAGCAACTGAGCTTTTCCAGCAAACTGATAGCGAGTCTGAGTTTTACGGTAACCCCTAACTGAGCATATCAGTGTCTAAGCATCTAAGCAGAAACAGTCCGTCTACACGTCCAGTCCACAGAGCGGAGCAACACACAGTAACCATAACATTTAGCTTAAATCAGTGTGATGGTGAGTTGAGAAGCATGTATGCTAGGTGTGGTTATATGTAATGGTTAGTTAAGAAAGTATGTTGTGTGATGGCGAGTTATGTCCGTAAATGACCTAAACTTTGCTTAAGAACATAACCATAGAAAATAAAAGCCTGAGCTTCATATACATTATCGTTTTGTTCATAATCACAAACTAACACACACACACAAGAACATATACCCCTCCACACACCAGTTTCCTTTACAGTGATGCATAAAATACACAGCAAACTAAATATCAGGTGGTGATTGTTGCAATTTGGAGCCTAAAATGCATAAATCCAATACAGCAAGTGTAGGACAACCTTCAGCATAGTAACTAAGTGTACAGTAGCCAGTCTTGTGAACTTATAGTATGATATATAGGTCTAGTAATACATTTCGATAATAGTAATTTTTAAAATGTTTTTTTTAAACCTTCTTTAAAAAAATGCAATTTAAGCAATAAAAAGTTAAGAAACCTGTTTTTTTTATCATATCTATTTACTATTGCTCTTTAAAATATATATATTGTTGATGATGAATAAATCGATAGAATACTCCATTACTAAAATAATCGATAGCTGCAGACCTATTATATATTCAAAAACCTTTACTCTATTTTAGCATCAATGTATTTAAAATATAGCTGTCAAATGTTTTCTAGTGCCAACTTCATGATGAATAGACCAACAGAAATGCTCCACAACTGCTTTGAATACAAAATAATTTCATTAACTTGCATTCTCTGAAAGCAAAATCTTAGAGGCGGCTTAAAGAAAAGAAACAAATAACAGAGAGCTGCAGAAAATCATACTTACCGTTGCGCGAGACGTCGAGTTCCACAAGATGCATGAAGTTGGCAATCTCTGGGGGAAGCCTCTGGATCTCATTGTCACTCAGCCCAAGCTTTCTTAACTTCACCAGCTGAAAAAATTGCTGAGAAAGAACAAGCGAACATTAGAGACAGGCTGTACATGTCTATTTTTTAGGCAAATAATTTAGTGCAGTGTAACGAGTCATGCTCCGATCAGTGGTCTAGAAGAGTTGACAATGCTCACAAACTGCTGAGGAAAGCGTATCGTGGTCCAGGTTAAATAAGAAAAATACTGGCATATTGCCTGTACATAGAAGCTGGCTGTACATTCTGCTTCCAAGTAATGCTTTTACTAACCTTATATCTAATTTTAGAAATATCTCCAGAAACAAGAATGACTTAACTGCTGTTTGGACTGGAAACTAAACTCGGTAGCGTACAGTAGTGTACCTTTAAAGGTGTTTAAAGTATACTAAAGTTACATTCACAATGGCAAAATGCATATTACACCTTTTCATCCCTTGTAAGTGCTTTCTTCAGGTACATTCTATAAGTACACTGCAAAAATGATATCTTAGCAAGTAAAAAAGGCAATATTTCAACATACTATGCTTTTCTGGACATAAATTGTGTATGACCAGCGCTTATAGAAAACTGGCTGTTACATTATAAATAGAGCAAAATTATTCCTGTTTAACTGGATTTAGTGCAACACAGTATGATAAACATTGAAAATCATAATTGCGTATCAGTTCAGTAATTCAGTATTTTTTTGAGCATTTTATCTTTTGAAAATCAGATAATTACTTGTTTAAAAAAATAATGAAAATCATTTTAATCAAGTCCTAAATAAAGTACAATCCTCCAATCCAACCATAATAAAAATCACTTAAGTACATTAACAAAAAGTCAAGAAATAAGTCATAAGTTTCTCTATTACAAATAAGAAATGTCACACATATAGACATTTAAGGTGTCGTCACTTGATAATTTATATAAAATGTATAGCGTCACAATGAAATGTGGCGCAATGTAGTTCTCTAACTCAAGGCACTGATAAAGGCACCCCTCCCAGTGACCGTGTTTGAGAGCACACCTGACACAGCAGGAACAGGATGCTTGTCTATTGAGGTTAAAACAACACAAAATGCCTGCAGACTGGCTGTTCCACAATCAATTCCCTTTCCTAAAACAGTTAGGCAATTAGGAATGTCCAGTGGCCTGGCAAAAACAGCTCAGCGTATCTCCTACCTCTGATGTAATCAACAATTCATCTCACTCAGCCTGCCCTACTTGTATGATTCTTCTCAGTAACACTGAGTAACACTAGGACCATGAGCCGGACTGAACCACTGAACTATCACCTTTAACTGAACAAACATAGCCAGCTAGGAATGGACATTCACTGAACAGACACCAATGGAAATGAATATTGGAACTACAGAAAGCTAAATCAGTTAAACAGGTAGTGAATTCACTGTACTAACCCCAATCAAGCGTTTTTTAGCCCACCTGTTTACTGTTAGCTCGGATTAACAACATTTCACAAAATCTCAACTATGATTAAACAAATGATTTTTGATTATTCATGTATGTTAATAATAGAAATGGCTTTGTTGAACAACACAAGAAAACACATTGCATATGCAGTGATGACACAATGAAAGACTAATTAGTTGAAGGCTGAATACTGCAGACAAGCGACCTAAAAAGAAACAATAACTAGAAGCATAAAAACACAACACACCCATACGGACACACCCCTAACATTCAGTGTCTAAGATATTATATTATTATATGATCAAACTACTAGTTTTGCAAAAGTTGTGAACATCAGCAATATCTACTAGTACATTTTATTAACTAGAAATTCTGAATATAATTATAATTTGTCAACAGCAACGATACATAAGTGAATATGTGGGTAAAGTGAGTACCATCATGTTTACTTTCACTGCAATTAGAGCTAAAATAGTAATTTAACATTATCAGTAATGTCAACAAAAATCTAATATTTCTGGTTCATTGACATTTAGCACCCAATCTATAATGAGCCAACAACTGAAGAAGACAGAACTACATTAACAGTGTCATACCTCTGTGAGCAGATATCAGAGAAAACAGCCTGTCAAGCCTTCAACATTCACATTGTCACCTCTTCGTGTTTCAGTTGTCAGGCTTGCTGATCAAACAAGAGCTGACAAAGATCGCTTGCTATCTAGCTAAGACGGCTCTAAGGCCTCAGCTAGCTATCGTCGGCTTAGCTGGGCAGCACATAAAAACAGCTAACAAAAGGAACATGAAGATGCGCGTTTATGTCAAGAAACACTATAAAAGCCAGCCGATTTTAAGTTGAACTTCAAAGGGATAGCTGACGTTAGCTAGGTTAGCTAGCGAGCTGATGCTAGAGCCCAGTGACACTTGTTTTTTCAGTTTAATGATTGTAATTGATCAACTTCAGCCATTCCCTCTTCTCTTTCTTATCACAAGGAAAGTGCTGGGATGATAACTGAACAGTTGTTTTGGACTCTATTAACAAGGAACACAGAACTGCTGCATGCTGAAAACACAGAATCTCAGCCGCAGAAGAGGCTCAGACCCGGACATGTTAACAAGATTTTAGACCTTTTTTAACCCACAATGGTGGCGGAACAAATAAGAACACGACTGTAAAAAGTTTACAGGTTCTGTGATTGTTGTTTGATTTGGGAATCTGCAGGCTAATTACAGCCGATCCAACAATCAGATAGACCATTCTCACACCTCTGTTAACGAGGAAGTGTAAACAGTAGCAATAAACAGCTTTGGGTAAACTAAGACTTCTGTCCGTTCTTAAATACACCAGTTATTCATCCAGACACAGCAGAGTATCTGGTTACAAAACGAGAGTCAAGCTGATCCAGAAAGTAAACGGCGTAACAGATTTATTCTGAATAAAAATGTTAACATAAACACCTTGAGAAATAGACCCCTCAACGCTGCATCTTGGTAAGCAGTTACCTTTTATGTAGAAATGTGATGCTGTGTCTCGTTCTTAGTTGTGACTAAAGAATAAAACCTGGATTTTTCCTCCTCAAACATGAAGCGCAAGCACTTTTATTTAGTTTCTTTAGTGTTTCCATTTACAGATGGAATGTGGTTGGAATCTGAACATGAAGATCTAATATGCCATTTTCTCCAGTTTGCAAAACTCATTACCGGCAGATTTTTTCACAGATCAGACATTTTGAATGCAGTTGCTTCCACACCGAGCGTGTTTACAGATGCCCCCGCACAGCATCACCCATCTACACAACTCCACTTAGCCAAGACAGCCTCAAGCCAATGAGAAAGGGATACAGTGCAGATAAAATTTGACCCACATTTGAGCACATAGATGACAAAATTCTGTAATGAGGGTCTAAGTGATGTATGAAAATCATTACTGTAACTAAAAATTATTTGAAAATGAGCCAATTCTCAAGCTCTTTTTTCATACTTTGAGAAAAAGCTTGATGCAATCTGATTTTTTTTAGTGACATATTCATCCGCTTATAATTCGTCTTTTCCGTTCCACCTTACGGGGTCACCTGGTGTGCCAGCGTGAGAATGTAACTGAAGCAGCAAATATCATCTCTCTCTCTCTCTCTCTCTCTCTCTCTATAAATATATATATATATATATATATATATATATATATATATATATATATATATATATATATATATATATATATATATTCCACAGAGATACCTGAAAAACATTGTATTTGGCTTTGCAAGGTGGACCAACAAGGTAGGAGTAACTAATAGAGTGGACAGTGACTGGACACCATGTTTAAAAAAAAATCCAGCAGCATTGCTGTGTCTGATCCACTCACACCAACACAGCACACATTAACACACAACCATCATGTGGTGGCCCAGACTAAGAACAGGGTAACAAAGTATACAGGAAATCAGATGGACTACAGAGTGTAATTGTTGAACTGCAGAGTGTTCCTATAGGGTAAGTGGAGCTGATAAAATGGACAATGAGTGTAGAAACATGGAGGTGGTTTATTGCTATGTCTAATCAGTGTAAATTCTCAAGATAAAATATCATCGTATAGCCACCTCTCTTTACATTAAGCGGACATTTACAGCAGCCAACAGGGAAAGATGTGCTTGTTTCTTAATAAGAAAGACAGATAAGCCGCTTGGGTACAGACTTGTTGAGAGAAGCACGAAACTCTTCATTCCAATTAACTGGCAAACAAGTCTATGGGGATGCACTTTTACTGATAGCCAAATATATAGGCTAGAGCCCATGTGCCATTTATATTCAAAGTAATGAATGTTAATGAGCCACTTTACAACCAAGCTCACAAACAAATTAGATGCCCAGAGAACCTTTTCAATATAAGATTACAGAGCTGCTCAATTTGTTTATAATTTATGCTCAAGTAGCTCTTCATACTTTTACGTACTGGATAAACAAGCCTGAATTAAATCATTGATGCAAAGTCATTCGCAGAGTCATAATTAGAAAAGACCGGCGAACTGCAGAAAAAAAAAATACCACAACTGTAACCACAACAACAACAACTACAATAACCAAAACAACATTCATAGCAACTCCAACCGTCACAGCAAACACCTCAACAGTAACAATGACCAACAATCATCACAGCAACCACAACAACCATAATCACAACGATAACCACAGCAAACAACTCCAACAACCAAAACATTCAAAGTAACTCCAACCAACAAGACACTGACCAAAACAATGACCACAGCAACAATTATAACAAAAATGTCTACAACAGCAATGCCCACAGCAATCACCATGGCAACAACCACAACAATAATCACCACAGCAGCAACAACATTCTTTATCCAGTAATTTCAAGATGGTTTCTACACAAATACAGGAACAAACACAATAAGCGCAGTGTGGGTTGAAGTTGGAGGTTGTAGCTACAGTATCATCCTTAATTTTGCCACAAAACTGTTATAGATTAAAATCCACAAAACTATTCAATTTGAGTCAACTGAGTCATTTACTGTAATTTACTTTGCCTTCCTGTTTCCCCAAGGCCTCCTGGGGAAAACTGCTGCAAAGAGCTGTTCAAGGGAACATGCACAGCTCACACCTCCAGCAGAAACCTGAATCCCGTCAAACGTTTAAGCTCATATTTTCTAGAAGATCAAAGAAAACAGTTACTCCTGAAGTCCACTGACCGCAACATGGAAGTAACGTTTAAATAACATTATGGCTGCTACAGCTCTTAAGCCAGAACCACAAAGTTTGCATGATCGTAGAACCTACAGTATCTCACAGGAGTACACCTCTCACATTGTTGTAAATATTTTATTATATCTTTTCGTGGGACAACACTGAAGATATAACACTTTGATACAGTGTAAAGTAGTCAGTGTGCAGCTTGTAGAACAGTAAATTTGTTGTGCCCTCAAAATAGCTCAACACACAGCCATTAACGTCTAAACCGCTGGCAACAGAAGTGAGTACACCCCTAAGTGAAAATGGCCAAATTGTGAATATTGTGTGTGGCCACCATTATTTTCTAGCACTGCCTTCACTCTCTTGGGTGTGGAGTTCACTAGAGCTTTACGGGTTGCCAATTGAATCCTCTTTCAGTCCTCCATGATGACATCACGGAGCTGGTGGATGTTAGAGGTCTTGCGCTCCTCCACCTTCCATTTAAGAATGCCCCACAGATGCTCAATAGGGTTTAGGTCAGGAGACATGGTTGGCCAACCTAGTGCCTTTACCCTCAGTTTCTTTAGCAAGGCACTGATCGTCTTGGGGGTGTGTTTGGGGTCGTTATCATGTTGGAATACTGCCCTGCAGCCCAGTTTCCGAAGGGAGGGACTCCTGCTCTGCTTCAGTATGTCACAGTACATGTTGGCATGAACTATAGCTCTTCACAGTCAGCAGCACTCATGCAGCCCCAAACCATGACACTCCCACCACCATGCTTGACTGTAGGCAAGACAAACTTGTCTTTGTACTCCTCACCTGGTTGCCGCCACACACGCTTGACACCATCTGAACCAATTAAGCTTATCTTGTTCTCATCAGCCTACAGGACATAGGTCTAGTAATGCACATCCTTAGTCTGTTGTCTTCAGTAAACTGTTTATGGGCTTTAAAAAGAGGCTTCCTTCTGGGACGACGACCATGCAGACCAGTTTGATACAGTGTGTGGCGTATGGTCTGAGCACTGACAGGCTGACCCCCTACCCCTTTAACCTCTGCAGCAATGCTGGCAGCACTCATATGTCTATTTTCAAAAGCCTGCCTCTGGAGATGACGCTGAGCATGTGCACTTCTTTGGTCGACCATGGCGACACCTGTTCTGAGTGGAACCTGTCCTGTTGTACTGCTGTATGGTCTTGGCCACCGTGCTGCAGCTCAGTTTCAGGGTGTTCGCAATCTTCTTATAGCCTAGGCCATCTTTATGTAGAGCAGAAATTCTTTTTTTCAGATCCTCAGTGAGCTCTTTACCATGAGGTGCCTTGTTGAAGTTCCACTCAGAGTCACTGACCATGCTGTTTGTAAGAGGGACGATTTCCCGACGCCAGCCCAGCATGACTCTTAAAGTCAACCAACTCCTGGCTTTCAAACTGAGCCACCCCAGTCGCGCTCGCAGCAGTGCAGTGATGTATATTTGATTTTGGCGGGCTGCTACAGTGCCAAAGGAAGAGAAGACAGAGAGAAGTCTGAGCACTGATAATATTTTTTTTTCAATGCAGAAACATAAAACATGCACTCTTCACTGGTGCATAGTTTCTCTTTGTCAATACAGAGAACAGAAGGAAATGTCTTTTGGAGATTCAGGGTCACTTTAAAAACAACTTTTTTTTTTTTATTATTGAAATTGCTACGGAAGTACAATGCAAACCATAACAGTAAGGGAATAGATTGTTGCTGTCCAAAAATAAGTAAGTAAATAAATTCTCCATTTCTGTCGACTTTCATTTTTCTAATCACTTGAACATGAAATCTTCCCTTTATATCCTGCGAAACAAAGTCTTGTGATGGATGGACCAAAGGAGGAAAGTTAATTGACACAGTGCAAGCTGGCTTAACAAAATTGGCTAACAATGCTTTAAAAATTAAAGCCGTTGCAGAACACTGTGTTTACACAATAATTCCAGGTTGCTAATCCATTAACACAACAAAAAACTGGTTGACACGCAGTGCTGTCAGCCTTCATAGTCCTGCGCCAGCGACAAAACACTGGAATAGCTAAAAGGAGACAATAAAACTACAGAGAACAGCCTGATGTAGCAGCTGCAGCGTAACTACACTGTTACACTATTCCTGCTGTGACTACTTTCTGATTTCTTTCTAGTTTTGAATATCTGGCAACCCGTTCTGTTTCTACAGGGTGCGAGTTTGCTAATGCGACCACTACAGCTTGTACACTGCTGATTCACATATGACAACGGAGCAGCAAGACTGTAAACACAGTTGAACACCGTAAATTTGGCTTCATTTCCAGAGGGTACAGCTTCGAGCTCAGCTTTAAGTCTATCTATCAGACAGCTTAGTCTATAACACCCTGGCAGACACAAATTTAGTCTCTTTTATGTAATATTTTTGTCATTCACCGCGTGTCTGGACTATAGAGTGGCCTTTAGTGATTGTTAGGTAGTTGTAAAAGATGTTGTTAGCCCATTGCTATTGCATCCCAGGTGATCGCTAAGCTGCTAGATGTGAACCAAAGTTTTTCTGAATGTACTGCATGCTCTTACAGAAGTCACGTGTTTTTCACATGTGAAGTGTGCAAAAAGCACGTTTATTCACCTGTAAAAGTAACAACACCTTTCTCCAAGAACAACTTAGCAAATAAACAGAGATTTTTTCTAAATGTCTATTTAGGTGTGTTTTCTGTAAAAGGATGATGCAGAAACAAATGTCACTTTTACTTTCACTCCCATGACTAACAAAGCCTTTACAGCCAGCAGCTGCCAGCTGATATCCAGTCACGCCAGAGGTATAGAGGTATACTGGGTAGGAGTAACGGAGGAAGGATGTACGGAGGTATACTTGGAAGGAGGTATGGAGGTATACTTGGAAGGAGGTACGGAGGTATACTGGGATGGTTAAACAGAGGTTTGATTAATGTTTTATTAGAATGTTTATATTATTTTATTGTTGCATTATCAAATCAATGAAGTACTTTGCTGCTGCATATCATGGGTATCAAAAGAAAAACATGTATTTCAAAATTGAAACTTTACAGGAGAGAACAAAAACACTCTTATCTTTAATGCAGGTCAATGTAAAGAGGTGTTACTTCAGGTGACTTTGGAGCATTTCTATTGGTCCATTCATCATCAGCGGCAGACATGTATTAATAACCAGAACAGTGTGTTTCCTGAAGAAAACGCAGAGTGGCTGTGCAGCTCAAGCTCGCTAAGACCTTGCTATGATAACCAACATGGTTGCTAGGGCACTGATAGGCAGTTGCTATGATCCCCAAGATGGTTGCCAGAGTGTTGCTACAATATCAAAGAAGGTTGCTGGGTTTTATTAAGCGCATGGTATTGTATCCAAGATGGCTGCTAAGATGTTTGAAAGTGGTTGCTATGGTATCCCACATGGCTGTTAGGGAGTATGGTACCCCAGGTAGTTGCTAGGGAATTGTTAAGGTGTCTGGAGTGGATGCTATGGGGTTTCAAGGGTAACGGGTGTGGTTGCTGGGGGTCACCAAGGTATGCAAGATGGCTGCTAGGGTGTTGTTATGGTATCTAGAGTAGCTGCTTTGTGGTTGCTGAGGTGTCCCAGGTGTTTGTTATGATATTCTATGGAGGTGCTAATGGATTTCTAATACTGTAATAAAAACTGCATGTCCAATTAAAAAGCTTTATACAAGAACAACGCTCCTGATAGGATGGACCATTCTGAAGCTGGAACGGTGTCGATATCCTGAAAATTGAACAGAATTAAAATGCATTAGTGATTCTATTACTCAAGTTTCGATTAACTTGAGAGAATTACTGCTGCCTTAAGACAAAATAAAAAAAGCCTCATGGTTAAAAAAGAACTGATATTGCATATTAATTTTCCATTATAAATAAGAATTCAGGCATTGTAATCAATATTGGAAGAGAAAAACTGGGATCAGTGAATCTCTGCTGTGAACTAAAACAGAATACACAACTGCTTCACCTTCATATCAGATCCGACCTACATGTAACTAAATCCCACGGAGCATCACGACCATCTGCACTGAAACAACAGCGCGACAAACATCAGGCAGAAAAATGTTACCCTTCCTGTTCTTCATGCCCTCCAAGCAAATAGCTAAGTCTCCCCCGACTGCAGGGATACAAACAACAATGACGACAGCGACAGCAACACGTGGGCCACATGACATTGACTGTAGGGTCTTCTCAGAAAAACCTGAAAACCTTCATCCAAATACAAAAATCAGGCTCAGTCTCAGAGGACACCGGGGAGCTGGAACTGTGGAAACAGGTAACCAGCATGCCGGCAGGAGACGCTGATAAACACAGAACCTGTTCGCCCTGTTACTTCCTCTCATTTCAGTGCCACCCCCGCCCCCTCTCTCTCCTCTCTCTCTCTCTCTCCCACACCGACAAGCATACATTAACCTTTTCACCTCCTCTGTCAATATTTGAAGCTTGATTGGGATCCGCTCGGTGTGAAATAGGCCAACAGTGCAGCAAACAAAACTGTCCATAGCTGACCTGATAGCCGGTCAGCCAGCCTCTCTGCACCAGCAGTGAAAGCCAGAGAGCAGTTACTGCACGGCTTTATCATCACTCAGTTTAACAAAGAATGAGAGCTGATGTAGAAAACATCAACTGTTATTTGTAGCTAGCCACATTTAGGCTTTAAAGGAGAATCCCACCGATTTCAAAAATTTCTGTGTAATGCAGTAATGCAATCAGAACTGTTTACAGTGGTGGTGATGGGAACCAGACATTCACCTCTATTCTTTCTTTTAATCTATTCAGGATGGAGGGACACATACAGGGTGCTATTTTTAGTTTTTTTCCACTATTTTACATCATCAACATTCCTGCGAAGAAATCTGAACCATTTCACCCCAAATCACCCTGAATGACTTTCTCAACCATATCCTATCTTTACGTGTGCTAGGGAACAGGATGTTGATGAATTTGGCAGTGCACCTCTTTTTCTGTATGCTCCTGTAGTGGCGAACCTGCTCAGCTACACCACCTTTCTTTTTGAATGAAGCACTGAATGTGTTATGTCTGAAAAAAATGTGCTTCTGACTGTATCAGGCACGTTTATTTCACAACAAAGAGAAAAAATCATTTTCCCATGATATGGGCCCTTTAAAGAAAAAAAAAAAAACTGTTGTTTATGCTATAAAACATAATAAAGATCTGCCAGGTGTAACTCACTGCATAGTGTTTACTTTTAACTCATTGATTAGCATTTAGCAAAAAAAATACTTCAATTAGTATTAATACTTAACAAATGTAAATAAGCAAAGAAATAAAAAATATTAATAAAATTAAATAAAATACAAAACAATATGGGCAATGTGGCAAAAATACCACACAATACTTTAAGACAACATTTCTTTACAAATATTTTATAATACATATCATGATAAGCATCATGGTTTAGTTGTCTAAGATGTAATACGTTGCAAAACAGAACCTGTATTAAAACTGAATTTCTGGCTTTAGGCCAGTTTAGGCCAGTCAGCCTCAGTTGCGAAAAAGCTCTAAAATAAGGCCAATAGACCACAATGATACACACTGATTTTTGCCAGAAGCAGGCAAGTGAGTTCTATTGGGGACAAGATTACAAAGTAAATCCCATGCAGACCTCTAACCTGTAGTGCCACTTATAATAACAATTAAAATAACAATAAAAACATCTAAAACCCACTCAGTTTTACAAACTGCACCACATCCAATTTAAGATAATGGTTGTGTCTCAAAACCTAGTGAGCTGCCTACATTGGTGGCATTTTACATCATAGTATGTGCTCCCGACATGTAGGCTGTCCCAATTCTTAGATACCTTAAACATGCTGTCTACTAAGGCACCTTATTTTGATCCGATTTAAGAAAGCATCGAATGCTTCCTCAGCCGCTAAGGCAATACCATGATGCAACGCAGGCAAGACTTTTTCCCAACATGGCAGACAAAAGCGGAGCTACTAGCGGAGAAGTCGTCCTCAAATGTAAGTTTTTTCGATTCTCTCTGGTGTTTTAATGTGTTTCATGTCATATAATCACACAAAACAAAACTTTTTTAAAAACTTTGTAACAAGTCATTGACCATTTTGCAGTTTTATACTCGAGCCATTAGCATTTATGCTAGTGGATTTTTAAGCCTTGGGCTAATGTTTTAAATAGACAGCCGGTAGCTTAACAAATAGCTAAAACATCGGTTGCGTGCAGTGGGTGGGAACAAGTCGTGACGTGGTCTCTCTCTAACTAGAGTGTCTCAGTAATCTGTTTTGTGAGGAGAGATGTCAGACAGAACGCTGCTACTTAAACAGCTGCCTAGCTAGACAGCTAAGTGGCTAGACTACCCACTTAGACACTCACTAGGTTTTGAGACACACCCATAATTATGCTTATTTTGAAATGAAAATATAGACAATATGTTAAGCAAAGCATACTGTCACATAATTTTACACCATAATGATATTTAATTATGATATATTCTTCAGCACTAAACACATATATCTACTTATTATTAGAATTGATTATTATTATATTATTTGTATGTATGTATGCGTAATCAGAATGATTACAGGTCTGTAAGATACATGACCAGTGATAACAGGCTGCAGAGAACACAGTAATTGTGTATTAAATAGTTAATAGCAGGAATTCTCAAGAGCCCTGCCGTGGCGCCCTTTAACAGCAAGAACGATTCATGACCAGATGACTTTCGTTTTCATGTTTCCACATGTAGATAATAAAACACAGAGCTGCCCAAGTTCATTCATCAGAGCACGCACTCTTAAAAAATAAAAGGCCAGTCGTTACGCACACGCAAAGCAAAACAAAACAAAAAGAATCAACAGTCCACTTGAGCTGCTTTTTAAACCAAGCTACTCTCAGTGCCCTGCTGCGAGCTGACGCTCAGACGGGTGATGAGTTCCATGCTGCGGAGCTGGAGTTGTCTGGAGGCTAAAATGTGTGTTCAGTATGGAATAACTAACGTTGTCGCTACATGCTCTAACGCAGGCAGCAGCTGTTTTCTACTGACACGCTGCTGTGTTTGGGGCTTCCTGTGAGGTGGGGGGGGGGGGGGGGTTCTGGGGGAAATTATTAAAAGGAAATATTTCTAAAAAATGAAAATACAAAAAGAAAAAAAAGCCCACATGGTCTTAAGGATCTATATATCTTTAGAAGTGTCTATGCAGGAGTGCAAAAATGCTTGAGCATCCTGTCCTCTAGAGAGAGCACACATCAACACATTTAATACACATTGACTGTTTATTTGTTGAAATTTAAAATATTAATTATGGCACATTTTTCAGAAAATATAAGTATATATGTGTATAATTCTGTATTGATTCTCAAAATGCATTGATTATTAAATAATAGTTTAATGTAAAGACAGTTAATACATTTTGGGTTGGGTTTAAACTCATTTTGGTCATTTTGGTTGTTGTAATCTATTAATCTTCAGCCATTAGACTCTTTCACTCCAACATTCACAAGCAGAAATTTGATTTGATTTGATTAAGAATATGTAATGTATAAAATTTCCTACAGTATCGCAATACACTGAATCATAACCCCTGTATCATTATGCATATCAGATCAACAAGTTCTTGCCAACACACAGCCCTATATAGTAGGTTGGCTAAAACCGGCATAGAATACAATACTGTGAACGTTTCAAAACATGGTTCACTCCTCAGTCCATACAGTCCATGATCTGAAAAGAAGCTGCAAAAACAGCCGTTTTTTAAAATGCATTTTTGGTGATGTCACAAGCAGCATATTCAGCCTATGGCAGTTTAACCCCACCTACTTACACTGAAGTTAAGGTAAGGAGAGTTTGGACTGCTTTTTGAATGAGAATGCATAATACAGGGCAGCCAATCAGAACAAAGATAATTTACATACATCAGTCTTAAAGGTGCAGTATTAAAAACAACCTGTTTAATTCTAAGGAATAAAAAAAATGACAGGCATTACAACCAAACCTTTTAAGTGGGCCTCAGGGAGAGATATGGGCCCTTTGAATGTCACAGTGAGAACGCTGCTGCTGTGATATTTACACGTTCACTGACGTCAACAAGCTCTGAATGAGGAGGCTCAGAACCCTGAAGATCAGCTTAGCTATTAATTAAAGGTGGCAAGATGGGGGAATAAAATCACTTCCTCTTAACAGATTCTGGGGCGTGTGAATATTTGATCCAGTACTTTGCTGCCATTCTGATCAGAAGCCTCCAACCTTCCTCTGATCTGGAAGACTCCTCCTATTTGATATCAGTTCACTGAGCCAGGCTCGGGATGTGATTATTTACATGCCAGGGAACACTGTAAGCAGCGCCTGCGGTCAATTTAACTGCACGCTCACAAGATTCATCATCTTCACTGCATCACACAGATAAGGCTATACAGTCAAAGTCATTCAAATAAGCCCTACAGTGTATTTTGTCATTTGAAATGAGTATTCTCTGATATTTGATGCTCCCAGCTTAAAAAGGAACTTCACCCATTTTGTAGAATCTCTGCAGAATTCAGTGGCAGAGATGTAAACATTCAGAGTCATTCAGAGTGGTTCAAGTGTACAACACAAATAAAGCCATTTTAATCAATACCTCAAAACCATCAGTGAACCTACACACATCTTCTGAGCCTTATATTAAATGTTGATGATGGCAAAACGTGGCAAAACGTTTTCTTTTGGGCTATTTTGCATCAGCTAAAGATAATGCAGAATTTACCATACATGAGCTCTATAAATAATATAAATACAATCTCGGGCTAAAACAGCATTCACTGGTAATGATTCTGACACAGAAGTCATACCAGTGTTGGTAGATATTTGTTTTTAAAAAAACTCTTGAAAAAAAGGATGTTTTTAAATGATCATGCATTTATTGTATTCCTGAGAATAGAGAACACACCTTTGTGTGTTATGGTGCATTTGAGATTTTATTATTAACAGTCAGAGTGTATTAAATAGTGCAGAGGTGTGTTCTCTGTATAAAATGTGTTCACTTATGTGCACAACAACATTAAATTTTTATGCAAGCATAATTCATGTAAAAATATCAGACCAGCTTCATAACTGAGTCTGCTACATAGGCCTGAACTCACCTGGCAGTAACTGTCTATTCTCGGCTTTTGATGCGACAGTTCATTATATTGACCCAAATCCTATCACTGTCCCGCAGTCAGACAGAGATAATACCTCCTAGACGTTTCACATCAGTAGAAACTGGAAATAAAAGATTAACTAAAACACTTCACAGTTTCACTCCAGAGATGCTCCCAAAAGCAGCAGTTCTTCATCATTTAGCGAATATATTACTTCTATCAGTATAATACACGCTGATAAAACAGTACCAACATAGCACAGTTGTTAGCAGCCTCACCTACATAACGTCTCTCCCATGAGGTATTAAACTGTGTCAGGGTTAATAGCCTTCATTTAGAGATACAGACTCTAAAGAATATCAAAACAATGATGTTCCCATTGAAGAGCCCATATCCTATGTTTTCCTTTTATTCCTCTTTCACTAAAATCCACTTAGATGCTAAAAATTCTTTTTCACATGTCCACTATCCAGCTCTTCTTTATCTCTTAGAGTTAAACAGGCCGGGTTTGTTACCGTGCCCTTAAGACTGATATACAAATGTAAATACATCCCGCCCTGTATTCAGCCTATCACATATAAATTAGCAGACACAATTACACATGGAGCTGAACTACTGCATGTGGGTATATGGGAAGATTTAGGTTTTTGTGACATCCCAAGTCCAAAATGGGCTGTATTTTTGACTTTTAGTTTCCATTTAAAGAAAAACATGCATCTCCATAATGGTAACTGTACAAAACTCTTTTTCGCTTTCAATGTACGTAAAGATGTATATAAAGTAATGTAAGGAGATTATATTTAAAGTCATTTTTAAACCTTGTATCTCCAAAATGATAACTTCACAAGAGAAGGACAAAACACTTCCCACCAAAGTAATTCATTTCTTTTAGTTCGGTTAGCATAAAATCTACACACAATGTAAAACTGAAATATAAAAAAACACCTTTTGTAAAAACAGATCCTTTTATATACCACAATATGGCTTTCTAAGCATATGGACATTACAAGTATCACACAATAAATCAATAAAACCAGCATAATTAGTCCTCCGTACTTAGACTTGGTGCAGAACAATGTAAATGTAAGGACAGAATCTAAGCACGTTCTACATGTTCACTGATATGTTCTGCGGTTTAGGAACACGTCAGGAACCTGACACAGGCTTTTTCTTAAGACTTTCCTCTAAAAACACATTTAAGAAAACACAGATATTGTTAAACGAGGCTGTATGCTTCAAATTACACTTAAAATGTGGTACTTCAGGTTGTGCTGTTTTTGCTGTTCCAGCTTATTAAGCTTCAGGAACACAAAATATAGTGTCATGATAATGTGTTTTTGCTGTGTCCCACCTCTAATACACACCAGCCTGAAAGACCCAGTAAGGAACAGAGCTTGAGTAAAAATGAAGAGAGGTCAAAGGGTCAAACAAATCTGAAGCGAAAAGCAGGGTAGGGGCTCTTTAAGCTGTCTGGCTGAGAAGAGAAATCCCCTCTGGCAGTAATGTGTAAGGCCCTCAGCTCCTGCATAACATACTCACAGACTGTACCTGTACCTACAGGTGAGTTCTGGCACTTTCTGGTGCTACAGAGCAACTCCTGAATGGGCCATTCACCGCTGGTTGTTCTGCTGTAAACAATGCCTCCATTGGCAGCTGAACAGACTGGCATCTTCTGAGCCCTGCCCCCCTCTGCGCCCCCTCACCATCCGCTTACCTCCAGCCCCCCCGGTTTTCTTACCTTGGGCAAGTCTCGAAGCTGGTTGGCGTCGAGCAGCAGCTCCTCCAGGCTGCGGCTGTAGCGGTAGATCTCGTCGGGCACGTAAAGCAGCGAGCAGTGGCGCTTATCGACCGTTTCGACGTGACGGTTGCACCGCCACAGCGGAATGCAGTGAAACATCCCACCGGCGGAGAGAGCAGCAGCGGCGAAACCACTAAACTAAGCTAAGAAGAAGAGGAGGAGAAGCTCCACTGCTGGCTCAGCTCGCTCGGAGTGGAGTAACTGAAGGAGGTCAGCGGAGTTTCAGAGCCAGACAAGCAAGTAAACACGCAGCAGCAGGAGCAGCAGCAGGCGGGTTCTCAGCTCCCGGGCCGGGTTCACTCACAGCGCGGACGGACATGAGCTTCAGTCCCACTTATACTCCGTCTTCTCCTCCGTTACACACTTTTTCAAATCTCTCCCCCCTTCCGCGTCCTCTCCTGCTCATTCCCGCCACGTCTTCACTGGAATGTCGAGAAATGTTCCATAACTTCTTCCCCCAACACGCTTACATGTCTGTCCGGTTAAAATTTTTCTTCGTCTTTTTAGGAATCTTTTCGTTTGTTTAGTTTTTTGTGCGACTTTATTTCCTCTTAGTCCAGTTTTCTGACCCGGAACACACACACATACACCCTCCCTCATTCCAAAGCCGACGTCACCGCTCCGCCCCTTTCCCAGGAATAGCGTTGAAAGGGGAACTCCATCATAGTTTTAAAATTTATGCACAATTTAAGTGAAGGGAAGGAAGACGTGGTGATTACTGTTGTTGTTGTTGTTTTTTTAATCGTACGTGGCCGCAAATTAATGTACTAATATCATCAGTTATGAGAAACATAATAGGGGTAAAAAGGGGAACTGCACTTTCTTTCAAATTTCTGTAAAACAGGTGTAAAAGGGGGGTAACATTGTGGCCTCAATCTCTCTCAATATCTCTCTGCACAGCATTTCAGCTCCAGCTGAGTTATAAGGACTATTTCAGCCTGGACTGCTTTTTTATTTTCATATCAGTCTTAATGGTGCAGCAACAACAACTGTCTTAATAAAAAAGGATAAGGAGAAAAATGTAAGGAAAAATGACTGCTTTATTAATAAAACATACAAATATACTAAGTGTACCCTGTGGAGAAAATACAAGGCATTAAAGCAGGACATGCGCTCAGAGGTCAGAGGTGCAAAAAAGCTTTGAGTGACCCTATACCTTAATTGTGTTTATTTCATTAAGACTAACAATTGAATCATTTTGTCATGCGGTGTAAATTCAGGAGTTAGTGTTTAGTGTAAATGTAGGTGTTAGGGTTTAGTGTAGATGTAGGAGTTAGGGTTTAGTGTAAATGTAGGTGTTAGGGTTTAGTGTGGATGTAGGAGTTAGGGTTTAGTGTAGATGTAGGAGTTAGGGTTTAGTGTAGATGTAGGAGTTAGGGTTTAGTGTAAATGTAGGTGTTAGGGTTTAGTGTAGATGTAGGAGTTAGGGTTTAGTGTAGATGTAGGTGTTAGGGTTTAGTGTAAATGTAGGTGTTAGGGTTTAGTGTAGATGTAGGAGTTAGGGTTTAGTGTAAATGTAGGGGTTAAGGTTTAGTGTAGATGTAGGGATTAGGGTTTAGTGTAGATATAGGGGTTAGGGTTTAGTGTAGATGTAGAGGTTAGTGTTTAGTGTAAATGTAGGAGTTAGGGTTTAGTGTAGATGTAGGAGTTAGGGTTTAGTGTAAATGTAGGTGTTAGGGTTTAGTGTAGATGTAGGAGTTAGGGTTTAGTGTAGATGTAGGAGTTAGGGTTTAGTGTAGATGTAGGTGTTAGTGTTTAGTGTAAATGTAGGTGTTAGGGTTTAGTGTAGATGTAGGAGTTAGGGTTTAGTGTAAATGTAGGGGTTAAGGTTTAGTGTAGATGTAGGGATTGGGGTTTAGTGTAGATATAGGGGTTAGGGTTTAGTGTAGATGTAGAGGTTAGTGTTTAGTGTAAATGTAGGAGTTAGGGTTTAGTGTAGATATAGGGGTTAGGGTTTAGTGTAGATGTAGAGGTTAGTGTTTAGTGTAAATGTAGGAGTTAGGGTTTAGTGTAGATATAGGGGTTAGTGTTTAGTGTAAATATTGGGGTTAGGGTTTAGTGTAGATGTAGGGATTAGGGTTTATTGTAGATATAGGGGTTAGGGTTTAGTGTAAATGTAGGAATTAGGGTTTAGTGTAAATGTAGGGATTAGGGTTTAGTGTAAATGTAGGGGTTAGTGTTTAGTGTAAATGTAGGGTTAGGGTTTAGTGTAAATGTAGGGGTTAGGGTTTAGTGTAAATGTAGGAGTTAGTGTTTAGTGTAGATGTAGGAGTTAGTGTTTAGTGTAAATGTAGGAGTTAGGGTTTAGTGTAAATGTAGGAGTTAGGGTTTAGTGTAAATGTAGGGGTTAGGGTTTAGTGTAAATGTAGGGGTTAGTGTTTAGTGTAAATGTAGGTGTTAGGGTTTAGTGTAGATGTAGGAGTTAGGGTTTAGTGTAGATGTAGGAGTTAGGGTTAAGTGTAGATGTAGGTGTTAGGGTTTAGTGTAAATGTAGGTGTTAGGATTTAGTGTAGATGTAGGAGTTAGGGTTTAGTGTAGATGTAGGAGTTAGGGTTTAGTGTAGATGTAGGAGTTAGGGTTTAGTGTAAATGTAGGGGTTAAGGTTTAGTGTAGATGTAGGGATTAGGGTTTAGTGTAGATATAGGGGTTAGGGTTTAGTGTAAATGTAGGGATTAGGGTTTAGTGTAAATGTAGGGGTTAAGGTTTAGTGTAGATGTAGGGATTAGGGTTTAGTGTAGATATAGGGGTTAGGGTTAAGTGTAGATGTAGGAGTTAGGGTTTAGTGTAAATGTAGGGGTTAAGGTTTAGTGTAGATGTAGGGATTAGGGTTTAGTGTAGATATATGGGTTAGGGTTTAGTGTAAATGTAGGGATTAGGGTTTAGTGTAAATGTAGGGGTTAGGGTTTAGTGTAGATGTAGAGGTTAGTGTTTAGTGTAAATGTAGGTTTTAGTGTAAATATTGGGGTTAGGGTTTAGTGTAGATGTAGGTATTAGGGTTTAGTGTAAATGTAGGGGTTAAGGTTTAGGTTAAATGTAGGGGTTAGGGTTTAGTGTAGATGTAGAGGTTAGTGTTTAGTGTAAATGTAGGAGTTAGGGTTTAGTGTAGATATAGGGGTTAGGGTTTAGTGTAGATGTAGATGTAGAGGTTAGTGTTTAGTGTAAATGTAGGAGTTAGGGTTTAGTGTAGATATAGGGGTTAGTGTTTAGTGTAAATATTGGGGTTAGGGTTTAGTGTAGATGTAGGGATTAGGGTTTAGTGTAGATATAGGGGTTAGGGTTTAGTGTAAATGTAGGGGTTAGTGTTTAGTGTAAATGTAGGGTTAGGGTTTAGTGTAAATGTAGGGGTTAGGGTTTAGTGTAAATGTAGGGGTTAGGGTTTAGTGTAGATGTAGATGTAGGAGTTAGGGTTTAGTATATACGTAGTAGTAAATATGGTGTTTGGGACAAAAGAAAATACTATATAAATGATTATTTTGTATATATATATATTTAGTTTATTACTATTTTTATTTTTGTCTTGAGTTTAAACAGATCAGAATAGTCAAGTTTATTTGTATAGCACTTTTTACAACGATGTTGTCACAAAGCAGCTTTACAGGAGTTTGAAAGCATGAAAACATGAAGTCGCAACACTTTATCCACTGTAAGCAAGCCAGAGGCAACGGTGGCAAGAACAACTCCCTCAAAACTGGAGGAAGAAACCTTGGGAGGAATCAGACTCACAAGGAGAGACCCATCCTCCTCTGGTCAAACAGTATTTACAGTTTATTAAACTAAAGCTGAGTCTGAAGGTAAACTGCACAGGTGCTACATCTGGATGAGACAGCGATGCAGTCAAGGATGGAGCAAATGGCACGAATGGAGATGAGAACTGGTTGGTGCCAGGTGACAGGGCCCTGGTAGTCAGGCCTTTTACAGCATTCGGCGGGACAGGTGGGCGGTTATTACCTCAGAAAGAGAAAAGAGACAGAGGTAGTTCTGGTTTGGGTTAGTACAGAGACAGAGGTAGTTCTGGTTTGGGTTAGTACAGAGGATGAGAAACACTTGAGAGTGTAGCTGGTGACTCTGGCAGATCTGATTATAAACAGAGTGAACTAAAAGTAGAGAAGCTACGCAGGTGGTAGACGTCAAGGTGCAGCAGATGACACAGATGAAGAGGAGAACTGGTTAGTGCCAGGTGACGAGGAGGTACTGATGGTCGGTCCTTCAACAGTTTTCAGCAGGATAGGTGGGCTATTACCTCATAAAAAAAGAACCAAGTTAGTTCTGGTTTGGATTAATATAGAGGATAAGAAGCATTCCAGAGTGTGGTTCAGTCACCAAAAGCTAAACTATATGATATAATTCTTATAGATAGCTCTAGATCAGGATCCTTTACTTCTTATAGTAATTAGACATGCAGACTATTGCCACTGATTCCAAAATGTTTGTGTTTGTCTTATATTCCTGTGTAGAAGTTTACCAAACATCACAACTGACTGGCTTTAAAGGGCCCCTATCATGGAAATCGGATTTTTAATGTAGTACAAAAACACAGTTTTAACATGTCCCGTTAACTGTCCAATCCATATATGGAAAATAAGTTGTAATAACATCTTTTTGTGATGTCACTGCCAATTTACACATTGTTTAAGCCATGTTGTACCACTTTTTGAATGATGTACACTACAGCACAGCCAATCAGAACAGAGCTCATTTACATTTTCCTACTACAGTAATAAAATCTCCAGAGTAATCATTTTACAGGGGAGGGAAAAAACATAATTTACTTTAAATGTTAAGTCCTGGTAACCAGACATATTTTCCAAATCATTTGGGGGCATTTCTTTGTTTCCCTTTTATCATACAATTTACACACAGTGTAAAAAACAACAGGCATCAAATTATACTGAGAACAAGAAGGGAGAAGGGAGGTTGAAAAAGAGTACTGAATGTTTTTGGGTACATAAAACCACAAAACTATCAAGGATAGAAACTTGATTCAAATGCATGAAGAATGTAAAACATGGGCCCTTTAAAAGCTCAGTGTTTCCGCACAACCATTACATAAGAATATTTGGAGAAGCACTTCCGAAGAGTCTGAGATGGGCCTGTTGGATCTGTGTAAACACATGATAATTGTGTTTTGTCAGGGGGATCTAAGAAGAGTGCAGAGTACAAACACAGGCAGGGCTGCCGGGGGGCGGGGGTTTGGTTCTGCTTGTTAGTGGGGGTAATTTATCGGACTTCAGGAATTTGATAGTGAAGGAATGTAGCTGATAGCTCCAAACTGTGAAAACAAGTTTTACCAAAGCAGAATTTCACAATTCATAATTCTGTTTGGCTACAAACAGAACACACCTGGAAGTTTCATGAGGTCACCAGCCTCTGATAAACTCACCCTCTGAAAAGCTTGCTTCAGACCTGTTCATGAGACAAGACAGGAAAAGTTATCACTAAAACCTATAAACTGTGCTGAACTAATTCTGTGCTTAAACAAATGCTGCCCTCTGTAACGAAACATACTGTGAAAAGCATGTCACAATACATACAATAAAAAAAATGTATTAATGGGATGCAGTTCCATTTTTATTTAAATGAACTTTGTGCTGTAAGTAATCAGAAAAAGAGCGTATGTTCTCTGTCAACATATTATTTGAGGTTCAATTAAAATTTTAAGATTCTGGAAACAGAATGTAATCAAAGACCCTAAACTCACACTAAACCTTAACAACACACTAAACACTACCTCCTAAACTCTCGCTAAACCTTAACAACAAACTAAACCCTAACCCCTAAACTCTCGCTAAACCTTAACAACACACTAAACCCTAATCCCTAAACTCTCGCTAAACCTTAACAACACACTAAACACTAACCCCTAAACTCTCGCTAAACCTTAACAACACACTAAACACTACCCCCTAAACTCACACTAAACCTTAACAACACACTAAACCCTAACCCCTAAACTCTCATTAAACCTTAACAACACACTAAACCCTAACCCCTAAACTCTCGCTAAACCTTAACAACACACTAAACCCTAACCCCTAAACTCACACTAAACCTTAACAACACACTAAACACTACCCCCTAAACTCACACTAAACCTTAACAACACACTAAACCCTAACCCCTAAACTCACACTAAACCTTAACAACACACTAAACCCTAACCCCTAAACTCACACTAAACCGTAACAACACACTAAACCCTAACCCCTAAACTCACACTAAACCTTAACAACACACTAAACCCTAACCCCTAAACTCTCGCTAAACCTTAACAACACACTAAACCCTAACCCCTAAACTCTCGCTAAAGCTTAACAACACACTAAACCCTAACCCCTAAACTCTCGCTAAACCTTAACAACACACTAAACCCTAACCCCTAAACTCTCGCTAAACCTTAACAACACACTAAACCCTAACCCCTAAACTCTCGCTAAACCTTAACAATACACTAAACCCTAACCCCTAAACTCTCACTAAACCTTAACAACACACTAAACCCTAAACTCACACTAAACCTTAACAACACACTAAACACTACCCCCTAAACTCACACTAAATCGTAACACACTAAACCCTAACCCCTAAACTCACACTAAACCTTAACAACACACTAACCCTTAACCCCTAAACTCTTGCTAAACCTTAACAACACACTAAACACTACCCCCTAAACTCACACTAAACCTTAACAACACACTAAACCTTAACCCCTAAACTCTCGCTAAACCTTAACAACACACTAAACCCTAACCCCTAAACTCTCGCTAAACCTTAACAACACACTAAACCCTAACCCCTAAACTCTCGCTAAACCTTAACAACACACTAAATCCTAACCCCTAAACTCTCGCTAAACCTTAACAATACACTAAACCCTAACCCCTAAACTCTCAATAAACCTTAACAACACACTAAACCCTAACCCCTAAACTCACACTAAACCTTAACAACACACTAAACACTACCCCTAAACTCACACTAAACCTTAACAACACACTAAACCCTAACCCCTAAACTCTCGCTAAACCTTAACAACACACTAAACCCTAACCCCTAAACTCTCGCTAAACCTTAACAACACACTAAACCCTAACCCCTAAACTCTCGCTAAACCTTAACAACACACTAAACACTACCCCCTAAACTCACACTAAACCGTAACACACTAAACCCTAACCCCTAAACTCACACTAACCCTTAACAACACACTAACCCTTAACCCCTAAACTCTTGCTAAACCTTAACAACACACTAAACACTACCCCCTAAACTCACACTAAACCTTAACAACACACTAAACCTTAACCCCTAAACTCTCGCTAAACCTTAACAACACACTAAACCCTAACCCCTAAACTCTCGCTAAACCTTAACAACACACTAAACACTACCCCCTAAACTCACACTAAACCTTAACAACACACTAAACCCTAACCCCTAAACTCACACTAAACCTTAACAACACACTAACCCTTAACCCCTAAACTCTTTCTAAACCTTAACAACACAATAAACACTACCCCCTTAACTCACACTAAACCTTAACAACACACCAAACACTACCCCCTAAACTCTCGCTAAACCTTAACAACACACTAAACACTACCCCCTAAACTCTTACTAAACCTTAACAACACACTAAACCCTAACCCCTAAACTCACACTAAACCTTAACAACACACTAAACCCTAACCCCTAAACTCACACTAAACCTTAACAACACACTAAACACTACCCCCTAAACTCACACTAAACCTTAACAACACACTAAACCCTAACCCCTAAACTCTCGCTAAACCTTAACAACACACTAAACACTACCCCTAAACTCCCACTAAACCTTAACAACACACTAAACCCTAACCCCTAAACTCTCGCTAAACCTTAACAACACACTAAACACTACCCCTAAACTCCCACTAAACCTTAACAACACACTAAACCCTAACCCCTAAACTCCCACTAAACCTTAACAACACACTAAACACTAGCCCTAAACTCACACTAAACCTTAACAACACACAAAACACTACCCCCTAAACTCACACTAAACCTTAACAACACACTAAACCCTAACCCCTAAACTCTCGCTAAACCTTAACAACACACTAAACACTACCCCCTAAACTCACACTAAACCTTAACAACACACTAACTCTTAACCCCTAAACTCTCGCTAAACCTTAACAACACACTAAACACTACCCCTAAACTCCCACTAAACCTTAACAACACACTAAACACTAGCCCTAAACTCACACTAAACCTTAACAACACACTAAACACTACCCCCTAAACTCACACTAAACCTTAACAACACACTAACCCTTAACCCCTAAACTCTCGCTAAACCTTAACAACACACTAAACACTACCCCCTAAACTCACACTAAACCTTAACAACACACTAAACACTACCCCCTAAACTCACACTAAACCTTAACAACACACTAACCCTTAACCCCTAAACTCTCGCTAAACCTTAACAACACACTAAACACTACCCCCTAAACTCCCACTAAACCTTAACAACACACTAAACACTAGCCCTAAACTCACACTAAACCTTAACAACACACTAAACACTACCCCCTAAACTCACACTAAACCTTAACAACACACTAACCCTTAACCCCTAAACTCTCGCTAAACCTTAACAACACACTAAACACTACCCCCTAAACTCACCCTAAACCTTAACAACACACCAAACACTACCCCCTAAACTCTCGATAAACCTTAACAACACACTAAACCCTAACCCCTAAACTCTCGCTAAACCTTAACAACACACTAAACCCTAACCCCTAAACTCTCGCTAAACCTTAACAACACACTAAACCTTAACCCCTAAACTCTCACTAAACCTTAACAACACACTAAACCTTAACCCTTTAACTCTCACTAAACCTTAACAACACACTAAACCCTAACCCCTAAACTCATGCTAAACCTTAACAACACACTAAACCCTAACCCCTAAAGTCTCGCTAAAACTTAACAACACACTAAACCCTAACCCCTAAAATCTCAATGAACTTTAACAACACACTAAACCCTAACCCCTAAAATCTCAATGAACTTTAACAACACACTCAACCCTAACCCCTAAACTCACGCTAAACCTTAACACACTAAACAATACCCCGTAAACTCACACTAAACTTTACTACACTGAACCCTAACCCCTAAACTCACACTAAACCTTAACAACACACTAAACCCTAACCCCTAAACTCACACTAAACCTTAACAACACACTCAACCCTAACCCCTAAACTCAAGCTAAACCTTAACAACACACTAAACCCTAACCCCTAACCTCTGGCTATACCCTAACAACACACTAAACACTACCCCTAAACTCTCACTAAACCTTAACAACACACTAAACCCTAAACTCACACTAAACCTTAACAACACACTAAACCCTAAACTCACACTAAACCCTAACAACACACTAAACACTACCCCCTAAACTCTCACTAAACCTAAACAACACACTAAACACTACCCCCTAAACTCACACAAAACTTCACCACACTAAACCCTAACCCCTAAACTCACGCTAAAACTTAACAACACACTAAACCCTAACCCCTAAACTCTCGTTAGACCTTAACAACACACTAAACCCTAACCCCTAAACTCACACTAAACCATAACACACTAAACCCTAACCCCTAAACTCACGCTAAACCTTAACAACACAATAAACACTAAGCCCTAAATTCATGCTAAACCTTAACAACACACTAAACTCTAACACCTAAACTCATGCTAAACCTTAACACACTAAACCCTAACCCCTAAACTCACGTTAAACCTTAACCCTTAAACTCTCACTAAACCTTAACAACACACTAACCCTTAACCCCTAAACGCTCACTAAACCTTAACAACACACTAAACCTTAACCCCTAAACTCTCATTAAACCTTAACCCTTAAACTCTCACTAAACCTTAACAACACACTAACCCTTAACCCCTAAACTCTCATTAAACCTTAACCCTTAAACTCTCACTAAACCTTAACAACACACTAACCCTTAACCTCTAAACTCTAATTAAACCTTAACCCCTAAACTCTCACTAAACCTTAACACACTAAACCTTAACCCCTAAACTCTCATTAAACCTTAACAACACACTAAACCTTAACCCCTAAACTCTCATTAAGCCTTAACAACACACTAACCCTTAACCCCTAAAATCTCACTAAACCTTAACCCTTAAACTCACACTAAACCTTAACAACACACTAAACCCTAACCCCTAAACTCTCACTAAACCTTAACAACACACTAAACCTTAACCCCTAAACTCTCATTAAACCTTAACCCTTAAACTCTCACTAAACCTTAACAACACACTAACCCTTAACCCCTAAACTCTAATTAAACCTTAACTCCTAAACTCTCACTAAACCTTAACAACACACTAAACCTTAACCCCTAAACTCTCATTAAACCTTAACAACACACTAAACCTTAACCCCTAAACTCTCATTAAGCCTTAACAACACACTAACCCTTAACCCCTAAAATCTCACTAAACCTTAACCCTTAAACTCACACTAAACCTTAACAAGACACTAAACCCTAACCCCTTAACTCTCGCTCACATGGTCAGATCAGTGTTTTGAAGTAAATGTGTCCACACGTCTAAAACTCAGATTATCTGCAGGTTTTAATGACAAATATGATGATTTTATGTGTTTAACTGATCTAAGCTGTCATGTACTAGTTAGTGTGTTTGAGTTCTGCTCAAGAGCAATCAAAATTGTAACCACATTGAAAAGTTATAGCAGTGTTATGACTGATGGTAACAAAATAGAATGTTTATTTAATAAACAGAATTAAGACATAGGGTCACTCGAGGCAGAGGGACTGCAGCCTGAAGTCTAAGATCAGTTAAAAGTCCCAAAATGGAACAAGTTCAGTAGAAGGTTCCAGATACAGCGCAGAACAGAGTAGTACAGTTGACGTTCTCCTTCAGACACTCCCCTGGAGCTGTAGCTTATTAACCTCAGTGATTACCTCACACTGTAAACTTACCTTTTACTGGATGTCACAGTATAACTGCTCCCCTAACATGATGTTTATATCACCCGGTTTTATACTGTGTACATCACTGTCAGATCTCCAACATGCTAATATTCTTTACTTTAAACGGAAGTTAATGAAACGAGATTTCTTATTCCAAGAAATTTTGGAGCTTCTCTGTTGCTTCATGAAACTTCCGCAGGTTCTAAAAGCCCATTTTCAAAGTTGATAAAAACATAAAAAACTGAGATTTCTTTTCACAGCAGGGAACTATAATTATGTCTCCTCCTCAGGATGAGAGCTGTAATCATGCCAGCACGTTTCAGAACGCTGTTTCTGTCCAAACCAGACAGTTTCATTGTGTAGAACTGGATCATCAGGCTCTGCAGCAGGTCGAAATTCTTCAGCAGTCTCAGGAAGAACATGCACTGCTGTGCTGTCCCGCTTCAGGTCTCTGGCTATGGAGGAGTTCAGGATCTTGAATAGTGGAAACCACAAAGTCATTGATGGTCTGGGATTGATCGTTAGGGTTTATCACAGTAACAATAATGCTGTTGTGCTGCCCACTCCAACTTCATACATTTTCATATATCCACACTCCAGAAATGGCCACTTTTAGCATGTATTGGATTTGTTGGTAAACCTTGAATATCACAGCTTTTCTCCTGCATGTTGAGGTGTTAGGTGGCATAATATACTATCATACATGCTGTTTGCATTTAGTTTTGCAGTTTAAGCTGTAATTTACATTCCACAAAGCTTTCTGGTTAAACGTGTGCTTAGACAAACAAAAATTTGTGGTAACTCAACCATTATTTGGACTCGGAAGTACAGTGGGGGGAGACCCTCATTTACAATGCAACTGAGGGGACATATAAAAGTTCAAATAAGAAGCAGACATAATATATGTAATAAATTAAAAGAAATCAATTAAAAAACAAACAAGAGTGTCTTGGAAATAAAATACTCAGTAAATTGAACAGTTAACAGCTAACATCAAATAAAACAGTTACAATAAAAAAGTGAAATAAAGTAAAATAGCATAAAGGAACTAATGTCAACTAAAACCACTGCAGGCTGAGTGGGGGTTAGAAAGTTTAAACTAGAGTGATCAGAGAGCTGAATGAAGTATGTCTGTAGTGCATCAGCAGAGGCTCCTAATGCAATAAAACTCTCAGAACCTGACAGGTGATTCAGTCTATAGAGCAAATCTAGTAAGTACCATTATTTACAGAGAGCATAGATGTGATGGCACATGGCCCTATGAGCTACCAAACAACTACAGACACCAGCCAACTTTTCATAGCAGGTGCAGTGATGACAGAATCTAGTTTTTGAAGGCTGCTGGCAGATGCTTGTGTGTAAACACACCGGTATATCACCACAGTGGATAATGGGGTCTCCATGATCCGTTTCCTTGTATACATCAGGAAATCTCATCTGCAAGAGCCCCTCAAAAGTCCCACACTGTAAATACAGTGTGAAATAAGCTGAACAAAACTGGATCATCGTGAGAACGTTTATCCAAAACATACACAAAACAGAATCCAAGAAAGATAATCACTGCTACAGGTGCATTTACTGGAGTGACCACTTGATGGAGACAAAACACTTCACAAAAAGCTCCACAGGCCGAAAAGCTCAAGTTTGATTTTAAACAAGCGGATTAAATGAAAAACAAAATCAATCAATTTTTTTAAATGAATTTCATTTATGCATTCAATGCGTTTCATCACAATCAGTAATGTGATTCCAAAGTATGTTTTTTATGCAGTCAATATAAGAGTTTGTCAAAAACGGATCCTCAAATTTGCCACATTTGAGGAAAAAAAAAAATGAGGGAAGCTTATTTGGTTTACAGCGGTGTGTAAAGATTTCTGCCATCTTCAACATTCATCTTCGCCCGAGCTGTTTCTTAAAGGCTTTCAAAGACTTCGCCATCATTGGTGCCACTCCTAGCAAAAGAAAAATAGACAATGAGGAGACTGGAGGGTAAAAGCATGTCAAGAAGTAGCCCCATAAGATATAAACACTGAACTCAAATAAGTTGTTAGGTACAGTCCAGAACACAGAGCTGCGTCGCTTTGATTTAAAACTGGAGACTGAAGCACTGTTTTTTTAAACAACCAGTCTATGTTTTATCTCTTTATTTGGTTTAATGGGACCCACCAAACCTGACAACTAAATACTTCAATTTACTATGTAAACTATCCATTTTAGGATATTAGGCCTACTCACCATGCCTTCAACATCATCTAAGTGTAAAACACATTTATATTGATACAGATACGTTAATGAATGCCTAGAAATACTCATAGATAGACAGACGGATTCTTTATTGATACTAAAGGAAGTTTAGGAAGGAAATTAATTACTGTATAGGTCACCCCACTGACCAGACACACAAGAACCCCCCACCCCCAAACACAGGCCATTTAATCCTTACAAAAGGCTTTCCATGTATAATAATAGCTTGCCCTCGCACATGCCAACAACAAAAACAGCCGCTCCTTTCACCCTCACAAACAGTTAGACAACTTTAACCACAGCTTTCACAAGCCACCTCAGAAGACTAACTTAGCATAGACACAGCATTACAGACAGCCACGTCAATCCAATCCTCAAACCACTTTAATACTCCCCAAACTAAACAATAAGTATTTCTGTATTTATAACTGTATAGATCTTCTCCATTTTATCCAGATTTTTGGCAAAAAGGGTATTATTAATATCATACAAGTATATTTTGCCTTTCTTATGCTGATGGTTCATTTTTTGCCTCCAAAATTAATTTTAATTCACAGCCTTTCCTTAGTAATTCACTAATTTTAATGCATATATTCAGTTTTTGATACACATCATGTAAACAGAAAAACAGACCAAAAGAAATAGCCCAAAAATAATGAGTTGAAAAAGTGTGTGGTTCCATTGACTTACATTAACACTAAAACACACCACCTTTACTGATGGAGTTGCACAGCTGTGTAGCTCAAGACTGCCCAGATGTGCAGCTCAAGACTGCCCAGATGTGCAAACCTGAAATGAACACGTCCGTCGTTGCAGTATTGTCTGTGAAACCAAATACAGTCTCATATACACCTGCTAAGCTAATCTCCCTTCAAATGTATCAAATGAGCCTGAAGTTGATGTGCGGCCAGGCGGCTAGTCATTAGACACCAAGTCAACAGCGATATTTACTGTATTCCTCTGCTGTCCCGTCATATCCTCCCTTTCTCATCCGCTCAGAAAATAAAGTACAGGTTGTGTATTACTATGCATTGTCTTATGACTTTTTCCATCAGACCAAATTAAAATATTTGGTCTCCTGCCCTTCCCATATGCTACCACCGTCTATTTTTACTCCTCCTCCATTCTTTTTCTTTTTTGGGAGATGTTAACCTGCGTCAACTTCCTGTAACCAGCTGAACAGATTAAACCGTGGTCTGAGACTACTTCCACACCTGTTTCTTTGGTTCAGAACAAATAATGTAGGTGTAAAAAGTACCCCAAAAGAAGTGAGTAATCCAAAAGCCTGAAACATCCAAAAAAGTGTTTTCACACTGCCAATAAACTGATTCACTGATAGGTGATCTGGACTGAAATCATCTCATTTGGCCAGACAAAATTTTGGTCATTTGGTCTGAACTGTGTTCTGAGGTTATTTTGGTTCCAAATAATGTAGATAAATCACCCAAAAGAAGACAGAGCAGAATTTGTCCTGTTTTAAAGGACATGTTGTAAAGTGCAGCTCGATGTGTAAAATGTTGAATATGTGATTGGATTTATAGTTTTTCATATTGTTTTTACAATGTGGCAGTTCTTAGTAGAGGATTAGAATGTCACAACTTGTTGTTTATCATGCAAACTTCCTGAAATACTGCATTATCACAATCTGCTGTATACAGAGAATCTTGCTCAAATATTTAAAAACATATTTAGCAAACTGTGTTAGTTTGCGGGCGACTCTGATGACACTCCTGTTGGGTAAGTAAGACAGTTTTCACAGCTTGCGCTCTGTACGCTGCTTAACTTCGAAACTATTATCAGCTTGCTTCCCTTTTACTATCTTTTCATCTTTTAATGTTTTTCCAGGTAGGACAGGAAATGCAAGTTCTGCCTTTCAGCACAAGATTAGCATTAATGCGCAGATGTCAAAGCTCAGTTTCCTGTGTGTCAACCACATTTGCATATAGTGGTAAAGTGTTAGTGGGTTCAATAAACAGCCCAAAACAGACTGTCTTAATTGCTTTATAGGAATTAGAATAAATTATGTTCTATATAATAAGCTACAACCAGCCTTACTTTTATAATAAACCTTTATTTGCTTCACTTTATTATATTTAAATCATTCTCTCAACCGTGATCATCACACCTGTTATTCTGTTTAAAACGCACATATCTTGCTGCATTTTTGCCATTTTATTTTAGCAGGGTTACCAGGTCCAGTAAAAATATCCTAGAATTTACTTATAGCTGCCCACCAGGATGTCAAACTTAATAATTCTCTCCTGCAGCTGCAGTTTCAAACTTGCCAAAGTTGGTAGGAAATCCGAGCACCTGGCAACACCAATGTTGGACACTTCACCAATGAAAAGCGAAAACATGCAATTCCACACCATTACCTGCTTGAGCACAACAAGTAACTATCACATATTGATAAAATCTTTCCATCAACAATAGAGACCTTAAGGGATATAACACAAACATGGAAAAGAAGTTGCCCATCCCCACCACCTTATTTCTTTTTAAAACAGACAACAGAGAATGACCTTCACTCACTTTTGATCTTTCGTGGGTCTGGACACTGGCTGGATCCTGAACTGGTGGGCTCACTGAAGAAGGGTCTTCCTTTACTCTCATGACTCTTCCAACTGAGAATAAAGATCACGGAAACACAAACGACATCGTCGTACTGGCATCACTTCATAAACAACATGAGCTTATGCAGCTTACATAATTTCACTTAGACCGGATGTCTCAAACTACCAGAGCTTAAGATACTTACAATTTAACCTTAAGATACTTCAAAACACCTGCATGAACAAGTATCACAATATTTTATATTTTTCTAAGACTCAGTAAGTTGGAACAGACTAAACTGAGCTTGTAGAGACAAGTTGTGAGCTAGTCTGTTTTAGTTCCAGATTTCTACAGGATGCCTCAGCAGCAGCACTACATCTTACAGGAATGCATTATACAATAAACAGCTGCCGGATTTCTCCAAGTACAAATCCGCCTAGAACAAAACAGGACAAAAACTAATAAAATACTGAGAATATTACACAGAACTACAGTAAGTGTTATCTTCTTGTGTTCATAGTATACCATTTATTTCAAATATAAAATACATAAATTATATCACTATACTTCAAGACATTTTCTTTTCAAGACTAAGCTTCTTTTCAAAGCTGAGATTTAAGAAGTTGGATGAGAACATAGGACCTGTAGTAGTAGTAATAATAATAATAATAATAATAATAATAATAATAAATACTGTAACATATTGACTGTTTTACAAACTACAATAAACCTTATTAAACAGGACTAATTGTGCTCACACTGTAATAAAACAAATTGTTAGTCAGTGTTCTATAAGTATTGACAATATCCACAGAAACAGAACCACTGGCTTTTTTAAAGAACCCTGAAGGACCATCTTTAATAGTGTGGTTTAGTATACTTTACATACTGAGGGTTCTTTGGAGCAATGCTACAGAAGAACCTCCATCAGTTCTCCCTAAAGTGTGAGAAATCATATACCACATACCTTTTACAAAAACAAGCATAAAAAAATAAAGAATAACAAACAAGACTATATGCTAGTTTTAGACTAAATATATTTAAGCCATATAACAAACAAGCAAATAAACAAAACTGTATACTAGTTGTATACTGTATACTAAGCCATATTATTCTTTTGAGTTTTTCTTGTGTGTGTGTGTGTATGTATATATATATATATATATATATATATATATATATATATATAGAGAGAGAGAGAGAGAGATAGAGAGAGAGAGATTGTCCACTTTTGTCATCTGTTGATCACAGGTCATCAGGTGCACTGACTGAAGCTTCTGTTAGCATTCATTTTATTGCGAGCCTCAGGAGGCCGACCTCAAAACCACTGAAACTGACAGTACAGTTAGCACTAGTGCCAGACAGATCTGGTCAGAACTGACCTGGGTTTGCCGATGGGGTGAGGGAGCCCAGCTCTGGCAGTGCTGTGGAGTTCCTTCTGGATGCGTACATTTCTAGGTGGCTTGGCAGCTGAATGAATAAATGCCATCTTTACCTGTCTTCCTGAGGAGGAGTTAAAAGAACAGCACAGCTGGGAACGCTTCAAGGAGACGTTTAACACTAGCATAGCAACGTCTTTCAATGGGCTACACCCCATTTAACAGGAGAGGTTTCTCTGTTACAGCATATGAACAATGTGAACATGGAAGACTGAATTTCTCTCCTCATCTTTCCTAAAAAGCTAAATCTGATCTTTGTAGCTGATGTAGGTAAACACAGATACATTTTCTAAACATACTGTTCTCACACCAGTCTATACATAAAATACAGATACTGCAAAAACAACCCAATTACAATTCATTGTTTTCTGAGGTTACAAAATTGTGAACACATAAGCAAACCATTTTAAACATGCCCATAAATATCTGAGCATCACGATCATGCCGATCAATAATATTCATAGAATTATTTTAGTTCATATTTTTTACCCTTATTTCCACAATTTATCACTTTTTTAAATGAGAAAAATTAGTTTGTACTGTTAAATCTTTATAACTTAAACTGAAAGGAGGCTAAACAATGCAAAAATGAGGTGCAAGTAAAAAGTATACATTGTGGTAATGAAAAAATTGCAAATTGCTATTTTGTTAACCATATGTTTTAATAATTAACTTTAAAAACCTAGTCCAACAACAGTGCACAAATAGTGGAAAAAAATTAAATGATGCTGTTCTGTCTTTTGTGGAAACAAGAATCCAGTCACTTATATTGGAAAATGTTAATAAAAAGCAATTTAAAGTCAGTTGAACAATTCAGATTCACTTTTAATTATTCACCCATACATACTGTGTATTGTTTATACATCAAACCTTGTCCATTTAATTCATAAGGTTGGGGTCCAGATCAGGAAGGCGAAATTACACACAGAAAAATGTGCTTGTGTTATCCATAATCTGCTGGCTGAAATGTAAATACAGTGATTCAGAGTGGTTTGGTGTAAATTGGTTTAGATTTCTTCACAGTGTTGGTGACGATAACCAGGGGTCACCATGTCTACAACACAAATACGCACATTTTTTTACAAACCAAAACCACCAGTGAACCTACATGCATCTTAAAACACTGTCTCAAACATCACACAGCGTATATATAGTTTCCGTCATCTGTAAAGGAGCTTTTACATGTGGATGTCTGGTTCCTATCACCACCACTGAGAACAAATAGGACCATGCTGAGCATTTCACACCAAGCCACTCTGAATGACTGTATACATTTCAACCATTTAATTATACAGACATTTTATAAAACCACTGCTTTAATATCCATTCACTGTATCCCTTAATTAGCCACTATTGATATTATGAAGGCTAAAGGTCACATGCTAAAACCTGCAGCTCTTCTAAAGTACCCACTACTCACATGTACTTGACAGAACAGCTGGGTTATGAATTTCTGATAAAATTGCCAAAACCTTCCTTTAAGTAAGTGAGCAGTAGAAGCAGCTGTGGATCATGTAAAGTTACACTGAGATGCCAACAGGTGTTTTGAAATGCAGTCACTGCCCACAGCCCAACCAAAAGGTCATCTGGGGGTAGGGCTTTTATAAAGGGGGCTGGGCTGACAGGTGAACCAGAGTGCCACATACTTCACCTTCTGGGTGACAAAAAAGTGTGAATGCAAGACAATTACCTGGAATGCAAGGCCAACCGGACCTCCTCCTCTTAGATGATTTTTAACATTCAAGTCAAGTCAGATAGGCAGTGTAGTGACAACCATTTTGATATAATTTCCTGTAAATGAGGCTTTTACAAGCATTAAAAGGGCTCACATATTTCTTTTTTTCCCTTGAAGTCTATTTTTAACGTCTACCAAAACCAGTCATAATTCATTTTATATGCCCATTTTCCAACCTCCCTTTATCCCCTACAATGAAACAGGCTGTTCTTCTTGCTGTGCCTTTAGGACTAATATGCAAATTAGCTCTAAAACGCTGTTTATAAATGAGTGAGACTGAATAAGTGGCCCTACATTGTTTGAAAAAAAGCTAGACATGACAAGGGCCCTTACATTTCAGTTCCACCACTGTGAATAACTGACTTAGCAAATTTCTTTAGACTAGAGCATTTCACACAGAACCTCTCTCTGAATGACTTAATGCCTAAATATTAACTGTACCCATTGAGCAGTTCTACTGAATATGCTCATATTATTAGTATAGTAATAGCTTAACTAGTATTAATTTCAGACTCTGTTTAAACACATAACTACTTCAATTAAGCTGATTTAAGTAGAACAAAAAAACTCAAACAAGAAGCCGAATGTCAGCACCAGATCATAACTGCGAGAAACAGGAAAATCTGAACATAAAGCTTGCAAATAAGAAGCAGACCTTAGCCTCATAATTTTAATGCTGGTGCCATTTTTGATAAGGAGACTTAAGCAGTCAAAATATCCGACCTGGAGCTACTTATACATTTCAACAAGGATTCTTCTGTTTCTGCGTCGTCCAGCTGGTTCTATAGCCGATTTCAAGCTGCGACAGTGTGAAAACATGAAATTTTAGTTACTCTCTGCAGCGAATGTGTGTTTTGTTCTGTTCTGGACTACTGTAGAAATATGGAGGCCTTACATGACAATCTCTGGAGGACAAGCTGCTCCTATGTAGAACTGAACGCTCCTTCTAAGGTAATGAAACCCTAAAATTTGTAGTTAAAAGTAAGCTAATTATATACTAATGAAAATATAGTCTCATATATCATATTCCATTTCCAACAATAGCGCCCTTCTAAATCTTACACACTCCTCCTATAACCTCACGTCAAATCTATTCATAGCCTGAGCAGGCAGACTGGTAATATTTATGAGCTATCTGGCACATCTTACCATGATAACAGCTGCGCAGGAGCCAAAAGGAAGGCATAGAGACATTGGTTTTCCAATTAAACACAGCATCTTCTATTTAGTGAAGATTTCCATCATGTTGCTCCGTATGATGAGACAACATGTGAGCTATTAGCTGCACAGTGCACTTGTTTCTTCCACTTAATAATTAAATATTGTCATGATCCAGTTATATTAGATCAACATGCTGTTCTATGACTGTGAACAATTCTTATTCAGTATGTTTCTGTTTACAACTTCACAATTTATTTATGCATTAATAAAAAAAAAAAAATAAAAATCAGTGGACTTGCCCTTAGAAAACAAGCGCGTACATGTGAAGGCAATACAACCGGGGGCGCAAGACCCAATCCCCTGACAGTTACCTTTGGGTTTCCCTGAGTGAGCCATAACAATGCTTTTGGTGAGCTGCTGAAGTTTGCGCTCTCGTTCCTCGAACAGTCGGAGGTACAATTCTTTCCAGGACTCGTACTCCTCCAGCTGAGCGTTCCTGAAGTCCTTCTGGCAGTGCCTCTCCCACAGGTGATCAGTCACTCCTATGTAGACCTGTGGGACAAACATGTGAGGGAAAAGAAAGTACATATCACTGGGGGCAGCTGTAACTGCAAGGATAGTGTTAATTTACAAGGTCACCAAGAGGCAGTCCATACCCGTGCACAAATATCCTCTGCTCTGAATCCTGTCTTATTTCTGGGAAAATGGCTAGTTAGACCATTTTAGGCCAAATACAAATAATTATTCTTGAAGGCTGCAAATACATTGAGCTCACAGCAAATCTCACCCAGTTCAACAAATTACAGTGTGTAATTCAGAGGTCTCAAACTGCTGGCCCCTCAACCCATCACATATTTACAAAAACCCTTTTTTCTATTTTTCTGCTGTGTATTTATATTTGATGGGTAGATTTACTTCACCCACCAGTTCCTAAGTCCAGCATTAGCTATACAATATCAGCTCAATTTCCGTTTGAGACAGATTACAATCCTGTCTGGCATAGCAAGTTGGTAGATCCACCTTTGCAAGCTAGATTGGAATTGTTTTAGCTCTCTGTACATTGCGTGAGGGTGTGCCAAGCTTGTTGGTAGGGAGACAGTAATGATTGTGTTACTAGATGATGTCACCTCATAACAGAATTGTAACAGCTGAAATTTCAACTAAGCACTTCAAGGCAGCTGAGAAAAGGGATCACTGTGGAAGAGAGTTTCTCCTGTTGGCCTGTACTTTGCAGAACATACACATGCAAAATAAGCTACAACACACTAAAGGAAAGAGGAAAAAAAAACATGAGTATAATAGGTTCTCTTTAAAATTCCAACATATTTAGCTTACAATCATACGTCAAACATTAGATGAAAAGCTTATCAGTAGCTGCTAAAAATTAAATGATGTTGTTGGGAGGTTAACAAACTCACATATAAGACCTACAATTGAAACAATACTCACATGGCAAGGACCGCCTGAATGAATAAATGCCAAGACTGCCAAACGCCACACCTACTATTCATACATTAGCCGTACTGGCCTTATTTGATGACACTGTTCCTTACAGGGTTGCACTCTTCGATCCGTAGAAGCTGCTCTGGTGTACAGCGCTCTAGCACCGGCTCCAAAATTTCAAACGGCACACCTCCGATCTCATAGAGCGCTGCAGAGCGAAGAGGAAAAAAAACCTTTGAAATGAAATCATCACTTAAACTATACGAGCACCAGCATAGAGAACTCACAGTCTATGTTGTTCTGCAGTGTCCGGATACACTGCTGGTACAAGGTCATCATGGTGGGAAGATACACAACCTTGTTCCCAGAGTACACCTGCATCTTCTTGTTTAGCCGTTGGCCGGTAAACACCGGAGCCTCCTCACAAACATCTGCAGGCCTTTCTTCCACTGAACGAATGAAAGGTAGAATATTTCAAACATACATTTGTAAATAAACAATTTATTTTTTGGAAAAGACAGGAAAGAATAAATGGCTTCAGAGTAATTCTGGGCAAAATTACTCCACTAACAGAAGGTCCATTATTTAAGTGTCTTGAAAAGCTTGAAAAGCGCTTTATAAATAATTACTATTATTAAACACAAAGTTGCCAGTCCATTAGGTATGCCTGCAATGTAGGTGCACTAAGGTTACATTTTTTAATTTTATTGTATGTACATTTCTTATTTATTGATTTGATTTATTTTCTGCATTTTTATTACACTTTACATTTTATTTGCTGAGTTTAAATCTGGGGTGGGTTAACATGAATTATAAAATGTGCCATAACAGGTGACATTTGATGTTCTGTGCATCAAATGTGTTAATGTCTTAATGTGTTAACTGTGCATTTGAGTGTTAATGCACAGTTTATTAACACCTAAACTTTGCATACAACTAAATTCGTAAAGGATTTTTTAATCTAATAATATGAAAAATTGGCTGTGACTCAATATAGTGAACAACCACGTCCGATACTACCCACTGAACAAATTCAACTGTACTGTGCTTTAATACTTTGTACATTTAATTTGCAGTCAAAACAATCACAAAGTCAATTTACTTTTCTGGAGACATTTCTGAGGCAATTAGATCCAAGGTATTTTATTTGCATGAGAAAATAAAAAGTCAAAGTGAAAAAATAGAATTTCTAAAATCTGATTAAAAGCTACAGAAAAAATGTGAGTCCTAACAATGATCTGGAAGACCCGGTAGACCACCAACACTGTCCCCATCAGATAAACAGCACAGAAAGCTTTCTTTGAGAAAGAGAGAAGAACATCAAGCTGCCCTCTTGCTCCAGATCTGAAAACACCACAGGTGTTTCTGTCCATCTTGCTACTGTGAGAAGACAATTCAACTCTATGGGATGTGTTGCTGTGAAGAAGCTCCTCACTGAGAAAAGGAGACACATCCAAGAAAGCAGCTGCTGGTGTTCTCAGAACAATAGACTGACCACCCCAGAGTCCAGACCTCAACACCACTGAATGTGTTTATTTTTCTTCAACATCTATCATGGTGGAAAATATTAAGTGAGTATAGTTACTATAAATTAAATTAATTAAGTACTTAAGATTTTTTTTTAGATAAATGAAGTTAGAACTCACCTGTGCTCTTTGTGAAATACTGATACTGAGACAGATCTTCACACTCGGGGGAAATCAGGGGGAGCGGAACATTGAGCAAGTCCATCATGGATCCCTTTGGAGCCTAGACGCAATGAAATGCATCAAATTAGAACCTAAAAGATCTAAACTAGCTCAACATCTCCCATAGCTACCATTGTATCTGGGGTCTCTTTTACAGCCTTGCTTGACTTGATTCCGGGGACACATAATTTGGCGTCTCCTTTCTGGTCTATCTTCAAACGTTTTGAATCCTTATCGTCACATGACTTCTTCTTCCGTTTGGAAGCCCTGAGGTCGTAGCTCAGGTAGGCCTCAAAAGACATTGAGGGCGTTTCAAAGTCTTCACTCTGAGGGTCCTTCTCAACATCGGCTGACCTTGGCTTTCTTTTCTTCTCCTTTTTGTGCTCCTTTTTGAAGAGGTCTCTCTTCTTTTTGTTCTTTCTCTCAGAGGAAACTTCTCTCTTCAAAGAACCCCTTGTGGATCCATGCTTGTTTGTTATGTCCGAAACTTTCTTTTCAGTCTTTTTAAGCCCGGCCTTTTGCTCTGCATGGCAGTCACTGCTTGGTTTTTCTTTGTACTTGGAGTTTTTTTTAGAGGTTGGCGACGCATGCCTCAGATCAAAGTCTTTTCTTTCGCCGTCTGTGCCACCTCTTGATTTGTCGACAGCTTGTGTTGTTTTGTTCTTACCATGAGTGTTCTTTAAAGGTTTGCATTCAGAGCTGGAGCTCTCATTTCTGGGCCTCCTTTCAGAGCTGCTTGTATTCTCTGATGTCTGGATGCTTTCTTGAGCTTCAGGCTTGGACGACTCCTTCAGAGGTGGAGGACGAGGCTGTGTATCACTGAAGTTCAAAACATGACAAACATGAATCACTACACCAAATACAACCAAATACAAATAACAACAAATAAAGAGAATTAAGTTGGCTTGACAAAAATTAACAACCGCCTGGGATACCACAGCAAAACCTGAGCATAGAGGTGGGCAATATGGCAAAAATACTATATCAAAATACACAAACTGCACTACAATATTTAGTTTTTCTAAGATTTAAGCTGGGACAGACCAAATAGAAAATAGTAGTTCCTTATAATAAAAGTATAAAGTATAATAACAATAATAATAATTCTATTAGTGTGTTTTGATTTAACTGTTTGCTAACCCATACCTTAGCAATCGCACAAGATAGCATAGTAAGGGCCCAGCAACCCAAAATGCAACATAGCAAATGCCTAAAAACACCTAAGCAAGCACCAGTTTAGGACAGCATAAGCAACCAACTAAGCAACCCCAGCAACAAACTGGAATACCACAGCAATGAAGCAATACTTTAGCAACCACCTGGGATTTTTATATAAACTTTTATATAAAATTTTAACATTAAGCAATGTTCTGAAACGTTGAAGTTAATTTATGAACTTCCCTTCTAGTTAAGTTCACGCATTAAAACACCACCACTGGATTGGGCCTTCAGTACCTCGAGGAATCTTTCGGAACCAGCTTTTTCCATTGATGGACTAATGTTTTGGCCACTTCTCCAGCGTCATTGTGCTTCCGAAAGGAGTTCACTACTTTACCAATTCCAGTCTCCTGCATTAATGACAACAGAATGTTTTAATCGCTTAAAACCATAAACAGAAAGACTTTAGGTATTATCATAATGAAATAATCTCTTACAGCAAGAATATCAAGTGTTATGTCCAGTTGTTGTAGCTTCTTCAAGGTTTTGAGCAGCTGAAGCAGAAAAAAAAAATAGATTTCATCCTTATACACAGATGTGACAACTGTGAGCCAGTGACAATATCAGTATTTGAATATAATCGGCAAATACACAACCACTTATAAAACATAGAATCAGGGACAACATGTACCTGGCATTTATTTTTAAATCTAACACTTACTTTAAATGCAGTGAAAGTAGAATTTAAAATTCTGGTAAAACCTTTGCAGAATAGGTTAATTGTTCGGATATCGAAATTGCAAATTGAAAGAGTGCAATTTTCATTATGGACTATACTATTAACACTGTTTACTTAATTATTATTTAAGCTTAAGAATAATAATAATCTAGAATTAAACTGCAGTTACTATAATAAAATGTTGATATTTTCTTTAGGGCTACTTTGTTAAGCATTGAGCTGCCAATGCTGTTTAAAATCCAATATGATCATGCATCCCTGACACAGAGACATAATGTCTAGAAGTGCAAAATTTTGAATTAATCAATTTTTCATCATTTTGGAGCCCACCAAACTAACACTTACCAGTTAAGGTAAAACCCAGCCTGCTCCATCACTACAAAGCCTGATTTGCTGAGCAAACAAGAACCACAGTCTCTATGTATGGACAAAACCTCATTTGCAGCTACTCCATTTGCAACATGCTATAAATGGGCAGTGCAACACCCACATACGTTGAAAAAGACCAGCCAGGCATATGTGGGGGGGGGGGAAGAGTCACATGTACTCAGGAATCTTCATTCAGCACATACAAAAAAGTCCCAGAACAAATTTACAGACGGATACAAACCTTCAGTTCATTATAGTAATTTAATAGAGCTTACAGCCTAACTAATCACCTCCCGCCTTCCTAATTCTTTTCCCTCAGACTGACAGACAGCCAACAGGAGAGACAACTGCAGCAGTATTTTTAGCCTAGAACCACTTAAACCCCAACCCCCTCTAACATGCCCCCACTCAGCAGTAGCAAAAGGCAGGCCACCTGCAAGAGAGTAGGCTGACGAGCCGAATGCAGGCCCCACAAGCTCATCAGTGAATTAAAGTCACTGAACAGTCTACAGCAAAACGGAGAAAACAAATCTGAGATTATATTACTCCTATAAACAGAAACTACACCAAATATTCTTTTAATACAATAAATTAATGGTTAATATGTTCATTCACAGTGATATGTAGATAATTCAAAGTGGTTTTATGTGAAATACCCTGCTCTAGAGATACTTGAGTCGAAATTGCTAACAGTGGTGGTGACAGAAACCAGACATCCACCTCTAAATCCACCTCACAGAAAGTTATTACATGAAATGGTTATGTTATGAATAAGCTGCCTGAGACACTGTATTTTAAACAATAAATTAATTCATACATTCAGATAGCTGGGAAGCATTATATATATATATATATATATATATATATATATATATATATATATATATATATATATATATATATATATATATACATATATACATACACACACACCTTCTAGCAATTGCTAGAAGGTTGCCATGGTATACAGTGGTACAGGGTTCACAAGCCTTTGCTAGATTTAGAAGAAAAAGAATGGAACTCTGGGAGGAACAAGGGATGAATAAACAACAAATAGAGAAGTGCGGGTCCGCATGTCTGTGGATTAGAGGTTGAGGACTTGCCCTCAGTGAGTACATGCAGTTTGGGTGCACTCGAAAGTGAATAGGACTTTATGTGGAAATAGAGGGATGGACAAAAAGACGACAGACAAGTGCGGGTTTGCCCTGAATCAGTCTGCGAAACTCTCCACTCCTATCAGGAATCTACGCTTTGTGATGCACAACAATGTCTATCATTGTGCTGTAGACATGGTGATCCCTGGTTATCATCACCTCCACTGTAAAGAAATCTTAACTATTTCACACCAAATCACTCTGAATGACTTGTTTCTTGTTAAGAAAAAATATCAATCAAGTCAATATATCTAAAGCACAAAACTTTGTAATGTATGTAGGAATATTATAAGAGTATTTAACAGACTTTTATTTTACTTTCTTCAGGTAATTAAAGCTAAGCAAGCTAAACTATTTAACAATATACAACAATCTTAACATGCTACCATTTTACAGTATGGAACTGTTTTTTCCTTTCACGATTAATAGGCTTCAGTTTTTTCCTTCAGGTATCTGAACTAGTCTGGTTTGCTGCCCCTGAGACCACTTGCACAACAAAAACTTTGTAATGTTTTTCACTAGTATCAGTTTTCTACAAAACTAATAAATACGCCAGAACTAGAATGTTTAAAGTGCCATTTTTAGAATCATCACTACATAAATGGTGACATAAGCTAGATAAGAAGCCAAATTAGATGCTGGATAACCAAATCAAAAAGATTAATAAATTATGGTTGTGCTGTCCTGCCTTGTCTCAGGTAAATGGCAAATGAACTTGAACCTTCATTCTATTGTTTCTCCAATCACTCAGATTCAGGAATGGCTGATAGTATTGAATCAGGTTTCTTTACAGTTTACAACACAAATACAGAGATTTTATTTACTATCTAAAAGCACCATCAACCCACACGTGTATTCTGTGGATTATATCGAATGTTATTTCGAAATGAAGTATATAAAATAAATCAAAAATAATTTACCGCAATTAATTTAGAGGCGTTTCTGCCGTACAGCGTGCATCTGTCCGCTTGTAAAGTGTAAAAAAAAAACCTTTTTTAGCCCATAATCCATCTCTCCGAGACAAAGCTAAACTTTAGGTGCTTCAAGAGGTGGACGTTCGGTTCTCATTGCTACGGCTGTGAAGAGTTCGGATCCGGAATTCCCCCTTTAAGTTCTCGTTTGGTTTATTATGATATTTCGCACTCTGTGGCTGAGGGCTTTAAACTCCGCTCTTAAACTGGTGTGTTTGTGGCGGTATGATGAGAAGAAAGATACCGTGTGCGCCTCGGTGCTCTCTTTCAGCTGGAGTTTCAACTGTAACACTCTCTTCGCGTCTGCCGAAGCCATGACGAACGTGTTGCCTTTAACGTACCCACAAGAAAACCTCTCCAAATCCAGCCATCATCTTTATATGGGGCGGAGCCGTGAACCGGCGAACTAGTTCATCTTAATCACCGTGAAAAACGACAAAAAGGAATAAATGGCTAAAAGCTAGTAATGCGTATATATTTTCACTTGGGTCTCTGGCTGTTAGCACAGTATGCTAACTGATCACTCGCGTTAGCTGAGTTATGTTAGTCCAGTAGGATGGGGACAGGCTTTGTAGACCACAATGGCTTAAAATGATATAAAATAAACTATCCACCAATTCTGCTTTTGACTAATTTGTTGTTGATAACTTAGCTAGCTAGCTCACTTAGCTTTAGCATTTCTTATAAATATATTACTTTTACGTTGTTCAATTTAACTCAGAGCGAGTAAAAGTCATCCTGCTGTTTGTGCTTAATTTACTCTGTTCAGGTTATAACCTGCTTTGTGGTTGCTCACTCTATCATTTAGCTCATGCAGTATTAACATTTCTTATTCCTAAAGTCCCACAAACTTAGAGGAACTGTAAAAGAAGTTTATTTCGAACATTTGTTGACTTTGATTGATGGATGGATTGTTTCATTCATAGTGTTTATTTAGATTGAATAAAACCCTTTAAGTTAGCTACATTGTTTGCTACCACAGCAAACCAGCCCAATTACTTTTCCAATAGATGCTGGATTCCCTGCAGTTCTACAGAGAACTTAGTAGTAGTACTTATTAGGGCTTATCTTGGCCTTAGCATGAATTTAGTGCCACTGTTTTGTAGGCCAGTAGAGCTTTAGACTACTTTCTCTTAGCTATCAGACCTACACTCCTAGAAAGTGGTTCTTTAGTTGAGAGAAACTACTGTTAAAAGCTTGCTCTATAGAATACAACACATTAACCAATAATCTGAAGAACCATTTAAACAAAGCAAAGGTTCTAAAAAGATACATTAACTTTATTAAAGAGCCTTTGAAGGACAATCTTTAAGGTTCTGTCTACATCCAGAGTGAGCTGGTCAAGAGCATGGGGACCTACTTCCTCTCAACAGTGAATGAAAGCAGCAGATCTCTCATGCTGTGTTTTATGGCCTATTAGAATAGGGGGGTCTTGCTTCACTCTTCCCACCGGGACAGAGGAGGAGTTAGCTGCCTGGCACTCTTTACTGACCACTGGCACTGCGTCTCTCTCTCTCTCTCTCTCCAGCACACCAACTTGGAGGTGCAAGTTCTTCCTTACCAGCACCTACTTCATCTCAGCACAGGTAGGCCAGATTTACACTATTGCGTACTGTTTAGGAGATCAGAAGGAGCCATTTCTTTATTAATTCAGCCATTGTATTTATTTCAAACACACCTATTTGAAGAACTGATGGACACTAGATTGGTAAACAAGTGGATATGTAGGCAACATTCCAGTAATGTTGTCCAGTAATATTGGCAGACATTCCAATAATGATTGAATGTTTATTTAATGTGTTTCAGAATAAGCTGTCTTCAGCTATCTGATAGTGTTACTTTTTCCCTAACCCCTCTCCCAGATACGGTTTAACCATAGATTAACTAATTAATCAATGTAGTTGATAATGCATGTAATTGAGGACATTTAGATTTTACAGTTACACATAAAAGTAAGCAGTGTGAATGTACAAAGAATATAGCGAGTGTCCATGCGGCTGCAGGCCATGACACAAAGACTATAAAAGGAACTTAAGGCCAGAGCTATCCAGCGTTGCTATTCCTGGATGTGGTTGTGATAAATCGTGACAGATGGAGAGACAGGAATGTGACACGCTACCATGCGATAACAACTCCTAAGAGTAAGTTCTGCTCTTTGTGCAAAGGGCTACATAAGTGGTATTTGGGGCACTTATAGGATAGACCACATATTTGCATGCCGGATTATTATATTGTGGTAAGCCAATGTTTTTTATAGGGCCCATGTAAAAAAACAAAGTGTCCTCACTTTTTAAAAACAAAAAGAGCACAAACGTTTTAAGCTATGCAATATCTAGTCCAAATAGTGCAAAATGAGCTGTAAATGTCACAAGACAATTCCATATCAGCCTATTAAGCCTACAGCAGTTTAGTGCCAGCCATTCTTGCTAAATACTGCTTTTTGAATAAGTCGCAGTTAATTATTTTCAAATGAATTGTCTTTTACCTTGAGCACCTTAATTTTTTGTATCTGTCTTTGCACATGTCTTTCTGAGGTGCCAGATCTCAGGACGGCATAAGTCTTATTATTTATCATAATAAAATGTTTTCTGTGTTTGTGTGAAGTGCTTTGAATTGCAGATGTGTATAAAAAAGCTATACAAACAAACTTGCCTTGCCTTACATATCAGACACAGTAGTAATAAATTTTTAATTAATTAATTAAATGGGATACAGAGAGTTTGGAACGTGATCACATATTTTATTTGGTGTATTAAAGCTCACAAATGTCATAAATGTACTTTAAGGAAAATGAAGGTGCAAGGAGAATGTAGGATATGGGCCCTTTAGTGCTGTTTCTTGGGACCCACAGCACTGCACAGTGTCAAGTCTTCCCACCTGATCCATCATAATCTGATTTTTAAACTCCTCACTTTTGCTAACTCATGGAAACTGTTGCTGTGGGTCATCACAAAAAAAAGATTACTTTCCAGGTGAATTGTAGTAATTTAGTTTTCACTCAGTTTTAATATAAAAAAAACCCATTAAAACCCTGATGTTAAGACAGGGTCTGTAGAGTCATTATCTGGTTTAAAGGGCATGTAACCTATGTTTTTTGTGTATTTTATATTTCCCCACTAAGGACCAAAGCATGTTAGTGAAGCGGAGCAGCAGACATTTGCTCCAGATTTTCTATTTACTGCTCCATGCTTGCTCCCCATTTACATGTCAAAGAAACTGCCCTTCTCTTGATGGAATGTAGACCATTGTGTAGTGAAAAGTGTTTTGTTGTACACATGTTTTCTTCAGAAAGTTTAGGCTTGATGGCCCAGTCATAGTCTAGAAAACTGTAAATGGTTAACAAACACACATGCATTCACCACAATCTCACAATGTAGTTCGGCTGAACAGTTCTGAAAATCACAGACAACTTTTAATGTTCATGTAGTAATGTATCAAACACAGCCATAATTCATTTGTACATGGGACAATTTCCCACCCTAGAGTTAAACAGGCTGTTTTAGTTCCTGTGTCTTTAAGCTTGATATATGTAAATGATATCTTTTCTGATTGGCTCCCATGTTCTACATTCTAAATGTGGCCTGGGTTAAAACACTTAATATAACCACAGTGTGAGTGGGTGGAACTAAGCTGCTGTCAACTGAATTGGAGGATGTAAAGGTGTTGATTCTTGTGACAGGTGTTGTAAAAGATGTTGATTTTTGTACATTTTAAATGAGCTGTTTTTGCAGCCTAAGTTCCACATGTGGACTGTAAGGAAAGATGAGCACATTTTAAAAGTTGTACATGGTAATACAAAATTCCGTTTTTCATTATATGGGCCCTTTAAGCCCTAAAATACAAAGTAGCCTTGTGTGTTGTTTAAAAGACTATGTACTGTTTTCTTATTTTCTTAGTTCTTGCATAAAAATGCAACATATTAATTTACCTGTCCTGATTTAGCACCAGTGAAAGCCTTGTAAGATCTTGAGACAGTAAGCCATCAATGTCTCTGTTCTGAGAAGTGTATTTGTAATATCAAAGCTTTTTTCTGTCACATTTTGTCACCATTTATTAATATATTTATTTATTTACTCAGGTCTTGGCTGTGACCAGCTGCTACAGTCATGGCACCCAAAAAGAACAAGGCCGCTAAGAAGATCAAAGCAGACATCAACGAGATGACGATCATGGTGGAGGACAGCCCAATCAACAAAATCAATGGGCTGAACACCCTTTTGGAAGGAGGCAATGGGTTTAGCTGCATCTCGACGGAGGTCACCGACCCCGTCTATGCTCCCAACCTCTTGGAAGGCCTCAGCAACATGAGACAAGAGAGTTTCCTGTGTGATCTGACAGTGGCAACCAAGTCCAAGTCCTTTGATGTCCACAAAGTTGTGATGGCCTCCTGCAGTGAATACATCCACAACATTCTTAAGAAGGACCCGGCCATTCAAAAAATCGACCTCAATGATCTATCTCCGGTAGGCCTTGCCACAGCCATCACCTATGCCTACTCCGGAAAGCTGACCTTATCGCTGTACACCATTGGCAGTACGATTTCCGCAGCCATGCACTTGCAGATTAACACGCTAGTAAAGATGTGCAGTGACTTCCTCATGCAGGAGATCAGTGTGGAAAACTGCATGTACGTGGTTAACATCGCTGACACGTACAACCTAAAGGAAACTAAGGAAGCAGCTCAAAAGTTTATGCGCGAGAACTTCATCGAGTTCTCAGAGATGGAGCAGTTCCTGAAGCTCACCTATGAGCAGATCAGCGACTTCTTAACAGATGACTCCCTTCAGCTGCCGTCTGAGCTCACAGCCTTCCAGATTGCCGTCAAATGGTTGGACTTTGATGAGAAGAGACTGAAGTATGCCTCTGACTTGCTGACGCACATTCGCTTTGGAACCATCTCTCCCCAGGACCTGGTCAGCCACGTGCAAACTGTTCCCAGGATGATGCAAGACCCTGAGTGTCACCGCCTTTTGGTGGATGCCATGAATTACCACCTGCTGCCATACCAGCAGAACATCCTGCAGTCTAGAAGAACCAAAGTCCGTGGTGGCCGAAGAGTACTGCTTACTGTGGGTGGACGGCCAGCTTTGACCGAAAAGTCCCTCAGCAGGGACGTTCTCTATAGAGACGAGGACAACATTTGGAACAAGCTGACCGAGATGCCTGCTAAAAGCTTCAACCAGTGTGTGGTTGTGTTAGATGGCTTCCTCTATGTGGCTGGGGGTGAAGACCAGAATGATGCCAGGAACCAAGCAAAGCATGCTGTCAGCAATTTCTGCAGGTAAGTGGTATCATCTGTGACTGTATTTATATAAACAACAATATCTATCTACAACAATAATCCGTAGTAATTGAACCACCCCTTTTTTTTTTTACATTTTATTCTCCCTTTTATTCACCTCACCATATCTGAGCACTACAGTTTGACAAACTACAGTAGTTCTACAATTACAGAAAGCAGTTTATCTGTTTTTCTCCATACTTTATTACCTTGTGCTCTAGTGGTCAGGACCCCACAGGACCACCACAGAACAGATGTCATAATGAGTGGCAGGTCAATCTCAGAACTAGAGCGCGAGTGGATCAGACACCCGCTGGTGTTTTTAAACATTGTGTCCACTCCCTGACCACTCTATTAGACACTTGTGCCTTGATGGTCTACCTAGTAGATGTAAAGTCAGAGAGTATAGCTCATTTGTTAGTTAGTTTGTGTTGGTCATCCTCTGATCCTTCATCAATAGTCACAGGATGCTGCCCACAGGAAACTGTTGGCTAAATCGCTTTGGTTGGTGGATTATTCTCAGTTTAAACTCCAGCAGTACTGCTGTGTCTGATCCACAGCAGTGCTGAGAACCACACAAATAATACCTGCTCTGTGGTGGTCTTTTTGGGGTCCTAACCATTGAAGAAAAGGGTAACAAAGTATACCGAGAAACATGTGGACTACAGTTTGTAAGTGTAAAACTACAAAGTGCCCTTATATGGTAAGTGGAGCTGAAAAAATGGACAAAGTGTGGTTATGGCTGTATGTACGTATATATTAATGTTGTATCTGTCTAGTTAAATCTATCCACTCCTTTCATAGAAAAAGAAATTCTATGTTCTTTTATTCAGTTATCACAATTTTTAGTAATATGTTTAAATCACATAAAGAATATGAATTATGTATATTTTTGTAATTGAGGTTGAGGCAAATATATGTAAATAAAAGAAAGCAGAAAACACATTTATTGACACATAATAGGATTTTATGAAAAGAACAAAATTTCTTACTGCTGACTGCTCCTATAACACCTTTAGAGGGCAGCACAGAGTGACAGTTGGTTATATAAGGCTTAATAATAAGCCTAAGAGGGCAGCGGAGTAAAGGTTATTAAATTTAATTGTCTATGATTGCCGTTTCTGTTGGGAGCCCCTGATTAGTAGCTAGGAAACAGATACCTTGTACTTTAGTAGTGCTATATAACCAATAAAAAAGATGCAAATACGTCTAAAATTTCACCGTCATGATAAGCCTAGTTAGATGTAAACATTTGAAAATGTGCTGCCCAGTCCATATTAAGAAACTACATTTTGTGATGTACGAAAAACAACAGATTTACTCATATTTGCCCATTGAGCCTACAGCAGTTTAGCCCCAACTTCCATTGCAGTTATTAGTAGTGTTTCCATATGGACTGCTGATGAGTATTCTCTCCTTATACGGCAGACCTATACTTTGTCTAGACTTCATGAAAACTGAATGTACTTGTGAAAGATCAAGGCTTCCTGTCTCCAGACAGTGAGTTTTCATGACTGCCAGAAATAGCTTCCTTTATAACGAATGTCTTACCACCTGATCACAGAACTGGTGTAACTCTGTTTTCTCCACTTTATAATCAAGAGCAGTGTATAAGATTCACTGGAGTTTATTATCAGAAATAAAATACGAAACTGTGTTTTCCTTAGTGTATTACCTGTAACTGTAAATACACATCTTTGTATTTTTGTTAGCTTAGAATAAGCCTACATATAGGGTTCTAGGAAAAGTGGGGTAAATGAGGGCTGCGCAGTAGGTTGCAATACACAGCCTCATCTCCAGCAGCTTACACGGTGCTTTGTTAAGTTAGTTTGTCAGCAACAAAAGCCACACTGTTTGTGGCTTCTGACCTAATATTAATGTCTCCTTGAATTATGACTGTTTCTGGTGCATAACACAAACATCACAAATGTACACTATGATTTCCTTTTAAAAAGGCTTAATGTTAAATAAACGTTTCTCCCCACAGGTACGACCCCCGATTCAACACATGGATCCACCTCACCAGCATGATTCAGAAGCGTACTCATTTCAGCCTGAACACCTTCAATGGTCTCTTGTTTGCTGTGGGTGGACGTAACTCTGACGGCTGCCAGGCTTCCATTGAGTGTTACGTTCCATCCTCCAACCAGTGGCAGATGAAGGCCCCGATGGAAGTTCCGAGATGCTGCCATGCCAGCACTGTCATCGATGGCAAAATTCTAGTCTCCGGCGGTTATATCAACAACGCCTATTCCAGGGCTGTGTGCTCTTACGACCCGTCGACGGATAGCTGGCAGGATAAAAACAGCCTGAGCACCCCAAGAGGCTGGCATTGTTCCACCACTGTGGCTGATCGGGCTTACGTTATTGGAGGCAGCCAGCTCGGCGGGCGCGGCGAGAGGGTGGATGTCTTGGCTGTTGAGAGCTTTAACCCTCACTCTGGCCAGTGGAGCTACGTTGCCCCCTTGCACACGGGAGTGAGCACAGCGGGTGCTGCCACCCTGAACAACAAGATCTACCTCCTGGGAGGCTGGAACGAAGTGGAGAAGAAGTACAAGAAGTGCGTTCAGGTGTACAATCCCGACCTCAACGAATGGACTGAGGATGATGAGCTGCCAGAGGCTACGGTGGGCATCTCCTGCTGTGTCATCACCATCCCCACCCGCAAAACACGAGAGTCGAGGGCCAGCTCGGTATCGTCTGCCCCAGTCAGTATATAGGTGATAATAGAGATGTTCGAAACAGCTTGATGATGCTAAAATAGGTGACCTAAAAATTTTCCTGTCAGATTTTTACACTGAACTTTATTTTGAATTAAAACAGTCACACCAACTTCCCTTTTTACATCAGCAAATGCAATTCAGTATACATTGAATGTCACCTATTGTTTATGGGCAGTACCTTTTATAATTCTCTATTATTAAATTGCAGAAAGCCTTTTAGTGTATTTAATTTTTGAGGAATTTGGAAGTATAAAAATGGTTCTAAGGTTATGAGAAAGCTGATAAGAAATTTGCGGTTGGGGCTAGATTTGTTGACTTGTCTAAACAGGATGTAACAGTTCAGAAACATTTAGACATATCTCACTTAATAGTTATGCTGGGGCCAATTCTTCTATAAATATTAACCCTTATTACTGACAAGGCAGATGTAGAGTGCCAATATGCCAAACCTGGTCTTTCAGAACTTGGAAAACAAATACTAAAAAATAATACTGCCACTGTGGAGATGTTTAAAGAAGCCATTTGTAAGATAATACTATTTGTCCGAATTCCTACACCAAAGAATTGGGAAAACATATCGCCACAAATGCACAGTTCCTCCTCACTCCTTACCAGTTTGGAAGAAACCTTAGTTTGAGTTCAGTATCAAGCTTCATCTCCTTACTCTCTAAGAGCATCTCCAGTGGTGGCTCCAGTGTTAAATCTTGTTCTGCTTCTATTTATATCACTTCTTTTGTTTCCTGCTGAATGTATTTTGTTGCAGAGAGCAGTTGTGGTGGTTGCCTGCCATGAGCTTCAGCCATTGTTGTGTTTACTGTTCCTTTTATGGGCTTCCTGTACTTAAAAGAGATGGAGGTCGAAATATGCCATCAGGACAGAGTTACTGTCTCTTATGTTGGACTAATTCACTATCAGGTCAGGGCTAGATAGGTAGCAAGCTAACCTCAGTAGATATCTCTGTAATACGATACATAGACGTCACAACTGTTATTTCTTCACATTCTGTTGACAATTTTAGTTCATTTTAAAATGTTTTAAACTACGATTCTTACATATTGATCCTTTAAATAAGACTGAGGTTTTAAACCAGCAGTACTTATTAAACTCTGGAAGAGCGGAATGTTTTGGCAATCCACGTTAAGGTACCATATGTACCATACCATACTAATGGATTCACCAGAATTAATTATATCTAATGAATAGTTTACTAGATAACATGCTACACTCACCTAGACGTTCCTAAGAGGGATTTGTTTTACTTTGCCACCCAACTGAGAATCTAATCTCAAACCTTAAAAATAATACAACGAAAGTTTAGCAAACCACCTTCACCACTTATACAGTAAACAGGAAGAGAGTCAAAACGAAAGTTGAGCAGGGTTCATTGTGTCGTGGTGTGTTTTATAAAATAACAGAAAGGGGACTGGAATTAAAGATCATGTGCCTGGTCTGTCTGGATACATTCCAGACAGCTCATGATTTAAAAGTTTTCTCTTAGAAATGAAATAATGTGACAGGGATGAGCCCACATGTGCCCACAGTGATGTGTTATATATGGAGGGGGGGGAAAATACCCACTCTAGAGGAGAAACATTTACAATTATGCTGATTTATCATGTCCACATATTTATTAAAGATTCCTATAAAATGTTGTTGATTTCTTTGTTTTTTCCCTTTTCAGTAGTCTTGATTTCCAGTAAGAAACAGATTTACTCAATTCCAGGCAGCACAAATGCTATCTCATGTAATATCATGTTTATTTTTCAGTATAACAGTTACTACAGGTCACTCAGATTCAAGATTCTATTCCATATATATGTATATATAGACTATCATTAAAGGTACAGTTGATTGTGATAGTAAAAGCAAATCAAAACAATAACAATACACACGGGGGACGGATAACTCACCAAGCATCTCATTTGGAACACCTCCCTGTATCTACACTCACTGTCCACTCACAGGACCACCACAGAGCAGGTATTATTCGACTTGATCGTTCTCAGTACTGCAGTGACTGGCGTGGTGGTGAGTGTGTTGCGCTGGTATGAGTGGATCAAACACAGCAGTGCTGCTGGAGTGTTTAAACACTGTGTCCACTCACTGTCCCCTCTATTAAACACTCCTTTGTTGGGCCCCCTTTTAAATGTGAAGGTTGCGGCATAGTTTTGTGTTGGTCAGACGCTGCCCACAAGGCATTGTTGGCTGGATAGTTTTTGGTTGGTGGACCTTTCTCAGTCTAGTAGTGAGAGCGAGGTGTTTAAAAACTCCAGCAGCACTGCTCTGTTTGATCCACTCACACCAGCGTGCACAACATGCACTTATATTCTAAATGAAGCTGATCAAATGGACAATGAGTATAGATATAAAGAAATGTACCTCATGTAATGTATTTACAGAACTGTGCCAAAGTTTTAGCAAAAGATTTTATTTTTTTTAAATATTCTAATAGTATTTATACAGTAAGTAGAGGTTTTACATAGCATCTCTGTCCAAGGCAAAAACGGTTTTGTCAATTTTAATTTTTCTACATTATTTGTACATGACAGGTGTTCTTTTGATCCTGTGGAAGTTTTGTGATGAATGGACCAATAGAAATGCACCAGAACTTTTTTACCTTAACTTACTTTGAAAGTTACGAATGTTGATGGCCTCTCCTGTAAAGTTACTGTTTTAGAAATACCTGTTTTCCTTTAGACAGCAACAATATGTTGGTGTGATTATTTAACCCTTTCCAAGCTCTTCCTCGTGGCAGCCCAGTATCATTTGCAGTTATCATCCTACCTGGTCAATACCTGGTTTTACTGCTCAGTACTTCATTAAACTGAGTCATTCTACAGGTGTGGTTGGCATTAGCCTGGTATGTGAATAAGGATAAAAAAGCACACTATATGCCCAGTCAATCCCTCAGCCAATCACAGTTTCAGACCTAATCAGGCTGCAGGAGTGGCTGCTGTCTGTTATTGTTATAGAATAATATTTATTCAAGTCATGCTATGCTGGACATCCTCTGATTCTGCAGTGTCATGCCACCCAGTATATATTCTAGGATTTACACTTTTTACATTTATTTAAGCCAGAACAAAAGACACGTATACGCAATACTTTATCTTCAGCTGGCAGACTGAGACTGTAAAACTGCTCTCAGATCTAGGTGAAAGGCCAAACAGCACTGTGAGAAGAAATGTTTTCCAACTCTGAGGCTGAAATTCATTCGTACAATGAATTAAAACTTTTTTTTAATCTATGAAAACAATCATTACATTACAATCATTGACCATTACTGCTCCTACTGCCACTACTACTGCCTGTGGTTTAGGAATGGGGGGGTTCCATCCAATATTAGAAACAGGTAGATTTGTCCCACCCAAAAATTAAACCACAGAAAAAGTGGAAACTGTTTAAAACACTTTTATTTTAAAAGCACGTTTTGGCAGCCTTTGAAATTCATGCGCTGTGTTTGCTGTTAGCAACTGGCTCAGGTTGTTAGGTGGTCTGGGTCTGGCCTAGCTGGAGTATCTGGTAGTTCGCGTCAGCTTTAAACGCGAGGTCAGTGATGAAAGCAGTGGTTAGCAACGATGACCATACATACTGCAATAAAAACGGCTTTTGTATAATATGTTGTTATGGTAACGTTTATATCAACTTTTGAAAGCACTCTGAAACACAAAGTTACATTACTCTCTGGCCACATCTCAAGCTGCAGACTGCTTTTACACTAAATGCGTAAATAAAATAAATAAATGAACAGATAAATAAAAGTGCCAGAGAGTGCTGTTTGGGACACAGCCTTACTGTCTAACATTAATGTTAGTCTTGTCTAGTCAGGAAACCTTAACATACATTTTTTTGTCATTTCATTTCAGCATTATGCCACCAAAGGAATTTTTGTTTTGTTTATATATGTATATAATCCAGACATTGCATGTATAATTTAAAAGTTTTCTGACAACAGTACCATGAAATTTGTGTTTATTTATTTGTATTTACCGTAATTCCACAAATGTTGTTCTACGTCACTATACATACAGTGATTTACTACCTTACCTAGAGTGAAATTAGCTTATAGGTAATACTTTAATATTTTAGGGGACGGGGTGGGCTTTGACCCCCTCAATGTCAAACTTGCTCTTACTACTACTGCTGCTACTACTACTACTACTGCTTATCCTCATACTACTACTACTGCTAATGCTGCTGCTACTACTACTAATAATAATAATAAATAAATCCATTACTACTACTCCTACTACTACTACTAATAATAATAATAATAAATCCACTGCTACTATCACTACTGCCACTACTACTAATAATAATAATAAAGAAATCAACTATTGCTACTACAACTACTACTAATAATAATGATAATAAATCCACAATTTCTACAACTACCACTACTACAATTAATAATCAATAATTATAATAAAATCCACTGCTACTTTTACTTCTGCTACTTCTATTAATAATTATTATTATAAAATCCACTGCTACTATTACTACTGCTACTACTACTAATAATAATGATAACATTACATTCACTCCTATTACTACTAACTATTACTACTACTACTACTACTAATAATAATAATAATAATAATAACAATAAATTCACTACTATTACTACTACTATTACTACTACTACTACTAATGCTACTACTAATAATAATAATAACAATAAATTGACTACTATTACTACTACTATTACTACTGCTACTACTACTACTACTACTAATAATAATAATAATAACAATAAATTCACTACTATTACTACTACTACTACTAATAATAATAATAATAATAATAATAATAATAATAACAATACATTCACTACTATTACTACTACTACTAATAAGAAGAAGAAGAAGAAAAAGAAGAAGAAGAAGAATGATAACAGTACATTCACTACTATTACTACTACTACTACTACTACTAATAATAATAATAATAATAATGATAATAATAATAATAATAACATTACATTCACTACTATTACTACTACTAATACTACTACTAATAATAATAATAATAATAATAAGAAGAAGAATGATAACAATACATTCACTACTATTACTACTACTACTACTACTACTAATAATAATAATAATAATAATAATAATATTAACATTACATTCACTAATATTAGTACTACTACTACTAATAATAATAATAATAATAATAATAATAATAATAATGATGATGATGATGATGATGATTATGATGATTTGGGTTTAGTGCTGTATATCAGTGTTCATTGTTTTGCCTTTGGATTTTTTGCAGTGTCATGATTACAATTAGATAGCGCTCCGTCACCTTGGTAACGGCTCTAGGCGCGTTTGCCAACCCAAAGTGACCCGCGAAGCGTCGAGAGCGCGCGCGCCGTTCTGAGCGGCTGCTGAGTCACAGGATGACGCGCTCCGCCTGATCTGGTCACGTGGGCGCGCTGCTAGCTGTGTGTCTGTATGAGAGAGGCAGGAGGGGGCGGGGCTGCCGGTCTGCTCTCAGCTCCAGTCGGCACTCCGGCTCAGTGGGTGGGTTTTTTTTTGTGGGGGGACTCGGCTCGTAGCTCCGCGGTTCAGTGTCTGCTCTGCTGCCTCCGGTGTCGGTGCCCTTTCGCTCCGTTGCTGCATTTCCGGTGTGTTTAGTCCCGCTCGCGAGCGCCGACCGTTAGAAGTGAGATCGAGCGACGCACGCTGGAGTATTACAGACAGGCCTCTCTCTGGTTAGCTAGCTAGCAGACAAGCACGGCGCTGCGGAGGCGACCTCAACTGCAGTTTATCCTTTTTTATTATTACTATAATTGTTTTTGTCAGCGGTTTTAAGTCACTTGTTAGCCGAGAGGGGAGTTAAGAGACCGCGAGTTAGTAGTCAGTGAACGAGCGGTACCCGGTGTCTGTACGTTGGTTAGTTCGTTTGCTAGTTAGTAAGTTTGTGCTATGGGCTTGCTGTCTCAAGGATCGCCGCTGAGCTGGGCTGAGACTAAGAAATATGCAGACCACGTCAGGAAACACGGCATCCTGCAGTTCCTCAACATCTACAACAAAGTGAAGGACCGGCAGAAGGACGTGCTGAAATGGGGCGACGAGGTGAGGAGCCTGAACTTCCCTGCGTTAATGCTCACCTAGCCGCCGCCACATGTGCAGCTGCCTGCTTTAATACTGCTTTCTTTTCATCTCTCATCCTTTCAAACTATCGCTGCTCATGACGAGGTCTGATTTTCTCCATTATGTCACTCTGTGATGTAACTTTGAACCGGAGTTGCGTGTTTTGTGTTCTTGCAGCATCGTTAGCTTTGTTGCTAACGCTTCAGTCAGCCAGAGCAGTCGGAGCTGAGAGCAGGTGCATGGCTCAGCACACACTAGCTACTACTATTAAGCAGCGCTGTACACCTTAACAAGCATTTAGACCAGTTTTATATCATACAGTACCAATATAAACGCTACAATTCTAGAGTTCGATTTTGCTGCACAAGTACTTGAAACTGCTCAAGTCAGCGTAGTGTGGTGCTCTCTGAGACTGTTTAGTCTTCTTAATCACGTTTTGTGCTAAACTTGCAAAGTTGCTTGTCAGTGGAAATCTACCAATCTTTAACTTCCGTATAGTCCAGTGTTTGAGATGTGAACACAGTGGTTTGGTGTGAAACAGTTCTTTGTACGGGAAAGTCGCAATTTCACATGTCGTTACAGTAGTGGGGACAGGAACAAGGATGTATCCAATGCTGGAAATCCGAAGAAAAATTATTTCTTTGCTATGTATATATTAAAATAAACAAATTAAAATATGTTTGAGACCAAAACTTCATCACAAAACTACGATGAAAAGTTTCCTCTTTACCTTTTACTGTTAAAGAGTCCATGCCATGAAAAACGTTTTTTTTTCTTTACTGTTTATTTATTTAAGTAGTAATTTGTTGATGTATGTAAATATTGTTAAAAGAATAACCGGTTTTATTTATGACCATATTGTCCCACTTTAGGACTGAAATGAGTTAAGGGCCTGTGCATTAGAAGACTAATGTTTCAATGTTTACATTCAGTTTCCATTTCATGCAGTCTATGGAAACTAAGGGGCAAAAGCAGCTTGTTTTGATTACCACACATATCTTATTAGATTTAAAAGACCCATATCTCTCTTTGAGGTTTATTAATAACATTTGTGTGGTTTCATGTACCAAACATGGCCACAATTTATTTTACATGACCAATCCTCAACCTCTCTGTATCCCTCAGAATAACAAGCTGCTTTTGTTACTGTGCCTTTAAGATTTATGTAAGATAAATTTGCCTCATTCAGAAAAGGGAACCAGAACATTCCTTGGAATGTCAGTATAAGTGGGTGGGGCTAAACCGACAGGCTGGAATGTATGTAAATAAGTTGGTTTCTGTGACATCACAGATACACTCAATTTGAGACAGGCTGTTTTTTGCTGCTTACTTTCTGTATATGGACTGAGGAATGAACATAAAATGTTGAAACAATGTTTACATGTTACCATTTATCTATAAAAGAGAGTAATATCATATACATGTTATGGTCCCTTCTTAACAGCAATTCCATTTGATCACAGAAACAAGCACATTTACATATAAGCACCTAATTAGCCCACAGAATTTTAAAATTAGTCATTGTTGGGTTTTTTTTCGGTACATAAACACAGACAAATTCAATAAGTGGTCTTTAGAGAAAATGCAATAAAAATGTAGCATATAGCCAAGCAGAGAGTTAATTGAAGGTAAAGACTGTATTGTAATGTTACAAGGAACTCTTTTGGAGGTTTAGCTTAGAAGTGAGATGGCATCATGGCTGTGTTTTTGCATTGTCCACACTTCACTGTACAACTTCAGTCAGTCTCCTAACACCTCTGGCCAATTTCCAGCAGGCCGGAATGCTGTTTGTTTTGGAGTAATCCCTCGGTCAGACAGCGGACTCAGTGTCGTTAGGATCAAAGACGAGGGCTGGCGAGCGAAAGAGGCTCTAATGTTGTCACGTTTTGTCGTGGACAAACTGAAATTCAGAATAGCAACGAGCTAAAAAGTTGTTTGACAGCTAGTTTATTAACAGAATGACTGTGATGTGCACTAGATACAAGTGCTAGAAAAACAGGCATTAAAGCTTTAAAGCGATATTAATTTGATGTCATTGGAAGATATGGGTTGTAATCATGACGTTAGTAAAGTTGGTGTATTATTAACCCAGTCAGTCTGCAATCCATGTTCACTGTTCAGTTGCACTTATGTCAGTGAATCTTAAAGGGGAACTCCACCTATTTAAAAAATGAGATGTAAACAAAGTAATTCAGAATGGTTTTGTGTGAGATCAGTGGGAGGTGATAGGAACCATTGGTCACCATGTTGCCAAATTTAGCCATGTTATTTACTGTCCAAAAGTGAATCTACATGTTCGGAGTTTTCATGTAAGACTACTTTGCCTAAAAGTAATTTTGCACCTTAGACATCAGGCAGCATATTCATAATGATTTCATAGAGTAACTTTCTGTGAGGGAGTTTTAGAGGTGGCCGTGCGGTTACCATCACCACCGCTATGAGCGATCCTGATTTGATAAGTTTCTTTAGAACAGGGCATTTAACACCAGACTGGCATGTAGCATCTCAACCCTTTTAACTATGCAGAAATTTGAAAGGTGAGGGGACTTTCCTTCTTAATTCATTTGCAGGTGGAGTACATGTTGGTGGAAATGGATGACGAGCAGGAAAAAGTGCGCCTGGTTCTGAATGGAAAGGATGTTTTGGAGACACTTCAGGAGAAAGGCGAAAAGATCAACCCCAAGTGAGTAGCTACAACCTGTTATCTTGAAAGCAGGTCTGTGTTTTTGTTTTATCTGAGCGGTGGAGTTATTTCCCACAGTTCTAAACAATGAAACAGCTCTGCTTTGTTGCGCTCTCGCCCAGTTACAGGCGATAACAGCTCCTGACGTGCCCTGTCGTGTAAATAAGTCGAGCATTTACGATAAGTAATCACTCACCTTTCCTGCGGTTATAAGCTTTAGGCATTACTCTCAAAGCAGCACGTGTGTTATTATAATTGTCGTTTGGAAAATGGTTCCAGAAAACTGTCTAGGCGAGGAACACAGACATTTTTTGCATGGCTGTTGGGCTCTCTGAATGACCAGAGCTCCTGACGTGTAACTGTCCCTAGTTTAGGGGAAAAGGCTCTGTGTACTCGGTAGGAATAGGAAAGCTGTGGCATTCCTCATTACCGCCTCTCCGTTGCACAAACTAAAGAGCACATGACAAATGCCCCGCACACCAGAGGTATCACTACTGTCGGAACAAAACCTTGTATCTCCCAAATGTTAACTTCTACAGGAGAAGGAAACAAAAAGCATACTTTTATTTTAATGTAAGTCATTACAACCAGAAGGCATTTGGGGCCATTTCTTTTGGTAAATTTGATCAAAAACAAAAAAAAAACCAACAACAAAAAATCTAGATACTTTCTGACAGCAGCAATATACTGACAATGAGTTTTATCCACTGCAGCATATTTATCTATTTTTTTTATCTGTCTGAGCACAAAGAACGAGAGTATAATCACTAATAAATTTCATAAGGCATAATTTGATAGATTATTTTCAAATATAATAAATAATCCGCCTTTATTAAGAGTTTTTTTTTAATTGCTTATTTCCATCTGTTTCTTTGGATGCCACCATGTTCAAAACTCTAACCAGCAGTCAGTCACAGACCTGCCCATGTAATTTTGGGTACAAACTGTAATTTAAATACTACCATGGATTTTGATTCTGATATATAAAGAGTGTTAAGTTACTCATGGCATCAGCAAAAGCCACTTATTTTACCTGTCTGATACTGGTGATATGATGTGAAGGGCACCACACCAGTGACAAGAGAGGTGCCCTTCTTATTCTGAGTCTATGATAGGAGGCCTCAAGGAGCCACAGTTTTTCTATTTTTTTGCTGGAGTTCCCTTGATTGTTTGTTTACTGGGTTCCAAAGGTTGTGGAGTCTCTACATTATTGTAGAATTCAGAGGGATTCACTAGATTTGATCATTGGACCAAATGGCACTGGAATTAAGTGTCATTTTGTTGTAGCATCTACAGACTTTTAGTTGGCATTTACTATATATATGCCTTTTTTCCTTGTCTATGTATGTACTTCCCACTCGTCTACAACTGGCAGTCACTTCCCGCAAGATGCACAGTTTCTTGTACCTGCTATTGAAGGCAAATACGCCAGAAAAATGTCAACTCCAATAATAATTGAGCACTATGTTTGAACATTGAGAACGTTTTATATTAAAAACTAGTAAATACTAAAAAAAATCTCACAGACTGATGTTTGTTTTTTGTTTTTGTTTTTTTCATTACAAGTCATGGAAAATAATATTTTTATTTAGAGAATTTGACTTTTTATCTGGAGAGGGAAGCCTTTGTATTTATTTGTGTACGATGTTTTACTAGCAAAAACACACATAATGTTCTATTAAATAGTTTTTAAACGAAACTGTAACATACTCTTTTTTTTTTTTTTCTTAGGATTAGAAAACTGGTGCTCTCAAGCAGCATCTTTCCCTAGCCCCCAACATGGAGACGTCACTTTGTGTAAAAAACAAGTTTATCCTGTACAGCCATTGAACCAGTTGGCCGTCACTGATGTCTTGTAAATGCTGATTTATTTGTAGATGTATACGTTTGAACCCTTGGCTAATTTAAGCAGTTTAGTTTTTTTGTTTTTGTTTTGCCTGATTTCATTTGTTGTTTTGTAAAGGTTCACCAGAGTAGAGGCCGGTGTGTGGCTGCCTTCCAAATTCAAATAAGCTGTAGCTGATTTGCATTCTTTTATGCTTGTTGTTTGTCAGAAATGTTGTTTCTTATCTGTCTGTCTCTCTTCTGGCTTGTAGCCATCCGACCCTGTGGAGGCCGGAATACGGCAGCTACATGATTGAGGGCACTCCAGGTCAGCCCTATGGTGGCACGATGTCCGAGTTTAACACGGTGGAGGACAATATGGGCAAACGGAGGAGGGAGGCCTCCTCAGTGCTAAATGAGAGAGAAACACTCTGCACCATTACATCATTCCCCAGGTAAAGTGGAGCATGCAGAGTGTGATACAGTGGCATTTCCTGAGCCTCTGCATTAACCTGCAGACATTTAAGACCCATACCTTTTTAAAGTATAAACTAACCCCAGACGTCTTTTTGGACTACCCTGACCTATCATTGACCTTACAGCGCCAGTTATTGCCTCCGTTCCAGGCTGCACAGACATGTCACCAGACCATGCCCTGTATTCTCAATGCAAAAAACAATTTAATTCAGTTTATTTATGCTGGGAAGGTAGTCTGGTGTTTTAAGTATCAGGCAGCGTGTTCACTGTTTTACCTCATCCAAATCCTAAAAAGTGCAGGCAAAGGAAATAAAAAAATGAATTTTATATTCTAGAATGGTATCACATTCTGAAGATTGTAATCATATAACCACATTAAGGAATTACATCACATAAAGGAAGACTTTTAATCCTTTAGTTCTCACAGCCGTCTTTAGGTGTGTTACATACAACAATAGCTGTACATTAGACTTCATGTGCGGTAAGGATTGAATGTGTAGCTCTACTACATTTGACCTTTTTTCACAATGTGTTCCAGGTTGGGTTGCCCAGGTTTCACGAAGCCGGAATGCAAGCCAACTCCTGTTGAAAAAGGAGTGTCCAAGTCCCTCTTCTTTCCCGATGAGGCCATCAACAGGCACCCCCGATTCAGGTGCAAATTTTGAGCACACATTAATTGGTCATTAATTGGCCATTTAGTGTCTTGCATACCAGATATCATAAAAACCAGACACTGGATGTATTCTGGGTTCTCAGCTGTGTTTCAGCATACTCTACTTTTGCATATGCTGCGGATTTAGATGTGTTGTATGCAAGTTTACTGCCAGCAGCGGTTTTCCAGCATGATAGGAAGGGAGTGGCCTTTGAGACAGCGCTGTGAGGTTGTTTGTGTAAGGTCGCGCTCTGTGAAGCATTTCAAATGAAAGGGGGATTAAGAGGAACCCGGTTCCATCCCACAGACTTTACTGCACAAAGCTCTGAAGGATAGGCATGGACATATCCCAGTGGCCCCTAACATTTTTCAGCAGGCAACACATTGAAATGTAAAAGAATATGTAATTAATTGACCTTTTTCCCTAGGAACAGGTCATGCGGCATTATGATTACGTCTCCTCATGGCTCCAAAAATAATGCATGTCCTAATGTTGTTTCCTTTCTTTCTTTTCTTTTTTTTCTCTTTATAATAAGGCATGCAGAGTCAGTACTGATCATATACATCAGAACCATAACATAGCAATAACACCATATATTACATGTGGCTCTAGGTTAACATTGGCACCCATAACGATAACGTGTTAAGCTTCTTTTCTGAATGTGACCGACTATAACAATAAAAACCAAAACACCACTACAGTGTCTTCTCTGTAGAGACTGTCGTACTGCTTAGACCACTGTAATGAATTGGTAAAATATCTGTAGTGCAATGAAGAGTCTAAATGTTCCTGATTCAATTTTCAGACCATTTTAGAGACTACATATTGGTATAGTTTCAGAAATTATGGTAGTTACTTATCATTATTTAGCTCTGTTCTGTAGTGTAGGGGTGCAAAATCACTCCCCAGAGGAATTACACTGTGAGTGCATCACTGTTGGCAACAATAACATTTTATAGTGTAGAACTAGAGCTTCTGTGAGCTACTGTGTTTTCTAACACTATAATAGAATATGCTTTCAGTAGTTGGGTTCTATTTCTTGTTTGCTTTCTGTGACACAAACTTAAGAAAACTACTTCTGGTTTTGTCTTATCATGTTCTTTATTTATAATACATAACATAACAGGGCATATGTGTTACTATACAGAGTTACTGTCTGTATAGTAACATATGTGTTACTATAGAGACAGAGGTCTCAAAATCTGGACCTCAAATCCAATTTCCAGTCCTGGATTTTGTAATCACTGCTAGTTCATTGTTAACAGTTTAGGTCATTAATTGGCCATCTAGTGTCTTACGTACCAGACATTATAAGATCCAGAACCAGACACTGGATTAAAATTCAGATATAAAAACTACTGTTTTAAGGATCTCTTTTTTTTTTTTTTTTTTTTTTTCTTTTAGCACTTTGACCAGGAATATTCGTCACAGAAGGGGAGAAAAGGTTGTGATCAATGTACCAAGTGAGTAACTGCTCCCTCTAAAACACAATCCCTTGCATGGCTTTCTTTGTGCAGTTTAGTGATGAGTGACAAATGGGCTTTATTTATTTAAATTCATTTTGTCCTGTCAACATGACACGATTGTCATGAGAAGACAGTACATAGCTCTTCTTTGACTGTGAAAACTGAGACAAATGTAATGTATACTCTCTGTTCATTCGAGACCCTGATGACGCAGAGACGGTTCAAATGACTGTTTTGGACTGTTACAGTGAAAAAAAAGATCTATTTGGCGCCTCATATAAAACATGAACTTCCCAGCATTTAAAATGCAGCGCATAAGCCAGTTTTCATATTGAAGCTGGTGAACTAAACTTGTGTAGAGCACCTGATTTCACTTGTTCATTCAGTTGGGCTTCAAACGAATGATGTCTTCCTGCTTTGTTTACTTGTGGCCAAGTCATTTTGTGAATGTTCTAGAGCTGACTTAAATAATTCAAATACTGAAGAAGTTGCCTGTTAAGTTAGTGTTGTTTTTCTATTCTATAAGTCACAAACAGTGTAATGCAAAGCAGCTTTTGTCTTTCATACCGTAAGACATCCAGATAGAACAGCGTGTGTGGATACACACGTTCGTACGTACTTTTTCTAGCTGAACGATCGTCAATATGCTCACCTGCGACCAAATGTGAGTGTCAAGATAAGTGACATGTAACTGTGCTACACTAGAGCTAACTCACTTTAATCTTAACAAACTGTAGTAGCATTTAGTTGCTTCTGCTCCACACAACTACAGCCACAGTGCTCTGTGTGTTACATCACTCAAATATTAGCATTAGTGCATTCCCGTATAACAAAAGTGAAAGGAAGAAATGGGTTCATATTTGTTACGACACTGATTTAAACAAAAGTAAACCAAGGGTGCGTTGTGGTGCGGATATATAGCTTACCAGGTAAGCTAAATACCAGGTACCAGCTGAACTGCTGTTACAGTGATCAAACCTAAGAGGAGGATGTTGGCTGTCTGTTATGCTCCAAGGTTTCTTACACAGACAGCATCAGATATACCGTTATATACAGTTCTTCCAAACCTTCAAACTAGAAGAACAGAATAGAGAAATCCCCACGTCTGGCAGCTTGTGTTTGAGTGCTGTGATGTGCTGTGATGTGGAAGGCGTGTAGGAGAACAGAATGTGATCTATCACTGACATACCTAGCCAGCTAATGTTATATTTATTGTGATAATTATTGATATCGACTGATACGAAAACAGTGAAACAACTGAACAACGACTGACAGTGAGTGGATAGTGTTTAAAAACTCCAGCAACACTTCTGTGTCACTGCTGTGCTGAGAATGATCCACCGCCTCAAAATCAGAGTAATTGATGAAGAACTACAAAGTGTAGGTCTATGGTAAGTGAAATTAATCAAATAAGTGTGTAAAAGAAAATAATAAATTATATAATAGACATAACTAAATAGTTCATGATATGATAGGAAAAGTGCTCAGGTTAGTAAACTATGGGAACATAAGTATGCATGCCTAAGACTCAGCAACAACAGCATTAGGCAAGTGAAAAAAGCAGCCTTTTTCTATTTTTTTTTTCTGATCAAACAATTTATAGCAGTTTTATATCATTTAAAAAAACCTGAAGTCACATTGTAATGCAAGGAAAACTGGCCTGTCAGTAAAGCCAGTTCACTTGAATCGGAAAGAAGTTGAGAATGCGAATAATGAATTTGCTTCTGGTAGTGCTAATTTATGTTTTGCATCAAAAATAATCTAGGTGAGCTTTAACATGTGATTTTGCAAACCTCAGAAACTTCAGCCAACAAGAAGGCGAGCTGTGGCGTGTACTTTTGGAAAAATCCTTAATGCAGGAACGTTTCTTAGTCAGCGTAATGTTGCTCATCACTCACCATTCATGAAAAAAATTAACCAGATAACGTTAGGCACTTTCTGAACTGAACTATGCTCTCCCTCTATAAAGGACTAGCACTGGTCAAAGACAGCTCTGAAACTACCGCGCCAACAAGATTGGTACATTATTTTTGTCAAACACTTTAACTGCAGTACATGCATGAACATATCTAGAATTGTGGTTAATTATGAAAAATACTATTATCATTATTATTATTATTCTAAAAGCAGTCATGAGGCTGACTGTTTGGGTACTTGTTAAGAATACCACAATTTGATGCCTGTTAGATGCTGTTGGAGCTGGCTCTAGTATCATTTAGCATTTGCATGGCTGAGTAATAACTCTGTATTGCAGTGTCTTTTATTGTGTATCATGCATTTCTTTCCAGTCTATAAAGACAAGAACACTCCATCTCCCTTTGTGGAGTTGTTTCCTGAAGATGACGGAGAGGCGGCACACGCAGCTCTCCCTGACCACATCTACATGGATGCCATGGGCTTTGGAATGGGCAACTGTTGTCTGCAGGTAGAGTTGTGTGGTTATCTATTCTTTTTTTTCCTCTTAAAAGGCCTTTACAGTAAAGGTGATGCATTCATCCCCCTTTCCACAAGTTATTAATGAAATGTCAGACATGCTTTGGTCAAAATAAACAAGGATGAAGCAGCCCAGCTACCTTCTCGCCCTGTCTAAACAGCCCTGCTCAGAACGACCGGTTGATAATGAACTACTGCTGACCACTGTGAAAGACCCACTGCTGATATACTGCTGATAGACCTTATACTTTATCAGCTGAAGTATATCTTATAGACATTAAACTAACAAATGAATAGTGTAAACTTTATTGTGGATGCCACAGCGAGTAACGCCAAGAACTAACATTGCATCTCTGTTATTATATTACCTCAGCTGTTAGTGTTAGCTAGTGCTAAATGGCTAAAGACACACCAAGCCTAATTAAATTTGAATACTTACATTTCCCTCAGCTGACGCAGCTAATAAGTCTTTAGTATTGATGTTTTTTTTAGGAAAGGTTTTGTTTCCAGTATGGGTTGTACTGACCCAGGTTGGACACACAAGCCTATAGTTCTTGTTTAGATTTTCCTATTGTAGGGTCTTGGGCTACTGCTGTTGGTTACTGTCCCATTTGAGGTGGATGGGGAATTCCACCAACAAAACAAAACCAAATTTGTTTTTAATTAAATAGTTAAGAAGTAACCACAGTTTTTTTAAAGTGGTTTGTTGTTAAATGCCAAAAGAAGCAGATGTACAAAAAAAAATGTAATGCTTCCAAAACTACCTCACGCACTTATGACACTGCCTGATACATTGTTGTTGTTGTTGTTGTTGTTTTTTTCCCCACCTTTTTTTCTAATTTGCCTTTATTCCACATAAAACTCAGAAGATACACTACCAGCCAAACGTTTTAGAACTGTTTTAAAACTTTTGACTGGTGGTGTACTAAAACTTTTCATCAGGAGTGTATGTGTAGGTTCACTGGTAGACATATTGTAGACATGATGAGCAAGGTTCCTATCACTACCACTATTAATAAATCTACCATTTCATTATATATGGAATAATTTTGAAGTATCTATGTAATGAAAGTACTGTAATTCTTTTTGAACTGTAAATGACTGCAAGTATGTGGGCTATCATTTTAGGTCACATTCCAGGCTTGCAGCATCAGTGAGGCGCGATACCTCTACGACCAGTTAGCCACATTCTGCCCCATTGTGGTGAGTAAGACTGGAGTATTCTGGAAACTGGAGTGAAATATTTTCATCTTTAAGAAATCTAAAATATTGGTCATTAGTAACAGTGAAAGCTGTTTGTTTCTTCTTTCCATCAAATATATGGAAGAGCAGGATTGTACATATGTCAGATTAGGTGTTTATATGCACACTCTATTGAACAGTCTGATCAAAAGCTCTGTTTATCTGAACATGACAAGTAATCAGATTTATTTTAAAAATTATGGCAACATTCTGAGACTGAATACCAATCCAACCAATTCTAGCTCTGATGGAGCATGACTTTGGCACTGGCTCTATTCTACTCTATTCTACTAACAGCTAGTTACAGCCGTATATCTTTCGAACTATTTTTAAATCCGCTGCAGGCCAGTTCTACTCGTTTGTTATGATTTAAATGCACATGCGCAAAACGTACATAAACATAGGGAATGTAATGGGATACAAGAGTTTAAATGGTTATTATTCTTTTTTATACGGCAAAAATAATAGCATTCACGTTTAACCACGTAAAAATTGTATTTGGGGTGGCCTCGATTGAGCTAGTCTTGTCTGATTTATGTTAGTGCATATGGGGACGCTTTCTGTTCCAGTGGAGCTATCAGCCAAATTATTAACAGGTTGTCAAACATTTGAGGCTGTTGTGAATTGGCAGAACTTAACTGCTGTAGGCTAAATAGGCAGTTTCATTTAAATTAGTTGGTTGTTGTGGTATCACAAAAAATTAATTCTACAGTTTTTGGAGCTTTCATATGGACTTAGGAGTGAATTTTATGTTTTAAAGCTAAATACTTCATATGTTTGATAACAATATTTGCATACTATGAGCCCATTGGAACATTATACAAATAGGCTCCATCTAGTTTAGAATGTGGATTTACTGGTCTGTCTTAGTTTACTTTTGCTTCCTGCTAACTTCCACACTACAAGGGCTTGCTTATGACATTTAACGCCTTTAATGGCTGGCCTGTGTTACTTCTGATAACCCGCCCATGCAGTTTCCCTCAGCTGAGATGGTCTTAGTAGTATCATAGTGGCACTGTTGTTCATCATTGGGTGTGATACATCAGTAACATTAAAATGTGTTAAAATGTGCAGATGGCCCTCAGTGCTGCCTCACCCTTTTATCGCGGCTATGTGTCTGATATTGACTGCCGCTGGGGTGTGATCTCAGCCTCTGTGGACGACAGGACTCGTGAGGAGAGGGGACTAGAGGTGAGCAACCTTTAAGAAATTGTGTAGAAACATGAGACTCACCTTTACAAATCATGCATCACAGATGATTTATTGACTCAACTATTCCATGTCACTGATCATTTGCTTTTCAGCCTCTGAAAAACAACAAGTTCAGGATCCACAAGTCAAGATATGACTCGATTGACAGCTACCTCTCTTGTTGTGGCGAGAAGTACAATGATATAGAGCTGACAAAAGATGAAGAGATCAACAAGCAGCTCCTTGATGCAGGTGAAGGGATGGCAAATTTATAACTGTGAAGTAGCTGCGTTTCCAACTACTTTCTGTGCAAATTGCAATGATGAAATAAAAAGAAAAATGCTGCCTGGCATTTTCATTGCATTAAAACTCACTAAACTCACAAAAACTTGTTTTATAAAAGTATTTCACACCATTTCATGTTTGTTGTAGCCCTGACCTCAGCAACCTTCTAATAAAATTTTTTTTTAGTTATATTTGGGAAATTTAGGAAAATAAAGTCTTGCTGACATTTTAAAAAACATTACCAACAGTTTCTGTTTACAGTCTGTATCCACAGGCTTTTAGAAGCATTTTCTGCAAAAATCCTTTGGATGGTAGTGTAGCCATTAAGGACCTCATAAAACATACTTGCTTACCATTTTCTAAGTAAAAAGTAATCTTTGGTCATGCTGATGCAGTTGCATTACTCATTGTAGTCATGTTGCTGCAGGGATTGACAAACTACTGGCTCAGCACATTGCACACCTTTTTATTCGGGACCCGCTGTCGCTCTTTGAGGAGAAGCTTCATTTGGACGATGAGAATGAGTCTGACCACTTTGAGGTATTTAAAATCCAATTATTTTCTAAAGCATTTAAACCACATTGCAATAAATATAGAATGTTCATTTGTGCATTTGAATTAATTAATCCATTCATGTTGCTTATGTCAGAATCTACAATCAACCAATTGGCAGACCATGAGATTCAAACCACCTCCTCCAAACTCTGACATAGGATGGAGAGTGGAGTTCCGTCCAATGGAGGTAAGTGTAACAGAATCTCCTGACTCCTGAAAAGGTTCATTGTGGAGGAACTTTCTGACTCAGTTGTCTTTGTAGTGGTGGTGATGATGGGAGCCAGGGTCCATCATGTCTCCAGCACAAATGTAGCTATTTTATTCACTCTCCAAAACCACCAGTGAACACATGTCTTCTTATATGTAAAATTGAAAATATTGGTAAAGGTAAAATATTGATAAATCTGGGGGGGGATAAGGGTTCACTTGGATTATTTTTGCCTTTAAATGACCTGCTTGGCCTTATATACTGACTGCATACATTTGGGGCCCCCACCTCCCTAAGGCGAAACTATTCAGCTGTGAGAGTGAATTGCACTAAGCAATGTGCAAGTTTGAAGTCAGCAAGTAACAAAAAAAAAGTGTTTTCAAATTGCAGCTCGGAAAAGATCAATGTGCCATGTGTAAGCACATGTTTATGCGCCTGCACTTTGCAGCACCAGCATCTGTGGAGAGCAGGGCACCATTAACTAACTATTAGTATTTAGCCAAGCCACAGTATGAATAGTGTTTTATATTAGAAAATGTACATTAGGAAATCTGGGGGAGCCAGTTTGAATGTGCATCATGTGATAAAAAAAAGTAATATTAGTTCTTTCTGTAATTGATCAGGTGCCAAACTTTCAGTAGAGGATAAAAAATGGATTGATTTGATGCATATTGTTTACTTCTCTTTGTTCTTTATTGTTCTACTTTAGCGTGACAGCGCAAACAAAGGATTGTAATGGGAGCACTGGGGTTTCAGGTGTGGTCAATTGTGTGATAATTGAAAATGCTTTACATGGCTGGTGGGTCAAGTGGGAGGGTCCCTTAAAAAAAAATGTTTAGGTCCCCAGAAAGGTCAGGACGGATTGGTTCTACCTGCACCTCCTCGGCTCACAACACATTTTCTTAAGTTATGGCAAAGGCTTATCACAAAACTGTTGTAAAATAGTGGCTCAAACATCAGGCAGTGTGTTTATAATTAGTTCATGTCCTTTCTGTGCAGAAGCTTTTAAAGGTGGCTGTCTGGTGACTATCACCACCACTGTGAACAATTCTGACTCAGCAAATTTCTCTAGGTGTTTCACATCAAACCACTCTGAATGACTTTGCTTACGTCTTAACTTTATGATTATGCTGAGATCTAATGTCATATTATACTGCAAGATGAAAGAGTGACAACTTGGTTAAGTTGATTGTGTTCTAACAGTCTGTTTCCTTGTATATTTTAAACTTTGATTTGTTATTTGGGTGTGATTTTTTTTTGGCTGATAGATTTGGATATTGCAATGCTACTGATTTGTCAGTCATGTCTATAAGAGTTGAACTAGAGAGGGCAATAAAAATGATTTTAGGGTGTAATTAGTCTTTGAGGCTGCATAAGAAAAGCACTAATGAAAGAAGACGCCACATGCTTAAAACTGAATAAAAAAACCCTGGTTTTATGTAAATAAGCAAATAGTCATAGCACATAAATTATATATTACTTGGTGTCATGTTAGTAGAGAACCTCTGTTTTTCTACAAACATAAAACCACTGCGAGTTCTCTAAGCCAGTAATTTTCAGTCCAGGTCTTGAAGAATCCACTGCCCTGCTCTGTAGCGTTTAGCTCAGTCCAGCTAATGAACTAATGAAAAGGCCTTTCTGAGCTGAACTAGTGTTAGAACAGGGTTAGGGGATAGTGTTAGAAGCAAAGCTTTAAGTATAACCACTGCTGCCCTCTGCAGGTGGTATTGTTTTGTATGCGTTCTCAAGAAAATGTGCTTTACTATACATTTCTAACTTTAAACACTATTCTTTTAAGTTATTTAGGAATGCATGATATCGTAATCACATCAGTATTGGCAGATATTGGTTTACAAATACCAGCTTCTAACAACCAACCTACCCACCCATTAGTAGAGTTGATCTTACCTGTAAGATAGTTTTGGGAACTCAGGCTCACGTCACTCCATATTTATGTTCAAACTTAATTTATTGTCTAAATAATCAGTAAGTTACATTCTGTCCCACAGGTTCAACTAACAGATTTTGAGAACTCTGCATATGTTGTGTTTATCGTCCTCCTGACTCGAGTGATTCTGTCCTATAAGTTAGACTTCCTCATTCCCTTATCAAAGGTTTGTTTTACTAAACTATTAAAATTTTTGCTACTTTGGTCTGTCAACGTATAAGAATTCAAGAAATTGAATGAAGTCATGCGCTTGAATAATTGTTTTTTTAGGTTGACGACAACATGAAAGTTGCCCAGAAGAGAAACGCTGTGCAAGAAGGAATGTTCTATTTCCGGAAGGACATCTTTAAAGGTAAAAAAAAATCGGACATTTATTATTACTCACTTCATTAAACTTCTCAATTTTCCCAGTTAATGTGAATAGTTGTTGGTAAAGGATTCAAACCCCACAGTAAAGCAAGAATAGCGCGGCTTGCTTACCTTGTAAGTCTGATGTCCTCTGTATTTACATCCGTTTCTTCCAAGGCTGCAGTCCAGTCTTTGATTCTGCTTCCACAGCGGCCCAAAATGGCGTGGAGAGTGATGGAGACAATGAAGAGTATACACTGATGAGCATCGACACAATCATCAATGGCAAGGTACATCTCCTTTACACAGGATTCTGGGAAATGCTAGTCCAGTAGCCAAATGAGGCAAACGAACAATGAACAGAAGCCAGTGTTGCAGATCTGCATGTAAATGCTGCTTATCTCATATCTTCAGGAGGGACTATTCCAGGGGCTCATTCCAATCTTAAACAGCTACCTGGAGAACATGGAAGTAGACGTAGACACACGGTGCACCATCTTGAACTACCTGAAACTCATAAAGAGGCGAGCATCAGGTATGCTAATACTCTTATACAACTAAGCATTGTCATAGCAGTCACTAGTGTTGTAGAGCTAGAAGTGATCTCTTCACGAGAATACACGTCTGGGAACTTGTTAAATGTTTAGTGCTGAAGGGGTTGAAGTCTCCTGTAAAAATGTTTCTGCCCTTTCTAAATATTTTAGTTTAAGAGGATCTGTAATGTTTCCCTCTTTAGTGTATTGTTGCTTTTTGTACACTTGTTCAGTGTTCTGCAACCCCCAAGTACACAAAGGGCAAACTATTTCCGGTAACTCAGTGACATGTTCTAAAGTGGCATTTTTATATATATATATATATATATATATATATATATATATATATATATATATATATGATGGGCAAATAATCTCCAATTTGTCAACAGATACATGAGACAATTATTGAAATGTTATTTTTCCACCTTTTGAATGCTAATTATCTTCAGGAGAGCTGATGACCATGGCCAAATGGATGAGGGAGTTTGTTGCCAAGCATCCGCAGTACAAGCAAGACAGCGTCATTACCGACAAAATAAATTATGACCTGCTTCGTAAGTGTGACCGAATCGCTAACGGTCAGGAGGGCTGCCCTGAACTGATTGGAGACCCAGTCAACAGAGGGAAATGAAAAAAATGGAAGACGTCTGTCCATTCTTTTTTTTGCATGACAATTGAAGACCAAAATGTTTCATTAAGAGAAGAGTGTGGTCCAGAAAAGCAGTAAGCATTAAGTGAATATTTTAAGAATAAATAAATAAACAGCATGTGTGGATTGCAGGGGCTCCGCCAAATGTCTATTGAATTTGTATATATCAGATTTTTATAAATCTGAAAATTATTTTAATATCTACCAAGATCAAATATGTAATTCAGATGAGATGTGTACATATTTCCCTCTCGTTTCTAGCTTCAGATCCAGCATTGAGTTGGTGTGAGATTATGTGAATATAGCAAACACTAAATTTGTACATAGTGAGGGTTTTTTCCATTGTTCAGTTTACGTGCTGTAAATACTCTTCCTTTCATCAGATATTAACAAGTGTACTTTCTTTTTATCATCAACAAAAACATTGTCTTGTTAGCTTGGCCTGCAGTGTCTTGAGTAACCTTCAACAGTTTTTGCTCTTTGTTGAGATTTTCTTGAGTTGTACAAAATGCATTCATGATACGCGCACAGATTTTTTTGGGGGTTATATACAAAAATAAAATGTGAACAGGTCCATGTAGAGCTTTACATGTGACTTGCATTGTGCTTTATATTACTTGGTAATGATTACGCAAGTGCATTCTGGTGTTACGTTTGAGAGACCCTCGTCATCATCAGCTTTTTTTAAAAAGTGGAAAACTTTGCAATATTTAGGAAATTCTGGTTGGATTGTTTACCTCTAAGATGGTTATGTAGGTGTTTGATTTAAGTCAAAAGGTTAATACGTTAGATCCTTTTGTAGTTGCCCAGTAGAGGGTGCTCAAAACTCACTGTCTGAAAAATTAATTTTATTTTATTTTTGTGTGTGTTGTTGAGGAATTAGACCAATGTAAGGTCATTGTGCCCGGGTAAGCCTCATTGCTGTCTGTATATGGCCTCAAATAAAGCAATTCCTGTACATATCATACACTTCACATTCCTTACTCAGCATGTTACTTTAGATCTAGTCTTAAATCAAGAGTCTCAGATTTCAGTATCTTGGCTGGTCAAATTATTACTACACTAGTCCTTTACATTATCGTGCAAGTCCATTTATGCCACAGTTTTTCTTCATTCCAAAATTATAAAGCATGTTAACAAGAAGGCATCAAAGTAATGATTTTGTATCCCAAATAGTGACTTCTCAATAATAATGGCATCTCAAAAATAAAAAATTAACCCAAGATAATGACTTATTATAATTCACGTAGGAACAGGAAAATAATAATTAGAAACTCAAGTTTATTCCACCCTTGTGCTTTGCAAGTTAGCTAAATCAGCGGCCATGGTGGGGCTGTGGACCAGTTTGAAGACCGCTTGTCCATGACATGAATTTTATTTCTTTTGGAAAAACTTGGGTTCCTTGTCGGTATACCAATCTCAAAATTTGTCCCTAAACACAACACCACACCAGAAATTGGTTTGTTGCCTCAAAACAACAACATGCTACTTGAACCTCATGGTTTTCTGTTTAAGATGTCTGCATTTTGATTATTTATAAAAAACACAATCATAGCCAAACACAGTCTAACTACACTAGAAGCACACAAGCTCCTATCCTTTTATCTGTTTTATTGAGCACACTGAATAATATCCACAGAGCCCGGATAGAAGTAGACTTTAATAACTTGCAGATCCTCCTTTAGCAGCATTGACTTCACCAAACGTTTCTTGTAGCTGTTGTGCGTTAAGAAGGAATTTTGTTTATATATATATATATATATATATATATATATATATATATATATATATATATATTATTTTTTTTTTTTTTATGGGACACTGAAGATATAACACTGATGCAATGTAAAGTAGTCCGTGTACAGCTTGTATAACAATGTAGAGTAGTTGTTCCCTGAAAATAACTCAACACAGCCATTAACGTCTAAACCGCTGGCAACAAAAGTGAGTACACCCCTAAGTGAAAATGGCCAAATTGTGCCCAAAGTGTGAATATCATGTGTGGCCACCATTATTTTCCAGCTCTGCCTTCACTCACAGCTTTACAGGTTGCCACTGGAATCCTCTTCCACTCCTCCATGATGACATCACGGAGCTGGTGGATGTTAGAGATCTTGTGCTCCTCCACCTTCCGTTTGAGGATGCTCAATAGCGTTTAGGTCTGGAGACATGGTTGGCCAGTCCAGCACCTTTACCCTCAGTTTCTTTAGCAAGGCACTGATCGTCTTGGGGGTGTGTTTGGGGTCGTTATCATGTTGGAATACTGCCCTGCGGCCCAGTTTCCGAAGGGAGGGACTCCTGCTCTGCTTCAGTATGTCACAGTACATGTTGGCATGAACTATAGCTCTTCACAGTCAGCAGCACTCATGCAGCCCCAAACCATGACACTCCCACCACCATGCTTGACTGTAGGCAAGACAAACTTGTCTTTGTACTCCTCACCTGGTTGCCGCCACACACGCTTGACACCATCTGAACCAATTAAGTTTATCTTGTTCTCATCAGACCACAGGGCATAGGTCTAGTAATCCATGTCCTTAGTCTGCTGTGTTCAGTAAACTGTTTATGGGCTTTCTTATGCATCATCTTTAGAAGAGGCTTCCTTCTGGGACGATGACATGCGGACCAGTTTGATACAGTGTGTGGCGTATGGTCTGAGCACTGACAGGCTGACACCGTACCCTTTAACCTCTGCAGCAATGCTGGCAGCACTCATAGGTATATTTTCAAAAGCCAATCTCTGGATATGACGCTGAGCATGTGCACTTCTTTGGTCGACCATGGCGAGGCCTGTTCTGACTTGTCCTGTTAAACTGCTGTATGGTCTTGGCCACCGTGCTGCAGCTCAGTTTCAGGGTGTTGGTAATCTTCTTATAGCCTAGGCCATCTTTATGTAGAGCAGAAATTCTTTTTTTCAGATCCTCTGTGAGTGCTTTGCCATGAGGTACCATGTTGAACTTTCAGTGACCAGTGTGAGAGTGTGAGAGTGATTCCACACCAAATTCAACACACCTGAGACCCAGCAACACTAATGAGTCACATGACACCAGGAAGGAAAAATGGCCATTTTCACTTAGGGGTGTACTCACTTTTGTTGCCAGCAGTTTAAGCATTAATGGCTGTGTGTTGAGTTATTTTGAGGGCACAGCAACTTTACACTGTTATAGCTGTACACTGACTACTGTGCACTGTATCAAAGTCTCATATCTTCAGTGATGTCCCATGAAAAGATAAAATAATATAATAAATAATAAATGAAATAAATAAAAAAGACATTTGAATTCCAACTACACTGATGATGTGTGAGTTGTCTTATTAAGTCATAGTAGCCTTGGAGCTGATGGGCTGTCTTCTACTTCACACCACTCAGTCTTTCAGCCTTTGTACAGCTTTCACCACTGCCTACTTCTCTTTCACACCTCAGCATTTCTCCCTTAGTCTGCATTTCCGTCACTTTTGTTAAGCTCTCCATCAGCTTTTCTTCTCCCAGACTGTTTTAAGAACAACACAACATGAGTTTTCAGACAACACTGAACTGAACATACATTATTATGTACTTCACTTTTTCCTTTCTCTTCCTCATATTTTTGATTTCTTTTGTCTTTTCACTTCCTTTTTTGCTTTTATTACAATTTCCTCTTTCCTTTTTTCATTTTTTATACAAACCCAGAAACACTCAAAGAACCATTTGCACGCTTAAACCTTGTTTGCTGCTATGTAGTGTAATAAAACTGAATCTTGAATGTAGAACGCATTGTTTTTAGGAAAGAACCATGAGAAGGAATCATATTTGTAATGGTTTTATATAGCACTCTTTTCCAAAAAGGTTCTATATAGAACCAAATACAGCACCTTCTCCATCAATCTTAAGACCTATTTCACCATGCAAAGAACCATTTAGGCATGCAAATGATTATTTAAGTACAATAGTTCTATATTGAATCATTGTCTTAACTAAAAAAAACCCTCATAGTAAAATCTTTTTAAAGAATGTTTTTAACGACCTTTAGTCTAATTATGAAAGTGACTGAGCAGCTACGTACGATCACATCTCCTTGAGGATCCTTCTCTCAAGCCCTTCTTTCTTTTTTCCTGTTTTTTTCTTCTTGAAATATTATTTTATGATCATTAGGAATCAAGTTCAATTCATTCTCTAATTTGTTTAATCAGTTTTTGTCTGACCATGATTGTTTTTATATTCAGTCAGCATGAAAACACTTCGTACAGCAATACTAAACATTCAGAATGTTTGTCTAATTCCAGCCTTGTTACTCTAGATATATATTTCTCCATGATCAGCCAGGTACTCGGTTACACAGATGTTCTATGTAGAAACTGTAACTGACAAGCTGATCTTGAAACTTTGATTGCAGGATGCTATTGTTCCTTCCTCCTTGCCCCTACGACCCCCCACCGGGGCCCCCCTCTCTGGCCTGTGTGTCATGCGCAGTCCGCCCTCCCCGCTCCTCGCAGCTGTGTGAGAGGCGCGCTCTGATTGGTCCGCTCAGACTCCACATGGATCGGATGACTTTTGGCGAGTGTCGGTTAACGCCTCGTGAGCGTCCTGCTTTTCGGCTCGGGGTCTGTTTGGTTCAGCCTTCGCTGTTACTGATTATACAGCGCTGTTCACAGTCCGTCCACATAAAACACTCGCTGAGCCCGCCATCTTAAATAAACTGACCCAAACTTATCAGCTACGGGCGTTTACTGTTTCATTTCGTTCACAACGCGCCACATGAGGCGAGGCTGAAGTTCGAACTCTCCGTTCCACCTTAAACGCTGCGGCGATTACACTGTGGCGCATGTACGCCGCTTCACCGCTCCTGCGTGGAAACCGGCTCGCCATTTAAGGTGGAACAGAAAGTTTGACTTAAAAAGCTGGAGAATCAGGAAACGAACTTCAGTCTGGTTCGCATTCGTCTCGTAAGAGGGCGTTGGCTTAAACGAGCTTCACAGAATTCATGTTTCCTTAAAAAAACTTTATCAGTGTATTGTAGTCCAAGGCTGAGAAGGGCACGGAGTAGACTTTGTCCTATCAGGCTACTGAGAGACATTGTACCCGTCCCGTTAGATGCTTCTGAGTGCCGTCCCTCCTGACGCTCTCGCACTTCACCAGCTTTTTCCACTCAGAGAGTTGAGCAGACGGACAGTCGCCACCGGCTAGCCAAGGACAGCAGACGAGGGAGAAGCGCAGGTACGTGCGGGGGGCTTTAGGGGCTTTATTTCGAGCTTCCACGGCTCACTCTATTAATAATGTATATTTTAGTTTAATCCCAGTCTAAAACAGCAGCCTCATAATCACGAGTCAGAAGGTTAGCCTGGATGCTGCCTGTTTCTGTGACCTGTATTGCGGAGGATGCGAAGAGACACTCGATTTAGCATGAATTCGCTGCGCTTTTAGCCCAAATTAGAGCCACAAAGGGACCGAGCTAGCCCTTTACATGTGGAAAGCCCTTATTAGGAGCGTCCGAGTGTCCGTCCTGACTAAGAAATTATCTCTTTAGAAAGTCATGCTGCGCTGTGCCTGTAAAAGTAGCTTTTAAAGGACAATTCCACCATTTTTCAGAATTATCTAATGATAGTCCTTGTGAGAGTCATGCAAAGGGGCTTGAATTTGGTTGATTGTAGAAATTTCTTTACAGTGTTGGTGATAGTAACCAGGGGTCACCATGTCTAAAACACAAATATAGATATTTTTTACTATGCAAAACCTCCAGTGAGGGTACACGTGAGTTTTTATGTCGATGGTGGTAAAAGCGGTGCCTGCGTGTGTCTCGAAAGTTATCTGGAAACTATCAAACAACTAGGTGTCGGACATCAGGCAGCATATTCATAAACATTTCATGTAATAACGTTCTGTGAGGGAGCTTTTAGAGGTGGACGTCTGGTTCCCATCACCACCACTGTGAACGATTCTTACTCGCTTCTTTTTTTTTTTAGAAATGGGAGTTTCACATCACACCACTCTGAATAAGCTGTGTATGTATCTCAGTTGTTTAACTGTGTAGGGTTTTTTAAAAATCATTTTTAAGATTGGAGTTCCCCTTTAAGAACTGATGAACTGTTGCCCTCAGAGCAATTTAAAACGTTAGTTACATAATTACATTTGTTTCTAACTTTATGGTTATATATGGTTTGCTATTGCAGAGGGTCTGTAAATGATATAATAGGTAGGTTCTATAGCGTGGCCCTTGACTCTCTTAAAAAATAAACTTGTATTTTTGTTTTCATTCATATTTTTATATTTTTTCAACAAAAACTTGATGATATCTCAAGGTTTTTCTTTGCAGCCAGTGTCAAAAAAGGGAACTTCACCCACTTCACTTTCATGGTGCTGGTGATGGGAGCCAAGTGTTTAAAGCCTCTAAAAACTACAACACAAAACAAATAGTTGAGAATATGATGCCTGATGCATTGTTTTTCTGTTACCATCATCACTTCATATAAAGCACAGAAGACTGTAAATAACTGTAAATAAAAAGTCTATATTTGTGTAGACAAGGTGACCCCTTGAGCCTGTTATCAACACAGAAATAAAATCTGGACAATTGGAAAACAGAGCACTGTGAATGAGTCTGTTTGCCCGTTATTAATTTCATTTTCACTAAAAACAGCCAGAGAATACAAGGTGTTCATTTTTCAGAGTATATAGAAACCTCAACAACTGATTATGTCATCTGTTTAATGGTTTAGTGTGTGCACTTTTTACCTTTTATTACACTTCCATTCTTTTTAAGAGACTCACTTTTAGTTCCTCAAAGTGGCACACCTTCAACGTTCAATCTTAGAAGTTAGTTTTGCATTTTCTGCTTCTCACTATCAAAATAATCTAAAACGCATTCAGTGGTGTTGAGGTCTGTACTCTGGGGTGGTCAGTCCCTTGTTCTGAGAACACTAGCAGTTTCTTTGTTTGATGTGTCTCCTTTTCTCCGTGAGGAGCTTCTTAAACAGCTACACATACTTTCAGACCCATAGCGTTGTGGAAGGATGGACAAAAACACCTTAGGATGTTTTCAGAAGCAAGGGTGGAGGTTGATTTTTCTCCCCTCTCTCAAAGATAAAGTGCTCTTTATTGAAAGGGGTAGTTTTGGTTGGTCTACCAGGTCTTTCAGTTGCTTGTTAGGTGTCTCTCTATTAGTTACTAACCTTCATGAAAACTGAATAACTGGTAATGAATGGCTGTTTTAACTGGAAAAGTGTGGTCTCTGACTTGCCAACATAAAGCTTCGACTGATAAATGTTGAGGTTCACCTTGATTGAGGTTACAGTAGTCCAAGCTTCTAATTCAGCTCATATTTATCACTTAAATCAATTCAGGTTCTCAGAAGGATTTCTTTGGATGACTTCCACTGCAGTTTTGTGTTGTGTCCTTGTTGGTTTGAACTGTGTAACCCCTCACTTCAGAAGAAGGTGAGCTAATCTTGCTATTCTTTTCCACAGGCTGGAGATGGAGGACTTTAATCACAGACTGAATGTGTATATCGACTCCTGGATGGGTCCCAGGGGTAAGTTCAGCATGCCTGCTTTAATATATGTGCAGTGTCTTCACTAGAACAAAGAAGACCTCTAAACTTTGGCTTATTTCCTCCTAGTCTCATAGAAGGCCAAGTTGCCATAGAATGAAAAACTGTATTTACATTGGCACAGAATAAATACAAATCCTGCGTTTGGCACGTTTCACAGTTCCATCTTTATTAGCATCACAGCACAAAGTAGCAGCAGTGCTGTGTGATTTTATCTCTGTTCGCTGGTTTAAGCAGATCACCTTAACTGGAAGTTTTATAGTGAGCAACAGCTTTAATTTACTTTGTGTTGATGAGATCAAGACGAGCATAAGTAACGGCAACCATTAGCATACCAGCCATCAAAATATTCATGAGCTCCCAAAAAAAAGAAAACAGCGTTTCATACGGTTAAAACACAGGCATGAAAAACTACATTTATATTTAGTTGGCTTCCTGTTTGCCAGTTTTTTTGTTCCCATTCCACCCTAAAATGATGTAGCAGTTACCTTCTGGCACCTGACCTGTTGTAAGAACCGCTGCTCCATTCTCATTTTGTAGTTTCAGTGCTCATATTCTTGATTCTTGATATTTTTGATTAAGGTGTTGGAGGATTCTGTCTGTAAGGGGATATGCTGTGTGTGAGGTATCGCTTAGTGCTCGCAGGGTCCCATGTCAGCTGGCTTTTTCACTCGCATAGTAGCGCTGACTGGTTTAACAATTCTTCTTCTGAGAAGGCTCTTTGCTAGTTTTGCAGGTCTTCCACACGTTAACTCAGCTCTTACTTATCTCCACTTCTGTATTCAGTTTGAGGAATAATTTGCTCTTTCAACCAAACGAATTTTCAGATTTGCAAATGTGCTACGGCGCCACCCTGAGGTGGACCAGTGCTAGTTAAGTATATCAAAGAAAGAAGCTAAACAATGACTTTTCCTGTGTTGGGAACATCTAATATTTCCCAACAGACAACGTAATTTTTTTAATGTCCCCTCATGATTTTGATTTTGAGGTCAGTTTATGACATTTTTGTTGTTTATTACAACAAAATCACTCCTAATTAATTTTCCAGACTCTGCTTCTCCCATTGAATTAAACAGGCTGATTTTGTTACTCTGTGCTTGAAAGACTGATATAGGTGAATATGTTAATGAGTTCTGATGAATTACTGCGCTCGAACTTCAGAGTGGGTGCAGCTAATCTGCTGTGGGCTGGATTGGAAGATATATGTATGTTTGTTTCTGGTGGCCAAATAAAAACAGTGATTTTTTTGCAGGTCAGTTTGTTGGTCCTTATGGACTGAAGAGTGGACTGTACTTGATTCTCTAACAGTGTTTACATGTTACATCAAAATTTGTGTCACGGTGCCTTTAAAGTGCTTTCTATGTTGATGCTGTTTTTTTAATGGGCTAATTATGGGTTAGCATTCCTAATTTAATGAATTGAGATTTTAGGTTAATTTGATTTCACTTTGAACTCTTGTACTCTTAACTAGCGGTTAGCGTGAAGAGGGCAGAGAGGAAACACTGACCGCCCTCAATCACAACATGCTACATTAGGCTGTTTTGCACACAGTGATGCATTTTCTTTCCTACCATTTAATACCCCCACTGGCCTGGAGACGCTCGTTTCCAACGTTCTTCTCTCATTTTTCAGATCCTCGTGTGAGAGGATGGCTTCTGCTGGACAACTACCCCCCCACGTTCGCCTTCTCCATCTTGTACCTCCTGATTGTGTGGATTGGGCCAAAGTACATGAAGAACAGGCAGCCATACTCCTGCAGGAAGATCTTAGTTGTGTATAACTTGGCCCTCACTCTGCTGTCCCTCTACATGTTTTATGAGGTGAGTCGACTGTACTGGGTCTTAACACAGGCAGCATCCAGGTCACCAGATTCTTTAAATGCTATTCAAAACCATTAGTTTCATAGAAAAAGGTTCTGTGTAGCACAAGAAGGGGTTTTACACTTTCTCCATCAATCTGAAGAATCAGTCCAACATGCTACAAACCATTTAAGCATACAAATAGTTCTACATAAAGTTAAGAAATAGAACCATTCTCTGTACTACAGAACTATTAACAATTGAATCATTAAGTATTTGAATATTCATGAATTATTATTATCTATCTGAATGTGCTATGAGAATGAGGCTGTTCAGATGGTTCAGCGTATTCTGCCCATAAAGTTATTGTATCCTATGCTTTTTCCACTGCAAATTGAGTCCGAGTTCAGTAGAAAGGCTCTGCTAACCCTGTGTCACTGTTCACAAGATAATCCATGAAAAAAGAGTGCGGGTAAAATTGAGATTAAAAAAAGGAATCAGCTCAAAGCCAAAATATAAAATCCCTGTCGTAGAAAGCATCCTGTGCAGTGTTATCACTGAGGTTTGCTTAAAATCTTGAGAAAGCTGCTCTCACCATCATAGCTTGGAGATGAGTTTACTGTAGTGTAGAAGAACAATGTTGTGGTGTTCAAGGCTCTTGCTAACAATTCTAATGTTCATGTAGAAAAATTAAGCCTGGTGGACATTTTTGCAGCATCTTTCTCCTCTCAAAAGCACACTTTGTCATTTTTGCAGAGTATGCTCATCTGGGGTTTGATCCCCTGCCTGGGCAAGCACCCTATGCTCTTGCGCAAGACTTCTAAGTCTCTGAATAAGAGTGTTTACCAAGTACCATAACTGACACTTTTATCACCCCATTCCAGGGGGTTCTGTCCAGTCTGGCAACCTTGATCAGGTTGATAGGATTGTTTGAGGACAAATATGAAATCTAATATGTTCTATGTTGAACTAAGCTGTTAGCCTCTTAAAGTAACCTAAGGTAACACTAGCCTACTCAGCTCCACTGTGCTCTTTAAGCACTGTTCAGTATTTAGCACTTATGTTGTTTATGGCTTGACACACACTTGACTGATCTGAAAAGTCTTGCTAGTACATTTCCTGGTTAAAAATATTGCAGTACAGGTTTATTTTAGTTTTTGCCCAATCTGTTCAAAACATTCCTTAACGTTGCTCCCTGCACAAAAGTGCAGATTTAATGAAGATCACATGCAGAACCGCCTCCATGCTTTTCAGGAGACTCACTTTCAGTTCCTCAAAGAAATCTTCTGCCTTGGAAGTTGGTTTGGTGTTTTCACATTCACAGTTTAGTAAAGTTGAGGTCTGGACTCATTCATTGTTCTGAGAACACCAGCAGCTTCTTTTGTCTCCTTTTCTCAGTGAGGAGCTTTTTTCAAAGCTACACATCCTTTCAGACCCATAGAGTTGATTTGTCTTCTCACTGTAGAAGGATGGACATAAATACCTGTACGCTTGGTATTCTTCTCTCTCTCAAAGATTTAAGCTTTAAGTGCTGTTTACCTGATGGGAACAGTGTTGGTGGGTCTACCTGGTCTTTTAGGTGTTTGTTTCTCTGTAGCTCTTAATCAGTTTTAGACATTCCAGTTTCTTTCACTTGGACTCTCTTAAAGCAGATGGATGAAGTTATATCTGATCTCCTCAGAAATAGCCATGATTGTTAGGTGGTTCTCTACTGGCAGAATGTCTTTGTTTAGCTAAAAAGGATGTAACTGATTCACATTCATAAGCGTAGCCAAGTGCACTGAAAAGCCCAATGGTGCAGGGTGAGTCCAGAGCACAGCTGGCCTTTCACAAGCTCATTGTCTCAGCATGCACATCTGCTGTGGTTCTCCTCAACGAGCACAACTTTGCTTTGTTGTTTTTGCATTGACTTCAAACGATTGCTCCTGTCTCAGAAGTTATTTTGAAGCCTAGTACATGTGATCTTGTGTTATCCGTACAGATATTTGATTGACCTTAATAAAAATCAGAGAGTTGGCTAATCAGTTGAACCATCGTACCTATGAGATTACAAAATTCTTGTATAAGCTGGCGGCTATTCAATTTAAGGACAGGTCTTCTCTATGATTTTTTTTTTCAGCAGCAGTGACAAGTTAGCTAGTTTAATCTACATTTCTCTCTTCTCTCCTTTTTCTGCTAGTCTTACTCCCCACCTTGTCAGGTGCATAGACACAGGAAGCAATCACTCCTTTTCAGCTTCATTATGGATTTTCCATTTCTCGCTCAGCTCAATCGTCAGAGATACAGCTTGACTCCGTGCCCACTCCTAATTACACAGTTTATGGCTGTTACAGAAATCAGACTAAACATTCTTTACTGACTGTTTTCAGAGGTTTAGGCTTGAGGTGACGACCCAATCACAGGCTAGAAGATCACAGAGTGTGAACAAATGACACTGTATGAATGACTGGTGCTCTTTACTCATGTGCTGCAGAGGTGGTCAGTGTGGGGTGGCTGGGGGGGCTGGTGGAGAACTGACTGGCCTCTTTTCACACTGTCAAGCCAATTGGTTCTTGGGCCGTACTCTGCCATTCCATGCTTGCGATTTCATCTTTTATGCCACTAAATCAGAACCAGGATATACAAAAAAAGATTCTACACAAAAGACTCACTATGTGCTAACTGACTAATAGCTACACATACAGTGCCCACTTAATTCAGTTAATTTACTCTAAGACTGTTTAATTCAGTCTGTTACTCCAACACAGGTCTTTCAACAGTCTTTATCTCTCAGGATCTTCTAAACAGGTGTTATTTGAAAATCAGTTACTGAGTCTGTAATGCATTGGATTTAGCCTGTAGCCGGCTCGCTACATTAACAGCATCACAGAACTATTCTACTTGTTATCTTTCTGTCGCTTCAAAACCAGAGACTTGAATTTGTGATCTCAGAAATACCTCTTTGTTCTTTGTTTTTAAGCATCAGTTCTCTGTAACGGACCCTGCACATTGTTGGGAGACACCATACACCTGCATTAGCTTGGCCTAGCAGTCCGACTCCAATCAGTCAACTTTGCTGTTATAAGTTTTGTCATCTGTACTCATGATTTTCGGTCACCTGTTAGTCAAATCAAACCTGTACTGGGGCTGTTTTCATCTCTTTATCAAACCTTACCCCACCTGAAGACATGTAGAGGTTAGGATGTTGTCAAGACATTTAACATTATGTAAGAGACTAAGAACCCTCTAAACTGATCTCTGTGCTTGGTAGAAGCAGATATGTGAACATTAGCATCCGGTAGTTTAGTGTTAGCTCTCCAGCTCGGCGAGGGTTCACTTTAATGTCAGACCAGCCTTCTAACCATCCACACGCTGAAGTAATCAGATTTTATGGGGACACTCTAATTGTGTTCCCTGAATGCCCTTTAAAAGAGGCTGCTTAAACTGCAATGTCTCCTGAATTCAGCTGGACATGTAGGAGTAACATAGAGTAACTAGATTATCAGCTGGATTTTAGTATTTAATAACATGTTAAGTAAATAACATGTTACGATAAAAGTAGCATTTGCAAATGTTATAGTTGGCTTGGATTTATAAACTTAAATTAATTGAGAAAAAGATATAGCAGTTGTGACGTACAAAAGTTTGGACAGCTTACTAAGTCAGTACTTGGCAGATGTTACAGTTTACAGATACTGTAGAGGAGTAGGTAGGAGCCTTTCTTCTATTTAAAGTCTCTGGGAACCTAAATCGTGGTTTTCTTTCGAATTAAGTTTGTCTTGTAACCCCTGACCCCCAGTATCTATCCATCCCATTCATCTGTGTGTTTGGTACGTCAGAGGGTTACTCGGCTAATGTTGTGCCAGCATTCCTTGAGTGTGCGTTCCCAGGATTCTCATCCAGCAATAACATAGATAAAAGCTTAGCCTTCTTTAAGGTATCGACACATAAACTGGATAAGTTGTTAGCATGTCATAAAGTAAAACATGACTAGAATAGGTAGAGCACGTTTTAAAGGACGGCTTCAGTAATTTCACCCAAAAGGCTAGCGGTTATGCTAAAACCTTTAGCCTTAAGGTCTGCTCTACCTACTCTCTTCTCAGATGAAGAACAGAGGCTGCATCCACAATGTGAGTAACTAGGTCCACCATAATCTGGATCATTTCTGCTCGAAAACAAAGAATCCTAGAATTCCAGTGAGAGCCAGTGATGGGAGGGATAGAGGCAGAGTCAGTAATGGAAAGGGGGAGTCAGTGATGGACGGAGAGTCAGTGAGGGACAGAGAGTGAGAGATGGAGGGACAGACAGTGAGGGAGGGTGGTGATTGATGGAGGGAGAGTCCGTGAGGGAGGGTGGTGATTGATGGAGGGAGAGTCAGTGAGGGAGAGAGAGTGCGAGATGGAGGGAGAGTCAGTGAGGGAGTGTGAGTCAGATTCAGACCACACCCAGACCGTTCTCAGAGGGAGGAGTGAATTTTCTCTTTTTTTGAAGAGTGCTTTATCATATTTGTATTTTATTTTTTGCATTTAAACTTAGTGGATGTTTAAAATAACAGCAACATTTAGTACAATTCTATATTTGGTAATGTTGTAATGTGTGGTCAGTCAAAACAGAGGCTATTTAAATAGATCACGTCAGGCACCATTACAAAACAGCCCATCATGGATAAGGACCCACATAAATGTCAACAATCAGCCCAGAGAGAAAACCAGAATACAATAAAGAATAAAATAATAATAGTGAGTTTGTCCCCCTGTGTAGCAGCAACTCTCTCTACACTTCTTCACCCTAGATGTTGAATATTGCTGTGGGATACTGAATTGAGTGATTATGTAGTCAGACACTGAGGTTGAACATTGCTGTGAGGATTTTTAGTGAGGTTAGGTATTGATGTTTGAACATAGCTGTTAGGATTTGACTCTGCATTAGTGAAGTCAGGTACTGATGTTAAACATAGCTGTGAGGATTTGATTGTGTGGTAGTGAGGTCAGGTGCTAATGTTGAACACTGCTGTGAGCATTTGATTGAGTATAGTGAAGTCAGATGTTGGATGATCAGCTCTGGATCACTACAAACCATCCCAATAGCACCTGCACACATTGCACAGTTCCTCTGCTTCACAGTCCAGTGCTGGCAGGCTTTATCTGTCTCTAGCCATATCCATATTTCACCTATGATGAAGGTTTCCTGATGAATGTGCTCCAAAATCACTTGGAATTAATTCTATTAACTTACATTAAAAGTTAAGAATGTTTTTGGCCTCCTGTAAAGTTACTAACTTGGAGATGCATGTTTTTCTTTGGACAGCGACAATATGTCTCTAATATATTTTGCTGATGTTTAAGCCTGGACTACTTTTACAGAGTCTCATTATCACTTGAACCTTAATGGTGTGGGGTTAAACTGCTGTAGGTGCACAACATTTTTTTGTGATGTCACAAAAACACTAAATTCAAAATGGACAGTTTTGTAACTCTGTGTATCCATGCATAGATTACACGTTCTGGGAAGATGACAGTACAGTTTGAAACATTAACAGTTTTTATAAACTGTTAAAATTCTGCATGAGTAGGTGTCTACTTGTGTTTTAGTCAGGACAGAAGTGTTGGAGAACATTGTACAGCGATTAATCCAGAATTACTATTAATTTACTTTTAAGACATTGTGGGACGCAGCACGCAAACTGGCCTTCACAGTCTTTCACCACCTTAGCCCAAAAAATGTATCACTGATTTAGACACAGCGGCTCAAGTCTTATTATTGAAAAACATGGTGAAACAATGACTTCATTGAGAAGTTTGGAAAAAAGTGTGCAGCAGCAAGACAGTACACAAAGGCAGGTCACAAGCTTCGAGGAGACTTTGGCACAGAAGAGCCGGAATCACTTGTAATGTGCATCTGAATGCAGAAAGTATGCTTTCATTACTGAGTTTAACACAGTCAGCGTTTAAATGTACCCGCACACCCCACAACGCACCTGCACACCCACCCATCCAAGCGTGTGCAGATTTGTATGGATGCAAGCAGATTACATTTTAGTTTCTGTGTAATAATTTTAAAGGACTCGTTTCTTTAATAACTTGATAGTCCTCCATTGTTGTATGTGAATATTATATGGAATATCTATGGAAATTAATTTAGAAGTTTCTGTGATGTCACAAAAAACAACACATTTATCTGCTTGACCAGGATACTGCAGTGCAACAAGTTATAAGGATGTGTCAACCGGAGTGGGTGTTTTTCCAAAACAGAGAGCAGCCAATCAAAAGAATGCTCATTTACACATATCAGTCTTAAAGACACAGTAACAAAAACAGCCTGTTTACTTCCAAGGGATAACAAGAGGTTGGAAAATCGGAAATAGAGGACTATCAGCAGGATTATCATATTTCTCAAATTTTCATTAGTTATTATTTTTATTTAGTTTTTGGTGACAGTTTAATTTCTCTTAGTTTTAAGCGTGCATGTAGTTTAAAGCTACTTTTCCTTCACATTGTACTGACTCCTGGTTTAAGTGAGCTAAGCCGATACCAAACAGTGATGTAACACGCTGCAGACGGACTGGTTGGAAAGAATCATCACCAAGCTCTCCAGTTTTTATCAGCAGTCAACAAAATTGTTTCCTATGTAAACTTTTTTAAGTATTTACAGTTTTAATTAAACTTTATGTTAGTTTCTAATGAACACAGTGCGGACAGTGCAAGTGCTGAGTGAGCTGGTTTGAGTACATGATAATTTGACTACATGATGATGATGATTATGATCTTTGGCTCAAGTTATGATAATGGATAATGTGATAATGGATACACTTTGCAAAATTGATAATCTCACTTTAGTTACCTCATCCACATGCTTGGCAGCCCTATTTAGCTGTTATCAGTTTTATATTACAGTGGTGGTGATAGGAACCAGGGGTCAGCATGTCTACAACACAAATATAGACTTTTCATTTATTATCCAAAACCACCAGTCGCAGCACCCTGCATGTATCCCTCCAGCGTGTATGGACCAAAACTTTCTTTAAGGGACCATTCGGATGAGGACGTCTCTCCTTTCTCCTGAGCAGAGCGTTTCACACCAAACCACTTTGAATGAACTGTATTTACTTATCAACCTTTTAATTATATAGAATAACAGCATGAAACATCTGGCAGAGTTCCCCTTCAATCCAGCCTAGTTATTGGAATATAGGAGCATGAACGAATGTATATCGTCACTGTCAGATCAAAATCTAAATAAATAAATAACATAATAATAATCATAAAGAACATTCCTACCTTTCATGGTAAAATAATGTAAGAAGATTTTAATCCAAGTGATTTTGGATTATTTCTATTGGTCTGTTCCAAATAAAAGTTTAACACAATGTCAGCAGCAGCTTCAAATAATGTAAAAAATTAAACATCAAAAAGAATGGAGATGTAAGGTTTTGTTCAGACAGGCTTAAATCTGCTCAACTCCATAAAGAATTCTATTTGTAACTATTTCATCCTGTGTTAGATGTGAGCTTCTTAATGCTTTCTAATATGTGTCTCTGCAGCTTGTGACTGCTGTGTGGCAAGGTGGATATAATTTCTTCTGCCAGGACACTCGCAGTGCTGGAGCGGCTGACGACAAGGTAAGACAAGCACAAGCACGCTATCTAGCATGCCGAAATTCTTCACACCCTGTTCATATTAAACCTGTCAAAAGACTTGCGATCGAGGGTCTTGCACAGTATTACTCAGTATTACTCACATCCTCACAGAGTGCATGAGTGGGCACCAAAGTCAGTCTCGTCTCAACAAAGACCACAGTCACAGTGCCAAAACAGTGGCGTAAACTTTAACCCGAACACCTCATCAAACAAGCCAACCTGGCAGTGCACAGTCAAGTGTACTTCGGTTGCATCACACATAAAGAGTAGATGTCCTCTTCAGCACTGCAGTAACTCTTGAGATAAGAATGTCTATTAATGCGGCCAAAACAGTCTTCACCACTGCTGCATTTTTAGAGGCAGTAAAATGAGCCAAAAAATGAAGGTGACTCTGATTTGTATCTCTGGTGATCCCGCAGGGACTTGCACACCTTCAGAGAAGACCTAGTGAAATTCAAAAAGATCCATGTTTGTATCAATATCAAGATTTTTATTGGGAAGAAAAGGGTTCACTTCTGGTGGGAAAATGGTTGAACTATTTTCCCATCATTTTTGAAATTTTTTTTCTATAGCATAGAGCTAAGTACAGTGAAGTGTGCTCTCCTATTGTCTAGGACTTTAGGAGCTGGACTTACACATTATTACGCACTACCTGCGTAAATAGGAAGTGCGTAACCAGCTACGTTTTCATTTATTTAGTAACCAATCTTGATGAATTGTCGCTGATTAGTGAACAGTTTACTTAATCTCGCAAAATTTGTTTATTTGTATGCATTTTAATTACTGGTCTTCTGTACAGTCAGAAACAGGGTAATGAACACATCAAGTCTGCATGCAGGTTTTTGTGTTTCGTTTAAGGGGTTTTTTAAAGGCTTCCTTGTAGGGCTGCACAATGTGCACATAATGTGTTCTATTAAATAAAGCAATAACAATGTATAATGTGATCAGTTACGGTAAGATGTTTAACTTTTTATTAATTTTCTTCTATAGAGATGGACTAATCAGGGTTTTCGGGATCAGTTTAGATTGCTGATGTTGTCTGTACCTGTGAAAGGGCATGTGTGAACTGGTAAAGTCTAAAAAGATTTAAAAAAAACCCAACAACAACATTGTTTTAATTGGAGGTATACACATGATTGGCGACTCAGAGCACAGTTCAGTTCCTCAGCACTTCTTAGTTGTTACCACATTAGATTAAAGCAATATTGAGGCACAGAACGAGATAGTACATCACATTTGGGTTGAAGTGTACACAACATTGATGATTAAGCTTCGCTGGGATCTGAACTCATGATCGCTCAATGATTATGCGGTCAGATAGTTGCACCACTCAGGAGCCATAAAGTTGATACAGTGAGGCAATTACCGGTGCATTAATACACAAACAAAAGCATCATAAAAGACTGTGTTTTTCCTTAGAAGGTTGTACCACCTAACATGGTCAACTAAACCAACTCAAAAATGACCACTTTTAATGGCCTGTTGACCCTGGACTTGGGTCACTTGGGGTCTTCTTTATAAAAGTATGTCAAAATAATAGTCCTTTGTGTTTGAAAGTTTGAAAGACTTTTGGGGGCAAAAAGAGACTAAACTAAAAATTGTTTTACATAAAACGGGTATTGCTGAATGTATTTATTTTACTATTTGTTGGGTAATTAATGGACATGAACACACAAATGGTCCATTTACCCGGGTAGTGCGGAGAAAACACTTATATATGTTATATGCAAATTAAGACACTTGCAGATTTGTATATAAAACTTTTTGGAACACCAGCATTGTGAAGAGGAATGTAGGTCTTAGGTAATGGTGATCATTGACCTCTGCTTGCCTGGCATTATGTGACATGACATGATGGTTTGGTTACTTGTTAACTACACTCTTACCATTATCCCGGCAGATGATTCACGTCCTGTGGTGGTATTACTTCTCCAAGCTCATTGAGTTCATGGACACGTTCTTCTTCATCCTGCGGAAGAACAACCACCAGATCACCTTCCTGCATGTCTATCACCACGCCACTATGCTCAACATCTGGTGGTTCGTCATGAACTGGGTGCCATGTGGCCACTGTGAGTCCCTCAGACAAAAGCTGCCCTGATCTGGCTGTTTTAAGAGCTTGTTAAAGAGCCGAGAGCCGCAGTTTATGTTCTGAATAATTAAAAAAGAAAAGCAAATGTGAACGAGACAGAACGCTCCACTTCCAGATGCTTCAAATTCAGGGTTACATAATTTTTGATTTTTGCCCAGTTTAAAAACATTTTTCCTTGGTCAAGCAGATAGTAGGTCCATTGCACTGCGTCCTGAAAAAGATGGATATGTATGGATATTGACCACTGGTTAGGGAGCTAGAAAGTGAAAAATCACGCATAGTAGAAGAAAGATGAACTCGTCTGTTGGCAACTGTGTTGTTAGGATTATGTCATTTACTTAGCTAGGACACTCTGTCCTGTAAGCTGCTGGGCACACTGTGTTATCAGTGCAGCAATATGCTTGCCAACTGGAAAATAACTTAACTGCCAAGGAAATACTTAAGCTAAAGCTCTGAAGTGCAGTCAAAACACCAGAGCTGTACTGTAAATCTGTTGGCCATCATGGATTTGAACTTGACCCATATTAGCTTAGCAAGAATTCGTCCAACTAAAACAACTTGGCTGTTTTTGTGGTCTTTGCAAATACTTGGTTATATGGTTTAATAGTGGCTTGAGATGAACTCTATCTTGTTCCTTTTTTACCAGCCTACTTTGGAGCCACCTTCAACAGCTTCATCCATGTGCTGATGTACTCCTATTATGGGCTCTCCGCTATTCCTTCTGTGCGACCATACCTTTGGTGGAAGAAGTATATAACTCAAGGACAGCTGGTGAGCTACCTTGACAAATGACATTACTGTGTTTGATCAGATTGCTGCACAATATGGACAAAATATATTGCCTGTTGTTGTTATTATTGTTATTATTTATATTATTATTATTATTATAATAATGTAGGAATTTGATTAGATCGACACGTTGGATGCCTTGGAACGTATGAACACATGTACAAACACGTATAAAACTTAGTTTTGGTGAAATTGTTCTTAGTTGTTTTAAAATTAAAAATTATAAATTCTAGTGTGTTTTGAGACTGAAACACAGGATTAATTACTGGGCTATTGTATGTTTTAAATCAAATTAATCAATGAATGCTGATAACAAGGTTGATTTAAAGATTTAAACATGCAAATAGACAGAATCCTTTTACTAGTAGTAGGCCATTTTTATTGATGCATCGAATAGTTGCTCTCTCTTGTCTACTGTGCGCAGAACAGTGAGCTTTCCAGCCTTTCCAGCTTTAGCTAGAATGTGACATTACTCAACTTTCGTCTTATTTTCTGTAGGACTGACTTTACTGCAGTCATATGACATCATTAGAGTGTGACAATGGTAGCTTACTAATAGAGGATTTTTTATTAATCATGTTTTGTATAATAAACAGAACATAAGCATGTGGTTTAAATGTTGGATTTGAATAGTTTTGGACATGTACACTGTTGTAAAGCATACAGTCAGGGTTCCTGTTAAATTACTACAATACTGACATACTGTTAGTTTTGAAGACTGATTTCTCTTTCATGCTCTGACAGGTTCAGTTTGTGTTGACCATGATCCAGACATCCTGCGCTGTAGTCTGGCCATGTGGTTTTCCAATGGGCTGGCTGTATTTCCAGATCAGTTATATGGTCACACTCATCATTCTGTTTGTAAACTTCTACATAAAGGTAAGAATGAATGAGTTTGGGGTTTTTCTTTGCCCTCAGAATCACACAGTCATAGATTTGGCTAGATCTTGTGAATTACTGGAGGAAGCACTTATGGTCACGTTGTACTGGTTCATAGGTTAAGAACAATTTCACTGTTGTTGTAAAAGCTATTGTAGTAGAGGTTTTAGTAGTTTAGCAGTAAACCTTTGAGTTCAATCTCCTCTTACACAAAAGGGTGTATAAACCAGTAAATGAACCAGAAACACTGGTTATGTTAATGTATATCGTATCTCCACACTGGCACCCAAGGCAGGAACACTCTTTACTTCTATGTAAGTGTAAAGAGATGAAGCATTTCTGTTGGTCTATTCCTTATGGAACTTACATACATAAAAAATTACACAGTAAAAAAGGATTAATGTTTTTTAAATCCACATTTAATGTTATTGTATGTATCACCACTACAACCTTCATTATCACGCAAGTCACTCACATCACAGATTTCCACAGTCAGAGACAAAAGTGGGATAGTGAGTTAATTTAGGTTACTCTAATATTATTGAGGAATAGTGCACTCCCTAAATCTGATATCTAATATTGTCAGTATATTTGTAGGAATATAGTAAGATTATTAACTTAATTATAAACATTTTACTTAATTATAAATTATTTTATGTAAGAGAATTCCAATCCATTTAAATATCTAACTTGTTTAAATCATTTAATCATCAGTAAAATGGATTGAAATAGGTTACATACTAGATTAAGCACCACATACTATCAGGTTAATACCATAAATCAGGTGAGCACCAGATACTATAAGGTATATACCAGTCATGTGGTAAGCATCAGGTATGGTAAAGTACTGTTCACGAAATAAGCACTATTTACCTGATAGTACCAGGTGCTCATCCCATACTATCTGCTACGTGATAAATTTGTACCTCACGAAAGTACACCCCGTCCCTTCAGGCGCTCTGTATTTACTGGGACTCCAGTTTTAGTGCTTTGTCCCAGTGTCTCCTCCCACCTGTCTTTCTGTACTGACTTGAAACATTCATCCATTCATCCATCATTCATTCATTCTTCTCTGTCCATCAGACATACAAGAGACATGGAGCTTCGCGGAAAAAGGATTACCGAAACGGCGCGTCTGTGAATGGCCACACAAACGGGACGACTCTGGCGGAGACAGTAAAACACCGGAAGCCGCGGTCAGATTGATGACTTCTTCCAGAATCATCCCTCGGATTCTTCACAGCTCATTCATGTCTGTGCAGCATTGCTATGAAAGTGATGTAGGACTTCTTAATGTACCAGAAGAGCCTTGTAGCCCCCCATAGACACAAACAAACAGCTAAAGCCATTTTGATCTTTAGGCGATTCTCAACATTTGCACACCACTACCTGTTATTGTTTATATTGAATCAAAGACAAGGAAGACAGAAATAAGCTGCAGGAAAAAAGAAACAGGGTCCAAGTTATATAGAATAACGTTCTTTTCAATTACATTTCAGATACATTCTTTTTTTCACTAAATGAGACTTCATTAGCATTTGTGTTATCACAAAGTCTTAAAGGGGAATTTCAGTGCTTTTTCAAAACATTCTGCATAATTCAGTGTATGAGTAAACAGAGTGATACAGAGTGGTTTGATGTGAAATGTTTGATTGTAGACTTGGATGTCTTGCAGTGGTGGTGATTGGAACATGTCTACAAAACATTTAATTTACTATTCAAAACAACAGTGAACCTACACATGTTGGAATGTGGTTATGTGGAACCACCACACAACAACCACAGTGTTTAACACATTTAACATACTGCAAATACTCTCAGACATCAGGCAGTGTATTCATGACCATTTCATGTAGTAACTTTGTGAGGGAACTTTTACAGGTGAATGTCTGGTTCCTATCACCACCACTGTGAACAATTCTGACAATGTTTCTCTAGAACAGAGCATTTCACACCAAACCACTCTTAATCACTGTTTAATTATTCAGTTTCCCTTTTAAATGTGTCTTATGAATGTACATTGCTGTGCAAAAAGTCAGAGCCCACCCCTCATGCAATCCCCAAGTAAATAGCCAATAGTAAAAGTTTTTCAGCAAAAAACATAGTTAATGATATTTAAAATCCTCATATAATTTTCCTTACTTATTTGTATTTATCTCCTGGGGATCCCTGGTCAAATGTCAAAATGCAAAAATTCTGCTCCTGAATTGTATTTTTGGTTTATGTTTTCTTTCCGTGTATCATTACTAATATATTGTTCATTGTAAACCGAATCATAGGGGAAGTTAAGAGTTGCCATAACTTTTAATTTTTCTTTTTATGACTTGGTTTACGGTAAACAATATATTAGAACCAATTCACTGAATGCCATGGAAAGGAGACTGAAGCTAAGATTTACTCTTTTTTGCCAGCTTCCAAATTTCCAATCCACCTTAAAATGCGCTGTAGTTAGATTCTGGCTCGAGCACACCTTTAAACTAACTGCTGCATCGCTTAACATGGACTAGAAAAGTCAAATCTCCGTTTAACTCTGGCTCCGGGGCCGACTTGGCTAAAATAAAGTGAGTTGAGGTTAACCCATTCTCTACAGAGAACACACTTTAATGCACAACTACTATTAATTAGTGGGAAAGTTTGGAGTCAGACTATAAATGAAATAAATATAGGGTGGTCTCTGAGTTTTACACAGTACTGTACAAGAAAGCTTAGAGAGTATTTTTGATAGTACAAGCAAAACAAGTCCCAACTGCAGTGTGATGTGCAGATGAGTAGTTTGCACAATGTACACATTACCCTGGTGCAAAGAAAAGCTAAATATTTTTCACAGCATTCAATGAGATGCTGGTTTTCGTAGCACTGTAAACGACTGAATGTAAAAAATGAATTGGTATTATTAGAAGTGATTAGCTCTGTGTTTTCCTGATTGGGGAAACCAGTGTGAGATTTTTGATGGAAAGTGGTCGCCATTATTATTGTCATATATTTAGATTATTTTGTAGAACATGGCCATGTTCTCCTTTTATGGCACCCAGAACGTTTGTGACTTGGCGAAGGGGACTGACCCTTTGAAGCTAATGCACTGAAAGGACCTGGTTCAGCAGCACGAGGTCTGAATAAACGCCATTGTGTTTTATATATTTGCTACTGAGAAGATAAGTAACGTATTTATGATACTTCATATTTCCATCATCACTTGTGGAGCTGTTTGCAAAATATATATTCATCTGACCTTCAGTAGTGGACCATTTTGCAGCTCGCGATAAGCTTTGCAGTATTTTAAATGTGTTAAACACTGTGGTTGTTGTGTGGTGGTTCCTGTCCTGCATATTTTAGTGATTTACTGCTACACGTCCACCTCAGCTCAGAACTGACTTTCTAATCGGCTGATTAGTTAGATCAGGTCTAGCAGAAGTCACTGCAGCACCAGGGTTAGGAACCACTGCCAGCATAAATACTAGTCCATGTTCTTCTGCCCCATGAACTCGCTACCTGTGAGACTTTGAATGTCACTCAGCCCTAACAGAATTCCCAGAGTCCTTTGCCAACTGCAATACAATATTAGCTTTTAGACATGCTGCAGCAGGATCGTGCCCAGGCTGGATATCTACAAATCTCATCTGCAGATTAGAGCACAGGTATTTATTTTCAGCCTGGTTCCGGCTTGCAGATACAGAATACATGCAACCTGATAAGCGCTCAACACGCTTAGGCATGTGCCGATATTTAATGGTGAGGTACAATTTGTATTGTATGTGGGCAGCAGGTTCAGATTCTGTAACAAAAATACACATCTGGGGACAACATCTGTTTTTGGCCTTCTAACAAAATATGCCCCCAGAATCTTAACTCTATATACTATTAGACATCCAGAGCACAAACATTAACAAAACAGCTAATTCAGAGTTTTTGCTTCAATTAGTCAGGAAGGCTTAATGCACATCAATCAATTCTGTAAACCAAATACTTTCTTTTAAAAGAAATTAAGGTGCCTGTGTCTTTCAAAGCCAAAGTACAGTGTGGTTTAAAATTGGTATTTTTTGCTCTTGGGCTCCCCCTCAGTCACTGAGTGTAATTCACTTTTTCATAAATACAAATCAGGCTTTGAGAGCCTCATATGGGGTTGTACATGTACATTTGTTGACAGGCTGAAGGTACAGATGTGTTCTATGTGTTAATAGGCAAATTCAGAAAAACACCAGTAAAGACAACATTGGAAGAGAGGAGAACCATGTGGAGTAATATTAATCAAATGTATTACATGAGAGTTAAACTAAGGCTTAATTAGCGAGACCAAACCTGAACAAACCTTTTGGTAGGAGTTAAATGTATTTCTTTGCATGCGAGTCTGAAACAGGTGAGAGGACAGAGAGGACAGACTTCTGGTGAAACTACAAAGCCGAGAGACAGAGACAAGGTTGCATGAATAACATTGGCAGGGATGTTTGTTGTTTTCCTATTTGCTGTGAGACTGTCTCTCATCCTTTTATCTCTTTTAGCTCTCACCAGGCTGAGCTATAGGAGACATCCAGAGTAATATCAGCATGATTTCCAGATTCATTTAAGCTGAAAATGTTATATAATGTTGCTTTAACAGAAATGTTTTGCCCCTGTAGGAAATAATGTTTATTACGTGGGTCATACTAACGTAGATTGCTTGGATTGGTTTAGAGATTTCACACTGAGATCCCTTTATATTTAGCTCATGGCTGTCCTCAAATGGTCTTGCTATGATCGCACTTAGAACATTAAGAATAAAGGATGGAGCTGTTCTGCATATTTAAACATTCTCTGGCAAAACTGCAACTTACTTGACTAAATTACATTAAGATATATGTGTCCGCAGTTACGATACTGTGTGCTCTAAGTATCTTGGTACTTTGTTCTTGAATGTCGGCACATGTCTAATCATGGTAGTAGTTAGTAAACGTCTGTTGTATTGTAATTATACATTGTAAGCTTTGACAGAAATCCATTCCAGTTACAGTGCTCCTAAGTTTGATGGCTGCTATGCTGTAATAAACTACCAATTTTAATCTTACGTAGGTTGATTACTATGTCTTACTTCAGAATAGTTGTGACGAAACTCGTAGTTAATTGTATCATTTAAAAACTGAAGTTATATTAGACATGTTATTGAAGAGATACCAACGCATAGCAACGCCACTTCTCACACTAGGTATTCTGTGATGCCATCAATGTGATAATCTACCTGCTAATGCTCTTATTAATGTGGCTCTGTCACAATAAATTGTGCTCTTAAGTATATACGTATCTGTTGGTGTGTATAATTCTCACCAAATAATGTTCAGCTTGACTTTTTAGGCCAATCTGGAGTGACACAGCATTTATTTAGTGTGAATATTTGAAAGGTCACTTATTTATGCTAAAATGATACAGAGCTATTCAAACAGAATCCCACATCTCACGCAGGCATCTGGACGCTACAGATTACGCTCTGTTTTTATGCATAAACAGCACTTTTGGCATCCGGAAAAAACACAAAACTCTGTGGGACAAAGATGACTCAGATAAGGCATTCTGGGCCCAGAGAGGCAATCACAGAGAGGCCATCCTTATAAAAGCTATTTATTTTAAGATAAAACTCAACAGCAATGTTTTACCCCTGTAATAGGTAATGTTTATTAGGGGGCCATGCTAACTTAGATTGCCTCCCCCTTTTGAGGTTGATCATTTCAGTGACCTGACGGCTCCCTGTTCATGTAGCCCCCCTCCCTCCGCCCAGTTGTTTGCCTTAAAATATATGTAGGCTCCATCTTTCATCATGATGTTTAAGGCACTGTGTGTTTATTGTAATGTCTCAGTGTTTCGAGTCAGTACATGCCTTATTCAAAGTAGTTGATATGACTTCCTCATTGTTTCAGAGCTGCGATGATGTAATAACATTGAAAAAAAAAATCCCAGAATATAGAAGCTGCCATAGAAACAATGATCTGTTTTTGCAATTTGAGTAAATAAAGTTGTTCGTGTCCATCCTGTCATGTACTTGATTTCCTCTAATTAGACTCAGTCTTACATAATTTCATAGGAATCGTATTTATATGACTTGTAGTGTATATATGACTTATTGTTTTTGGCTAGTAAATCATTGAGATAGGCAACGTGCTGAATGTGGAGACTTTTAATCAAAGAAGATGTTTTTATTAAGATTTGAATTTTATTAAATATTTTTCTTGTTTCGTCATATTTTGTACATTTTGCCAAATTTTGGTCATTTATTGATATAAAGAAGTCACATGTGTAGACGTAAACCTGTTGGTACAGAGTACTTGTATTAAATATTACATTTGTAAATGTAATTCATAACTACATAAATACATAAGTACATTTATTTAAATATAGTACATGCTAATAATAACTCAAGACATCCACAAGTTGAAGAAATAGTTTTACTCTGAGCTCTGTTCTTTGCTTGTCAGTAACTCAATATCTTGATAAAATATATAAAACAAACAACCAGACTTACATAAAGGAGATCAATTAAGAGAGTCACTTATTCGACAGTTGGGCATCATTTCATGCAAACACATGATGTGTTACCCAGTTTCCAGTAATTAACCTTTTGGACCCCCTGAATGTCTCAAAATTTAAATTATGTTAATAAATTATGGAATAATATACAAAGAAAATATACACAGAAATAGAAAGTCAGGGGAAGCTCATTGTGTAACCTGTTTTTCTGGACTAACTACAGCTGCAGCACTGATCTGCCTCAGTGTGGTGTTATAGTAGATTGGTTTACCCAGTTGGTCCTTCAAAGTCCAGCCACTGTAACTATGTCCAGGATACCTCTGAGAAACTACACAATATGCCTACCAAACTAGACAAGAACATTTTCAGATATCAAGTTGATTCAGTTGCCACTGAAACTAACATCAGTTTTATTCAAGTTTATTGTAAGACTAATGTAACAGATGTCTACAAAGATCTCGAGTGGCCCCAGCCTGCATTACTTATTTGCCGTGTTAGTCTTGTTTCTTCAGTGCATTTACTCCTGAATAAGATTTGCTACGTCTTCCTCAGTGTTGGAAGAACTTTAGATGTCCAGGTTGTGTTGTCCATCTCTATCAACAGATGTGTCTCACTTACCATGGAGTTAGGACATGTCTCACTGGGAATATTATAAAATGCCCCTTTTTTATGATGTGGACAGTTTATTTCACCAATACAGCCCAAAGTCCTCTTAAGGAGCTTAGCCGACTGACAGTTTAGTTCAGGAAGCTTAGCAGCGCAAATACAAATTACATTCTAATCCAAAACTGTGCTGCCTGCAGACTTCTTATCAAAGACTGTTACAAAGAGCTGCATACCTGCAGTATCTTATGTCAGTAGGGGTTTTAAGTCTTTATAAAAGGGGTCATTTGCATGAAATTGATTAACTGAGGACCCCCACGTTCACAAAAACTGCCTTAACCATTATTCCTGTAGATGACTGGACACACACCACAGGACAAAGTACACAAGTATGTGAAGCAAAGCAGATTCAAAATGGCCAACAACGTGTAACAATTTAAAAATATTTAAAGAGTCAGGCATCAGACTGAAAGTTGATTGTTGGACCATTATGGTACAGTATAACAGCCTGGTGCTAGCCAGTGACCAGTTCCTCTCTTTTGGAACACTTTTTAGATCATATTGTCATGTTGCAACCAGCCTTTATGGACCTTGCATTATGCACTGAGACACAATCTTGCTGGAACAGAGGTTTTCCTCAAACTGTTCTCACAAAGTTGGAGGAATATAAATATCAAAAATCTCTTAGTATGCTGAAGCATTTTTTTAAACAACATTTTTGGCAATACCAGGTGAACATATTTTAGTAAAGATTATGGTACTGTAAAATAACAAGCGTCTAGAAAACAAGGTGTTTATACATTTTCTTTGTGTGAGAAAGGAAACCTTATCTCTCCTTGCTCCTCTTTCATTTATTTATATTTGTCACCCCTCTACCATTATTTCCAAATTTACACCTCATTGCAGCTTTGCAAACCACCAGTGTTTTCTTTTTTACTGGGAACATCTCTTTAAAGAGTCACAATGTATTCTTTTTAAAAACAAAACAATAAACAAATAACTTTGAAATGGCAGCTTTACAGGAGCGGCCAAACACTGTCTTAATGTAAGGCAATTGAATCAGAATGTTTTCCAAGCTATTTTGGAGTTTTTCCATTGGTCTGGTAACATAAAATCTTTTCTCAATGTAAACAACAGCAGAAATACAAATCAACAGAAATGGAGATACATGTTTTTATTTGGACAGTGAGTCTTTTTTTTTTTTTTTACAGTCAAACCACAATCAGCTATAGGCCAGCTATATCTAATCCAAACTTTTGCTCTCAGCCTTTTGTTAATTTTGTTAATTGTTTCATATTTTATTATGACTCCATATTTGTGAGTGAGCTGGGTTATTCCTTTATATGTACATGATATATAATAAATCTAGTATTCTTACGGCGTAAGCATCTGTGACTGGAGCGGATGTGTTACCTTACGCAAATCCCACAAAACTCTGAAACTAGCGGACAGTGTCACAGACACACAGAGGGCTACATAGCTGCACTATATCATCAGAAACAAATCAGTACAAATAACATGCTGTACAATAATGTAGTACAATAATGAAGTCATCAGCAAACATACTTCTAATCTTCTAATGACATGAAAACCATGTTCCAATATTCTAAAAAGTGTCATGTGTTATAAAAATTCTCCCACAGGGGCCAAAGCCAACTCCTGCAAAACAACCACATGGCATTATGCCTCCTCTACCAAACTTTACAGCCACCACAATGCAGTCAGACAGGTAACATTTTCCTGGCTTTCAATAAACACCAATTCCTCCATCAGACTGCAAGAAAAACAACAGGACACGTTTCCACTGCTCCAGAACCCAGTGGCACCGTTCTTTACACCACTCCATTTGACTCGCTGGCATTGTAATGTAAGGAAGATACAGAAGATGGTCATACATGTTGGATGTAATGAAATCAAAGCACAGAGCTCTCTGCTCCAATACCACCCCTGGGCAGAGGTGCAGGTCATTTTGGATATTTTTTAAATATTCACAACTGGCTTCAAAAAACCTGCCTCATCACGAAATAGACTTATATTAACAATTTTAATCTCTTCTGGAACCGGCCATCATTCTACAGATTCGATGGACTGCATTTAAGTAGGCTCGGGTCACAGATTTTAGGTCATAACATGATTTATTCTGTTCTTAACCCTAGATAACTATGCAACTCCAATAATTATTCCTCTGATATCCCAGTAGTTACTGACCTAGGACCTGCTTGTTAAGTAAAAGTACAAGACAAGATAACAAAGAATAGACTTTGAATGGTTTTATAAACAAAAACAATCTAATTTATATTGTTCCCCTACAGAATATTTTAAGTATTCTGTTAGTGAGGAAATGCCTTGGGATAATTCTTTTGAATATTAGAAGTTTATTGCCAAAAAACATAAAAATCAATGGAAAGTTCTTGTTGAACAGTACGATCCACATATTTTAATCCAGAACAGAAACTTGGCTTAGACACACCATTAATGATACTGATGTAGTTTTAAACAACTTCACCCTTTATAGAATTGACAGAAAATCTAGAGGAGGTGGTGTAGCTGTTTTTATAAGAGTCAATCTCCAAACTAAATTATTAAATGCACTCTCAAAGGAAAAATGCTATGAATTGCTATCCTTGAAAGCATCTCTGGGGAAAAATGACTCTATTATATTGGTTGGGATTTACAGGCCTCCTTCTGGTCCAGTTTCAGCAATTAATAAAATAGCTGAGCTTTTATCACAGTATACTGATTCAGAAATGCTGGTCCTAGGGGATTTTAATCTTAATTGGCTCTCTAATGCATATGATCATCTAAAGGAAATATGTGGCAATCTTAACATTACATAGATAATTACTAAATCAACTCACCTCATTCTAAAGGACCCTTCCAAGTCTAGTCTGATTGATTTAATTTTATCCAACAGAATAGATAAAATTACTTCCTCTGGAGTTTTTGAACTTGGATTCACTGATCATTGCCTGATCGGATACATTAGAAACTGCTCCAAAATAAAAAAAACAGGCTCTCGGATGTGGTTCAAATAAATTTTTTAACATTTTAATGAGCAAGCTTTTCTCCCCAACTTAGCAATGAGTGAAATTCACCTTACTTTCAGTATCCCCGATGTCGATGTAGCTCTAGATCACTTTAGTAAATCATTCTTAGCAGTTGTGAACAGACATGCCCCCTATAAAAGGCTGAGGTTTAAAGATAGGTTAAGCCCCTGGTTTACAGATGAAATCACCTCATTGCTTAAAGAAAGGAATAAAGTTTGGAAACGGTAAACTCATTTACAAACAGTCCTTTCAATATCCCATCCAATATCCTAGTTGATGATCGCATAATATCTGACCAGAAGGAGCACTGTCATGTTTTTAATGTACATTTTGCTACAGCTGGTCATATTAATTAAAAATGCAAACATAAACTTGTCTTTGATTGAGCGTGTCCCCACCTCTACTACCACCCAGAGGCATGGTGTCTTCACACTCCAAACCCTCCCCCAAGCACAGTGTTTAATGCTCTCACCCCTATTAACCCCCAGAAATGGACAGGTGTGGATGGTCTGGATCCTTCCTTTCCATTTAATTTAGGAAAAATTCCCAGCATCTGGAAAAAGATAATGTTATTCCGCTGTATAAAGAGGCAGCAGATATAGATAATTATAGAGCCATCTCAAAAAAAAATGTAGAATCTTTCATAAATAGACTACTTAAATCATTCCTTATTAAAAACTCTGTCTTGTCTAATTTCCAGTCTGGTTTCAGAGAAAGACACAGTACCATCTCTGCAACTACACTGATTTTAAATGACCTACACAAGATGCAAGGTCCATAAAGGCTGGTTGCAACATGACAATATGATCTGAAAAGTGTTCCAAAAGAAAGGAACTGGACACTGGCTCGATCTAAGTCTTTTCCTGGCACATCTGCACAAGATAGGCTTTAACACTAACACAATGCAGTGGGACCAAAATTACCTCTTAGATAGAAAACAATTTGTGATTCTGGGTAACCACAAATCTAATCTAACTTCTACTGACAAAGGGGTGCCCCATGGTTCAGTCCTTCATCCAGTTTTATTAACATATATATAAATGATCTTGCCGCCTCTGTCTCAGGCTGCAAAGTGCACCTTTATGCAGAAGACACAATTTTATATTGTTACTCTGAATCTGCTCATGCAGCAATTGAAAAGCTTCAATGCTCATTCACTGCCTTGCAGACTGCTTTATACAATCATAAATTAGTTTTAAATGCCAAGAAAAGTAAGTTTATGTTGTTTTCCAGATCTCCAAATATTAATTTTAACACTTTGACAATTAGTACCTTGACAGGATCCAACATTGAGCATGTCTCAAAGTACAAGTTTCTTGGCATCTGGCTGGATAAAAAACTCTCATTTAAAACGCATATTAATAATTTAGTCATCAAGTGCAGACAGAGGCTCGGATTCCTGTATCGTAATAAATCCTGTCTGCCTATGTTTGCCAGAAAAAGAGTGGTAGAGGCAACATTAGTATTGGATTAATCAGTATTGGATTACGCTGATGTAATTTATAGACAAGCTTCTGCCAGTGCCATGAAACCCCTGGATTCAGTCTATCATTCTGCTCTACGGTTCATTACCGGTGACCCTTACAATACTCACCATTGCAGATTGTGCCAAAAAGTAGGCTGGCCCTCAATAACAGCTCGACAGGAATCACACTGGCTTATATTAATTTATAACTCACTCTCCAGCCATATGCCATCTTATATCTCTTCCTTGATTTCTTTAAACAGCTGTAATTATCAGACTCACTCTTCTGATTGGATTACCTGTCAGGATCCTAGAGTTTCTACTAAGCTGGGAAAATCTGATTTTAGCTACAGTGCACCAGTGAGCTGGAATTCACTGCAAGAAACTCTAAAACTCATTAGTATCACTAAATCATTTTAAACTTTTATTTTCTACACACATTTAGACAGCCTGTACCTTTTCTAATTGAGTTTTTCTTTTGCCTTTTATTTATTTTATTTGTTCTTTTATTTATCTAATTTTTCTGTTTTACCTTTAGCCATTTTATGTATTTTATTTATTTTTCATTACACCTTTTTATTTATTTTATTTCCTGTTCTATTTGTGGCTTTATTTCTTATTTTTCTGTCCTTTTATCTACCCAATCTTTGTTTTACAATATATTTTATTTTAATCATTTACTTTCCTCATAATCTTGATGTATTTAATTTCATTATTTTTCAATGTTCTATTACTCAATTGTGTTTATATATAATGTCTAATAATTATCTCTATTTCATTGTTTTATAATTTTAGCTTGTCCACTTATCCTTTTATTTTGATTGATTTATTTATTCTTAATTAACTCTTATATTGTTTGCCTGTTTTTCTAATATTTGTATCATTTAATTCTCATTGTTTTACTCAAGTTTTTTATTTTAGCTTCTTTATACTTGATTCTAATTTAAATTTATTTTCAGTCCCTTTAAAAAGTGAATGCTTGGTTGCATTGAAAATGAGGGTTACCCATAATGTATTACCGAGTGAAAATAAAGGTTGATTGATTGATTGATTAAAGGCTTGCATGCAGCTGCTTGACCATTGAAACCCATAACATGAAGCTACCAGCACATAGTTTTTGTGCTGATGTTAATGCCAGATGAGGTTTGTAACTCAATTCAGCATTAAACATTCAGCAACCCTGCGGTGTAACTTACCATGGTCTCCTACTTTGTGGGTGAGTTTCTGTCCTTTCTAAACGCTTCCACTTTTCAGTAATACCGCTCACAGTTTTTAGATAGTATAGTAACTAGTCATAGTTTCTTCTAAGAATAATTAGGCACATGTTTTTCGAACCCTTGGCGAGTTAACATGAGATTTTCTTAAAAACGGCCCATAATCAGGGTAGCCACTACAGGTTTATGGGTTTATAGGGGAGCTATGTCTGTATTTGGGGGGTCTGGAAGCACGGTCCTACAGGAGAAATGTTTTACTTTATTTTTATTGAGGTTTATATCTTTACATACAATATCCAACACTTTGTAATCATATATATATATATATATATATATATATATATATATATATATATATATATATATATATATATATATATATATATATATATATATATACAAAAAATAATAATAATAAAAGGGGAGTTGACATTCTATAAATGAAATGTAAGAAACCATAGTCTTCCAGGAGACTATTTTAACCTGTTGAGATAGGTGATTACAGGGGCCCATCAGGACACATGGCCACATATGTCAAGATGTATTTTCACTGTCATTTCCTCTATTAATAGCAAGTGTTTTACCTTCTCAAGCCATTGGGTTATGGTTGGAGGCTGTGGTTTGCGCCAAGACATAGTAATCATTAACAGGAGAATATTGGGTGTATACATCACATTTTCGTCCCGAACTCCTTCCGGAGTTACTCCAATAATAAACACCAGTGGGTCTAAAGGTAAATCCATTTTTATTAAATTTAGACAAAACCAAGGGTGTATTAAAATATCGCAATTTCAATTTCCATCCAAATTCTTTCCAGGTTGGACTTTTAGTCACTTTATGTCCCCTCTCACACAACTCTTCCCATGTTTCATTGTCAATTATTACATATATCTCTAGTTCCCATTTTTATTTTATATCAAAAGAGTCTCCAGGGGAAGATAATTGTAAGCATTGGTACAGTTGTGACACCCATTTTCTTGTAAGATTTTTCATGATGACCTTATTAAAAATGTTTGGGGTAGGTGATTTCTTTAATTGACTCCAGTCCTTGTGAAAATTCAAATAATGCCTTAATTGTAGCTACCTAAAGAAGTCTTTAGGAGGCAATCCAAAACCAATGTGTTGTTGCTGGAATGATTTTATTACATGACCATCAAATAGCTGCTCCAACAAAATAAGCCCTCTAGAATCCACTATCCACTTCTGTAACCCACTGTCTTGACTTGATGGAAGTATTTTCAGCAATTCTCATAGATCTAGATATGAATAAAGGTGCTTTTACCATTTTTCTGACCATGGACCAAATCTTTAAAGTGCACTTTACCCAATCATTTTTAATTCTGAGTTTACGCCATGTTCTTGAATCTAGGAACGGTAAAACTGCAAGAGATATAGTGTGGTAAGCGTTTTGTTCTAACCCAAACCATCTGGTATCCTCCACTTTTTTCGTCCATATCACCATGGCTCTCATCTGAGTGGCCCAGTTATTCAGCCCTTCCTTTTTTTGGAGCAAAACAAAAGTTTGAGCCTAACTCTTGTTTTTTTGCTTTGCCATATAAATTTTTATATCAATTTATTTATTGTAATAAAAATATTTGAGGGAATAAAAACAGGTATGGATTGGAAGAGGTAAAGCAGTCTGGGCAATACATTTATCCTAATTGGTTTCTATTCGTCCAAACAAAGATAAAGGTAAAATCTCCTAGCGAGACAAATCATCTTTCAGTTGGGTTAGTAATTTACCATAGTTAGCTTGATATAACTGAGATTCTTGTATTGGAATTGTAATGCCTAAGTATCTAAAACCTTGTTTTGCCCAATTATATCTCTTCACAGCAAATTTCCTGTCAACATCATAGCCTCAGATTTTCATTCATTGATCTTATATCCCGATATCATCCCAAATTTCTTTCAGGCATTGTTGAAGGACTGGAATAGAGGTTAAAAAATCTGCAATGTATAACATAATATCATCAGCATAGAGTGAAATCTTATGCACAAACCCTTGCCTTTCTGAAATACCTATTATTTTAGGATTTTTTCTTATTAGTTCCGCTAATGGTTCTATACTGATTGCGAAAATTAATAGGGACAAGGGGCACCCTTGTCTAGTTCCTCTTTTTAAATGTAATAATTTAGATGTGTGCCTGTTGATTCTCACTTTTGCTGTTGGTTTGTTATATAGGAGTCTAATCCACCGAATGAAATCCATATGAAATCCCATATGGTCTAGTGCGTATTCTAAATATTGTCTGTCTACTCTATCAAATGCTTTTTCTGCATCTAGACTGAGATGTATAGCAGGTTGTTTATCTTCTCTAGCTAATTTGCATACATTAAGTGTCCCTCTTATGTTATCACATGCTTGTCTCTCTGGTATGAAACCAGTTTGGTCTGGATTGATTAATTGGGTTATTACTTTTTTAATTATTTTTGCTAATATTGTACTTAGGATCTTTCCATCTGTACAGAGTAAACTTATTGGACGATATGAGGCACAGTGGATGATCTTTCCCATCTTTATGTAAAACTGAAATTATTGCTTCTGACTAGGTCTTAGGTGGGTCATTCTTACAAAGAGTGTAATTAAATACTTTTAACATAACAGGAATAAGATCCTCTTTAAAGCATTAATAAAATTCCCCTGGATATCCATCGGTCCCAGGGGATTTGTTATTCTTGAGCTTTGTTATAACCTCTTCGATTTCTAATTTAGTAACTCTTTGGCAGCTTTGCACAGAAATCAGAGAATGCGTCAGCAATATCTTTAGGATGACAGAGCACTTAGAAGACGGGTGCCTTATCTTGGAAATAATTCTGTTTTCGTGCACTTTTCTTAATTGGAAAGCTAACAGACGACTTGCCTTATTCCCCATCTTCTAGTATTTTTGGTTGGAGAATCGTATGGATCCTTCAACTTTATTAGTAAGTAACTCATTAAGGTTATGTCTAAATGTGTTTAAATCTTTGAGGATGTCTTTATTGTTTGTTTTTTTGTATTCCTGTTCTAATTTTTGGATCTGGTTTTTCAGCTCCTCTTGTTTTTTATTACGGATCTTTTTTAACCTTGAGGAGAGTTCTATTATTTTTCCCCTTAGGTCTGCTTTAGCCCCTTCCCATAAAATAGAAGGGGAAACTTCTCCATTGTTATTAAGTTCCATATATTCTTTCAATTCCTGTTTTATCATACAGACTACTTCTGGGTTGGTTAATAAACACACATTTAATCTCCAATATCTAAAATATTTTTCAGTGTCCCATCTTAGGGTCATAATTATTGGTCCATGGTCTGAAATAGGCTCAATGCAGCAGTTTTCCATTTTGTAAATATCTTGTAAATATAAAAACAATCAATTCTAGAGAAAAAGTAAAATCCTTCTCTCTTGGGTTGCATCCAGTGCCACACATCCATAAGCCCCAAGTAGTTTCCCATAGCAGTAAGTGCTCTAGATTTCTAAGATAGAGGACCAGCTTCTGATGGAAATTTATCTAGTACCATATTTGTTACACAATAACAGTCTCCACCTACTAAAATCAACTCTTGCAATTTCTTTAAAAAAATTGGGTCATCTTCATTAGGAGCATAAAGATTCATAATTGAGACCTCCACATTATCTATGCATCTAATTACCATGACATATCGGCCATTTGTATCTACTGATGTTCTTTCTGGGACAAAACACAAGTTTTTATTCACTAAGATTGCCACTCCTCTTTTCTTTTTATTTCCAGAAGAAGCGCTAAACACCTGCCCGACCCACTGCCTTTTAAGTTTTTTATGTTCATTCTCAGTTAAATGAATTTCTTGCAGCATTGCTATGGAACACTGTGTATCCCTCAATTGGTTTAAAATTTTGTTCCATTTTATAGGATGATTCAACCCATTCACATTGTAAATCATCAATGTCAACTTATTCATATTGTTTTATGTAATGAAATGCTAGAAAAAACAACATCATTTTATCTTTTCTTCATATATTTTTTCTGCTTGGCTGCCAGACGAATAAGAACAAATGTGATTGAACTGTAAAACTTACAGGAACTGCCTAACAGTTACAACATAACTTCCAAACATTCAGTGGGTCGCGATTCAACTGGAAACCACTCTTTATCTTTCCCAGAAACGAATATGACCCACCCCCGTTCAAAACTAGGCAGAGAGCAGTAACGATTAAAACTCTCTGGGGATAGTGCACAAAGTGCAGGTGCAACGCTCTCGTCTGTGAGTCTAAGACAATAATATCGCCACCTAAATAGCTGATCCATAACTTTCAGCTCTCTTTTTACCCCTTTGCCCAATATAAAAATATTTACAAATGTAAAAGGTTTTTAAGCTAGCAATGTAACTTTCCCAATTTTTCAGTATATTTAGCCCATTGGAAAAACACCATCTTAATAGAATTCTGTTCAATGAAATTCTTAAAAGTCATTTGCCAGCAACTAACAAAGTCGTGATTCTGATCATCTTATCCATTATTTTCTCACGACCATTTGGGTCAAATAATTAGATGCTCCCATCAATGATAGCTCTGACGTCAGCTGAAATCAGTTTTCTGCTTTTGCGTGATCCGCCCGCTGGTATCCACCGGTCCTAAATCAGCTTTCTCTCCAACTTGTCTTGCTAGTTAACTTAAATTGTGATCCTTAAGTCCTGTAGTGTCGACACTGCCTCGACCAAGGTGGGAAACACCCATACTCCAGTGTCTGTATTAGTCCCACAATAGGGAAATTCACCGTGTTACAGCAGCAAAGGGATAGCAAGGCACTTAAAACAGAAATAGATAAATAAACCGTACAGTATATACAATATAAATAATAAAAAGTCAAGAATTCTTGAGGATGTATTTACAAATAATTGCACATTGCTTCTTAATTGCACAGGGGGAATGGAACAATATTGCACATTATGTTACACTGAAAAAAACTTTTCAGTAAGTGTGTAGTGTTTAAGTGTGTGTATATATACTCCGCTGTGTACAGTGCCTTGAAAAAGTATTCGGCCCCCTTATTAACCTTTTGCCACATTTCAGGCTTCAAACATAAAGAAATTGTAATTTTTTGTTAAGAATCAACAACAAGTGGGACACAATCGTGAAGTGGAATGTAATTTAATGGATATTTTAAACTTTTTTTAGAAAAAAAAAATAAAAAGTAGGGCGTGCAAAATTATTTGGCCCCATTTACTTAAAGTGCAGCAAACTCACTCCAGAAGTTCAGTGAGGATCTCTGAATGATCCAATGTTGGCCTAAATGACTGATGATAAAAAAATAGAATCCAGCTGTGTGAAATCAGGTCTTCGTATAAATGCACCTGCTCTGTGATAGTCTCAGATTCTGTTTAAAGCACAGAGAGCATCATGAAGACCAAGGAACACACCAGGCAAGTCCGAGATACTGTTATGGAGAAGTTTAAAGCTGGATTTGGATACAAAAAGATTTCCCAAGCTTTAAACATCTCATGAAGCACTGTGCAAGCGATCATATTGAAATGGAAGGAGTATCAAACCACTGCAAGTCTACCGAGACCCGTCGGTCCCTCTAAACTTTCAGCTCAAACTAGAAGAAGACTGATCAGAGATGCAGCCAAGAGGCCCATGATCACTCTGGATCAATTTGGCCTTTATGGAAGAGTGGCAAGAAGAAAGACATTTCTCAAAGATATCCATAAAAAGTCTCATTTTAAGTTTGCCACAAGCCACCTGGGAGACACACCATGTGGAAGATGTGCTCTGGTCAGATGAAACCAAAATCAAACTTTTTGGCTACAATGCAAAACGTTATGTCTGGCATTAAAGCAACACAGCTCATCATCCTGAACACACCATCCCCACTGTCAAACATGGTGTTGGCAGCATCATGGTTTGGGTCTGCTTTTCTTCAGCAGGGAGAGGGAAGATTTTAAAATTGATGGGAAGATGGATGGAGCCAAATACAAGACCATTCTGGAAGAAAACCTGTTGGAGTCTGCAAAAGACCTGAGACTGGGACAGAGATTTATCTTCCAACAAGACAATGACCCAAAACATAAAGCAAAGTCTACAATGGAATGGTTCACAAATAAACGTATCCAGGTGTTAGAATGGCCAAGTCAAAGTCCAGACCTGAATCCAATCGAGAATCTGTGGAAAGAGCTGAAAACTGCTGCTCACAAACGCTCTCCATCCAACCTCACTGAGCTCGAGCTGTTCTGCAAGGAAGAATGGGCAAAAGTTTCAGTCTCTAGATGTGCAAAACTGACACAGAAATACCCCAAGCGACTTGCAGCCGTAATTACAGCAAAAGGTGGCGCTACAAAGTAATAACGCAAGGGCCCAAATAATATTGCACACCCCACAACACAAAAAATTACAATTTCATATCTTTATGTTTGAAGCCTGAAATGTGGCAAAAGGTTGAAAAGTTCAAGGGGGCCAAATACTTTTGAAAGGCACTGTATATGTGGTCTGCTGGGAGCAGTGCTGGTTGTAGACTCTAACAGCAGCATGAAAGAAGGTGAGAGTCATTCTCCAGCATAGATGCCAGCTTGGCTAACATCCTCCTGTCTCCTACCACCTGCCCTGGGTCTAAGGGGCTTCCCAGGACAGAGCAGGCCCTCTTTATGAGTTTGTCCAGTCTCTTCTTGTCTGCCGTCAAGATGCTCCTGCCCCAACAGACCACTCCGTAAAAGATGGCAGATGCTACCACTGTGTCAAAGATGGTCCTCAGGAGTTTCCCCTGCACTCCAAATTACCTGTCTCTTCAGTAGGTAGAGTCTGCTTTGGCCATTTTTGTAAAGTGCAGTGGTGTTAACTGACCAGTCCAGCTTGTTGTTTAGGTGAACACCCAGACACTTATAAGAGTCTACTCTCTGGATGACCATACACTGGATGTTCACTGATGGAGGGTGATGCCTGCACCTGCGGAAATCCACCAATAGTTCTTTGGTCAACCCCGCATTTATCTGGAGGTGGTTCTGCAGACACCAATCCAGACCAGTCCTGAATCAGTTCAGGACTGATTCATTAGTTCATCAGTAGTACTAATGAGCCGTCCTCCTCATTAGTTACAATCGCTGAGTCATCAGAGAACTTCTGGAGATGACAGCTCTGTGAGCTGTACATGAAGTCAGCAGTGTACAGGGTGAAGAGGCGCACCTGTGCTGCTGACCACTTTATCAGACATGAAGGATTCTAGCAGGCTGTGACAACATACTAACAGTTTTACTACTACACTGTCAAACTTCCTGAAGAATTACATTTAAGCGCTGTGACAACGTAGTGGACACCAAATTGTTGTCACTACATAACCGTGTTTGCTGGGTGTGTCAGGTCTCGGTGTCTTCTGCCCTTTCCCCTAACCGAATCGGTGTTAACAGGGTTTGTGGGATCTGTGAGGTAGGAATCGATACGTCTACACTGTCTTCATAAAACATCCAAACAGAGGAAACTCAGAAGGCGGTGTTTTATACAAATACTAGATTATGACGTGACTGGCTACCTTGCTGTCTCAGACATTTCAGACACCTATAGCCTATATGACCTTCTCATGAACATTAAGTTACAGTACAATTTCTGGTGTCAATGCAAAGATAAAAGGCTTGTCGGCTAGCTAGCTAATATTAGCTTTCACTACCTCGTGTAAACCCAGATTTAGCTGCTAACAAGCACCCGAATAAAAACCCGTCAGCATCTATACTGACCATAATTTACCACAAATCCACAAAAGCAGGTGTGTTTCTTCACTCTGTAACTACATACTGTTTCACTCTGTATAAAACTGAGTTAGAAACAGGGTTAATGTTTATTTCTTTCAAGAATTCAGACAAAATCTTTTTACAGCTTCACAGTGATTGCCAACCGATTAGAGAGAGTAAAACCAGCAACCCGCCCCCAGGCCTCATATGATTGGCTTACAGCCTTCAAGCTCTAATTTGATTGGCGTACCATCTACAAGCTCCGACATGATTAGAAGAGCTGGGAACATCAGACGCAGCGCCGCGTTGGAGCAGCAGGAACGCCTCCTTCAGGTCACGTCCTGCTATTACAGTATATTGGGAATGAAAGTAAGCGATGATTTTAACTATTAACGTACATTTTTCTGAAACGCCCATGGCCATAATCATGAGTAGGCAACCCTGTCAGGACACTCTACAACAAAGTTTTGCAAGTTACACGCAATAAAGAGTTAGGTTAGTGCTTGAGCTGAAACTACACTAAACGCTGGGCGAGCTCAGCAGTGTGACTGGTTTTTACTGTGACACGGGTGGACTGTGAGGGGAGTTAGTTAAACATTCAGTTTCCTACCGGAACCCAAAAATGCAAATTTAACCTTCGCCAAATAAGCTGTATGTTACATTTAAACTACTTTGTTTAAAGAACAATGACATTTATTTGCATGGTGTGGCCTGACATCTCGAGTAAGGTCTCGGGACTATCTTCAGCCAAATCATTTGTGAGATCAGTCACTGATGTTGGATGAAAAGGCCTGGCTCACACTTCCTGTCCATCCCAAACGTGTTTAGTGGGATTGAGGTCAGGGCTCTGTGCAGGAACCTGGAGTTCGTCCACACCAAACTCCTCAAACCAGGTCTTCAAGCACAGCACCACAGACATACTGGAACAGGAAACTGTTCTTCCCCAAACTGCTGCTACAAAGCTGGAGGCATATAAGCATGTAAAATGACATTGTGTGCTGCAGCATTAACATCACCCTTTATTGTAAGGGTCCCAGCCCAAATCCAAAAAAAAAACACAGCCACACACTATCACTCCAGTGGCTTTATACCATTCCAGCCAACACTTGGCATTGCACATAGTGATCTTGGGCTTGTGCACATTTTGGCCACGGAAACCCACTTTATGACACTCAATGCACAATTCTCGTGCTGACATTGCTTCCATAAGCAGTTTCACTCAGCAGTAAGTGATGATTTACTGCTGTACTGAGGTCTCATTATGTGAGCTTGTGTATGACTGCATGGGTGCCCTTAGACATCTCCGCTCACAATAACAGCACTTACACGTGACCATAGCATCTTATAGCAGATCAGAGATCTTCCATCTGATCTATTCGCCTTCCAAATTTTTGTATATTGCAATTGCAAGGCCATATACATGTTTTAGCAAAAGGGTAGTTTAAACTATCAAACAAACTAATAAGAAGAGGTGTCCACATATTTTCTGACATATATTTAAGCAAACATTTAACTAGCAGCTCCTAGTATGTCATTTTAATAGAGGGAAAATGTATGAAAAGAAACACAAGCTGAGCAAAACAATCTTTAACATGTTTATTTGGTTGTTCCAGTCATCATTAGACATGTTTCCTCACGCTTAAATCCACACAGGAAAAAAAGATACAATGTGAAAACATTCATTATTGGTGTAAAGTGAGCAAATGACAGCTGCTTTCTTTATGCTTTAGCTTAAACAAATTAACAGACGCACTATACCTCTGTGTTTACGTGGGTAAATATAAGACGTAATCTGTATCAGTTAAAACAGACAGAGAAACCTGTAATGCTGCTATTAAATTCTAAAATCCCCACACAAACATTATCTTTACATTCATCAGAAGCAGCCTCATGCTCAAAGCCAGGATTGGGTGAGGGACGATGCATTTGGTGCCAAGAATTATGCGTAAACCCTTGGATGGGCTGATGTTCACATGCATCTCTCAGCTCACCCTACAGGGGGCGCTCTGAAAAGGCAGTGTAGCTCTTCACTCGTGCAAAACACAGGGGGGTGTACATTTTATCCAAGTCGAATGCAGTGATGACAGTTTCTCCAGTTGATCTGGAAGCAGAAACACAAAAAAGAAACTAAATGATCATGTATTAAAATAGTCGTAACTTTTATTTGACTTAAATAATAACACTTAAAACAGGTCGGCACAAGTGACAATACTGTTGCAGACAGTAGGACAAAAGATTCCTGTGCAGAGAAAAAACAAGTCTGGAGTCACACTCGTGCAACAGGACAGAACTTTGTGTGCACGCATCTGTATATCTTTATTCAAATATTTTACAAATTTTCATTCAAATCGAGTCAAAGAACTGCATCATTCAAAGTCAGATATTTGTATGCTGCGTGTGTGTGTGTAATATCCAGCATCTGCCCGGACTATAGTGGCTGTAGTCCAACAGGTAGAATGAACTCCAAACAAGATGCTTGTAAACTAGCAAAGAGCCTAGCAATGTACAAGATACCCTAAACTGTTCAGAGTGGGGCTTGAATGTCAAATGTGAAGCCAGCAACTATTTATTGTATATGTACTTTTTGTATTAATTAAAATTACAATTAATTTAATTATTTTAGAAATTATGACGACATTAAAGCATACATCAGTTCCGCTCTGCAACCTTAATAGCACCAGAGCTACAAGCTCAAAAATTATACAAACTAGGATGAAAACCTTTTGAATGTGATAAGTCCACCAATGTGATTTTAATGTGATTTAAGCACGATGACAAACACTATTAGTATTGTGAAAACTATTTTGACCATTTACAAAACAAGCACTCATTATTTGAGACAGAATATATGGCACACGTTTTAGATATTATTTTAAATAATAATATTTATATAATGATCATTTAAATAATAATAACAACTATTATTAATGTACCTGTTTTTATTACTACGTCGGACACATTGCATTCAGTGGCATTACACTTTTATTCACACATTTATATTAATTTGGAAACTTAAAAGCATTTTGATACCCAGCAGGCAACTAAGGCAGACATACAACTCACAGAGAGAAGTATCACGTGAGTAAAAGACATTTTTGCTAGGCTGCTGCCATCTTCTGGTGAAGATGAATTAGAAGGATAACTTCTTTATAAAGTTATATAATCGCTATTAATCTTACCTGTAGGTGATGTGGCAGGAGTGGTGGATCCAGACCAGCTTGTTGAAGCGCTGGCGCCCCCCAGAGGACAGCTGCAGCCCCACATGGAAGGTGCGGTCAGAGTCAGGGGGTGGGTTCCGCCTGCAGAACCGGCTTCTCTGGTATTCTGGCACCTTCTGTCCACAGAGTACAAAAACATGCCACTATTAACTTGTTTAATGCAGAAGAAAACTGATACAGATGTTACTGCGTTGGCTTTATTGAGCTTTTATGACTGGCTCGAGCCAGTCAGACCACTAAATGCACAGATATGTACTCTGATCGCAAATCCCCATAACCAGCCCTGCACACCAGCACCTTCAAATCTTTACCTTTGAACGACGCTATAGGGCACCAATCTATGTTTACTGTTTTATTCTCCTGTCCAGCTCATATTGAGACATTTACTGTCTGGTGTGTTTATTGTATTACTGTTGCATTGCACTGGAGCACTGGTGTTGCAGAGTGGGAGCGGCGCGTCAGTGCGTATTCGTTCTGAATTCACTCCAGTATCGTTTCATCCGGTGAATCAGACCAGTCTCTTCTCCAAAATGACTACCTCTGTGGTACATGAGTGATGCGGCTCGCACACAACAGCCATTCATACAAAGTGTCTGCACTGCAGAGCTGTTCAGGACCTACATACTGGTAATAGTCACTGTTCAAAGAAAAACATGTATCTCCATTTTCATTGTACTATATCATTTAAACACTGCTCTTAATACCTTGTGAACTTTTCATTATGGATTGACATAACTGACGTTGGCTTACACCGAAAGTAAAGACTTTTGGTCTCCCCGTTAATGTTACTATTCTGCAGATAAAAGCAGTGAAATTCCTATTAGTCACAAAAATGTTCTACGGATACTACACAAGAGTCTTGTCTTGTCTTATCCATTCTGCTGCAAGAAACATGGAGTTAAGAAGACTGGCCATCGCTTTAAGCCTAAACCCTGAAAAAATAGTTTAATGGCTATAAATTGTGTGCGCAGTGTCTTGATTAGAAAACGCAGTCTTCCACTCCATTTATGTTTGGGGCCTGAAGGAACAGCAATTTGTTGCAATATATACGACTTATGGAGAAATGACAAAAAACACAGAATAAAGGGTGGGTCCTTTGTGAGGAAGCTTTTAGAGACATTAAACTCTTCAGACTTCTGGTTCCTATTGCTGCCAATGTAAATAATTCTGGATAAAAAAATGGCTGGAATTCCCCTCTTGAGGGTCAAGTTGCAAGCTACTTAACTAATGATCTGGAACTTCCCAACAGTACTCAATGGAGTTCCATCACTACAGAGAACACTGCACCACAGTTATATGCTGGCAGGCTTTATACCCCTCTAGCTCATGCTCAGCATTGAGCATCCTTACTGTAGGCTTGTGCATGACTGCTCCAAAGCACCCCACTCATGGAGGTTATACAAGTTCTGCACTAGCACATGTTCATTTTGGCAAATAAAACAACTTACAACTGCTGTCTGAAAAATCTGTTGCTAGAATTTTCTGACAACCTCTTACACCCTGACAATGCTGAGAATAACAGTCAGCTAGACATCAGAACCCACCTCATCTTTTCTCTTGGAGACGACAACATAAACTTTGGTTTGATTGTCCATGTCCTGGGACAGCCGGTAGTGGCCAAACAGGATGGACTCCATCCTGAGCAAAACAGACAACTTATGGTTACGGTTATGAAGAAGGACAGATTTTTGGTTTGCCGTTGTTATTTGCTGCTCAATATTTGAACAGGTTTATTAACTAAGACACACACCTCGAGTTCCTGCTACGCAGACGTGGAACTGTGGCCAGAGGCTCCTCAGGAGTGGTCAGCATCATCACTTGACCATCAGGAAAGAACCGGAGGTACCTGGACAGCATATACCAGAATAGAGAGAAAGTCTATCAAGCATTCGAGCTGATTTTTACCCCCAGTCCAGTCTTTGTGGGTCCTGCAGTGCAGATCTGAATGGTTTTCCTATTCTGAACACACTAATCTTAACTGACTTAACTCATCAGTGGCTTAAACTTAACATTAAAAACAGGTGCAAAAAACAAAAATAAAAAAATAAGCGCTAAGCCTAGCAAAGCAGAAAAATGGCTTGGAACAGGCCTACCTGTAGTACTCCACTTGGTGCCACTTTCTATAGAAGCCGTCCAGAGATTCCTCGCCCTGGCGGATGTACGACGTTTTACTAATGTAAACACCTGCAAGGATCAGAGCAGAATTGTTGTTCAGGCAAGCACAAAAAACAAAAACACACCACAAAGCACATATAGCTTACCATCAAAGCGCACACGTGGCCTTTCTAAGAACATGTCCCTCCAGGAGGTGAAGGGCAGAATTTTGGTGCAGCTCCGGCCCCACACTCTCAAACAGGCCAAGCGCCAAATCTCAGGGTCTCTGTGAGAACACATCACAGTTCATAAATATCAAACTTCACAGAGCAATGATCACATGTTCTTTCTCATTTTGTTGTGTTCATTAGTGTATAACTGGATGAATATGTTCTTGATATATCAAATTTAAAAAGATAGTTCTCCAAGACTTCCTTATTAATGACATGAAGCCTCATTCACCAAATTTATTGAGAAATATCATTTTAAACCCCACTTACGCAGTGTTTGCTAAGAGTTTGATGTTTATCTTTGTATTCTTATTTGATATTTGCTCTTAGGTAAGAACAGAGTCTGCACAAACTCAAAAGTACAAAGGTGCAAGCAATTCTGCATTTTTATACAGCACAAACATTAAATAAAACTAGATACGTGTATCTAATAAACTGCGAATCACGTATAAATAAACGTTTGATCACGTGTATATAAACGTTTCGATTTCCTTCATTATAAAATGTACCCTGCCGTTCATTTGAGTGGGGAATATCAAGGCAGCACAAAATAAGTTGATACTATTTCTTGTACATATATTGCTTCTTAATGTAATGAAGCTTAAGACTGCATCCAGATGGTACAGATTTCTGAACCATGTAAAATGCTAAAAGCCCACCTTGCACAGATGTAGAAACCCCTGCAAACAAGGGAGAGCTGTTCTAGAGCCCGCATGTCCAGGTCACAGGACACCACCCAGCGGAAGATATACATCAGCACCTCCATTGGCAAAGCTGTGAAAACACAAAGTCCAAAGACCAGATCATGAAACCTTAAAAAGCTTTTTGGGAATATTATTATTCACTACATGCACCCTGGATCATACATTTTACATGACCCAGGGAGCAGATTAAATGCTAGAGATGCATATATGCCTGGCCCCAAAAAATTCCACAACAGGTTATCTTCACAAACGTAATGACTTCTTTGTTTATACCACTAAAAGAAAAACAAATTAAATGAACATACTACTTCCTCATTTAGTGATTCTGGGGCCCTAGGCAAAGACAGGACTGACTCTGATCTCCCAAATGTCAAAACATTTACACAGATTATTTTATTTCTATATGTATAGAAATTTTAATGTGATCAAGTAATATAATCTTATTAGCAGGTCATTTTGTTTGTTGTAAGAAATATACTTGGAAGAAGCTAAATTATCTGCCAACTAGGTGAGACAATTTGGTAGACTGACATAGAAGTAAAGAAATTATTTCTTTTTTTATTTGTTTTCCAGAAAGAAAATAAAACATTATGGCCAGTCTAGGAGCAGACCAGGATTCACATTCATTGCAGACGAATCAGCTCAGAGCTCTTAGGCATATTTGTCATCCTTCAATTACTTCTCAATGAAATTGAATTAATCAACGGCTGAGCCTGCGCTGCTTGTTCGGTGCATTGTGTTCTTGGTTTTTAAATAAAACTCAAATTTCTAATGTTGTGACAGCTACACAAGGTCACTTCCTATTTAACATACAATCAAAAACTGTTGGTATCAGGCGTTGTAAAAATGTTAAAATAAATTATAAAAACTGTATAAAAAAGCTAATTTATTCAAAAATGAAATAAGAAAGTTTCAAACTGTTACCGGAAATATGAACCTGAGATGTTTCCACCTCAGGCTCACAGATCTTCTGAGAAGAGTGCTCTACAGTCAGCTGCTGCTGAAAGTACGCAAGGAGATCATCTATCTCATTTTCATTCTCCTCCAGGCTAGGAAAACAAAAAAGAGCAAGAGAGAGAAAAATTAAATACTTATAAATTGTAAGAAAAGACTTTAACCTGCAGTTTAAAATATAAGTTGAAAGTATGGCCAAGGAAGAAGAGAAGGAGGGGAAAAAAAAGAGAAAAAAAGATAATGTGTCTACTGCAGTGTCATTACATAGACTCATCACCAAGTACGAACAACGTACTTGTTTATATGTACAAGATAACATACTGTCCAGTGGACTTACTAGCTCCCGCCAACTCTATCTGGATCAGGAGATCTGTTGTAGTTGATCTTAAACTCAATGTCAGGCACAAGCTGCATTGCACTCTTATAGTACTTGACGGCTGCAACACCAAAAGATGCAGTTACATATCCAGATCATATCCAGTTGTTTTTTTTTAAGTGTTAAATTTAAAGACAACACATACCTTCATAAACAGCTCCATTTTGTTCCTCCTCTACAGCCTTCAGAAACAGTTCTCGGGCCTGAGGTAGAAAGCATTCACAATCACAATGAGACCAAACTACACCAAAAAAAAATAAAGGGAACACTTAAACAACACAATAAAACTCCAAGTAAATCAAACTTCTGTGAAATCAGACTGTCCACTTAGGAAGCAACACTGATGGACAATCAATTTCACATGCTGTGTGCAAATGGAATAGACAACAGGTGGAAATTATTGCCAATTAGCAAGACACACTCAATAAAGGAGTGGTTCTGCAGGTGGCAAACACAGACCACTTCTCAGTACCTATGCTTTCTGGCTGATGTTTTGGTCACTTTTGAATGTTGGGGGTGTTTTCACACTCGTGGTAGCATGAGACGGACTCTACAACCCACACAAGTGGCTCAGGTAGTGCAACTTATCCAGGATGGCACATCAATGCGAGCTGTGGCAAGAAGGTTTGCTGTGTCTGCCAGCGTAGTGTCCAGAGGCTGGAGGCACTACCAGGAGACGTGGAGGAGGGCAACAACCCAGCAGCAAGACCGCTACCTCCGCCTTTGCGCAAGGAGGAAAGCGACTCCATGAGGACGGTATGAAGGCCCAACGTCCACAGATTGTGGTTGTGCTCAGAGCCCAACACCGTGCAGGACGCTTGGCATTTGCCAGAGAACACCAGGATTGGTAAATTCGCCACTGGCGCCCTGTGCTCTTCACAGATGAAAGCAGGTTCACACTGAGCACCTGACAGTTGTGACAGAGTCTGAAGACGCTGTGGAGAGCGATCTGCTGCCTGCAACATCTTTCAGCATGACCGGTTTGGCAGTGGGTCAGTAATGGTGTGGGGTGGCATTTCTTTGGAAGGCCACCAGGCCTCCATGGGCTCGCCAGAGGTAACCTGACTGCCATTAGATACAGAGATGAGATCCTCAGATCCCTTGTGAGACCATATACTGGTATAATAATGCAGGACAATGCTAGACCTTAGGCACTGATGCTATGGACTGGCCCGCCCGTTCCCCAGACCTATATCCGATTGAGCACATCTGGGATCATGTCTCGCTCCATCCACTAACGTCACATTGCACCACATACTGTCCAGGAGTTGGCGGATGCTTTAGTCCAGGTCTGGGAGGAGATCCGTCAGGTGACCATTCACAACCTCATCAGGAGCATGCCCAGGCATTGTAGGGAGGTCAATACAGGCACGTGGAGGCCACACACAATACTGAGCCTCATTTTGACTTGTTTTAAGGACATTACATCAAAGTTGGATCTGCCTGTAGTGTGTTTTTCCATTTTAATTTTGAGTGATTCCAAATCCAGGCCTCCATTGGTTAATATATTTGATTTCCATTGATGCTTTGTGTGTGATTTTGTCAGCACATTCAACTTTGTCCAGAACTAAGTATTCAATGAGAATATTTCATTCATTCAGATCTAGGAAGTGTTATGAGTGTTCCCTTTATTTTTTTGAGCAATGTATTTACACAGCCATTTTTGAGTACTTCTGACAGTGAATAATAAACTCAATGAACAACATGCTTGGTATAACCATTTTTTTTAATATAATAATGATTTTTATAATTATAATGTTAAACGTTTATTTGCTTTTAGGTATACATGTAATGATAATGCCCTGTGAACCTGTACAGTGAGTACTTAACAGAACACAGACAGAAGTTTTATTAAAGAGGTTTAGGAAGGATTTTCATGGGGTAAACCGATAACGCCAGGTGTCTAAGAGAGCACTGCCTAACTGCATGTAGTGGTGTACAATATATGGCTGAGTATGTGGAGCCTCCTAATTTTTGAGTTCAGGAGTTTCAGCCACACCTATTGCACAGGTGGGGGGAAAAAACAAGCTCCATAGATAATTGCCAGCAGTAAAAAGGGCTGCATTGAAAAGTTCTCTCAAGAGTTCTCTGAGAATGTATGCCCTGCTTAATCAGCCCCAGTCAACCGTAAGTGCTATTTTTGTGAAACAGAAGTGTCTAGAAGCAACAACACCTCAGCCACAAAACAGTAAAACACACAAATTTGCAGAGGAGGCTGCCAAGTGTTGATGTAGATGGCATGAAAGGGTGTTTTCACACTAGTTTTTCTCTGGACCTGGGCCTGCTAGGTCAAGTGTTAAAGTCAAATTCAAGGGTCCAAAGAAGCAACCTCTGGTACTACTGGGATCTTTCCAGCCTATTCTGTTGCGATCCACAGTATATGTGGAAGCTAGCCACTCTGGAGCCACATGTGGGGATTGGTTTCTGCTGTGACATGACTGATTCAATCGCATGTACTAAGAGCAACCCCCAAAAAAATTAATGTCTTTTGCTGACCTATACGGCTAAAAGCCTTTACACATGAGAACGACTCGTGGTTTGCATGTGTTCCTTTATTCAAGGAGTGCATTTAAAAAATGCTGGGGTTTTTTGCTGCCTGAATGTTTGTACCCAGTGCAAATAATAAAAGCTAGTGTCTACCACTTTCCATGCAGAAAAGCGATGTATGGAATTTCAAGATCAAACTGCATTTTGATAATGAGCTTCTTTCCCAGAATCAGTACCACATACTTTAGGCCATATTATCTCCTTAATTTTTTAACTGCTCTTTTGCTTCCGCATTGTTTCTGCTACGACTCAAAACTCAAGACAAAAACATTGTGAGACATGGATTTTACATTTCCCACCCTGAGACATACCATTACTCATTACTATTCTGTGAAGCCCACCTTTTCCTCTCTGGCCAGCTCCTGTTTCTTTATCAGATCAGCAGCTCTGGAGATGCCTTTCCTTGCACCAGAGCTGGGCAGCAGCTCAGACATCCACTGAGCCCTAAAAGCACTGAGCTCCAACTGCAAAACAATTAGACAGATTATCACTGACCATGACGGTCTCTCTGCCTGATGTCTGACATTTGGTAAATCTACCTTTCTCAACATTACATATAAAAAGTTGAGGTGATATGTTGGGTTAAAATGGCTTAAAATGGCTATTTCTGCTGTAGACATTGTGACCTCTGGTTCCCACTCCCACCACTGTTAAGAAATCTGAACCTCTCTGAATGACTCTTTTACATTTTAAACAAGAGGTGGGTGATACAGCAAAAGTATGATATTGTGAAACTTTAGAAATGTTCACTATACAAGTCACGTCTCCATAATATATGGACATCTGATCAGCTGGAACAGAGAGAAAAGAACCAGTAATACTATATTTAAAACAATAATAGTAAAAAAGGTGTTTATTCTGTATTTGTACATACTGTGCTGTAGTAAATCCAGTTAAATGGGAAAATTTCTCTCTCTCTTTAATGAAGCATGCAGTTGGGTCAGTGTTCTACAAGCACTCACCATATACACTGTATGTTTAGAGAAGCAAACTCTATTGTAACATGATTTATAAATGATAACAATATATGCCATCAGCCCTACCTCAAATTCTAAACTGCGCAGAAATGATGGGTGAAAAAAAAATCTTTTGGGACAGAAACATGACTGGTGTTTGTTTACTGACCTGCAGATTAGAGTCTTCAGAGTTTTCATCTTCTCCCTCTTCAACAGAACCAGTACCAGCATTTTGGTTGCCTTCAGCCTGTTTGAAAGTGAAGAAATCGACAATTACAGATCAAATCACATGTGTTGGCTAAGCAGCACAAAGTCTGCAGTGCTGCAGAACCATTTAGAAGCAGGTGTACAAACACTGACAACCTACTGTACATATATAGTTTCAGTAGTTAAACATTCAACAAAAACACAGTGGAGATGATTTCACAGCTTCCTTAAAGGGGAAATCTACCATTTTTTAAAAGATTCTACATAATTAGGTGTTTAAGGTGTAAAGTTTGATTGGTTTGATGTGAAGCTGCTCCATTCCATAAAAATGTTGTTTACAGTTGTGATGAGAACCACACGTCTAAACAATTTAGTTCCTCTAAAACAGGGGTGCCCAAACCCAGAGATCCAACATCATGGAGAGTTCAGATTTAAAAGGACCTGACTCTAATATTCAGATGCTTCTAAATGCCTTTATTCCATAAAGCAGTTGGAGCTGGAGCTGACCTATGCAGGGTGGGAGATCTCCAGGTCCAGGTTTGGGCACTCGTGCTCTAAAAGCTTCATCACATGAAACGGTTAAATATATGTTGCCTGAGGTCTGAGATATTAACTGGGTTTCTTCAAAGGTTTAAAAAATGTCATGCACAAATCTGAAATTTTGGCAGAAAAAAAATTTAAAAAAATAAAAATAAATAATTTGTGTTGTAAGTTCTGTTTCTGTCCACTACAGTCATATAAAGAAACTTTGGATGATGTATGCTACAATTATTAGAATCTGTACTGATGGACAGATTTAACAACTCTTGCTTTAAGTGGATTATTTTTACAGATATTTACTAGACAACATCCAATCTAGTTGGCTTTTATCTAAATTTCCACCAGAATGTCAAAAGGAATTTTAGAATGCAGTGCATCAAGATCAGACCATCCAATCTGTCTGTTTCAGTAACCGGCTACCCGTGTCCACCAATAAGAGACTCAGCACTGCGTTATAAGAGCCTCCCACTTGAGAAGAGCGTTGGGTTGTGGGTGAAACGTTTTCACTTAACAGCAATTCACTACAATTGAACTGAATCAAATCACCCTTTATCTTTAACAATATTGTTAACCCTCATCTTAGTGCAGACAAGCGGTTTTTGGAATGTTGGGGTGTTTTTTCAGATTTCTGGCTTTCCCATTCATATTGTTTTTATATCTATTACTCAATTCAGATAAAAAGCCCACTACTGTCTTGTGATTATGTAGTGAAATCATTTTGTGAAGAATTGTGGCTGTAATTGTATTCTATTTAATTTATGACAAAGAGACAAAACATTGCCTACTTTCACAGGTTTTCCACTATTTTATCATCACCAACACTCCAAATTCAATTGTATGTACATGTGGGTACACCGGTGGGTTTGAAAAATAAATTGGGTGCATTTCTGCTGTAGAGCCCTGGTTCTCACCATCACTGTTTTTAAAAGAAAGTGTTCAGCTTTTCCCACAAATTAACTCAAATTTTACATCAAACCACTCCAAATGGCCCTGTGTACATCTCACAAGCTGAATTATTTAGAAGTTTAAAAGTACTGTTTCTCTTTAACGGCGCTGTTTTGGGCGCCTGGGCTAGATCTATTTTTGCTTACAGTGATACGCTGCCAAATTTAAAATTAGCGAGTTAGCTTCACACGTCTACGGAGCAGGTTACTGACTAGCGAACGACTTCATCAATAAGATTAATTAGAGTATTATTCATTTAAACTTGCAGGCTAAACTAGAGTAAAGCTTGCCCTGCGATTTGTCTGCTATCTGTCTGTCTGCGCGTAAACAAGCTGCACTCGCTACAGCAGCCCGACTGAACACGTCACTCTAAATAACGACGACGCTCAGCGAATGCTGGCTAGCCGATTAGCATGCTAACTGACTGGTGCGAGTTACAGACGCTGCTGCGTGTTTACCATGTCGGCCTCTCTGTAAGCTCTTGTTCCGACGAAACGTGTATTGCAGACGTTGTTTACAGATCACGGTCGGAGAAACGGACCACACAGCGGGTGAATTTACGCGCTCGCCACACGGCAGCCATCACGGAGAGAGCGGGTCCGGGTCTGGAGCAAGGTCGCCGCTTTAGATCCGAGAGAAGCGCGAGCGGAGCAGCCAGAACGTGCCCCCCTCTACTGCCCGCGCCTCCCTTTTCAAAATAAAAGTCCCGTATGAGCGCGAGTTCCCGCCAGAGAGGAGAAACATAGCAGCGAAGTTTTCCCCCTGATTCTGACAAAAATACTGACTTAGTTTCTCGACAAAATTACTCATTTACTTACTCAGTTATACTACATAATACAAATACTCAAAAGCAAATTTTAGAGGTGGGCGATACCGGGAATTTTGGTATCGATCCGATACCAAGTAAACACAGGGTACTTTTTAATATTTAAGCTTCATAGATCCAAAGGATCCAAAAGAATTTCGCAAAACATTCTATATGACAACAAAATACTTTATTATAACAATCAACATTTTTGTTTAGAAACAATGCAACAGTAACAAAACAAAGTTAAATCTAAAATCTAAAATAAATCTTTTTTGAGGTAAAAACAACCTAAAACAAAATCTCCTAGAGGGCTGACAAACCACAATACAACAAAAGTAACACACCAAATATTGTTAACAGTTTCAAACTTCTTCTTTTTTCAAGTCAAACAATAAATAGACTAAAACACACTAAAATACAACCAAACGGCGCTTCTGTTCCTCTCCGGCATTTCTAAACTCCGGTAATGTTTTTCTCCGTACTGAGACGTGTGGACTCGAGGAGAGCGCTGTGTGGGCGGGCCAGGATGAGCCTACCTGCATGGCTGGATTGGCTGGTGCCGGTGAGGCACGTGATGGCGACATAATACGGAGGGGAGGGGAGGGGAGGGGAGGAGAGGAGAGGAGAGGGGAGGGGAGGGGAGGGGAGGAGAGGAGAGGAGAGGAGAGGAGAGGAGAGGAGAGGAGAGGAGAGGAGAGGAGAGGAGAGGAGAGGAGAGGAGAGGAGAGGAGAGGAGAGGAGAGGAGAGGAGAGGAGAGGAGAGGAGAGGAGAGGAGAGGAGAGGAGAGGAGAGGAGAGGAGAGGAGAGGAGAGGAGAGGAGAGGAGAGGAGAGGAGAGGAGAGGAGAGGAGAGGAGAGGGTTCGCTGCTCGGTGCGGTGATACAGCGCACTGAGCGCAGCACTGACAGAGAGTAGACTTATGAATCCGCGTGCGCAGCTGCCAGTGCATGCGGGAGAAAAAAGATTGAGTATCGAACATTTCAGACGAGTATTGATCGATATGAATACCAGCGTTGGTGTCGATCTTATCGATATTTGGATCGATCCGCCCACCTCTAGCAAATATTGCCTTAGTAATACCTCGAACAAAATGACCGCTTCTGAAACCGAAGATATTTTCTCGAAGTACTGACTTAATATCGTAGTGGGTAGTGCTGTTAGCTCACAACAAGAAGTGCCATATTCCGGCCAGATGACCAGGCTCTTTTCCCCCGTTCTGTACGGAGTTTGCATGTTTTTACGGTGTCTGTGCGGGTTTCCTCCCACAGTTCAAACACAAGCTGTCAAGTGAGTAGCAGATCCTAAATCAGCCCAGGTGTGTGAATGTGTATATCTTTGGGTCTGCCCTGTGATAAACTGGTTGCTTTGTTTTAATCCAGACAAATTAAAAGTGGTTTCTTCACAGTTTACAATTTGTTAATATTGCATGGCAGTGCTAAGCCAGAGTTGGACCCCAAACCCAAACCATTTGTATGAAATAATAAAAGACTATCAATTTGAAAAGGGGATTCAAAATGTAAAAATAGCATGCTGTAGCACAGAACGCTACACAGTTATGATAATATAGCGGAAAATCTATCTTTATTATCTTCATCATTATACTTGGAACTTGTATAACTTGGAACTGTGACTCTGTCCCCTCATTGTTACAAACACTTGTACAATGTTGTATTAATTTGGCTCTGATGTTTTTTACCCATAGAAATAAATATATAGATGCCACATTGCCTATTGTTCCCTTTCTGAGGCAACACATATGGCATGTTGCATTTGCTAGTAAACAAATACATGTGTGCTGACACATGATGAGTTCTCTTAAGTTAATAATCCATAGCTTCTGTATTGGTGACACAGGGGGTGTATTGGGTAGTGCTGTTGCCTCACAACAAGAAGTGTCTAGGTTCAGTACTCTGGCCGGGTGAACAGAGTCTTTTCCTCCGTTCTGTACGGAGTTTGCATGTTTTTTACTGTGTTTGTGTGAGTTTCCTCCCACAGTTCAAACACAAGCTGTCAAGCAAGTATGAGATCTTAAATCGACCCAGGTGTGTATGTGTATGTCGGCCTTGTGATAAACTGGTTGGCCTGTCAGTGAGTGCTGGGAAAGTCTCCAGCACCCCCTGCAACCCAGGAGGACAATTGGTTTAGATGATACCCAAAAAAATAACTTCCTTATTGATTAACCAATTTTCACCAAATTTGTTCCATCGTAATCTTCAGACATAGATTAATTTAGGCTGCCCTGCTCTCGGTAGTTGTATTTTGTGGTTAGTTGCAGGAAAATATTTAGTCTACAATGATGTAATGTTTACAAAAAACAAGTTTAGCGTGAGCATCCACTAGAAACGATTACACAACATTATATACGCGAATCTCTTCTAATCTACATTCACATAGACATGCAATAAACTCCCAAAACACAGTAAGCCTGACAAGGCAGAGGCTTTTCACCGGCTTCATATTCAAATTGTCACTTGAATTGTGCAGCAGTTATGTTCTGGGGGCTGCGGCTGCACTAAAGGTGGATTGGGAAAACTGTAAAAAAAGCTGGCAAATAGGAAGCTGACTTCAGCTTCTTGTAAACAGGTACAAATCTAATGTGAATATCCATTATGGAATGCTGTATCTTACTCACCCTTAATAATTACTGTAAATATATAAATATAACTACTACTACTGCTGTTCACTGTAGTGCCACATGCTACAGGAAAGACCTATAAATAGTTGTAAGTATGTGGACATTATACTGTATGTGTCTACATGTCACGTTTAATACACTGTATATCTACCAGTAGCAAAATGTGTATAGTTGAAAGTGATCTGCCTGCTATCTAGGCTGTGTCAGCAGTGCTGGTGGAGTTTCTCGGTTGTTACTGTGTTCAATAAAAGACTATTTGCTTTAAGCGCCATGTATCTCGTGTCTTGTGACAGCATGTTCTATTTTTGTATCCAAACACATACAGGCTATATAATGTTGCAACCACCACAACAGGCTCTGGGGGGCCCATGAAAAGCTTAAGAGGTTGGCCATGCAAAACAGCTCTAGGGAGCCGCCACACTTCTGGAGTAATAAAGCACTGCTGCTATGTAAAAATGGTTACACAATGAAGAACCGTTTGGGACCCAAAAGTCTGATCTGAGTCACTGAAAAGAGACACAATACCTATCACAAATATATACAAGGTTTCACTGGATGCACTCCTGTCTACTGATCTGTCTGAGATGTATTTTGGAAACAGCTCTTTAACACGAGTCGGTTCCCAACGTTCCAGTTCAAAGAATCGACTCACATGCGAACGACACATCATTAATAGCAACAGCAAATCCCGCGGATGAAGTCAGCGCACTACAAGTGGAATTCCAGCACCGGAACGTGTCGACACAAACAACAGATATTTTAGCGCTAAATATACAAATATCTGTTACTTCGTGATTTATGGGTCATATTTATTTACAACTTCACAGCTCGCGCACAAAACAACAATTTTAATGCATGGGTTGCCTTGAATCCGTCCTTTCGAAACTCCCGCGCCACCGAATCTCAGGATCCACCGCCGCAGTTTCCTCAGGCTGTGGCGGACGATTGAAGGGAGGAGGTGGCCGGAGCGGAGTGCCTCGAATCTGAGGGCGACAATTTATTTATTTTTCCTTCCCCATATCTAGCAATGTTAGGTTGAAATTACAACGTGGACACCGGTTTTGTTCGTGATGAACGCGAATAAACCCTTTCGCATTGATCTAAGGGACTGACGCGAGCTGCTACATCACCAGCTCAGAGTGAATCATCTTTAGCTTAACGCTAACTAACGTTACAGCGGGGATGCTTCGATACTGAACCGGAGGCCTATAACTATATTTTTATATTAACCGTTTGACTCTCAGCACGTCAACTTTCTCTCGCAAGATGGAGGAAATTCTACGGAAGCTCCAGAAAGAAGCCTCCGGGAACAAATACAAAGCTATTCGAGATGCTTGCACCTTAGCTTGTGGTAAGTCTCAGGATGAGTGTCAAATGCCCCCCCTACGCCCTATGTAGTGCACTTAGTAGGATATGACGAAAACAGCTTGTGAGCACAAATTGTTCTTTATTAGTCTATTATAAAGCCAGTTGTGTTTAGTGAAAACTTTACGACTCTTTGACTAACATGTAGCCCACTGTTTTGGTGCTAAAGATACAATTTAATCAGTGCACTACCTAGGGTGTAGAGGGCCGTTTAGGATTGAGGCTCAGTCTCATTTCTACACCTGTCAACGACTCCGTCTTCTTCTTCAGGCTCTACAGGGTGCTGCTTAATGTTCGTCATTTTTTGTCTGTTTTGCCGTTGTTTTTCACAAACGTTCGCTCGAAAATACACCATTTTAAACTCCGTTTTATGTTTGAAAACTTCTTGGTCAGCATTAAACGCCAAACATTGAATTCAAAACCAAACATGCCTGCCTCGGTTCTGTTTCCAAAATGCATCAAACCTCATTAATCTGTCTGATAGGGCTTTTATACGTTATACTCTTAAAATATGCTTCTTCTGTAAAGTCAGTGATCCTATTTAGAACTATTTATGTACCATTTGCAAGATGTAATGGCTCCTCATCTTGATGGAGAATGTGTAATTTATGGTTATACATGGCAACAAAAAAGCTTCTGCTATTGTTCTGCCATTTGATTTTAGTCAACCTGAAATAAAAAATTGACCCTTTTTACCTTGCTAGTTTGTCTCTTCAGTCACATTAAGCACAATTCATTATATCATATCATTCGAACAACAACTTTTAGTTTCTCTGTAATCTTTGTTTGTAATGTAGTGATTTTTGCTGCCTCGAAATGCTGCTTGACATTTGGTTACTTGGTTACCTGAGACATATACTAACCGATAATATCTCCCCCTAAAACCAGCCTGATCACACATCATCAGCCCCCCCTCCATGCTACTCTTTTCTTCTCTTCACTTTAGTCTTTTTGTTTTGTTTGTTCATGTAAATAGGAGTGAACAGTTTAGATATCTGTCAGAATCTGTGCTGTTTTCTAAGGTTTTCTGCTGCGCTGATGGTTTACAGATGCTTAAATGTTATGTAATCAGACAGGATTAATTTAACCTGATCTCTTATTTCCTAGAGTCCTTTTCTCCTGGTTTACTGTGAAAGTTCTAGAAAAGTGAAGGCAGCGTGGATGCTAAAAGGCTTGCCTGCTAACCAGTGTTTGGCCTGGTCTACACCTTAAAACATGAGAAAATACACTTTTAAATCAACTTTGTTTTATTTATTTTTTCCTTTGGCTTTTTCCTAAAACAGACAAATAATGTTTGAAAGTCTGAAACTCAGTTCATTCCAGAGCCCCAGCTTCTCACCAACCAATCAGATCCTGTAAAATTAAATTAGGTCCCACCCACAATTACTATCCATCCCCGTTTTACTCAGAAGTACGTCACATTAAGGAAGAAAAATGTCTTTAAAAAAATGTAAATTACTTTTTCTCCCAGACTAGCCCTGTCTAGCCCTAAATGTCTAGGCCTAAGTGCTGCTGGACAGTCCATATCTAAAGTTTTTCTACAGATAAATGTGTTTGCACTCATATTTTTGTGCGTCTGTCCTTTTTCAAGATTTCTGAAAGACCCTAATTTGTCACTCAGAAAGAAAGAATAAAAATAAAAACACATACTGAATGTCCAGTTAAAGGTGTGTGCATCCTAATTCAGATTGCACTGTTTTTGACTGAATTGTTAATATTAGGCTATGTGGGCTCTCCGCAAAGAGACGACACATCGAAAAACAAAATGTATAGAAACGGTAACCCAACATGCAGCACAACCAGATACTGAGTCTGTACGCTGTTCAGTGTGTACATTAATAAAAAGCATGTTGAAGATACTGCCATGTATCTTTATGTAACAGTGAGTCTTTCAGAGTGGTTTGGTGTGAAATGGTTGATTGTAGGGACCCAGATTTCTTTACAGTTGTGGTAACAGGAACCAGAGGTCACCAATCTGCAACACAAACATTTTATCTAATAATCAAAGCCGCCAATAAGCATACACGTGTCTTTGTATGTTATGTTGACTCTGTTTACATCTCAGCTGTATAATAACACAGATATTTCCTATCTCTATCACACGCGCCTGTTATCCAGTGTGGAACTGAAGCTGACTGGATTTGTGTACCGCTACTGAAGCTTCACCAACCTAGACGGGTTATGTAAGAGCTTCTGTTCAAAGAGAGATGAATCAGGGATATATAGGCACACTTTGTGAAGAGCAGAAGTTTACTGAATGATGACTGCAATGGAACATCTAGCATCAGTTTTCTGTTAGAATGTGTAAATTGTCAGATCTTTTCTAGTATTTTCATTTTTCCCAAATTTGTGGGATTAGTCTGTGTACAACACCTAAAAGGTTGAATTAAATGTGAGAGTGAGACCTCAGTCCCTTTTTGTTTGAATGTTTACACTTTTTTAGTAAACCATAAGAAAAACAAGTTGAATATATTACTTTGCTTTACTTATTATTGTGCTAATTGTATTATGATGTTCATTATTGTTAGTAGGAGTAGTAGCAGATGTTGTGTGGCATCAGTAATAGTGCACAATTATACACAAACAAATATTTCTGTTTTCTCCAAATAAGACCCCTAAAGATTTCTGGGGAGAAATGACTCTAGAAATGCATTAATCTAGATGAATAAAACACCCCACAGTTGTTAAGTAAATATATCAAGATTAGATTTGGTGCCATGCAAAGAGAAATTAGGCCTGGTGTCGGATTTTATCCTTTCTGTTACCCTACATATTGGAAAGAGCAGATGTTTATGGTATGATAACCATGACAACTTGGGCAGATTTTGGCGTTATTGAGTTGTTAGATGTAAACAGTCATTTTACAGTCATTCAGAGAGGTTTGGGGTGTTTTAGAGAAACTTAAAGTCAGAATTGTTCACAGTGATGGTGATAGAAATCAGACTTTGAGCTCTTAAAGAGTGTTAACAGAGTGTTTTGTCTTTAAATGTTTTTTAAGAGGTTTTAATGGTGGAGGTTGTATGCAGAACATTATGAGGCAAAACAGTCCCCACACATTTAGAACTATTTTACCATCAACATTCCATAAAATCTCAGAAGCACGTGTAGGTTCACTGGTGGTTTTGAATAGTAAGCAAAATGACTATATTTGTGTTGTAGACATTGAGACCCCTGCTTCCTATCACCATCACTGAGGTGGTAAGTTTCTCTAGAGCAGAATATTTCATATCTAACCACTCTGATCAATGTAAAAACACTGGTTCACCTTTTCTATCATATTATAGAATGGTGATTTAATTCAGGCTTGGGAGAGGCTGTCTCCACCGACATCAACAAATCCCACTTATTGCATGTGATATTACGTTTGTTATGGTAAATTTTTGTTCCTTTGCTCCTTACAGAAACCCTAGAGGCTCAGATTAGATCGACAAAGACCTCACCATCTAAGCTCAGGTAAGTAACGTGGCATTTTGTTTATGTTGGTGCACTGAACCTGCTTTTTATAGCTGCTGCAGTGCGCTCACACTCATCCAAATTCATTTAGCACTGCAACATCCGCACATATTTACTCTAAACGTGCGCCGCCACACCTGACATGACTAATGAGCTTTCCCTCCTTGAGCCATTAACAAAATCAAGTGACGCTGTGCAAGGCTGGAACAAATAGCCCTAGATACTGCGGCTCCTGTAATGGATCGAGTCGAGCGCTTTTCATGTCTGTCCTGCTGCTGCCGCTTTTTCAGATGGCAGCTGAAGAGGCTTTCAGTCATCTCTGATAGCTGTAAGCAGCAATCAGATACCAATAACAAATGAGGCAACAGTAGAAAACACAGAGATATTAAAAGCTACATATCTCCTAATTACCCCTAAGACCTGCTGACCACCAAAACTGTCCCCATCAGATAAATCACGCTTTGTTACGCACATTATTAGTCACCATCATATTTTAGCTGACGATTACTGACCATATACTTTATTATGACTACCACTGAAGATGTCTTTGTTGTTCACTATATGCAATTAAAGTACAAGCTGTTATTAACAAACACAACTCATTAAACAAGTTATTAACAAACATCACACACTGTGGCCCTCTACAGGTGTTATTAACATCAAATAAACAAACATCACTCATTAAACAAGTTATTAACAAACATCAAATAAACATACATCACTCACCTCCGCCCTCTACAGGAGTTATTAGCATCAAATAAACAAACATCACTCACCGCCACCCTCTAAAGGAGTTATTAACATCAAACAAACAAACAAATAAGCAAACATCACTCACTGCCGCCCTCTACAGGAGTTAACTAACAACCAAATAAGCAAATATCACTCACCGCCGCCCTATACAGGAGTTAACTAACAACCAAATAAGCAAATATCACTCACCGCCGCCCTATACAGGAGTTAACTAACAACCAAATAAGCAAATATCACTCACCGCCGCCCTATACAGGAGTTAACTAACAACCAAATAAACAAACATCACTCACCGCCGCCCTATACAGGAGTTATTAACAAACATCAAATAAACAAACATCACTCACCGCCGCCCTCTACAGGAGTTATTAACAAACATCAAATAAACAAACATCACTCACCGCCGCCCTCTACAGGAGTTATTAACAAACATCAAATAAACAAACATCACTCACCGCCGCCCTCTACAGGAGTTATTAACAAACATCAAATAAACAAACATCACTCACCGCCGCCCTCTACAGGAGTTATTAACAAACATCAAATAAACAAACATCACTCACCGCCGCCCTCTACAGGAGTTATTAACAAACATCAAATAAACAAACATCACTCACCGCCGCCCTCTACAGGAGTTATTAACAAACATCAAATAAACAAACATCACTCACCGCCGCCCTCTACAGGAGTTATTAACAAACATCAAATAAACAAACATCACTCACCGCCGCCCTCTACAGGAGTTATTAACAAACATCAAATAAACAAACTTCACTTACTGCCGCCCTCTACAGGAGTTATTAACAAACATCAAATAAACAAACATCACTCACCGCCACCCTCTAAAGGAGTTATTAACATCAAACAAACAAACAAATAAGCAAACATCACTCACTGCCGCCCTCTACAGGAGTTAACTAACAACCAAATAAGCAAATATCACTCACCGCCGCCCTATACAGGAGTTATTAACAAACATCAAATAAACAAACATCACTCACCGCCGCCCTCTACAGGAGTTATTAACAAACATCAAATAAACAAACCTCACTTACTGCCGCCCTCTACAGGAGTTATTAACATCAAATAAACAGACATCACTCACTGCTGCCCTCTGCAGGAGTTATTAACAAACATCAAATAAACAAACATCACTCACTGCCGCCCTCTAAAGGAGTTATTAGCATCAAATAAACAAACATCACTCACTGCTGCCCTCTACAGGAGTTATTAACATAAAATAAACAAGCATCAATCACTGCCGCCCTCTAAAGGAGTTATTAGCATCAAATAACAAACATCACTCACTGCCGCCCTCTACAGGAGTTATTAACATCAAATAAACAAACATTTCTCACCACCACCCTCTAAAGGAGTTATTAACATCAAATAAACAAACATCACTCACTGCTGCCCTCTACAGGAGTTATTAACATCAAATAAACAAACATCACTCACCGCCACCCTCTACAGGAGTTATTAACAAACATCAAATAAATAAACATCACTCACCGCCGCCCTCTATAGGAGTTATTAACAAACATCAAATAAACAAACATCACTCACCGCCGCCCTCTACAGGAGTTATTAACATCAAATAAACAAACATCACTCACTGCTGCCCTCTACAGGAGTTATTAACATCAAATAAACATCACTAACCCCCGCCCTCTACAGGAGTTATTAACATCAAATAAACAAACATCACTCACTGCCGCCCTCTACAGGAGTTATTAACATCAAATAAACAAACATCACTCACCGCCGCCCTCTACAGGAGTTATTAACATCAAATAAACAAACATCACTCACCGCCGCCCTCTACAGGAGTTATTAACATCAAATAAACAAACATCACTCACCGCCGCCCTCTACAGGAGTTATTAACATCAAATAAACAAACATCACCGCCCTCTACAGGAGTTATTAACATCAAATAAACAAACATCACTCACCGCCACCCTCTATAGGAGTTATTAACATCAAATAAACAAACATAAGTCACCGCCGCCCTCTACAGGAGTTATTAACATCAAATAAACAAACATCACTCACCGCCACCCTCTACAGGAGTTATTAACATCAAATAAACAAACATCACTCACTGCCGCCCTCTACAGGAGTTATTAACATCAAATAAACAAACATCACTCACCGCCACCCTCTACAGGAGTTATTAACATCAAATAAACAAACATCACTCACCGCCGCCCTCTACAGGAGTTATTAACATCAAATAAACAAACATCACTCACCGCCGCCCTCTAAAGGAGTTATTAACAAACATCAAATAAACAAACATCACTCACCGCCGCCCTCTAAAGGAGTTATTAACATCAAATAAACAAACATCACTCACCGCTGCCCTCTACAGGAGTTATTAACATCAAATAAACAAACATCACTCACCGCCGCCCTCTACAGGAGTTATTAACATCAAATAAACAAACATCACTCACTGCTGCCCTCTACAGGAGTTATTAACATTAAATAAACAAACATCACTCACTGCTGCCCTCTACAGGAGTTATTAACATCAAATAAACAAACATCACTCACCGCCGCCCTCTAAAGGTTTTATGTACATTATTAACACCTTAACATGTGAAATGATTGTAAAACTGTAATGTGTTGTAAAAGCAGTCTTGCTTCTAGCTTTTGAGTTAATGTTATTCTCTTCCTGAATTGCTCCTTTGTGGCTTACATAATCTTTTCTGTCATGCGTGTTTCTTCTGTGTACACGTCTCTGTGCTAGTTTGGGATGTTCTTATTTCCTGATCCATGTTCACTGGCTCAGTAGTAATTTGCTGGAGGATGTGAGATTCAGGGCTTGTCTCTTAAAATCATGTCTCAGAGTTTCTTTACGTTGTGCTCAGGGTTATTTGTTGTGACACATATAAAGTGGGGGGCTGATCCTCAGTGCACTGCTGGGATTGTATCTGTAAGGGATGTGAACAAGGAAAATGAGAAGCAAAGTAATTGTCAAGATCTCAATGAATATGTGATTCTTTTCAGACCATATAGAAGCAGTGTTTGTACTGCTTCCACTTTTACTCAATGTTTTGTTCTTTTAATGAAAAAGCATAAACAGGATACCATGAATGGATACCTGAATGGAATAGCCTGACATTTGAAAAAAAACACCCAAGTATATTATGTTAGGATGAGGTTAAATATCATTAAAGCAGAACTGTAAAAGGGTGATGGAAAATAGTTTTTTTTAATAAACAATGACATATTAAGTGACATGATTCCATTCTACCTGCTATTATCATGTGTCATGGACCGTATACACAACAGTGGACTTCTGTTGGTGCAGCCTTTACATTTTGGCACCATTTAAGGAATGGAAAATTGAGATAAAAAGCCACCTTCACCTTTATCAGGGTGGGCCCTGAGCTGCATGGCCATGAAAAAAGTGAATAAAGTAGGGCTGTGTACTGGAAAGAACCTGGCGATACAATACATATCGTGATACACGATCATGATTCTATATATCACGATACATTGCGATACTGCAAGCTAAGTGATATACTGCAATTTTTCAAATTCTTCTATTAAAACACACCACTATATGAACAGGTTTATCAATGCTTACAATAGCATTGCGCCCTTGTGCTGCTTGTTAATGTTGGAGTTGAGCTGAAAATGGATTACAACGCTGCCATCTAGTGGCCACAGGTTCAAACACAACACACCATGATTCACTGTCTGCCAGGAATCTGTGTATCGATGCTGTGTTTTTGAGAATTGATATAGTATCACCTAACATAATATCCCGATACTCGATGTTTTCGATATTTTCTTTTTACACCCCTACTGTAAAAGTCTACCTAAAGCAAAAACAGCATTAAAGCATTCTGTCTCGCTCATATTGATGGAGCCCCTAATCATGGTAACCTATGTCATTAAAAGTTAGTGATTGAAAACATGACACAGTAATGTCTCCTGAAAATGAGTGCTCTGTCCTCACATTCACAATTTTGAATCATTAGCTGTTCCTCAGTGAGATATGAAGCTCTATCTGATCTCCTCTGTTTGCACTGTGTTTTCAGGGAGAGATGCCTCTTCCCACTTCGACTGGCTCTAGAGTCCAAAAACCCCAAGCTGGCCCAAACGGCTCTCGCAGGAATGCAGGTGAGGGCGTTGTTTTGTTTATTCAGCCAGCTCTTCAACCAAATGCAAACAAGGAAATAAGGAGAAGTTCGCAATGTTTTCTCCTTAAGAAACTAGCCAAGATGTTCTTCACTGTTGTTTTCAGTATCATATAGCATTTTAATTAAGATTTATTACAAAGTGAAATAAATAAATAAATAGAGCATAACAACAACATTAACAATAAGACACATCATAATGGAAGCAGCAATGATAATTATGGAATACAACTACAAATAAATAATAATATTAGGAAATAAAAAAAAAATTAAAATAAAATAAAAATAAAAGCAAGAATAAGAATAAAGGTCTTTCTTTTCATTTATTTATTTAAGCAAAACCTCTCAAACATTTTATATTCCTCCAGAACAGAAAGACAATATTAAATAAATACCTAAAAAAAGAAAATGTTTAATAGCTGTATACCACAGGTACATATTACGTCTGATCAGCAGTCTCCTAAATATTATTTATGGTAATGTTACTCATGAATCCCTTCTTTGGATCCCCATGTGGTCCTGCGGCAGAAGATACTTTGTGAGGATCACTTTGTTGCTGTGGAAACAGAAGCGCCAGAGAAACAGCTGCTGAGTCAGGTGCTGGAGGCCGTCAGCGTGACACCCACTCTCCACGAAGACCTACAGGTCGAAGTGATGAAGGTCAGTATACATGTTGGGATGTCGTTAATGTTAATGTAGAAGTGATGTTTATATTTCTATCAGTCTTTGGTAAGAAAGTGATTCATGCTTCATAAAATTAAAGGAGTAAAAATTGAAGGGGTCTAAACGTTTTTTGATTTTACACCTCCTGCAGACTTGGTGTGAGTGTGTATGTACAGGACTGTGAAAAAGTTGTAGGCACTTGGGGACATTATATTTTAAAAGCTATTCCTTCAAATAGGAAGCTTTTACTTGATCAGCGACAAAAACATTTTAAAATTGTTTTTAAATATCTTTATTGTATTAATACAGTAAGTAGTGCTTTTACATATGTCAGTGTGTTTATCTAACCCTTTCCAAGCTTTTTCTTTTCGCAATCCAGTATTATCTGCAGTTATCACCTACTGCCTGGTTAGACTACTGAGTACTTCAAGCTAAATCAAGATTAGTAGTTTAGGTGACTGTTGGCTCCCAGTGTATCTGAGCAGTGTAAGTCTAGCAGCTTCAGTTCTAAACTAAAGAAGCAGAATTCTTCTTTTGTCTTTCTGTCACTTTCATACCAGATACCAATACTAGTAAACTTCGAACCAAACAGTGAATAGCTACATTGTGCTGAGCCTGGGTTTTAAGCGCTACCTGTGTGGAAATGCCACAGGAACAGTTATTCTCCGTGCTCAGAACCGTTTGGCTCTGCAGTGGAAAGGAGGCCATTGATTTTATTCATAATCAATGAGATAAAAACGACTCTTCTGCTGTCTTGCTTGGATGTATAAGCTATTTCCTATTTAAACAGAAGTCTCTTTCATTGGAATAACTTATTAGCTTTTGATAACTGAGCTATTGGTTTTCAAATGTTCTTAAGAGCGTGTGAGTGCAAATTACAAGGTCTGGTTTCAGCCCACTGTGAAAAAATTCAGTCACAGCCTGCTGGGAATATTCAATGCTGTTTAAGGTGCGGATATGAAAATATGCTGCGTTGCCTCAAGCAGGTATAATCAATTCAGTGTCACTGCACACGCTAACTCAGCTTTGTTCTATTACTGTGCTTTGTAGTATCAGCGGTGTTGTTATAATAACACATAGCCTTAGTGCAGCCCAGCATAGTGCCTCGCTGTTAGAAGGATGACCATTGTGAGGTCCAAGGGCATGGACTTTTTTGTCTGGGTTCATTGAGATCCAGTGTTGCAGTACAATGCAACAGTACTTTAATATGTACTAGGAGAAATGAATTCTGCGCAAATGCAAAAAAACAGTGATCTACAGTAAAATCTACAGTGATTTTTGTTTAGTGTTTTACAAAGTGCACTAAATCCAGTTAAATGGGTCCAATTACACTCACTTTGTAATGAGACATGAACTATATTAACATTTTTTAAGTACCAGTGATATCCTCTATATCATAGATCACTAATAGGCGACCGTTGTCCGGGTCCGGACCCAGGCGTGGTCCAATGCGTATCCAAAGTGATAAACTAATGAGAAGGATTTAATGTTGACAGTATTTATTTTGAGTGGCAGAACTTTTATTGTCTTTACGGTATACAGGCTTTGCCGCGCAGTGAACTCACAGACCATTTTTTGCAGCGTGCACACAGGCGAGGTACGAAGCGAGAAGCAGCAGTCAGAGAATAAAGCAAGTCAGAAAGAATAACGTGCTCTAAAAAAGAAAAGTCCACAGCGAAAGTGACTGTTTAACCAGGAATGGACTGAGACTTGCTCGCCTAGTTTTGGAGAATATGTAAAATGTAAAAAAATTATAAAGTTGAGTTAACAAGACACACGTTATATTCACTTTTTTTTCTTAAGCACACTGTTTTTTCTTAATGTAGCCCTTGTTTTTAGTTCAAGTGACGGAAAAAACATTTATTTTAAGTTTTATAAATAATTCTTTCAATTCATAATTTAAACAGTAAATATACTGAAATATACTGAACGGTATGTGTAATTTGTTTGTCTTTCAGTTGCTGATGACAAAAAATTCTGATACTAGGCTACTTCAGTAAACAGGATACGGCACTGAATCATTAGAAATGATGACGCTCCAGACCGGCCTGAGGAAATTTTCTCTAACTGGATCTTACTGAACTCTAATTAAATACACCTACTCTATATACTCAGAAAACCATATTGCTTTATAATCAATACACTGTTAAAATACTATCATACTGCCCACCCCATCTGCATATTCTTCTGTGTGGAAAATACAATTGCCATATACATTACTGGTTAAAAGTTTTAGATCACTGCAAATAAAAAGTTTTAGAAAAATGTTTAGGAACAGTTCTAAACCATTTGACAGGTAATGTTTTAAATTATTTGACTGGTTTCTTATTCTCCATCTTTTTTCCCCATTTTACCTTAAATGAAGCATCATTAATTTTAATGCCTCAGTCAACAGAAACTGCACAACAGGAAAAACACAAAGCTGGTAAATGGAAAGCTATACACCATCAGTCAACTACAGCTAGGATAGTTTGATAGTCTAAATGTTCTTGTCAGATAAAGTTTCCAGAACCTCCGGTTTTATTATTTAGCTTATATGGTGGAAATTGGGATATTAACTCTGAACTAAATTAACATTAAAAACACAATGAAACATTTTAATATGCTTCTTTATACAATGGGGCTGCATGTTCTTTATATTTGGTGGCATTGCACCCTGTCCTGTCATAACCTTCCTTTTTATTAAAAATATTAACGAATAAAAATATTGAGTATTTTGTTTCCTCCTCTCTGAACTACCGCAGCTCATTTTGACGTTATCTGGTTCTTTTTCTTCTTCTGTTGTATAATGGGTGACAGTAGCCCACCTCAACTTCCTGTAACGTCCTGTAACTGGCCCGTACCACCAAAAAACTGTTTACACATCACATGGTAAACAACCTAAACCACAGTTCCATTTAATCCAGACCAAGACCACCTCTTTAGGATTGACTAAATTTTGGTCCTTTGGTCTGGACATGTGAGGAGGTATGAGGCACCTGTCACACTTCCTATTTTGGTCCAAAAATAAAAACCCAAGGCCAATGGATTGAAGTATACTTGAATTGCTGTTTATGATTGAGTCGATTTTGCCGTTGTAAAACCAGCAGGACGTTTCTCAAAACTGTTTTTCTGTTACTGTACCAGGTCTTGCTGTGTGTCACCTACTCCTCCAACTTTGAGATCAATGGCAAGAACATCCTGAGGATTGCAGAGGTAAGACCATTTCATAACTCATAACTCAGCAGAGCGAGAAACCTGACAAATATTGTGCAGTTGTTTAAACAGTGTTAGATTTCAGATTTCAGCCAAGGAGAAACTGGACTGGTCAGGTAGGGTTGGTTTGAGCAGGTTTTGGAGGTCTGTTCAGCGAGCATCCACATCTTTTCATTGCTTCCTACTAGGAAAATGTATTGATAGCTGGTGCTGAATTGGTACTGACTGGTACTGGCAATAACCTAAATAAAAAATGTTTGCAGCGTTGATAGAATAATTTTGTTGTTGTTGTTGTTGTTGTTGTTTTGATAATCTAAATCAGCTCATTAAGGGGAAGTGATGATTATTAAACTGAGTCTGTATGGAATTAAATTTTGGTAGCTAGCATGGAATAACTTGATAACTGTTAAGTAGCCTGCGTTTGAACTTAGTGTAAGCTTTCCTAAAAAAAACTAGGGATAAGCAGTATTTTGGTGTTGTATATGGTTGTTAATGTTTTAGCTCTAGGGAGATGACTACAGCCTTTGAATAGTTTTATATCTTTGTAGTCCTCAGTGAGGCAGGCCCTTGATTACTCCCTGTTCAGTTGTTAAACATATCATCAGTTGTTAAATATATCATTATAATAATTTTTGGCTATTTACCATCTGACGAATTATAATGTTGACAGTATACAAAAACCCAGGTCTAGGTGTCAGACTTTGATGCATGAAACCAAAAAACATGATGGTCATATTTAGAGAGTTTAGCCATGTCTATAAATGGGTTATTAAAAATCACAAATGGGTGCAGCCAGACACATCAGCTGGAAGGGTACTATCATCATGAGCTCACACAGAAGGGCTGTCATTTCTTTCTCTGCGTGTCTCTCTCTCTCTCTCTCTCTCTCTCTCTCTCTCTCTCTCTCTCTCTCTCTCTCTCTCTCTCTCTCTCTCTCTCTCTCTCTCTCTCTCTCTCTCTCTCTCTCTCTCTCTCTCTCTCTCTCTCTCTCTCTCTCCCTCCCTCCCTCCCTCCCCATCTCTCGGCGTGTTTGTGTGACTCAGTATCCGGTCAGACATAAACCCATAAAGCACACAGCCTTGACTCTCGCCACCCCCCTTCTTTTTTTCATCTTCTTCGAAAGCAGATCACTGAATGAGACGTTCTTTTTCAATCCGTTATTATCACTCTGTAATGCAGTGACGGAGTATGCTGACATCAGATGCCACGTCTGAGGTGCTTTTTCCATGACATAATCAAACCGGTGGAGGGGGTGAGACGGTACACAGGGAGCAGGTGCAGAAATAATTGGTGATGAGCCACGTCAGTGAATAAGGAGTTTTTCATTTTAGGCTTTTTGGCCCGCTTTAATATGCATTTGGCAAGATTATTTAAACAGTGCTAACACGGCAGACCCTCAGTCTCTTCCTGCTGTCTAATCTGCTTAATCTGAAGAAGCGTAAAGGAACAGCTGGGGTTAGCGTTTGCAGAATGTACAAACCAAATATACAAACCAATTTCTAAAACTGTTACTGAACGTTAGTAGAATAAAAGAGTGCTAAACATTATAAAAGCTAAAAATATACTTTGACCTGTATTTTACTAAAAACTATTAACTATAAATTATTAATATTTTGAAAACTGATGTCTGCCAACAAGAAAGTAGTGGCTATAAACAAGAAAGTAGTGATGGGACAGTTTATACTTAGGAACGTTGTAAAATGCTCAGAAATCATTTTAAACAGGTGGACCCATCAGCTTTGACATTAAAATAGCATTCTGGACCTTTATAAGCGAGGATGGGTTGAGGCTCACCACTTACAGAAATGTATCAGCAAAGATTCCAACCGTTTAAAATGAACCTTCTGTAACCAGAGATGGGCTAGTATTTTAGGTATTTAGCCTCTGCTGTGCACAATCGAGAGAAAATCTCTGTGCGTAAAGGAAAAAGTCCAGAAGCCACAATTGAATGCTCATGACCTTCAACCCTTCAGATGGCACACCATTAGTAATAGTCATGTTTCTGTGACGATATCACCACATGGCTTCAGGAACACTTTTACAGTACATTACTGCATCCACAAATGCACTTCAAGACTGAGCTGTACACAGAGGAAGTCATATATCAGCAACGTCCAGAAACACTTCTGAACTCTCTGGGCTCCAGCTCGTCGGAAATGGACTCTGAAAACATGTATGTGGTTTGAAGAATCAACCTTTCAGATTGTTTACAAACAAATGAAGAACAAAAGGATTGTCCAGATTGTGACCAGATCCAGTGCCTGTCATGGCATTGAAGATGGTGTTAATGGGTAAACTGCACATTTCTAAAAGCACCATTAACACTGAACTCATTTTGGAGAACATATGTCTTTTTCGGGATGCACCTGATTATTTCTGGGGATGAAAAAAATGACAAAATTAAAGATCATCTGTTTTTTTATCCTTTTTCCCGTCTGATACTGCTGCCTAGTACTGGCTAGTACAGAGCACAGATAACAATACTAACTTTATCTAAAATTCCGACAAAAACCTGCAAATAAGAAGCCAACAATATTTTCTTTTCAGTGGAAAATCTCTGTTCCAGATCCTGCGAAGTCCAGGCCTAGGCTTTATTCCTGTCTGGAAACCATCCCTGAAAATCATGACATGCATTATGTATTGCCCGTTGTAAACCACATTGACCAAAGCTTTTGTTAAGTTCTTTAGAAGGAGCTTTAAGAAGTTTGATGCCAACTATTCTTTATGGTGTAAAAGCTATGTTGGCTTGGCATGAAGTCAGAGTGGAGGTTGGAGTACGGCCAGCTCATGCCTGACCTGCATTATCAATAAATAATTTGCCTGACTGTTTTCATTTTGCATTGACTGTACTGAAAGCCATATCATAGTGCTACCATGATCGTTATTAATTAATAATAAGTCCAACTGAATTAGTTTGTTTGGCCTTTTGCTGAGTGTATTCATCTTTGTCTGAGGAAGTATACAAACCAAGATCTGGAAGAAGTATTGTTGTAATATTTGTTGTAATATCTCGTCAATAGGGAAAATTATTGCTGTAATTTTTGTGACAAACACAATGTGTAAGGCAGACTTCACAGAGTAACACTTTGGTTGTACTAGTAAGATGTGAGTAGTATGTGGTGTAATTTCTGTACAACTTGCCAGTTACACAAAGCAATAAAGAATCAATTAAATCCACATACAACATATTCTTTTATTTTAAATAAGCAGATTACATTGTTTTGATGCACTGCATGGTTCTCACTACATCATCCGCATGGTGCGATGAACATTATTGCTGTATTATCTTTGTATTTTCTTTCAGCTGCCATCTTTAAAAAATATTTTTGAATGGCAGTTATGGTAACAACATCTACTTTAAGCTATAATCTACCTGTACTAATATAATTCCACTGTAATTAGGCTCGTTTGACTTCCTGTGCTGAACTCTTGATGTGAGTTTTCCTGAATGGATGGTGTTGTCTGTCTGTGTGTTCTGCAGGTGTGTGTAGAGACATATATATCGAGCTGTCATCAGCGCAGCATCAACACAGCAGTGAGGGCCACACTAAGTCAGATACTTGGAGACCTTACTCTTCAGCTTCACAGACAGGAGGGCTTGGTAAGTCACCTGTCAACACACCTGCATGCACATACACTGGTGCCCAAAACTCTGAGGGCACCAGTAACAACAGTAACAATTAAGGGTGTAAGAAAATATTCATTTTTAATTGGTAGTTGACATGCAAAGTGTGTGGCAGACAGTGAATTATTTTGTGCTGTGTTTAACCTCCTGACCTCTGGATCATCAGCCATTAGACTAGCATTCGCAATCCTGTGCCTATGGGGATGTGTTCCTACAAATAAATGTAAATATTGCAGTAACTCATCTCGTTTACAGTATAGCAGTATATTGCAGTATACCCTTATCCCATAGTCTGCAAATCATATGTATCTTATAACCAGGTTCCTGCCAGTAGAGCCCTATAAACTGCATTTTTCTCAACTTTAATGCAGTTTTCCTTATTATAAACTAAATGAGGGGAAAGTTTGTTCTTTTGAGAAAGCCGACCAATAACATCTGAAAAGTTGAAAAGTTAAAGCAGCTACAGGTGACTGTTTAACATCTTTTTTGGTTTTATGTTGTTCCAGGTGGTTGCTATTAGGGGTGTGTTTAAAAAAATACATTTTTCGATTCAAATTGATCTTCATTTGAATAATCCGGTATCGATTCGTATAAGCCCGAGATCGATCTTTAAAATTAGCATTCCTGGCTGGGGGCGCACATCAGTTATGCATGGCGCTGGAGCACAAGTGAAGCCGCCCCAGGAACTTGAAAGCAGACGTCTGGCTACATTTTGGATTTAGAAATTCACGCTATTTTCCATTACAACACTGGGGGCACCTTCTTTGTTTACTTTGTGTTAGAACTTCCGGTGCGCCAGCGAATACGTTGATACTAATTACAAGCAAAACGACAATAAACATCCAAAATGACTAGCATAATATGTTCAGTTAGAGGGTGTCAGTAGTGAGAAGAAGAGGAAAACTTGGCTTGAACAACAGTGTTTCGTACACAGCACATAAAGATCAGAGTGTTGTAAAGCCGCCTTCCAAAGAAGACCACCTGCGTCTATGACTGAAGCCCTAAATTTAAAACATCCACAACTGTTTTTGATCAGTGTCCACCGCGCTAGGCTATTTGGGCTGTAGCTAACACCCACGCAGAGTGGTTCGGGCAGCTGGCTTGACTTGGGTTTACACCGTCTTTGTGTAGGAGTACACAGCCAACCTTCCCACTGTGCGGGTACTGATATGCTTTACTACTTGTATAGTTTTTTTTGCCGAACCGTCTACACCTTCCCAGAGTACAAAATAATTAAAAACGTCGCTATAGGTAACCTCAGACCACCTTCTCATATAATCCACCCACTGTGTTATTAACCTTGGATGGGACATTGTTGTCCTATTTGAAATTCTTATTGTCTCTCTGGTCTCCCATCTAACTGTATTCATTTTGGTTAGCTGAGCGGAAGTTCTAACACAAAGGCTGAACAAACACGCGCTTGAAAGTGGGTGTGGTGAATTACGGTGAATATAAACATATAAACACTAATGTTTTTAGTAATGGTAGGTTGAGTGTTCCTTGTACATTTACCACATTAGTTCTCTGAAAATCTCTTTTCATATTCAAACAAAACGTATTATTGTAACATATTATTGTAACTAAAATATCCCTAAATGAATCAATATTGAATTGAATTGAAGTGAATCCAATCGGATCGGAAATCGAATTGAATTGGGACGTTGTGAAACGGGATCGAATCGATCCGGGAAATCAGTGGCGATACCCAGCCCTAGTTGCTATGGTATTTTGGATAGTAACTATGGTATTTTAGCCTTTTGTTAAGGCTTTCTTTGGTGATTGGTTGGTGAGGTCTAGGTCATTACTATGGTCTTGAAAGGTATCTGGTATTTCTAAGATGCTTGTTAAAGGGTAACTCCAATTTGTAAAATGTATGTATAATTCAGTGATTGAGATGGATGCCGGGTTGCTATCACTACCACTGTGAACAGTTCCAACTTTGAACTTTCTCTGTAACTTGGCATTTCACACCAAACCTCTTCGAATGAATTTGTTTACATATCCTTTACATTAGACAGAAATGTTCAAATATGTGGAGTTCATCTTTAATGTTACTAGGTGTGTTACCCCTAGGGATTGCGAAGATGTTGCTAAGTGGTACTTAAGTTATTCCTGGTGGTTGCTAGGGGTTGTAGGGTGGTTGCTATAGAATTCTAGGTAGGTGCTGTGGTGTTGATATTTGTTCTTTCTGGCGGTTATGGTCGGTAGGGAATCATTAGACATTTACAGCAAAACGGTGTGATTTCTATTTGATTCAACCAGTATGTTCATAATGAAATACGTCAGTGCATTACCGACATGTGTGCTAATATTCAGGCATTGCATTATTTACGCTTGCAGCCCTTAAACAACATTTAAGTGTGAGGCTTAGTTTTACATTGGCTGTAAAAGTATTGTTAAACAGTGTGTGAGGTCATCCTCAGTATGAAGGCCCTTAGTTATTAGTCATGCCCGCCCACAACATTTGCCTTAAAAAAAAATGTTTTAAAAACAAAAATGGCACAGAAATATTTTACTATACCAGCATCCACGCTCCCTCCTAAGAGCTCTGCCACTGGAATCGTACATTAGTCCTGATGGAGATGAACTGCCAGGACACACATGTCTCCACTTTCTATATATTTACCATTTAGTTCATTTGTAAAACACGTTTATGTGGAAGGGCTGTAAGTTCACTGTGAACACTAAGTGAACTAATGGAGATCACTGTGTAATGTTTGCTTTGTGTTCTTTTATATGTCCGTAGGGTGCAGATGGAGTGGAAATTTCTGTACCTACATCCCAGCGTAAAGGTACTTTTGATCACAGTGAGATAACACAGACCATCACCAGTTGAATGAATGTCCTCGGGAGATGTAAAACAGCTCTTATTTGAACAGGAGGTGTTATCTATCGTGTTGAGGAATGTTTTTGTGTGGTATTCCTCTGGATGCAATAGGCAATTAATGCAAATAAATAGGAATACCAAAAAGAAGAGTGCAGCTAGAAATAGTGGCGCTCAGCTTACATTTCTGAACATTGTGTTAAACCGAACAGGGTATGTTGACTATGGTTTTGGGCCATTTACCTTACATGTTTGAAAAGTTTAAAAAAACAGTCTCTGCAGCAAACTATATTTGCAAATCGACACTCACTGTATATTTGATTAATTTAAAAATAATAAATAAAAAAAATCGTAATTCTGGCATGTGCAAAAATTCAGACACCCTACCAAATCAGTAATTAGTAACACCTGCTTTAAAAGATATCACATCTTACAAACATTTCTGTGGCCAGCTGAGTTCTTCCTATCATTGTTTTAGGAATTTTCACCCAGCCTTGCTTTGAAAACATTTTTGGTTAATGCACAGTATGTTTTTAGATCTACCCACAGAGTTTCAGTGAAGTTGGTTAGTACTTTGACCTCCTCAGGTAAAAAGCTTTTGCAATGTCTGTAGGTGGTGGAATGGATGTTCTGGCATCTTCTGCCAGAGAGAGGTTGGAGGGGTCATCCACAGTGCTGGTGGCCTTTTAGAGGTAGTCCTTGTGATAGTAGGTGTTGATGGTAGGACCCCAATGATCTTATTAGCTCTCCTCACAATCCTTAAGTCGTGCAGTTCCCATACCAGACTGTGAGCCTATGGTTCTTGAGCATTAGAACGAGGTTTGTAGAATCATAGAAATTCTAACATCCTCTAGGAAAGGAGAGGGCAGGAGCAGTAGTAACAGTTTTAAATGCAACTCTTGAGTAGATATGAAGGGTCTATTTGAAGCTAATAAAAACACAACTATAGTTATGCACTTTTAAAAGCACAGTTTTTTTATTGTATTTCTTTATTTAATTTATTTCCCTACACACTGCTCCTTTAAGTGTAGTAAAGGTGATTAAGTTTGAGTTTATTATTGTTGTATTACTGTAACAGAATCTGGCTTTGATTTCACATTAATGTAGTTTATGTATATGTATATGTGTATTGTGTGTGTATATATACAGACATGTCTCCCACCACTGCTGCACTGTATGAGGATGTGGTCACTGTCCTCACTGTGTTCTGTGAAAAACTGGAGTCAGTTTCGAGGTAGGTGCCTGTCTGAATGAGAGCTGACTGGCCCTGTTGTGAGAGCTGAAATAGTTTTGGTCTACTGCGCGCCAGCTGGCGTTTTCTTTTTTTAAATTGTGCTGTAACAGTTCTGTTATTCTGAGGCATTAATGTGTTCTTAATGAAATGTGAGCAGTGCTAACTGTGAGTCTGTGGCAGGTGTTTGCCTCTAGGCGTTATGTTTTCACTCTCTCCGTTTCTGTTTCTGTCTATGATCTGGCTTTGAGAGCAGGAGGTGAACTGAATTATAAGTGTCTGCTTTTTTTGTCTTAACAGTGAGAATCAGTTGCTGCAGCTGCTGTATCTGGAGTGCATACTGGCTATGGTCAGTAGTTGCCCTCCCACAATGCACCTGCACCGCAACTTCACAGACCTCGTCTGGTGAGCCCACGCTTGAGATGTTGTTTTAATCTCAATGTTACGCAGTGATTCTCTCTGTAATAATTAATTTCATGAAAATCAACATGGTTACAGCTGTCAGTTAAAGCATTCTGTTACCGTTTACAAGATCCATATTCTACATTTTTCTTAAATGTATTATTGTTGTTTTAATTATTTATCATAGCATCACTTTTTTTAAACCTCTATCTCTTAGAAATAAAAAGCAAATGAGATAAAACAAACCTGATGGTTTTATGAATTAAGTTGTAGAAATAAGTTAATGTCCGATAGAAGCTGAGCAACCTCATCATCCTTTTACATGCCTTTTGAAACTTTTTGAAGCGAAAGTCAGCTTTTTTTCACCAGTTTTCCTATCCCCCCTTAAATGATGCAGCAGTTACTTTTTTGAATAAGGCAGAGTATGTCAGCCAGTCAATGTAAAGCTAATTTGCATATGCCAGCCTTAAATACACAGTAATAAAAACAGCCCGTTTTACTCTAAGGGATAAAGAGAGTTTGGAAAACGTTCATGAACAATTTAACAAATACATTTTTTTTGGTACATAAATCCCCACAAACGCCATAAATGAACCTCAAGGGGAAAAATACCAGAAAATGTAGGATAAGGGCCCTTTAACAATGTTTACATGACTCTTTTTATTTTTTTATCTATTTTTTTAAAATGGGAAAAGTTAGATTTTTCCAGGATGTGGAATTGCAGTAATTTTGGAATTAGCTATTAATCATTGATTGTTGTTCTCATACTAAACCTCATAATCTAACCAAGTCTTAGATGCTGTATGTCTATATTTACTCCATGTTTTTGACATGTACAAGTTCTGACTGCCACCCTACAGGAAACAGCTGTGTCCAACCCTGGTGGTGATCATGGGGAACCCTGTCAATGACAAAACCATCACCTCTGCTCATGGAGGGCAATACCAGGAGTTTGACTCTGCTTGTGGTGCGGGTGTAACCGACCAGGGCCGGGGATCTGGCTGCTCCTCCAGTGCCCCTGCCATGATTGGGCCGGTGGTCCGCACCATCTGCTACATCGCTGCAGAGCTGGTCCGGCTAGTAGGCTGTGTGGAGTCCATGAAGCCTGTGCTGCAGTCTCTATATCACCGCATTCTGCTCTACCCACCCCCACAGCACCGAGTGGAGGCTATCAAGATCATGAAGGAGGTGACTCTTGGACTTTTTTAAATTTTAGGTTTCTTGTTTCACAGACTAAAAAGAGTTCTGAATTAGCACCAGACTTATTTCCTGTCGTGGTTGGGCAAAAAATCCATTGAGAGTTTTCCCACTTACATTAGATATATTTGATCAGCCAGGACACGTTTATTGGCTTTTGTATCACTGTTTTAAATAAAACAATATTAAAGGTGTTTAAAGGATTTTAAAGGCGGTTATGAGTGTGGTATTGAAAGTACATAATATATCTTTCTATCATGTTATTATAAATAAGGAAATAAACAGGGACATTAACTACAACAAGGAATGAAGTTTGTCATTATCGTTTCTTAGCAATGAAACTAATCAACCAGAACTCGCCAGAGTGGTAGATCTCAAGGACCAGGATTGTGCACACCTACCACAAATCTAAATGTAGAGCTAAAGGCTTCATACTCAATTCAGTCCAGCTGCAATTACCCAAAAAGCCTTCTCGTTTCTTTGGACTGAAGGCGGAAGTAAGGAAAAAATCAAGTTGTTAGAAATTCGGCCTTCAGGAATCAGAAGTCAGGAGACCTTCAGCTTAGACTCGAGTTTATTGACACACAGGAAATGTGGGTACAGCTCAGTCGATCACAGCCGGTCTGATTAGGACATTTTTAGGGGACCTAATATACACTGGAAATTGTAGGAGGAGGGTAACGGTGAAGAAAAGGAATGTTAAGGAGGGGTAAGCATGGGGGAATGATAATTATCCTATCAAAGGACAAAGGTGTCGACTTTCTGCAAGTATGGCGAACATCAATACTTCTTGATGGCTGCCATCCTGGAGGGTTATCGTGTGACCTTATGGTCGGCAATCAAAGGGCCATACCAACAACGCAGGGTGTTGACCACCTCAGGACAGCAGATAGGATAAACAATGCAGGGAGATGACCATCCTCAGGTCAGCAGATAAAAGCTTGATTTCTCTCAAAGTGAATGCTAAACCACTCTAACGGAATTTAACCAAACCACAATTTAATTGTGCAGAAATTTTGAAAAATGTAATAACCCCTTTAATAACAAACCTGTTTCTGTTTTATGCTGCTCAGATCCTTGGAAGCCCGCAGCGTTTGTTCGACCTTGCTGGTCCATGTGTCCTCGAGCCTGAGACCAGGAAGAGATCCTTTTCCAAGAGGAAATCTCATCTCGACCTCCTTAAACTGTAAGCTAATTGTGAGCTGTTAGTAATATTGAAACATGAAATGCGGCCTAATTCTAATTCAAAGCCATACGGCATGTTATTGATCGCTGTGTTTGGGTTTAAGAAAATACTATCTGCCTGAACTGTTTAACTAAAACTTAAGTATGAAATAAAATTGCAACGGCCAAAGTTATTGGTTGTTTTTTATCCGTCTGTTTCCACAGGGTGATGGATGGGATGACAGAGGCTTGTGTGAAGGGTGGTATCGAGGCCTGCTATGCCTCCGTTTCCTGTGCCTGCGCCTTACTGGGTGCTCTGGATGAGCTCAGCCAGGGGCGGGGCCTGCAGCCCGACCAGGCACAGCTGCTGCTGAGGCGACTGGATGAGTTAAAGGAGGGTGTGGAGTCTGCGCGGGAGTCTGTGGAGCTGAACGAGGCCGACTTTCGCTGGCAGAGGCGCGTGCTGTCCTCTGAGAACGCACCCTGGGAGCCAGGCATTCCCGAGCGCAGCCCTGACATTAGCATCAGCGTCACCACAGAGACTGGCCAGACCACACTGGAGGGCGAGCTGAACCAGACTACCCCAGAGGAGTGCGGGGAGGAGCCACGGCTGCCTTCGCCCTCCTCCGGCAGGGTAGCTGCAGGAGCCGGGCCAGCTCAAGACCTGCCATCGTGCACACGCGAAAGTGCCGGCCCTGAAGGTCCGCCCCCCAGCGCTGCCCCTCCTGATGTGGTGCAGCGCAGCCATGGCCTGGCCTACCCAGACATCACCAATTTCCTGTCGGTGGAGTCGCGGGCCCGTTCGCATGGTTCACGCTACAGCGAGAGCAACTTCAGCATGGACGAGCAGGAGCTGTCGCGCACAGAGTTCGACTCCTGTGATCAGTACTCTATGGCTGCGGAGAAAGACTCGGGTCGCTCCGATGTCTCCGATATGGGCTCAGACAACTGCTCATTGGCTGACGAGGAGCAGACACCGCGTGACTGCCCAGGCCATCGCTCTTTGCGGACAGCTGCACTCTCGCTCAAGTTGTTGAAGAACCAGGAGGCTGACCAACAGAGTGCACGCCTTTTTGTCCAGTCCTTAGCTGCCCTGCTTCCACGTCTGCTGGCCCTGCACAGCTCCGCTGATGTCGATGTCTCGCTCCAGAACTTTTCTTCCACCTTCTGCACTGGCTTGCAAGCAGGTACATTAAGAGCAGTTCATCCTTTTCTGATGTTAGGCTAATGACCGTTACGTTGATGTTTTACCCAGAAAAGGTTAGTGTTGCTATTAATAAGTAAAGCTGGCCTCAATGAATGCAGGCTAGTATATGTACTTCAAAATAGAATTCAACAATTGTGACTGCTAAGATGATATTAGAGCTGGGCGATAAATCAAATTTATTGATTAATTGAATTCACAGTAAGGGACGATGCGTTTTATAAAAAATCGGTTTTATTCTTTCAGCTTTAACTTCTGCCACAGATGCCCCCCTTTGGGCTTACATAGTTCAGAGTGACCTTCCCCCCTCCCCCGCGCTTGTCATAGATTTGCGGCGTCTGACCAAACAAGTCCTCGCTGTAAGATGTGTTTGAAAATGGTTGCTTACTTTGGAAGCAGCACAATAAATTTATTACAACACCTTAAACAGATGATTGAAAACAGCCGCTCTGCTAGCACACCACCCAAAATAAAGCAAGCAACCATCCCTAACACATCATCCCTAACACAACTGTGTGCCATATGATAAGAATGGCTATAACTATAATGCAGACGTGTCCAGGTACATGTTTGCAGACATCTGGTTCACCAGCCTTTCCTTTGACATGAAGAGTATTAATAGGTAGTTTGTGCTGCAGTACACAACCTTTATCTCTCTGGGAAGACCTTTACACGAGATGTTGAACACTGCTGTGAAGATTTTATCGAGTTTAAGCATGTACTGATGTTGGAACATTGCTGTGAGGATTTGATTGAACATTTGTGAGGTCAGGTGCTGATTTTGAAACATTGCTGTGAGGATTTGATTGAGCATTAGTGAGTTCAGATGATATTGTTAGATGATTAGTTCTGGATCACGTCAGCTTATTCCAAACATATTGCATGGTGCTCCATCACTGCAAAGAACACAGTTCCACTGCTCGTTAGCTCAATGCTGGGGGGCTTTATACCCCTTTAGCCCATGTTTGGCATTAACCATGGTGACAGTAGGCTCATGTTGCTCTAGAGCACTATATTGGTCAGTACAGTTCTACGTGTGTAGTAGTAAATGTGTAATTTGTAAGACCTACTCCAAGAAACAACATATTGTAGTTTCACTGTAATTTATCTTGATACTTTTTGTCATTCTTTTACTGTGCAGGAGGCATCTGCTCTCCTGGCTTCGAGGGCAGTGAGAATCTGAGTTGTCAGGCTCTGATGAATGCTGATGGACTTTACCTAGTGTCTTACTACGCCTTGCTTCTTAACCTCAAACTTTGCACCTGTGATTACTACCACCGGAAGCCCACGCCAGCCCTTGTCACTCTGGTGAGAGCAAAAATTAACATCTTGATGGTAATATGAATACACCTACATATTTTATTATTATATTTTATTTACATGCTTTATTTAAATGAATATACAAGAACAACCTCTGCAACCAACTGTCTGTTAAATAACATGTTCTACAATATAATTATACATAATAATATTGAATATAAAATTAAATATTCTGCAAATGTTAATGCAGAAAAATGTGACACCCACTTTGGCAGCTATCATTTACATACCCTACTGAGTACAAATTACAGATTACCCATTCCTAACAATGTTTTCTACTATTCTTGTTAATCAGATATAAAGTAACTATGCATTAACATTTAAATTTTTTAATTAGCTGTATAATGCATGTATTTGGCATTTTAAAATTTACAGCATTGTATGCTGGTAAAAGTGAAACTGCTCCTTCTTTCTGGCTCTTCTGTGTGTCGTTCTAACAGATAATCTGATCTAACATTCTTAGCCATGTACTAGGAATGGCTTTTTGTTGCTGAGTTAGGAATTAAGAGTTCTGAGTAATCTGCCTCTGTCTCTGCAGAAAGAGTTTGTGCGTCAGATCCAGAGCAGTGGGGTGCTGGTGGTGCTCTCTCAGGCCTGGATAGAGGAGCTGTACCACCAAGTGTTGGAGAGGAACCTGCTTGGAGAGGCTGGCTACTGGGGCTCTCCTGAGGATCACTCTCTACCCCTCATCACCATGCTCACAGGTAGCACTCACTGGTTTGAGGGATGGTGCTGTGCTGAGCAGTATGATTAGATACTGTATCTTAGTGAAGGTCTGTAACAGTTTTGTGATTAACATGTTTTTAATCAGTTTATTTTAGTCTGTTAATGGCAGAGGGATACAGGAAGGCAAATTAGTTCCCAGAGATTTTCAGAATTTCTACTATTTTACTAAACTCAGAAAACGTGTGTAGCTTCACTGGTGGTTTTGGGTACAAAATACACTAACTTGCAAGCGAGCCCATTTTACTGTACTGTATATATATATATATATATATATATATATATATATATATATATATATATATATATATATATATATATATATATATATATGATTAATTGTGAATTTATTATGTTTTTAGGTCATTACTATTACTATGACATCAATATCATTTAAGCCAAACATGCAGGTATTTCATGTCTTTATGTACCTATCTCTTATCCCCTTTGTCTCTTTCTCTTTCTTTCTCTCTCTGTTTAGATATTGATGGCCTTGGCAGCAGTGCTATTGGAGGTCAGCTGATCAGACGAGCCTCCTCACAGTCGCCCTTTACCAGTGATAAGAATGGGAGCAACACTGTAATAGCAGGTACAGCTTTTCCCTGTATGTGTGTGTGTGTATGCAGAGGTGGGAGGGAGGGTTTTTTTCTTTCATCAGCTTTCAGGACAGAGGCAGTTAGGCTTCCTAGTTCCCATGACAACAGCTGCCAACCAGGATAACGCTCAACCGTTGGACAAACAAAGACTTTTCCATGGTTGGAGATCATGTGCAGGACAGGCAGTAGTTCACGTTACAGTGCTGTTTATGTCCATAACTGCTTTAAATCTTTGGTGAGATTCTGGGACTCTGGGCTGCTGCAGTTTTGCACACAGCATATTGCTGCTCTAAATTTGTGTAGTAATAGATACTATACATACCCCAAACTTGATCATCAAGCAATTGTTGCTGATCTGTATCTGTATTTCTGTATATTTAATAGGCATCTTATTTTGTTTGTCATAGACAAACAGTGTTATTTATATTGTGAGTTTGGCTTAAAGACAGTACTGGAAACCAGCTTGATCCATTCCTAATGTAAGCCTTACAAACCATTCCACTGTTCCACAGGTGTGGTGTTTGCTCGATACGTCCTGACCGGCTGCTGGAAAAACCTAATTGATACGTTGTCTACGCCCCTGACCGGCCGCATGGCGGGAAGTTCACGGGGGCTAGCCTTTATCCTAGGTGCAGAAGGGGTAAAAGTGCAGAACCAGAGAGAGAGAGACACCATCTGCCTCAGCCTGGATGGCCTGCGCAAGGCTGCTGCGCTCAGCTGCGCCCTGGGTAACAACCTGCACTTTGTGATATTTAGAAAACAGACTTAGTGCCGTCTGTGAAAATGTATTGGTTAACATGTCATAACCAGTGCTACACCTCCAAGCGCAAGACAACTCAGCAAGCGTGACTAAGCTATTATGCTAGTCTGTCCATTGTTTGTCTGTTCATTTGTCTGTCTGTTCGTCCGCCCATTTGTTCCTTTGTTTGTCTGTTTATTCATCCGCCTACGCTAGTATTGCCTGGATGCAGATAGCAGTTGGCGAGATAAGTAAAAGCAGTTTGCATAAAATAAACATGATCTATTTAATCTAGTATTTAGGCTACAGCGTTTAATTTATTGTTCTATTGGCAAACAACATGAAACTATTTCATGTATGTCTGTTGGCATCCTGTCAAAGATAGCAAGACAACAAGCTTGTTTGCTGTTTCCGTTATCTGAGCACTGATTAATAGTATGTGCATTTTGTGTATGGCAATTTATTTAGGTGTAGCTGCCAACTGCGCTTCAGCTGTGGCCCAGATGGCAGCGGCTTCCTGTGTTCAAGAGGAGAAGGAGGAGAGGGATCTGGCTGAGGCTGGAGATGCTATTACTCAAGGTACGTACACACAGTGCAAAGCCTGTACTGTCCCTATATGTGCCGTGCCATAAGCGTTTATTTTTCAGTTATTTATCGTTTAGGTGGTCGAGGGTCTGCTGAATTTCATTTTCATTTAAAACTTATCTCTGACTGACAGTATAAAGTCTAAAACAACCGTCTAATGGCAACATTGTCTGCACCATACATTCATCGGATTGTCTGCATTTATTTGTGGCATACTAGTATAACCGTTCAAATTAAACTTATACCTAAAGATGAGCAGGTACCTCCCACGTTAAAACAACCTCCACTTACTTTATTTCCTTGTTCAGGACCCCCACAGGACCACCACAGTGGGCCATGGATCATTCTCAGCACTGCAGTGTTAGTGACATAGTGGTGGTGTGTTAGTGGGTGTTGTGCTGGTATGAGTGGATCAGACACAGCAGGGCTGCTGGAGTTTTAAACACCACTGGACTGAGAAATTCCAACAACAAAACCAGACAACAGCATCCTGTGACCACTGATGAAAGACGATGTCCATATATGCAGTGGCAGATGAGCTAACATTTCTGACTTTACTGATTCCTGATCTATGAGGTGGACAAGCAAAGGTAGGAGTGTATAGAGTGGACACAGTGTTTAAACACTCCAGCAGCACTGCTACGCCTGAATCAGAATTATAGTCGTTTATTTCACACATACAAGGAATTTGTCTTGGTGGGGCACACATGTATGACATGTAACAAGAACAATATTACACTAAGAGAAACACACAACACTATACAATAAATTGAATAAAGAATAAGAATAAGAAAAGTAATAAAAAGCCAGGAAAGGTGCTAAGAAAAAAAATCTGAAAATCTGTGCTTATAAGTGTACAGATATTCACATAAGTGAGTCTCAGTAGACATATATTATAAGAGCTATTACTTACAGAATCTGTACAGGTGTGCAAATAAGCATTGTGTTACAAAGGCGTTCCTGTAATACAGTGAGATTCAGTTCAAGTAAGAGTTTGAAGTGCAGGGCGACCACTGTGGTTAATGAGAGTAACAGCTCTGGGGGAAAAAGCTGTTAGCATGTCTGGTTGTGCTGGTCTTGATGGTCCTGAGTCTTCTGCCAGCACATCACACACTAACACACCACCACCATGCCAGTGTCACTGCACCGCTGACAATGATCCACATCCCATTCTATACCTGTTCTGTGGGGGTCCTGACCTTTATAGAACTAAAGGCTAAAGACAACAATCTGATCTTTCTGTACAAGAACACTAACATTTCTTTCTTTTTTGTCCAAATGAACAAAAATGTCAGATTTTGTAGCCAGTATGTATAAAATGTTGATATAATGCTCAGACAGTGAATATGCTTACCTTGAGGCGGTTAAATGTGTTTGTGATAGTTAAGCAGCGAATGGAACAAAAGCTGGAGCAGATGGGTCGCTGTCAGGGAGTAAGGCTGCATACGGCTCACGTGCTCTGCATGGACGCCATCCTCAACGTGGGTTTAGAGATGGGCAGCCATAATCACGACTGCTGGCCGCATGTCTTCAGGTACGAACTCACAAGCTGTTTGTTTTAAGTTGTTCATTTAGATGAACCAAGATTGTGATTTTGTTTGTATCATTGGTTTGACAACAAAAACCTCAATAAAAATGACCAAAAAAACCTATGTATTAATCTTCAATCTTAGTTAATAATTAGAACATTTTACCCAAAGTTGTTATTTCTTTCATCCTAAAATGTGAACGCAGTGCTGAAGGTAGCTGTTATTAATAAACAATAGAAAATGAAGAAGCAAGATATAAACTACACACTGTCACATATTATTTCAGGGTGATTGAATACGTGAGCTCGCTGGAGCACACTCACTTCAGCGACGGGGGCTCTCAGCCTCCGCTGACCATCACTCAGACACAGCAGGCCGTGCCTGCGCTGGTGGATCCAGGGCTGGAGTTGAGCGCTGAGCCCGTCCCGGAACTGGAGCTGAGCCTGGGGAACCCAGTCATCCAGCCAGTGTCCATCCAGGAGCTGCTGCGCGAGAGCAGTCACACTAAAGGTTTCGACCTGAGGGGAGGCAGTCTGCTCACAGGCACCCATGCCGCCAAGGCCGTGTGCACATTGTCCACTCAGGCTGACCGGTACGTTGCACAGGGAGCTTTTATCCAGAGGCTGAATGCTGAAATGTGTAGGACTGTTTGTCTTATTCAGCGTTTTCCTTGTATCATCATGTTAGTAATATTTGTCCATGAGGCGTGTGTTGGTGTTGTAATATTTGTATGGCCAGTAGAGGCCAGCAGGAAGTCATAGCTGATACAGTTAAGACAGTTTTATCTGTGAATACATATGAAGAGGAATGCAGAACATAGCACAGGAGGATTTATGTTTCTTCCTTTCGGACCAAAACCTCGTATGAATGATAACCAAAATGATAACTTCTTAACCTTCTCAACAGTAAATGGAGCAAAAGTAAAAGGGTGTTGGTGTTTACATAAAGAAAATAAATAAAAACACAAAATGGAGAGGAACATGTTTTAATTGAAATTAATAACATTAAATTAACATTAAATGAACTTTAAATTAACAAGGTGTATCTTTATTACATTAACTATAAATGCCTTGATAAATTTCACGTGTTAGAGATTATTATTGTTTTTTTTATTTTAACTTAAGTCACAAAAACTTAATACACAATACTCATAATAATAAAACGCATTTTAAGTCATTGGAAACAGAACACACGGAGTGATCAGTGCTGCAGGAGTAATGAGCCATCAGAAAATCTTATACAAAATTATTAAAAGTCTAACAATAGGCTAAACCTTCTGCTAAATGCTTTTGGATAAATTCCATGTTGTTGGTTACACATCCTCTAGAGAAAGCACACTTCTGCATATTATAGTACACACTTACTGTTTATTTACACCGGAATATGTATGTGATCTTTGTCAATGTTGTGCTACATTTTTATGTTTTATTTTTTGTGTTATTTTTTTCAAATCTTAACCTCAGTGTGTAGAACTTTTAGTACATTTACATTTAATACAAATTCAACTCTGATTTCTTCTTGCTGCATGGTGGTATGTTGTGATTCTGCTGTTCTTGTTTCTCTATTATGAAACTATGTCATTTTGGTTCTTGCTTGCTTCCTAAAGACTGTTTGAAGATGCCGTGAGTAAGCTCAACCTGGTGGGTCTAGTGGGTTTCCTACATCAGCTGAGGAAAGCCTCCCAGTCGCAGCTTTTTGACTCAGTCACAGAGACAGGGGACTACTCGTTAGCCATGCCAGGTGAAAAAGTGTCTTGATACGTGCCATATTTAACTTAAATTAAAATAAACAAGCATGCTGGTTTTCATTTCCACTCAGCCAAAATTTAAATAAACAAGCCTAACAACCATAAATGGACTGTAATTTATTGTGAATTTACTGACTTTTTTAGTTTTTTTGTTAAAGGCGAGGCGAAGTCCACTCAGGAGAAGCGCAGTGCTCTGCACCTCTTCAGGCTGGGTGAGGCCATGCTTCGCATCGTGAGGAACAAGAGTAGACCCCTGCTTCACATGATGAGAGCCTGGAGTGTGGTGGCTCCTCATCTGGTGGAGGTATGAAAGAAGAAATGGTCAGTTGCTGATATTTTTTCAGTAATGTGTCCACCTTTTACCTTTATTACAGCTTCCATTCTTTTCAGGAGACTAAATTTTAGTTTCTCAAAGGGCCACATCCACAAGGTTCAGTCCTAAAAGCTACTTCTCAACATCCAAGTAATCCCAGAGGCATTCAGTGATGTTGAGGTCTGGGGTGGTTGGTCCATTGTGAAGTCCATCTGAATCAAGAGAGGAGCTTGTTTTTGTCCTTTCTGCTTAATGAAAACTTTTAGTGCTGTTTATATGTTGGGGTAGGTTTTGTGGCACTCCAGTTTTGGAAATTCCTTTTTTTTCCCCCTCCTCCCTCATGCAGGCGGATTATCTTTTAACTGACCTACTCAAAATATCTTTTAAAAAACAAATAACTCACTTACTTGATACATACTTAATGGCTCTTCTGAGAAGAAAAACTTGGTCTAGGGCTTTAAGAGGGAGCCACTGTTTTCCTCCTGTTTCATTAGGCTGCCTGCCATAAAGAACGCCACGTTTCTCAGAAGGCTGTGTCATTTATCCATGATGTGTTACTGGAGGTGTTAAGCACCTGGGCGGAGCTGCCACACTTCCACTTTAACGAGGCGCTGTTCCGGCCATTTGAGCACATCATGCAGCTGGAGCTGTGCGATGAAGATGTACAAGATCAAGTGAGTTCACCCACTGCAGCACCAGCAATCAGCACCACCTTGTATGTTCCCTGTAAAAGGATTGTTTCATCATGACTGTTATCAAAGAGTACTTTTGTTTTATTGTCAGACATTGTGTAGCGCAGTCATATAATAACAGCATATTTTTTATATATATATATATATATATATATATATATATATATATATATATATATATATATATATATAATGCTGCCCATGACTAGATTTAATGTACCAGGAAATCTCCCAGCTGAGGAAAAAAGTAGCGAGAATTGTTCAGTCATTAATAACCTTTTTAATATTTTAATATATTACATTAATGACAATATTGTGCATAGTTTAAAAACAATCAGAGAGAACGTAATGTCTTTTTTCCTTTTCCTTTTTTTTTTTTATTAAACTACCAAGCCGTAAAAAAAACTGTTATTTGTTAATTGAAACACTTCACTTGAGATGATTTGTCACCTTTTTGGAACGATAACTATGAGATTTGTATAGATTTTATTTTTAATTGGGTTTTTAAGGGGGGGGGTCTTCTGCCAGCAGCTGTGAACACGACTACACATCTTTTAAAGAAAACATTACATGCTTATCGTCTATTGTCTAATTTCATTATCATGTTTTGCAAACAAAGCTAAACACGACTTGATTGTTGAAATCAGCAAATCCTCCACTTTGAATTGGTTTCTGATTTTATCTAATTATTACTGCTCGTGAGTTTTTATGTCTGTGAGATCTCCATCTAAGTTAAACTATTAAATCACTCTGCATCACGTTTTCAAGATTTTCTACAGACTCACATTCACTTTTTGTCCAACTCGATTGGTGGGATCTCTGTTAAGATCTTTAATTTTTTTGTATGTAATCACTTCTTTGTTTTATATGTGTGAAGTTCTCTGCCAACCATACTCATCTCTTCATTGTGGTTGCCAGGTTATCACCTCCATTGGGGAGTTGGTGGAGCTATGCTCTCCTCAGATCCAGTCTGGCTGGAGGCCTCTCTTCAGTGCTCTCCGCACCGTGCACGGAAGCAAGAGTGACATGAAGGACTATCTGATTGGAGAATACTCTATGGGTCAGTACACTCTACTAAACTCCTAATGTCATTGCTGAACTCCACTCAGTGTTTTCCCCCATCATTAATTAAACTAATAACAGGAGAGAATGAGATTCTGATGTCCGAATGTAACTGGCAGGCTATTTTTTTGTGGGTGGTATGTAATCGATCTGTGTGGTAAATGTCTATATTCATATCCTGAGCAAATCCATTCATTGAGTTAGGAATACGTGGTCTATTTCATGTCATTTGAAGCATTTCTAATGGCCCATTCATCATAAAACACACTGGCAAATGTTCATATGGTGAAGAAAAAAGGAAACACATGTAAATCTAATCTAATTAAATCTAATTAAGATTTAGAAAATCTGAAGTTTTCACTGAACGTGAATTAAAAATCATTAATTATTCACATAAAAACATGATGTACAACACCAATTTCAAAACAGGGATGCTGTATAAAATGTAAACAAACACAAAGAAACATAATGCAATTATTTGCAAATCATTTAGAGCCATATTTTATTCACAATAGAACATACAACACATTAAATGTTGAAAGTGAGACATATTAACATTTCATGAAAATGATAAACTTATTTTAAGTTTGCATATTTTAGGTTGATGGCAGCAATGCATCTCAAAAAAGTTGGGACAGGGGCAACAAAAGGCTGGAAAAGTAAGTGGTACTAATAAAAAACAACTGGAGGAGCAATTTGCAATCAAGTCACATGACTGGGTATAAAAAGAGCATTCTAGAGAGTCGGAGTCTCCGAAGCAAAAATGGGAAGAGGTTCACCAAACTGTGAAAAAAACGTGTGAAACAATTTCAGAACAGTGTTCTTCAACGTGAAACTGCAAAGATGGAAAACTGCTCTGTGGTCAGATAATTAAAAATTTTAGATTCCTTTTAGAAACAAGGAACACTGTGTCCTGCAGACTCACAAAGAGAGTGACCGGCTTATTATCAGCACACAGTTTAAAAGCCTGCATCTCTGATGGTACAGGGTTGCATTAGTGGAAAAGCTCTATCAATGCTGAAATGTATAAAGAGGTTTTTTTACATATGATTCCGTCCAGACAGCGTCTCTTTCAGGGAGGCCTTTGTGTATTTCAGTAGGACAATAAACCACATACTGCATCTATCACTACAACATGGCTTTGTAGAAGAACAGTCTGGGTGCTCAGTTCCCAGGTGTTCACAGGCTGTTGTTAATGAAGTTGATCCTACATGATGGTAGATGAGGCTCTGCTCCGACTTGAGTTAATAACTTTCATGAATTGTTCAAATGTCTCACGTTCAACATCTGATATGTGTTTTATTGTGAATAAAATATTGATCTATGAGATTGCAAATGTTTTTTATTTATTTATATTTACATTTTGTTTACATTATATATAGAAAGCCATTGCAATTTAAATCATAGTCACAATATTGTTCAGAAAAATCTCAAGTTAGATATTACAATCTAAATCATTCAGCCCTAATGCTTTAACTTTAAAAGTTCTACCACCAAACACTGGACCCAGGCTGCCACATCCTCACTGATACAACCTGTTTTATTTCAGGCAAATCCCAAGCACCTGTGTTTGATGTCTTTGAAGCCTTCATTAATACAGACAACATTCAGGTGTTTGCCAATGCAGCGACCGACTACATCATGTGCCTTATGAAGTTTGTAAAGGGTTTAGGTAAGCTATCTTCACTACAGAGATATTAGAGTGAACATGCTATGTATGTGTATGTATATTCTTAATATTCTACACCTTTTGTCGGGATTTATGTAGTTTTGTGATCCCCTGCTTTGCAGGAGAAGTGGATTATAAGGAGATTGGGGATTGCGTTCACATGAATGGATACAGCTCTACAGACTTGTGCCTTCCTGCCCTGGATTACCTGAGGAAGTGCTCACAGGTAACACAGCTCAACACAAAATGAACCACTGTCTGCCGTGAAGCTGTACATGTGAGCTAAAAAATGGTACTGGGTTTTTGAGAATCCATACGGTACTGCATAACAATTTTTGATGTTCAGTATTTTCTTACAGCCCTAAAGGGACGTTAGAAGTGTTTTAATTTTGGCTTTATCACTGTTGGTTTCAGAATGTCTGAAAGCACAACATCAGCCACTTAAAGATGTGCAAAAGTTAGTATATTTGTTTCACAGTCTACTGTTTTCTTTTTAGATGTAATTCCATGTCATATATCATCTCTGAAATGCTGCCTGACCAGAGGACATCTTTTTTTTACCCACCTGTTATCCCACCTGATAAACAGATTAAGCCCTGAAGCAGCACTGCATTACATCAATCATTAGGAACAAAAAAGACTGCACACACCCACAGTAATAGTGGACTTAGTGGTACTTCACATTAATAGATCACATCACTGTACGATTTTTCACATGGTTAAGCTTTAGTCATGTTATTTTCCTGAGAGGAAGTAGTTTATAGCTAAACCACGCTGAGCACTATCAAGCCGTAACAAGAACCGGCCATGCCTTGTGTGCTCTGCCCATATGCAGGAATGTGTATGTCCAGATCTGAAATACTTTATTTTAGAGCATTGTGATTAACAGTGATGTTTATGGATTTCAGCTGTTAGCCAAAATTTACAAGATGCCTTCCAAGCCAGTGTTCCTGGGGGCACGGCTGGCCAGTCTGCCCATGAGAGCTCAGGAGAAGTCTGTGAGCAGCGAGGATGGCATGGACTGTGTTCTGGCAGAGTTTGATGACGACACAGGTGACTCTCAAACCTTTATCTTATTCTGAAATGACTTGAGCACAGGCAGTGGACAGAAGCAGAGCTTGTTGCGTTTAGAACATTTCCTGAAGAGGTATAAGTTGACAAGTTACAGACTTCCCAAAAGACTGTATTAAATCACAGACAGTCAAATCTTTAAGACTGAGTAAAAATGTGTGTCTGCAGGTCTGATACAAGTGTGGATCCTCCTGTTGGAGCAGCTGACTGCAGCCGTGTCTAACTGTCCCCGTCAGCATCAACCGCCCACACTGGAACTGCTGTTTGAGCTTCTCCGAGAGGTCACCAAGACGCCAGGTACTTGGCAACGCTTCCACAGTTTGCCCCCTCCTGGCCTAATTACATGTTTTGTTGATTTAGAAACAAAAAAAAGAAGTAAACACTGCAAGTTAAAAGTAAACGCTGTCGCAAACTATTTTAAATAACAGTTTTGCTTTGTTTGATTAACTTTGACAAATTACATAATAAGATAATAATTGTGACATATACTGTTTGGACACCCTCAAAGTCAGTATTAAGTCACCATTCTTTTTTTACTTTTTAAGCTACAGTTGTAATATTTTATTTTATAATTTTTTTATATTTTCTATAACATACATCACAATTTTTAATGTAAGGTAACTTTCTTTAACATTTACAGAAAAATTAAGCATTTTAATGGTTTGCTGCAGATCACAGGATCATCAGTATAATTATTACCAACTGTATCAGTATATATCATGGTATACAGTGTTTATTCTCAAATAAAACCACTTTGGATACTTAAGTAAACCTTTTTTGGAGGTTAACATTGAGGCGTTACCCAAACATATTTAACAACTGAAGTAAATCTAAAATATTTTTATTGGGGAAAAATATTAAATACAATAATGAACAGTATATAGATAGATGGCAAGATTGCATTCATACTCTAACGAGATAACGCAAGCGTATGTAAAGTCGAAACCGACTTTCCCTATTTCCCAACTTTTGTCATCAACCACTATGGTGGAATAAACTAGACATTAATAATTTTTGGGAGCCTTGTATGCCAAACATCACATTGAATTTCAGATGAACTCAGTTTTGTACAGTGTGAACTCAGTTTTGTACAGTTTTGCCTTTCTCCACGTAAATAAGCAGTCTACACTGATAAAGCTCTCCTTTGATAATCATTAGTTTTGCTGTAACCCTGTAACCATGCCAACTACTGGGTTCCTGATTTGTTGTTCTCATGGTGTTATGAACTAAATATGACACTAGAGCTGGAAGGCAAGATGTTTATTGCTGCTGGTTATTTGCAAACTGTTCCTTTGCTGTGATGCAGTCACAGCGCATTGTTACACCACTAATATGTAGTTTCCTTTCACCAAAGGCCCAGGCTTTGCCATTTTCTCAGTCATCCAGCTCCTCCTACCAGTCATGTCACTATGGCTGCAGCGCAGCCACGGAGACTACTCATATTGGGACGTTGCTGCTGCAAATTTTAAGCATGCCATCGGCCTCTCCTGTGAGCTGGTGGTGGAACATATTCAAAGTTTCATACATTCAGGTAGGCCTGTATTTGTGTGTTATGGATGTGAAAGAGCCATTTTTAAATTCCATTCAGGCAATAAACTCTTAAAAGTACATGTTTTGTGAATGTGTCCTCTGGTAGATATGGGCTATGAAAGTCTCATTAACCTGATGCTAAAGGACCTGTTCAAGTTGCTCGTGTCCTGTGTGGCTGAGCCTGCAGAGACCATCTCCAGAGTGGGATGTTCCTGTATCAGGTTTGTGGAACAGTAACTTTCTGGGTAATTTAGTGTTGGCGTTTTTAAACACAGTGGTTCAGAGTGGTTTGGTGAGAAATGGTTTAGATGTCTCTACAGTGCTGGTGACGGAAACCAGGGGTGACCTTGTCTACAACAGAGATATAGACATTATTTTACTTTCCAGAACCACCAGCAAACTTACACGAGTACGTTTTGTGTACAGGGTGTCAATGATGGTAAAACAGTATCAGTGTAAAATAATAACAGTCTGGGCATTTTCCCTACAACACCCTGCATGTACCCCTCCACCTGGAACAGATCTAAAGATACACATTTTATTGCAAAACTTTCTCAAAACCATTGCAGACCATTATCTCAGATGTCAGGCAACATTATGCTTTCAGTTTTTCAAGATTTAAACATTTTACGTCAAACTATTTTGACTTTTCACATCTGAACCATTTAATTATGTAAGAGTTATGAAACATCAGTGGAATTCCCCTTTAACAGAAACTTATGCTGCATGTGCTTGGTTTTAGGTACGTGTTGGTGACGGCAGGGCCTGTCTTTACTGAAGAGATGTGGAGGCTCGCCTGCTGTGCCCTTCAAGATGCCTTCTCTGCCACCCTTGAACCTGTAAAGGTAGAACACACACCATTCATGAGACCAAAATCTAACCATTCTTTGCCATTTTTCCACGTAGAAGGACCCATCTACCTGTAAAATTGAATTAATCATCATAGTTTTATTAGACCTTGGATAGGTTTTTGGTTAATTGTTAACAATTGGAAAATCAGCAAACGTCATTTGACTCTGTATAATCAAACTTTTACATAGAAGTCTGATTAAGTTGACAGTATTTTACAGGTCTTTAAACTAATTTCTTTTTAAGGTGTAAAGGCTTAAGCAATAACTTGTGCATCTACGAGCAATGTGGTCCGCACATGAGCTTGTGCCTTGGCCAGGTAATATTCTTAGAAGCCTTGTTTAAATTTCACGTGCTAGGTCCTAAAAGTGGCCATAAAATCACTGATCCTCCATGAGGTCTGTGTTAATGGATAACCTTTTAAGCCAGTCACGCAATTACTTTTATAGTGATATTGAGTTGTGCTTTAGGTATTTTGCCCCTACAAAAGTGTGCACAGTGTAGAGAGTTTAGTAGGATATAATGATTAGGTTGGTAGAACATTGGAAGGAGCTGGAAATCACTGCCAAGTTCAGCCTTGATAAACTTTTAACCTATCACCTGTTTTGGATGAATTCTCTATATACTTCTTTGTGTCTGTTTTTAGGTTTATAAATGTTATCTTAGCAACTTGTCTATACAGTTTAGCTTATTGCTTGGCTGTGTTTTAGAGTACTAACTGGCAGCATTATTGAGAGTTGAAGTTCATTTCATATTACATTGTATATTATATGTAGTTATAGAAGATCATCAATTGTACCATTATTGGTTATTTTTTTAATGTGATTGTATTGGTGTATCAACGCAACTATGTAATATCATTTAACTTCCTTCTGTAATAGTCATTACTACTGTGGTACGTACGTCTCTTACACAATGTATTGCTTGTTTTAAATAGTGCTTACTACTTTACTAAATGCGTTATATTTTATTTATTTTATGATAGATACTTTGCCAGCTGTCTTCACCTTATCTGTTCTGGAATAAATTATAATTTACAGGGTCATGAACATCTCTGGATTGCTGTCCGCTCATTTGTGAGCTAAAATGTTGACTTGGGTTGTACTAACAGTATCACTGCCAAATGTTTTTGTTACCTTCCTGTAGAATCTGCTAGCATGTTTCCGAAGTGGTTCTGACACGTTTACGGGAGATGCATGTGAGGTGAAAGTAGCGGCTCCCACCCACTCCGCTTCAGCAGAGGCAGAGTACTGGAGGATCCGCGCCATGGCCCAACAGGTGCACTATAACTAACACAGACTCGTAATCTGATACTTCTACAATCCACGAAGTAATAGAAACTTCATACTAGTGGTGGGTGATTATTATTTTTTTTATTATTATTATTATTATTATATAGTCTTAGTCCAGCTTTTAAATGGACGTTTTTGTAAGTAAAAGATAAATGACAGACAACTAATACCCACTTTTAGCCATCATGAAAAGATCAATTAGATCCTCAACCGGCAGTAAACAGATTGTGTTTAAACATGTAGAAAACACTGTTTTATTCTGGTTTTGTTGATATTCACCAGAAACTAAGACTGAGATGAGACCAAGCTCAAATGATATCAAACTCGAGCCAAAGCAGAAACTGTTCATTTACACTCTCAAAGTTTGGCAAGTTAATGAGGTGATGTTGAGGAATCTCCATTTGTGTTCTCAGGTCTTCATGCTGGACACTCAGTGCTCTCCTAAAACTCCCAGCAGCAAAGAAGGGTTTGAGCATGCTCAGTCCTGTGTGCTGATCATTGAGCTTCCTACTGACCAGCAGTCTAACGGCCACACTCAGAAAAGGTGGGAAAGCAGGTGGTGCTGTATGTTTGTTTTTTTGTAGAACGTCTGTCCCTTTAATATCTATCTTGAATAATGTCTCTATTTCTCAGTATGGTTATCATAATATCAGAATTTTGGTACCAATACCACTGTCACAGTGTTCGATATTGTCATATACCCCCCCCCCCCCCCCGATTGCAGTGCTGAAAAGGTGTAAGCACTTTTTTTTGGCAACACTGTTTCTCAATTTCTCGAAAACACAGTACATCTTAAACAGATATATCTTAAACTTCATGTTACATGTTTCTTTTTTTTTCTTCTTTTTTTTACTTGCTGAACTTGCTGCAGGAAAATTGGGTAAGATTGAATTTGAACTTGCATGCCTTCCTTATCCAAAAATCAAGTGTCTTTATCCTCTCTGGTGTCGCTGCAGATTAAAATAGAAGCTGGTTTTGGAGAACTTTCACTGTAAAAGAAATAACACAGGATAAACTCTCAAAACTTGAACTTTCTGTCTCTCTTTAATACAATTTTGTATTGCTAAATGTAAGAGCCAGCCAAGAAAGTTTATTGTTAATCCAATAAGAACTATGAAACATAATAAACATATAGATTCTTAATTGATCATTAGCTATAAGTTATGTACAGTTACTTTCCTTTACAATCTGAAGAATAATGCATCATGATTAAGTTCGTATCCCGATATAAACCTGTTCATTTCAAATTATTTGGAATGTTTTTGGGAATGCAGGATTCCATTCAGGACAATCGTGGTGAGTTTGCTGTCCCACCAAGTGCTGTTGCAGAACCTCTACGACATCCTGCTGGAGGAGTTTGTGAAAGGCTCTGGGAGCTCTGAGGCCCAGGATCGAGTCACACCCGTCTCAGAGCCCAAACCTGCCGGCTTCCTGCGTTACATATCCATGCAGAACCTGGCCATCATCTTCGACCTACTGCTGGACTCGTACCGCACGGCGCGAGACTTCGACACGCGGCCCGGCCTCAAGTATCTCCTTATGAAGGTGTCAGGGGTGTGCGGGGCTGCAAACCTCTACCGGCAGTCTGCCATGAGCTTCAACATTTACTTCCAGGTGCTTTTTCTATTATTTTTGTCTTCAGGGACTTCTAACCTTGCAATATTCTTTTTGCAAATGGCTGTTTTATTATGATATCAGAGTGATTAGTTTGCTGATAAATATTAATAATTTTTTATGTATAATTTTTTATTTCATATATTTAAAGGGCTTGATAAAACTGAGAACTAAAATATTCACTCCCCAAAACGTCTCTCAGTCTGCTCAAGCTGTGTCTAAAGTTTTAGTAGTGGTTAGCAGTGTTTGCTTTGTGGCTCCAGTTCTGAAATAAAGAAGTAAAATGTGGCTAATCGACAGTATCTAAGTAGAAAAATGTAAGAAGTTCATAAAAAATGTTCCTCAGACTCCCGCATCTCATTGGCAAAAGAATCATTATTTTATTTTTTTATGGAACATTTTAAAGATTTATTCATATTTTTAGGGGATCTTCTCCTCCGAACCCTTTTAGAGTGTTCCAATAATGCGTTTACTCAGTGCTCCTTTTTTCTACTGATGCTGTCCAGGCTTTGCTCTGTGCTATGCTGACCAACCAGGAGAACATCACAGTGGACCAGGTAAAAAAGATTCTCAGTGAGGAAGAGGAGGGCAGTTCAGACTCTTCGCAGCAGTGCTCATCGGAGGACGAGGATATCTTTGAGGAGACAGCGCAGGTGAGCCCGCCTCGCGGACGGGACAAGCGACAGTGGCGCACCCGTGTCCCGTCTCTGAGCACACAGCCCGTCAGCAGCGTGGACTGGGCCTGGTTGGTCAAGCGTCTGCACAAGCTCTGCATGGACCTCTGCAACAACTACATCCAGATGCATCTGGACCTTGAGAGCAGTGCTGAGGAGCAGCCTCCTCTCCGGGCCCCTGATGCCCTTTTCTTCCTGCCCCTCTTCCCCTCTGAGTCCTCCACACCTTCTACAGGCGGCCACTCAGGCCGTGGGACACCGTCGGAGGACAGCTTTCGTCTCCACCAGGCTGACACGCCCACAGAGGAGGCGCACAGCCCCAACGTTGCGGGGACCAGCCTTCCCCAGCTTAGAGGCGACAGGAGGGGGATGGAGGCTGGCCGAAAGAAAGAGTGGTGGGAGAGCGCTGGCAACAAGCTGTACACCATCGCCACCGACAAAACCATCACCAAACTGATGATCGAGTACAAGAAGCGCAAGCAGCAGCACAACCACGCCACATTCATCAAAGAGGTAAAGGTGGGTGAAAAGAGGGCCGACACAGTGACACTCCGAGGCCCGGACTCTCCGGGGCCACAAAGGCCCCAGCAGCTGGTGGAACAGGGGCCCATGCGGCACTCGTTCAGTGCAGGGCCAGAGCTGCTGCGGCAGGATAAGAGGCCGCGCTCAGGCTCTACGGCAAGCTCTCATAACATCTCCCTAAGAGACTCGGAGGCACAGATACAAGTAAGGAGGATGTGTTTATTTGTACTCTGCATATGTTTATGGAATACTGCGTATAGTATAAATGAACACACTATACAAGAAATACATCAAGTTAAGTTACATGTTTAATGAACCTACTTTTGCAAGTAAACATACAGTACTATGCAAAGATTAAAACCAGCTCTGAAGACTATACGTTGGGGGTGAGGTTCTTTAAGAAACTGAAAGTGAGTCCCCTGAAAAGAATCGAAACTGTTGATATATATATATATATATATATATTTATTATATTTATTTTTAAAGGACGTGTTGTATTTTTAAACATGTTTCCTTCTTTCATTTCTGATTCTGAAACTTATAATTTGTACTTAATGGTAATTTTAACTCGAAATTAAATCAGTCGAGTGTATTCTATGACTTTTGCAAAGTAAAAAACAATTACATATAAATATTAAATATATGAAACATATTAAAATGGTCAAAAAACATGTGTTTTACCAGCTAGCTGAGCACTGCTAGATCTCAAATAGTTGCTGTAAATATTACAGAGGTTCTGTTATGCTTTTCAGTTTTTTGTATTTCCTTTAGTGTGCATGTAAAGTTATAAAGACCAAAATATACAGCAGAGGGAGAAAACTTGTAACACAGTCATTGTGGCCCATCTGCTGGCATGCTTGGCCAGCCCTCATCAGAATCAGAATCGGACTTTATTTGCCAAGTATGCTCACACATACAAGAAATTTGTGTTTGGTAACACACACACACACACACACAGTGACATACATGCACAGACACACCTGTAAACTTAACACTAGTGTTAACATGTGCAGAGTTGTATATTTAAAGTAAAGTGCTAAGTGCAGCAGTAAAGAACAGTGCAGACTGAATTAAATAGATATAAATATGAAGAACAGAAGAGTCACTGGTTGAGACGATGGTACAGAGTGTTCTGAGACTATCAGATAAATAAAAAGTGCAGAACAAGAAGAAGAGTGAGAGAACATCTGGATATGGATGTATGTAGTAGACTGTATTCAGAATGTAGTGTGTGATGTTCAGCTGTTCATGAGTGTGATGGCGTGTGGGAAGAAGCTTCTCTGAAGTCTGGAGGTCTTGATCCTCAACTGACTGAAACGCCGACCTGAGGGAAGATACAATACAATACACGGCAGATACTGGAGGCATGTAGAGGCGGAACCGCTCTGGCAGTTGAGCAGTCAGAACAGAATGGCAAGCTCGCCGATCAGTGCACACTTTTCTCACTGGGAGGTGGAGCTTAAAGACACAGGACCAGGAGTGTACAGTATGATAAAAAAAGTTTGTTTTTTAAAACACTAAAGAATGTAAGTCCATTGTAGTAGACCCCCAAAATAACATGTCCTGTCTTTAAGAATAAACATTATTAGTTAATAGTTATGTTATTTTATTCACTTAAAAAAGACATTACTGTTTATTAATGCTGTTGTAAATGCCTGTCACTTTGGTTTAAGGCCCCCTAAATCAGTACAGTGTCATTCATTTCAGGAAAACATGGCAGAAGCGACTGATAAGTGCTCAGTCATTGCTTTATGAATATGTTAACAGTGCTCATGTATGCATTATAAAGTTTTATAAAGCATTATGACGCTTTCTTATAGTGTTAGGTACCTTAATGATTTGGGTGAAATATTTAACAATTTTCTTAACACGTAATGTTTTTTTTCTCTTCTTCTTTCAGGCGTGGACCAACATGGTCCTCACCATCCTAAACCAAATTCAGCTGTTGCCAGACCCCACATTCATCGCCCTCCAGCCGGCCGTGTTCCCATGCATCAGCCAGTTGACCTGTCATGTGACTGACCACAGAGTGCGGCAGGCAGTGCGTGAGTGGCTGGGACGTGTAGGTCGAGTTTATGACATCATCCTGTGAGGAGCTTGCGTCTTTTTTTTTTTTTTTTTACAAGTTATGTTGTCGTTGTGAATTGGTTTTGTCTACAAACGCATTTGATTGCAGTTTATTTCCCTGCCTTGGGATGTAGTGCTGACTTGGGCTAAGAAGGATTCCCTGTTTAATTTATGAACTTATTTATTGTTGTGGTCTCTGTAGAACATATTTATGTGAATGCTTTGCAAATCCTATGCTATAATATTGAGAATCTATATTTTGTTTATTTATACAATGCCCCTGATGTGGTATTGACTCCAAGGACTTCTGAAGTGTCTATATCTATCAGCTTTAATATTTATTCCCAGTGAATCAGTGTAAGGAAGACGGTTTACTTTATGCACTTTTGTTGACTTAGTAATGCATATGTAATGGAAAACACTGTTATTTCAGTGCTGTGATTCATTTGCTACATAATCTGTCTCTTTAAAATATGCACAATGTTAATTCTGTACATATTGTTGCTGTCGCAAGAAAAGCTCTCAGACTTTTTAGGTAAGGGGAAGACCTTGAGTTTGCACAATGGCAATCTAAATTTTGGTACGTTTGATTGAATCGGAGATCACTAGAGCTATGCTAGGCTCATCGCAATCATGAAATTTTACTTGCCATAAAAATCAGTAACATCAATAAACAACGTAATTGTCTATTTAAAAAAAAGAGGCTAAATTGGCAAATTAGCTATCTTGTTTCTTAGTAGCTGCCAACTGATGATAGAAACTGTTCAAAATTAAATAAACAAACATTACTCATTGCTGCCCTCTAGTGGTGTTATATACAAACATAAAATAAATTCAAGGTGTTACGGCTCCAGTCGCAAGTTACAACTTTTGTTTTCTGCCTTCTTTTATTTTACCTTAAACATTTCCAGTTAAATTCTGTTTAATAACTTAAACACGAAAAAGAACTAATACAACTGTAGGTCAGTCAATTGTGATCAGTTCAAATAACTGTTATGTAATAAGTATGAAGTGTACAGCCTTAGGGGCTTTAAAGAACATTGAAAACTTCCCCATGTTAATGACATCTGATCACTTTTCTGTTTTCTGTACTGTTTATAATGTTGACTTAACATCATTGGCATAGCAACACATTTAACAATTATCTCAGACACCACAGCAGCAGCCTGGAAACACCTTAGTAACCAGATGGAATACCAAAACAAAGGTCTAGCAACATCTTAAAAACACCTCAGATACCACAGCAACAGCTTAGAAACATCTTGGCAGCCAGCTGACATAAAACCAGGCTGTTATCACCTTAGCAACAACCTTGGATACCATGGCAATGGCCTAGAAACACCTGGGTGAGCACCTGGGATAATAACTGCCTGTTATAACCTTAGCAACCACCTGGGATAATTACAGCTTATCATAACCTTCGCAACTTCCTGGCATTATAACGGCTTGTTATAACCTTAGCAACCACCTGGCATACCACAGCAAATGTAAAAGCGAAATCCAGTCATACAGCGTCGCTCACTCACTGACCTGCCTGGGTGATTCTCTCTCAGTCCACAGAAGCCTCAAACGTTAAAGCTGTCCACCCAGCCAAATCCGGCCCACTCGTCAGGAACGATGACGATTAGGTTTCAAAGATCTTCAGTGTTTCTCTCATTAACTGCCGCTTTGGTTTCTGAAGCCAGTCCTCTGCTGTTCTCTCGTCCAGGAATGCATGAGTATAAGCGCTGTGCATAGCACTACTGTATATTGCGTACGCTGTTCAATTACAGACTGGAGCATATTTAACCCTTTAAGTGTTTGTTTTTCTCACTTTACTGTCAGTCAGAGCTGGGTTTAACTTCTGATGTGCATTGTAGGAGCTTAGTCGAGATTTCTTGGAACCTGCAGGTTTATAGCTGCTTATGCAATTTGTCATGTAATCTGTATCAAAGGGATTCATTTTCTTTCTGTCTTCTTGATTACTGCTTTTTAATCCAAAAAATATTCATAGAAACAAAAATTCATCAGTGCAGGAAAACTTTACCTCCTCAGTTATCACAGCATGTAGGATTGTACTTAACATGGACCAATGTGCTTAAGTAAGAGAGCTTGCTTCTCCAGTCAGAACAGACGTTCAGTAAAAGTTATTCCTTTATGAAGACTCACCCCCGAGAGTTCAGTCTTAGTAATCACTTGGAATACCATATCAGTAGTCTAGCGACAACTCAACAATAGCAGCATATTAGCAACCGCCATGGCAAAGGCAAACATAGCAACAACCTAGCAACACATGAGCAACCACCTTGGATAATGTAACAACAGCCTGTCATCACCTTAGCAACCAACTGCAATACCACAGCAACACCTAAGTAACAACCAGGAATAACATAGCAACCATCTGAAATAACATAGTAAAGGTCAAGCACAACTCAGCAACCACCTGGAATGACCATCCACAAAGTTCAGTCATAGTATTATTATTACACTCTGCAGAAAAAAAACTTGGCATCATTTTTAGACAGTTGTAAGGCTGTTCTATGGATGTTTTTACTTGTTTGAAGTGGTTTTATTAAACTATCTCACTGTATTGACATAGCTACGGATTGCATGTTGCTTAAAATAAGATAATTTTTTTGCCAGTTCAGTGAAAGTATTTGGTTTACTTAAATCCTTAAATCAAGTAAAAACATGTCCAGAAAATGAGTTAATAATCTCATAATAAGTTTAAAACAATCTAAAAATGAGGAATATGAGATCACAACAAGATATCATTTTTTTTAGTGTACACTTGCTTCACTCAACATACAGATTCAGTAATGGATTTAAACAGCAATCCGAATTTAAGCAGAACCTTTGAATGTACAGACAGCCTTTTTAGACCTACAGTTGAATGTGAATGTTGAATGTGCTGACGGGTGAAAAGGACCAAATCTTTGATGTGAAGTAACGGACAGTGTTAGTTTAGGGGCTGTGCTGTTTCACACTGACTGTTTTTGACAGACTGAAATATTCTTTGGAAGTATCGCTAAGATGTTTTTCAGCAGCGAAATGTAAAATTTAGCTCAGACAATGGAAAAATGTTTTATAGTCTTGTTATAAATGTTATAACACTGAGCGGTGAAGATGAACATGGAGTGTTGTTTGGGTAAATTTCATCCCCATATCTTTCAGACATGTCATTTATGCCTGTCTATCTGTTCTCCTTTCCTTTACCCAAAAGAGCATCGTTTACAGAAACAGCACAAGATTAATGTTCACTTCAGTTGGAATTAGCCAGACACACCAGCATGCGTCTCTGTTTGTAGGTTCTTTTTTCTGCATTATTTGATATCAAAATTTTCAAAATATGTTATTTAGGAATGTTTGGGTGCTCCTGGTAACATGACATTATTGATTTTCTATGTGTAAATCTAAGTAAACACATCCTCTGCAGAGAACAAGTTTAGAATGTCATTTTTCTGTTAACTTTATGCAGCATTTATTTGCTGAGATAAACATACTGGAATAAATAATTCATAAAACTGAACCTGTGTAATAATAATTTAGTGTAATAAAATGTGCAGTTCTCAGCAGAGGATGTGCTGCTTATTTGCATTTGATAACAAACCTGTCAGTTGACCAGGGGCACCCAGATCTTTGCACTGTTAGTCTTGCGTGTCAGATTTATGTGGCTGCACAGTTTCACATAGATGTTCTCTAAAACTGGTCATGTGAAGTAAAAACGTTTGTTCCGGTCTAAAGCTGAGATGTAATGCCGTTGCCGTTTCTATCTCACTCTTTGTCAGCAACGCTGTGTTTGCGTGCTAAATTTCATCTTAATGATTATCTGCTGATGCCAAAACCTCTTCATCTGGGTTTTTTATAGAAAGCTTTCAGTGTAAAACCAGAGCAGAAGCTTTTATGTATCTCTCCCTTATTCTTATATTTATTATTTATTTTGTGCCACAACAATCAGATGACTGCAGTGACCTGTATGTGCAGAGTATGTGTTTGCAGATGATCATTTATGTTGTATGTGTTGTAGAATAAACAAAAGCAAAGTTACTCGTTGGTCGTGGGTTTTTGTCTCTGTGGGATGGAGGAGGAGAAGACTATCACTTTATATGATCGTGAGTGGGGCTGAAATAAATGACTATTAACTCTCCATCCTTATGTGAGAGGATATATAGCTAGATCTGCTCTAGTCAACTGTATGTGCTATTATTGTGTAAGGGAATCATCTGGGAACAACAACAGCTCAGACACACAACAGTACACTGCACAAAATCAGAGTGGTGCTGAGGCGGGTAGCGTTTAGATAATTATGTTCTGTTGAATTACTCACTACAGAGTTCTAAACATCAGCACAACAACTGGGAATCATAACGTGCCGAGCAGCTGCACACAAGCCCAAGATTACTATCCGAAATGCCTAGTGTTTGCTGCAGTGGTTTCACTGGACTTTGGAGCAGTTGAAACATCTGGAGTGATGAGCCACTCTTCACTATCTGGCAGTCGGATTGATGAATCTTGGTTTGGAGGATGCCGTGAGAACAGTAAGAGGAGTTAGGAATCGTGGTTTGGGGCTGTTTTCTAAGGTTTAGGCTCAGACTCTTGGTTTCAATAACATTAAATAATAAAAAAAATATAATATTTAAATAATATGCTTGCAACTTTGTGGCAGCTGTTTGGGGAAAGATATTTTCCTGTTCCAGCCCGACTGTGTCCCTGTGTACAAAACCAGCTCCATAAAGCCTTGACTTGAGGAGTTTGATATGATAAAACTCCAGTGTCCTGCACTGAGCCCTGACTTAAACACTTTTGGGATAAATTGAAATTTTGTTTGCAAACCTTTTTTATTTAGTTAGTTTATAAATAAATTAATTAAAATACTGACCGAAAAGGTTTAGTCTGAAGCTTGACTTGAACATGCTCATATAATTAGGCTCATATAATATCAAGCTCATATAAGTGTGATATGGAGGTGTCTGCATACTTTTGGCCCTATGGTGTATTTAAGGGCATGGGTGGATTTTTGTCTTATGTCAAATGTGGCGTTTTTCTGCTAACTTAAATGTTTAAAAATACATTAGAAGTTTATTTAATGAAAAAGTTGAACTTACTTTAACTAATGCTATGTCACGAGTTTGTGTAATGCATGCTGGGTAATGTAGTGAAGATAACATGTATAAACAAAAACATAGTAAAAATGATTAATTCTGTCAAATCTATAATACTGAGGTATATAAAGCTAGGCTATACAACACTGCAGAACTTCACATGTCTTGTTTTGGGCTTGAGTGCTCAATAAAACCCCGTACTTTTGTAGTTTTCACTCTTACAAACACTGTAATTTTATACACAAGTTATTAAAAACCATGTAAGGCCAAATGTATTGTTCATATATGTGAACATTTCTAAAAGTTTTCAATTGCATGAACAGTAAAGTAAATTCACTGTCCACTTGGAGGATTATTAGTGGGACAGTTTGATCTCTACCCAGGTCACTGTGAACCCACTGATGTTGCTGGTCTCTGTGTTCCTCCTCTCCTTCATCACGCTCTCTTGGGCTCCAGTACAGCTAGACATGTTATTAAATAGGTTTAGTAAGCTCTGGTGTGCTTATTCTCTCTCCTCCCCACATGATGGTCCAAATCTAATCTCCTAATTGTGAAATTTTATCTGCATGACAGAGATTTCTTCCCCTGGACACATATAGGGTCAGCTGATTCCATTTTTGACATTCAACAATGCATTACATGTTAAATGGCTTTTGGACTCGGATGGCCCTATTCATTTTTGTTCTTGAGTCCATGGTGTCTGTTTCTTCAAAAAATGACCCAAAAAACCCAATACACACTTCCACTGTGTGATGGTTCATCTCAGACACCTTAGAACCTAGAAAAGTCAATAGCACTTAATGACACAGCTTCCTTTTAACCGAGGAAAGTTTAAACTGACTTTAGGTTCTTGATGTGGTGCCATCTGAAGGGTCACAGTTATTCACCCTGGGTTCTTAAACTGAAATTCCTTTAATAGTGTTCTGCAGCGTAGAGTATAAAATACCAAAATCACCTCCTGTCTTCTTCGAGGAACACTGTTATAAAGTGTGTCAATGATTTTTGAAAAAATCTTCAGCCCATCTTTGCTCCTCAAGGACCACATTTTGTACCTAATTATGATAACTGGCATCATCTGTTTCAAATCACAACATTATTGAATCTCAGCTTTTATAGGAATGTGTTACAGGCCTGAATGACAGGACTGTATGTTCTTTATAAACATACAATGTTCATACCGCCTGCAATCAAAAACGTTTAAATTCAAGTACATTTTAGAAATCACTGCTTTCTTTTAAACTGACTTTTATTGTACATGCTGAAATAAAATACACATGAAGTTTATCTGTACAGTAAGTGGACATTTTTCTTCCCTCACCTGTAAAAAAAATTAACCATATTTTGTAAGTGGTGCAGTGACATCTAATGGTGGTTTGCTGAAACTCATCTTTAAAACATTAAGAATCAAAACAGTACACAATATCAACAGTTCCTCAATGGTTATTATTAGATATTCTATACAGTTTCAGAATAAAAACAAATACCTCATCTTTAAACAGATGGCAAATCTCACATTTAGGCAAAGACAACGGTCTGGACGAGAAAGCAGTGGGCTCAGTCTGAACTGCCCACTTTACCGGTCTCTAGTTTTTTGTGTGGGATCGAGACTCGTCCCCTCATACATCACTTTATTCTTAATTCCATCCTGAATCACCTTCTGTTGTACTCTTAGTTTCGCGTTGTTGTATCTACAGTAGAACCTAAAAATAATAATACAATCACAGTTATTCACCCTGTCACTGCCCGCATATCAATTACTCAATTATGTTCAGGTTTAATTGATGTATTCATGGTTATACATTAAAAATGCTAGTTTCCCTGTACATTTCATAACAAACAGACAAACAAAAACGGTGAAATTTGCCATAATCTGCTTCTCTATATACTTTGTTATCCTGTTTTTCAATAGTCAGGACCTCCACAGAGCAGGCCGTGGTTTATTCTCAGCACCGCAGTGTCACCGATGTGGTGGTGCTGTGTTATGTGTGTTGTGCTGGTATGAGTGGATCAGATAAAGCAGTGCTGGAGTTTTTAAACACTGTGTCCACTCACTGTCCACTCTGTTAGACACTCCTACTTTGTAGGTCCACCTTGTAGATATCAGGGACAATAACTCATCTGTTGTTGTAAATTTGTTATCCTTTAGTCCTTCATCAGTGATCCAGAAGTATTTAAAAACCCCAGTAGCTGCTGAGTCTGATCTATTTGCTATAGTGCTCCTAAATAGTAAGTGGAACTGATAACTGGGCAGTTACTGTTTAACGTTATGGCTGATAGACTATATCATTACATAGATGTCCAAATAAATTACACCTCCCCTATAGAGAAAACACTTCTGCACATTTCAATGCACAAGTAATGTTTATTTCAAATTTTTGCATGTGACTGTATATGTATATATAATAATGTGCTCGAATTTGTTTTTGGAAGATAAAAAATAACATGAATACTTGAATAATTCTACCGTACTGAAATGTTGACTCTCCCGAATATTTTTAGTGTAAATAATTATAGGTAATAATTATGTGCCAACATTTGACAACTGTCTAATAATGCAGATTTTAATAATAGTTGAATTCTTTTAAGACCTCAGACCTATTATATTATGTCCCTTTATAATTAATATAATGAATGACTTTATTTCAGCAGAGTGATCACATACCATGAGCCCAGTGTCGTCAGCATAAATCCAGCCATTCCCACGTCAAATGAGCGCTTTACTCTGCCTGTAAATATGAGGATGTATTAGAATTAGCCACTATTTACCACTAGAGTTTTGCACACCGCAGATTTCAACCTCCACATTTAACCCCACCCACATATATACACACTAGTGAACATAGGGCAGTGAGCACACCTGCCCGGAGCCATGGGTAACCTTATCAGTGCAGGGTGCAGTTGGGCGTTAGGTGCCTTGCTCAAGATCACTTCAGTCGTGTGCTGTTGACCCAGGGGATCAAACCAGCAACCTTTTGGTCACAAGACCGGACCCCTTACCTTCAGCCCACGACTGAGACAAGACGATCTGTTATATTCCAGTTTTAAAACCATATAAACAAACAGGAGCTACAGAGTGCGTCTGACAGCACAGCAGAATAAAATATGTCACACATTATACACATTAAAAAAAATACACTTACTGGTTGCTAAAAAGTGCACAAGACCTGCCACAACTGATCCGCCTGCACCATGGAGAAGAGCATCTCGCGCACAGGGAGTGTTCTTGATGTCCAGAATCCCTAAAAGTTTCACACCCTGTGCAGTAAACACAATAACATTTGTTCAGGTTTATTAACAGCTTCCTGGTGCCTTACTAATGAATTAAATAAACGTGTACAGGATATTATACAAAATGTAAAATAGTGACATAAACAGCTTTTACAGTTCAGACTTAAGATTTACAGTTAAGTGTGTAGTAATGGTATTTCTAAATAATGCAGAAATGCTGAAAAATGGGTTTAATTCCCATTTAAAGCATCTCACTGTAACATATCAGTGTCTCTACAATAAGCAATTCCACGTCAAACCGCTCTCAATAAATCTATTTACATCTGAACCACTGCATTATTCAGAAATTTGAAACATTTGTGGAGTAGCCATTTGATTACAGATCAGAAATAGAGCCTGCGTGTAAACGTAGGCAGCACAGATACTATTTGCAATATTTTCTACATACAGATTACTCTTAACTATTCACTATTAAATACTGTTCTGTTAAATGTGTTACGGAGTGTTGAAGATGTTTGAGATGTTAAAGATATTAGATATATTTAAGATGTTAAATATATTTAACATATTACAGACGTTGGAGATATTAAATATATTAAAAGTGTTGAAGATATTAAAGGTGTTATAGATGTTAAAGGTTATTCGCTGCTGAAAGCTACGAGTCTCCACTAACGTTAACACGAAGGTTACGGAGGGTTAAGAAAATGACTCAGACTGACCTGCTTTTTGTCTCCGGACTCCTGTTCTGCCATTCTTGAAATGATATTATGATTTTATCAGCATGTTATTCTGAACTTTAAGTCCTCGCTGCTTTTATATCATCGGTGACTTTTACACTTGCCTCACCACCACTGTAACTGTACGCCGTTTAATGTTCCTGCCTGCAACCTCCACCGTACATCGTTAGTTCCGCTAGTTGGAGGCCTTGTCCCAAATCTCGCCATACGCTCCTCTTTGAAGTGTACACTTATGACGTGGACGAAGGATGAGAAAAGGGGTGTGACTCTTGATGACGACAGAGCTTAATCCGCATTGGTCAGAGGCTCCGCAGACACCTCGGCCGTTTGACTGTTTTTACTGTAAAATATATAGCTCCTCTTTAAAGACCCTACATTTATACTAATACTAGCTATCATATCTAGTAGCATGACAGTTAATTTTCATGCAGTATTCAACATATTTCTTTTTTCATAATTAGTATTTCAGATCAACAAGAGGCTCAAGTGCCGTAGGTTTTATAATCTTATGATTTGTGAGTGTCTTTAAAAGCACCACATTACTATTGCATTTGGATCTATTTTTCTTTCTACTCTTTCTAATTTTTTTCTTTCTTTTTATTATTTTTCTATTGCGTCTACTTCATCAGCTGTAAAGAGAGCGAACACCGCTAGATCCACTGTTGTTCACGTAGATGGCGAGTTGAGGCTCCATTCTAACCTCCTCCCCCCACTGCGTTCGGCTGCTCTCGCTGACCACCAAGGCCAGGCGCAGCCGTATCTCGAACACGCCTACTGTGTTCCTGCCTTCTTTATACTGTGAACTGTGTCTGTGAACTGTCTTTTTATATTCTGCTTTATATTTCATGAAATTGAAAGTCATCTTTATACAGTCTGTTCCTGTAATGACGTGAATACACTGGATATTTGATTTTACGTAGCGGCGCTTCACGATGACGTACGACGTTAACATCTCGCGAGTGTGAGGCGGCTGCAGGCTTCACACACAGTCGCTGTAGTTGCTCTCCACTAACTGCGCAAGCTGGGAGATGGCTTGATGACGACAGAGCTTAATTCTCATTGGTCAGAAGCTCCAAGGACACCTATGACGTTTGACTTTTTTCATTGTAAAATATATATCTCCTCTAAAACTCTTTAAAGACCTCATATTTACACTAATGTTCATCAGCTGTAAAGAGCACAAACACCGCAAGATTTGCCATTGTTCACGTAGGCTGCAGATGGCGACTGTCCGAGCTGAGGGTCACTTCGTGAAAGTGGACTCACGAGGGGGCGCACCAAGTGCTCATAGGGGGCGCTCGTGAGCATCCTTGTTGGAAAAAAATAAAGAAATGCAACATCCTACAGCCTTGTAACCTAAGCAGGCACACTCAACAAGGGCTGTAAAGCTGGACCTGTGAGTATTGGGAAAGTATTGGGTAAATTCTTCAGTAATGTTGTGATCATGTAAATAAACTATAAAATGTACAAAGCTAGCAATTGCCTCGCTGCCAAAGACAAAATAAGCACATTTCAAAAATAAAGATTCAAGCAATTTTTTAAATCTAATTTTCTGAGTAGTGAATGTGTTTGTCCTGTAAAAAACACCATCATAAACTCTGTATGTATTAATGTATGACATAGTTGAAAGTTGCTAGTTAGAAGAACTTAGGTTTGGTTCTAGATTTCTCCTGTTTGGTAAATTCAATCAGCAGCACCTGATTTAACACAACAAACTATTAATTCGATAAAGGAGGTATTGATAACTACAAATAATACTGGACTTCTTCAAGGAAAGATCAGGAAATGGTCAAACTAAATCACTGACATACAGTCAGATCCATAAGTATTTGGACAGTGATACAATTTTGACACAGACGCAATGGATTTAAAATAAAGCAGCCAGGATGTGATTAAAGTGTAGATTTTAAGGTTCAATTCAAATGCTTTATCAAAATATTGCATTAAAAGGTTTGGAGTTAAATCCAAGTGTTAGGAACCTTCAAGTTAACTTTCAATATAGTTTCCAAAAAGAGCAGGTGAAGGGGCACCATCAAGCAGGATCTTGAGGACTCACCAAATCAACAGTTTGGTACATTAAAAAGAAGTCAGCTCAGAAGCACAAGAACACATACAGACTGCTAATAGACAACTAGTGGGTGGTTGTAGAACTCGGTGGTGATTAAAATGCCCTTCAAAACATCTAGTCAAGTCTAGAACATTCTAGAGGAGTTGGCGTATTATTGTCAAAATTGTCTAAAGTCAAAAAATGCCTTCATGAGTGTAAATACAGACAGTTGACCTTACAGTGCTAACCAATAGTGACACTCAAGAACAGAAAGGCAAGAGCTCTCTGGGAGATAACAGAAACTTTAGAAGTGAAAAAAAAATTAACAGCTTAAAAAGAACTTACTAAAGAGGTCAGCAACATCAAAAGGCCAACTAACGTTGGTGATCCTCAGAGTGGTCAAATGACCTGTCTGTACAAAAAACCTGGTTATATGATCTATAAATTACTGGGTCATTGACTAAACATACCCCAGTTTTAAATGAAATGGCAAAGAGAAGTGGTTTGTTAATCCTCTTGGCAAAAATATGCGTCCGGTGGCTTGGAGACCAGGACAAGCAACAGCTTCACATTACAGCCAAACTGACCTTCAGAAATTAGGAAGTCATTATGTCAGCGGATGTACATGTAATCCATTTGAGATTAGTGTGATTTATGGCGGTTCGGTCAAAACCCTTAAAGTCAAGGCTTCAGTTCTGGACTCTATATAAAAGTGTCAAAATTCACCTCAAGCACCTCAGCCTGCTGAGCCGCCACAGCACGATCTCTAAAGTAGGACTAGCAGTCTCAGAGAAGAGCATTTAACGCTATGATCTTTATGTTGAATGCATCATCATTTCTAAATTATTTTTTTGGCTGATTGATTTCTTAGAGATTTCTGTGTTTTCATTTGTCTTCTTACAGGATGTCTGTTCCTCCAACCTGCACCTACCTTCTCCTGTTTTGCTTGGGAATCATACTTAGCCCCGCTCAAAGCTATCTCCTCCAGCCCTGTGAGCCCATCAACGAGACCGTGTCTGTGGAGAAAGAAGGCTGTCCGAAATGCCTGGTGTTTCAAACCACCATTTGCAGTGGACACTGTCTCACCAAGGTGAGTAGACAGACTTTTGAAAAATTGTATCTTAAATATTACTAACATAATATGTAACATAATAAATAACAATCATAAATAAAACAAATGCAGCTGTATAAACGCAATCTTTGCTAAAGTAGACACCCCTTCTAAATAGTGAATTCAGCTACTTTCAACTGATTGTTTACAAAAAACCTCACACTTCATAATAAACCTGCAGTGAGAAAAGCAGTGGCAGTAAATGAGTTCGGATTTTTAAAATAAGAGAGGTTAAAAGCTTAACATGGCTTTATGTGTTACACTAATTATAACCATAGAAATAACTGTTAGGAAGTGGCAGAGGAATTTATCGATCACTGTTTGATTTCCGATATACAGGGCCGATTTCATGAGCGGGAAAAAAAATGACATATAATAAGAAACAAACATCAATCTCTAAAAGTTTCCTCACCAGTTATTACATGAAATGGTTATGAAGAAGTTGCCTGATATCTGAGACATTGTTTTATGGTAGTTTTTTTTTACCTTAGAATTCATTCATGGAGGAGGGGTACATGACATAAATATAGACATTTTATGTACTATCAAACTCATCATTGAATTAATTTATTAAAATACATTTCAAGCCACACTTCATCACAAAAACATCATTAACAATGTGTCAGATCAGGCAGCTTATATTCATAGCCATTTTATGTAATAACCTTCTGTGAGGGAGCTTTTAGAGGTGGACATCTTTTTTCTTTTCTCTAAAACAAGGAGTTGCACACCAAACCACTCTGTGTGTCTGTGTATAAATCTTAGTCATTTAATTATGTAGGATTGGTGAAGTTCCCCTGTAACATAAAACTAGGTCTCCAACTTTCCAATCAAAATAGATATTCTTCTAGCATAACGTATGAACAGCCAAGAAGCATAGCAAATGAACACATCATGTAATCAGGTCAAGTATTTGCAAATTTGATTGATACCACCTTAATGTGTTCCAAACAGGAGCCGGTGTACAGGAGCCCATTCTCCACCATCTATCAGCACGTGTGCACCTACAGGGACGTTCGCTATGAAACTGTTCGCCTCCCTGATTGCCCTCCTGGGGTCGACCCCCATGTCACATACCCTGTAGCCCTCAGCTGTGACTGCAGCCTGTGCACCATGGACACCTCCGATTGTACCATTGAGAGCCTGCAGCCAGACTTCTGCATGACACAGAGAGAGTTCATAGCTGATTACTAATCATCAATAAGCACACCTCCAAACTGGGAGGATCTGTACTAAATGCACTGTTTTAATAAATAGCAACAGTAACTGTTATACCCCAATACAATAAACCATCTTTTAAAAACAACACAGTTTCATGTACATTTAAAAAAATATTTTCACAGAGAGAATTTTTGTTCCCTGCTCCAAAATCAAGCGATATAGAGAGGATAGAATATCAAAATAAATGATAATACTTTTGATTAATAGCATTTAGCATTCAACAATATTAAATATTAAGTAGAGGATGCAAAGTAGAGAAACAAAACACCAGCCGCCTCCAAAGACCACAAAATAGCTTTCCTTAAAATTATCTCACTGTATTAAATGTCTACAATGTCTATTTAGAAATACTTGAATTAAAAGAATATAACAAAGCACTTTTATACTTTTTATACTGCTCCATTTAGAACCTGTAAGAAAAAAAAATCCCAGGTGGAGATCAAATGAGAATTTCACAGATTTTTGAACATTTTTGCATATTTGATGATTCAGTGATTCAGAGTGATTTTGGCATGAAATGGTTTGAATGTCTTTACAGTGGCGGTGATAGTAACCAGGGGTCACCATGTCTACAGCACGAATGTAGACTTTCTATTGACTATTTAAAACCACCAGTGAACCTACATGTGTTTCTGGGTTTTAAAATCTAAAAATAATAAATGTTCTTTCAGATCTTTTACAAAACAAGGAACTATTAACATGGAGGGTGCCTTCATATAATGCAAACAAAATGATTTAAACCAACAAATATAAGACAAACAGATATAAGATGAATAATATATATATATATATATATATATATATATATATATATATATATATATATATATATATATATATATATATAATCTGAGTAGTAATTTATTGTATTTGTGTATCAATGAAGTCTGGTCTTTTACTTTTCATATAGATTGTCCATTTTGACCATAGTTTTGCAAATTTTGTCTTCTGTAGCCTAATAGCAAAGGTAATTTTTTCCATTACATGTATTTCATTGACTATGTTTATCCACTCTTTCATTACTGGGGGATCAGGTACACGCCAACTCCTTGTTAGGGCTTTTTTACTTGCAATCAAGAGAATATTCCAGAGATATCTATTTGATACTATATCTCCCCCCAAAAATAAAGTGTCAAATCTCAAGTTAATTTCTAAGTCTATCATGTTTTGTGCAAATCTAAACAAAAAGCCCTAACTTTCGGGCATCCCTAAAATATATGCCAGCTTCCTGACCACACAGTTGCCAGCATTCTCTACAATTATGTGAATATTTTTCTTTTACACTTTGAAAATCTTGTAAATTATTTTTTTCAATCATATTGCAATACGCATTAATCTTGTTCATGGACCAGATTTTAAATCTTTTATCTAGTTTATTGAGTATGAAATCAGTATCATAAGCGCACTATCTAATTACTCTCATTGATTCCTTTAAATTATGTTTTTTTGTTATTTTTTGTTTGTTTTGGTACATGTTTTTTTTATATCGTCAATTAGATTTTTGCTTAGTGCTTGATCACCAAGGAACTCCTGTATTGGAGGATCATTTATCAATGAAGCATCCATGTCTTTCCATCTGAATATACTGCATGTCTTGCAGTATATTCAGGATTACATGAATAGACTAAAGGCCTTGTCTGTGCTGCAAAGTAATATTTTTCCAAATTTGGTAACACCATTCCCCCTCTTTCTTTTGGAAGCTGCAACATTCGAAATTAAATTCATAGTTTTTGGCCTTGCCAAATGTATCTAGAAAATTTTTTATCCCATTCCTTAAAAGTAATTGTAGGGATTATGACGGGTAGTGCTTGGAAAAGGTAGAGGAAGCGTAGAAGTATGTTAATTTTAATGGATTCCACCCTTGAATTGAGGTTAAGAAAGGGAATCATGTCCCATCTTCGGATATCAGATTTATCTCTTTTAAAAAGGGGTCCAAAATTTATCTCTGACAATTGAGAGAAGTTTTTAGGCAAGGTAATTCCTAAATATAGAGTTGTTGTCTCACCTAATATTATATTGTTGCTATATGTATAATGGAGGGGTGTAATTAAAGGTCAATGCTTGAGTCTTTTGTATATTTAATTTGTATCCTGAAATTTTTGAATAAGTATTTATTACTTCCAATAATTCAACAATGGACTTAGATGGGTCAGTCAAAAATAACAACACATCATCTGCATAAAGTGCTAGTTTGTGTTCTTCATTCTTCATAGTAACCTCTTTTATTGAACGATTTTGGCGAATCCACTGGGCTAGAGGTTCTATATATATTGCAAAAAGAGACAACCTTGTCTCGTACCGCATTTAAGGACAATTGTTTTAGAAAGGCTGCCGTTTATCTTAAAGCAAGCAGTAGGACTGTTGTATAGAATTTGTATACTTTGTATAATTTCTTCATGAAACCCTAATCTACTCAAAACAATATATAAAAATTTCCAGTGTACAGAATCAAATGCTTTTTTGGCATCTAAACTCACCAAACTCACCAGCCTCAGAATGATATTGCTGTATGTGGTTCATAATATGCAGAGTGCGTTTTATGTTATCATGTGTCTGCCTGTTTTGTATAAATCCTGTTTGATCCTGATCTATAATCTGAGGTAAAATTTTTTCAAGTCTTTTGCTATTATACTTGCATACAATTTATAGTCCACATTAAGGATCGAAATGGGTCAGTATGATTCACAGTCAAGTGCATCTTTTCCTTCTTTTGGAATTACCGTGATTATTGCTTCCTTCCATGAAGGAGGCATTTTTCTCTGTTTCAGTGCAGAATTGCATGCTGCAAGTAAGGATGGCGATAATTCGGCACAAAAAACTTTATACCATTCATTTGAAAAACCGTCCGTGCTGGGGGATTTGTTTGACTTAAGGTTATTAATAGATGCGTCTAATTCTTCTTTTGTGATTATGGCCTTTAAGTCACTGTTCTGTTCATCGGTTAAAGTTGGTAAGTCGTGTAATTTAAGAAATCTCTCAATCTTATCTTCATCCTCAAAACACTGTTGTGAATATAGTTTTTTATAATATTTTTTAAAGGCTGCTTGTATTTTCTCACATTTAAAGAGCACAATTTTAGTTTGTGGGTCTCTTATCTTATATATGGTATTTTCTGTCTGTTGCTTTTTAATTTAAATTTTTTTTGCTAACAATTTTGTTGGTTTTACACCTGCTTTATAATATTCTTCATATAATCTTTTTTACTATTTCCTCGGTGTACATTAAATTTATTTCATTCCTAATTTTAAGAATTTCTGTCATAAAATTTGAGTCTTGTGTTTTTTATGTTTAATTTCCAGCTCCTATAATTTAGTATCTAGATCGATCAATTTTGATCTTAAACTTTTTCTTAAAGGAACAATAATTAATAATTTTACCCCTTAGCACAGCTTTCAGAGTGTCCCATACTATCCCAGGTCCCACTGCTTCATTATCATTTACTTCCAAAAACATTTCAATTTCTTGTTTTATTTGTTCAATAAATTGAGGATTATTAAGCACGTTTAAATTTATTCTCCATGTTCTATTTCTTTGAGTATCACTGAGTAATATGGACATTAAAACTGGTGAATGGTCAGAGAGGTCTATGGTTTCTATTTCACATTTTAACATTTTATGCCGTTCCCTTTTGTAAATAAAGAAATAATCAATTCTGGAGTATGTTAAATGGGACAATGAGTAATACGTGTAATCACGTCCTGTTGGGTGAAAATCCCCCCACAAATCTATTATTCCTAATTCTTTTTTGTATTGATGTAAATTTTTTAGGTGACATATGAGACACATCCATTTTTGGGTTAAGATGAATATTAAAGTCACCTCCACATATTAATACTCCTGTAGCCTCAGCCATTAAATTCAATATTTTCGGATAAAATTTAAGATTGCTACCTGGGGAAGCATACACGTTTAGCAATGTTATTTCCGTACCATCTACACTTCCTGAAATTAAAATAAACCTGCCTTCCTTATATTTGGTCATTATAAGTATTGCAACACCCCTCCTACTCCCAGATTTGTATGAGGAGAAAAATATTTTAAAGAAACCCAATCGCTTTGACTTTTCATGTTCTGTTTACATTTAAATGAGTTTCTTGGAGAAAAAAGACAGATGCCCCTTCTTTCTTCATTTTGGTCAAAATTTGCTTCTCTTTACAGGATTTAGACCATTTACGTTAAAAGTTCCTCACAAGTCATTATGTTTCTGTGGTAATATCACATTCATTATCTCGCTACTGAAAATATTTAAACTATTAGGCAGCCTCCTATATAACTTTAACAACCAAACAACATAAACAATTATGAACATTGATAAACTAAACATAACATTGACTTCCAAGGTTGAGGTTCGTTTAATTGGATCCTTTTGAGAGTCTGATGTTGGGAGACCGTCATAAGGGAGAAAAACCCTCCACTCTTGGGAGGGGGCCCTTAATATGAACAGTGTCATGTTACTTTCCGCTTAGAATAAGAAAAAAAAAGGGGAAGAGGGAATACCGTAACCTCGACACTTTAAAGAAATTTGTGTATAAAAAACAGAAGACCATTCTTAAATAATATGCATGTGTTTAGAAAGCAGCGGATCACTTTGTTAAAATCACTCGCGTCTATAACTATGCAGTCTTTCTTTATACTGAGGGACCAAGTGTTCCTTTGGTTGCCCACTCAGTTTACCTTTCTTTCTGTGGCTGTGTTTCTCAGTCCCCTGCCACACAAACAGCTTTTCAATCTCCTCAAGCAGGGTTGGAGATGTGTGCACCACCTTCACTGAGTCCCCGCTTGACCATGTCTCTTGTAGCTTCTGTAGCAGTTTGATATACCTTCACCCCGCCCTCGTAGAAAACTTGCAGCTTTGCTGGAAAAGATGTTTAAAAAATGTTTTTGAGGACTGCAGGTGGATAGTCATGGTCTACGAAGAATCTGCTATTGTTGAAGAAGACTTCCTTCTTTTGCCAAGCTCACTGGAGCACGTCTTCTTTCGCGCGGGCAGTCTGGAACTTTGCCACAATAGAGCGGGGTTTCGAATCACTTTGAGCAGGCTTTGGAGCGAGTGCTCTATGCACCCTCTCAATTTGGAGCTCTGTATCTTCGGGGTAGTTTAACTGGTCCGTCAGGAGGGTTTTCCAAGAAATCCACCATGCATCTTCTCTCTGCGTCTTCTGGGATACCGTAGACTCTGATGTTTTCCCTGCACAAGCGTCCTTCTTGGTCGAGCGGTTCAGCTTCAAGTGTAGTTTGCTGTTGTATGACGCACTTTAAAACAGTTTCCAGAGTGGTCATTCTTTGCTCAGTTTCTTCAATTCGTCCCTCTACTTCTAACTAAGCTGTTGTCTATTGTTCTTCTGCTTCCAGTGACAACCCCATCTTTCATACTCCAAAAGAGTCTATTTTTCTGTGGATACTCCGAGTTTTCAGGGTTGTTTTTTCTAGAATGTCGAGGAGCGATAAAGTTAGACGACCATTCTCAAGAGACAATCAGGAAGCTGCTGACAAAGCGCTGTTTGACATGGAATGTGCAGGCACCATCTGACACTGCCTGGTCAGCCCCTGTGGTCATGGTTCCTAAAAAAGGGGCTCAGTGGAGGTTTTGTGTGGACTATAGATGATTACATGAGGTTACCAGAAAACACTGCTACCCTTTGCCAAGAGTGGATGAAGCACTGGATTGGGTGGCAGGGTCATCATGGTTATCATGGTTATTGTCAGATTCCCCTTACACTAGAGTTCTGCCCAAAGACAAACTGAGGATTATGGCATTTTAAAGTTCTCTGTTTTGCTCCAGCCACTTTTGAAAGTTTGATGTATAAAGTGTTGTCAGGTCTTACCTGTAGTCAAAGCCTAATTTATCTTGATGATATTCTCGCTCATGGCAGCTACTTTCAGTCAGCCCTGGGGATGCTGCAGCAGGCCTGAAACTTAATCCAGAAAATAACCGCTTTTTGTTGTTAGAGGTGACATTTCTGGGAGACAAGGTGGGGGAGGCACCAATGGATGATAGGCTTCTTGGCCTGGCATCTTATTACCAGAGGTTTGCACGTGGCTTCTCATGCATGGCTGACCCCCTCTTCAAACTGTTGCAGAAAAGTGAGACATTTGTTTGGACTATGGATTGCCAAACTGTCTTTTCTCAAGGTGGCATTGAGGGAGACCCCAGTGCTGTGGCCACTGGACCCTACGCTGCTATTCATCCCTGATACAGATGCCAGCAGTGCTGGGATGGGGGCTATACTTGTTTAGGTGGGTGCAGATGGGGAGAGAGTGGTGGCATACTATAGTCGGATGTTTAACAAAGCAAAATGGCACCTTTGTGTCACCAGACGGGAACTGTTGGCCATTCTGTGTGCTGTCCGCCACTTCAAGTATTATTTGTACGGCTCGTCTTTGACCATAAGGGCTGACCATGCTGCCCTCCAATGGCTCATGTCCTTCATGACAAGAGCCCGAAGGACAATTAGTTTGCTGAATCATAGAGCTGCAGTCCTACAACTTCCAAGTGGTGCACAGCGCAGGGCTTCAACACTTAAATGAAGATGCCCTCTCTCTGTGCCCTTGTGCTGTTGAAGGGTGTCGATATTATGAGAGGAGAGAGACCTGGGAGATGAAGCTTATGAACCGGGGGAAGGTTGTGCTCATGTGGGCCAAGTGGGCCTATGAGATGGCAACAATTTTGGCAGCTATTTCAACAGCAACAAAAAGGTTGTGGGCAAAATTCGGGGCCCTGTGCCTACAGGAGGGGGACTCCAGCAAGCATGGAAGGAACCAGCTACAGGTGAAGACAAATGGCAAGTTGTAGTCCCCAAGGGCCTTCACGTGGTGGTGCTTAGGGCTATGCACGAGCTGGCTATTGTGGGGTGACAAAAACCCTAAGGTGCCTTCGGCAGAGTTTTTATTGGGGTTGAGCTAGGAGAGATGTTGAGGACTTTTGTAGGCATTGTGCAGCGTTGGCTGCACAACCTGTAAGGTGCCCCTGGATCAGTCATGGGCACAACTGCAGCAGTTTCCTGTGGGGACTCCCATGAGGGCTGGATATATTGGGGCTTTTTCTGCGTTCTGACAGGGGGAACTGCTTTGTGCTGATTGCAGTGGATAACTTCACAAAACGGCATTTAGCTTATGCACTGCCAGATCAGGAGGCTGAGACTGTGCTGTAGTGATGGGCATGTTCAGCAGGTATGGGATGCCTGCAGCTATCTATAGCGGTCAGAGAAGGAATTATGAGTCAGGGGTGTTTGCTGCCATGTGTGAGAAATTGTATATATATATATATATATATATATATATATATATATATATATATATATATATATATATATATATATATATAAAACCCCCACCACACCCCCACACCCACAGAGTGATGTGTAGAAAGGTTTGACAGGACCCTGACTGAACAGTTGGCAATCAGCTCTGAAGAACATCAAAAAGACTGGGACAAACACCTTCCGTTAGTGCTCATGGCATGTCGTTCTGCAGTCCAGGCCTCTATGTGTACACCTGCTCTCCTTATCTTAAGGGCACAAGATTTGTACACCTGCTGAGCTGGCTTTTGGTAAACCTCCTGAGTAGGCTTCAGGATCTATCAGTGGATAGAGCCATGTAGGGTACTAGAGAGAATGAGAGAGGTAGTATACAGGGTCCAATTGGTATACAAGGGTAACCAATTTTTCTCTCTGGACGCTTGCCCTGGGGAACATACAAATGCTGATGGCTCTCCCCACAAGAATAAAAACAGCTCAGTCACAGATCAATCTTCCCAAGTGAATCCCCCTTGTCTGTGTCCCTTAACCCTTTTCGCACTATATACTCCAGGCAGGGGGAGTCTCCCAAGCATCCTGCCTTAGAACAGCAGGGTCCTAGGAGACAGAGAAGATGGCCTCAGAGGCTGAGAGACTGTGATAATGGCAGGGTGCCAGACACCTATAACCATTTGACGCTTGGCGTTTCTATGTGGCACTATTGGAATAGTTAAATATATGAAAATAGTAGACCCCCAATTTATTTTTATATCGAAGATCACTTTTATTTGATAAACTATTGTTAAGGTCCATTTTATTATTGAACATATAAGTTTCGCCAGTAGAGGACGCACAGTGTCATATGCGCCATTAGCTGATGCTCTGACCGGCAAAAGAATTCGGCCAGTACCTGGTAGAGCAGTTAGCAGATAACACACAGGCTGTTTGGATCTCCCTAGAGGTGACGGTGGAAATGACGGTGTAAGGGAGGACTTGCTTCAGCACTTTGAACACGTACATATGATAGCTGTGTCAGGGCCACTTATGTCAGTGCAAAGGAGGGAGTTTCCTTGGAATTCTAGCTCCTTCAAAATCTGAGAATGAGCTGTGACGTCACAATCGGATTTTGAAAGCGTGTCATCTCTATGCTCCGGCGGGAGTCTCGATGTTGTGTTTAAACTTTAGACCGCCCTCGCCTTATAGTCTCCTAATCATTTTAAATTGAGGGTGCAGGTGACAACGGCAGCTAGATTTGTCACGATACTAGATCATCAGGTGGACCAAATCAGTAGTATGAACACGTAAATAGCACTACGAGTATTTTGTAAACGAGTGGGGCTGCTTTAGTGGACAAGCAGATATACGTGGTCAAATTTCCCATGTGCTTAGTGAAGAGCAATTATATCTCGAGCGTACAATTTGCTAAGCAGAGAAACCGAGAACACAGCTGAAAAAGACCAAAGCTCCGGGCAGCAAGAGACGTATCATTGATGGAGCCCGATCGCCACCCTGTGGTCAAACAGAGAACACGCAAGGACGAGAAACAAGGGTGTTTCCGTTTTTTAAAAATTTTGTTACTCAGCGATATCATGAATTACTGTGCTTGTGAAGAATTAATTTAAATATGAAACTAAAAGCAATGGGTAAAGAGGGATCACAAAGGCCACACGTCATCATTTTATATAATAGTTCAGCTATTGCAACCAGACGTCTATGGGTTTCTTGGAGGTGCAGTTTTAAGGCTTCACCACTGACCTGCTAGTTAATTTCATTCGTATGCTTTCTGATATTCCTGTGTTCTCTCTCTCTCTCTCTCTCTCTGTCTGTCTCAGAATTGTCTGTAATCAGTTTATAACATCATGAGCTAAACACACAGCTACTCATTTCAAACACTATGCTTAAGTTTTCATTAGCATAAGGCTTAGGCCTACATCTACAAGTTTTTTTTAAATCCATGTCTTTATGACCCTACTTCATGTAAACAATTAGCCTATGGCCCAGATATTAACAGGTATTATAATACCAATGAGGTGAGTTTTAATGTTATGGATGATTTTACTTGAAAATATTGAACCTTTTGCGAACCTTAGTGCCCTCGGACACGGCTGCTCCGGCAGCCCAAGGGGACTGAGCATGCGCACGGCTGTTTGGATCTCCCTAGAGGTGACGGTGGAAATGACGGTGTAAGGGAGGACTTGCTTCAGCACTTTGAACACGTACATATGATAGCTGTGTCAGGGCCACTTATGTCAGTGCAAACGAGGGAGTTTCCTTGGAATTCTAGCTCCTTCAAAATCTGAGAATGAGCTGTGACGTCACAATCGGATTTTGAAAGCGAGTCATCTCTATGCTTCGGCGGGAATCTCGATGTTGTGTTTAAACTTTAGACCGCCCTCATAGTCTTATAGTCTCCTAGTTATTTTAAATTGAGGGTGCGGGTGACAACGGCAGTTAGATTTGTCACGATACTAGATCATCAGGTGGACCAAATCAGTAGTATGAACACGTGAATAGCACTACGAGTATTTTGTAAACTAGCGGGCAAGCAGATACACACTGAAAGAACGAATTTTTTGGTATAGTAAAATATATTTAATTAATTTTCATAAAGTATACAGTGTAATATTAAAATTCTGTGAAAACTAGAAAACTCAATGAAGACTATTCATGTATAAACTATTTATTCGTGTTATAAATTAACTTTGAGGGGCGAATAAATGCTATTTTAAACAGCCTATTTGTATTTAAATGTATTTTTGTCACTGTACATAACCCTAAAAATACTAAGTAATATTTAACGAAACAGTACGTTGCGTTTAACCATACGCATGCGCGTTGCAAAGACTTGATACGCGCCACTTTTTATACCAGTTTGGACATACCAGGGAAGAGCAGCTGTACCATATGAGCCGGTCGGATGGAAGGTAAGCTCTAGTTTTGCTTGCTTCATACCAAATACTGTATAGTAAGTTTACGTTTGTTTTAATCACATGAGCTAAGTAAAGATATCTCTGTAGCTGGTAATATTGGTAGTCTACTTATTAGCTAGCAGGTTTAAATGGCCAGTTTAAGCCAAAAGGTCTATATTTGGGCCATGCATTATTTCAGTTTTATAAAACTAAAGGCTTACTATGGGAATTAGGCGAAGTGAAGTCAAAAGAAAGATAAATTGTTGAAAATGTTTTGCTAACTCCGTAGCTAACATTGCTAGCTAGCTAACGTTAACTCTACGTTCCGCTGTTTACCAGCTGAACATTCGGCCTCATCTTTTCAGGTTAACATTAGTCTTTACGTTGTTTTGCTGGTGTTTGTTTATTTCGAGTTTATTTTGGTGTATCAATGTCATGTCAGAGCATATTTGCTAATTGCTATGCTGTGTGCACATATTAAGAAATATGTGCACACTGCCCTAACAATTATTCATTGTAACCTAAGTAATATTTTGTTGTTTTAATAAATACATAAGTAAATTTCAAACCCTTAATATAATTAATGCAATTCATGTTAGGACTGCGGGCGGCAAGTGTATATGTAGGGGTGGGGGCGGAGGAAACTGCTGATTTTTGGCGGGAGGAAATCAAGCCCCGGAGCGGGTTTAAAAAAACGGAGTGTCTATTTGCACCTGGGTACAAGTAGCATTTGCCGCTCAGCGAGGCTATTTTCACCCCTTAAAAAGAAAAAAAAGAAAGTGAACCCATCTGCGCATGTCTACCAATGAATGCGAGGGAGCGAAAAGGCGCAAATTCACAGGAACCGATGGGAAACGGAGACAATAGGAATGGTAAGCAGAATTTGGTTAATAGTTATGTATAAAGGCCCATCACTCAATTTAACTCTACATTTTAAGATATATATTTAAGAAATAGGGTGAATTATTATCGAAAGAACACTGTTGACTGAACACTGATATGTTTGAGCTAATAGGAGCATTATAGCTAACTTGCAAACAAACGTCATCTTATTTTATGTTCACAGACAATGAAGAAATCTCTTCTAAAACAAAGTTCAGAGGTAAAGTTAATTCCACGATAAATGTAGCTGTCTTTTTTTTCTTTAGCTTACAAGAAAAACATTTTTAGTTTAGCTTTACTCGACCATTAAACTACTAGCTATAGCTAATTCAATGAATAAACCAAGCTAATGTTTTAGTGGATGTCAGTTTAAGTTATTTGCTTGAATTTAATTTTGAGGCAGTTAGGTAACTTGTATCTAAACTTATCTTAGTTAAAAAGTTAAGGTTTGTATTTTGTTGCTTATTCTGATTATTTTGGCTTGGTAATTGCTGGCTAGTAGTTTTCTAATGTCAGCTAGCTATTTTTAGTATTAAGATCACTTTCATAGCTTTCATTGGCAGTGAATGTACTGACAGACTCGGCTAATTACTGGATTATTTTCTGATAAATGATAATTTTATCCCTGTATATGGTTGCACCAGAAGCAGTAACTTCGCCGAGCGGCGCACAACACCTCTACCAGCAACGCACGCGTGATTTCTATATATAAGCGTGAGTGCTGAATATTGTTTATGCATACAAACGGCAAGAACTCCGAGAGTTGCAGTAGCCAGTGTGAAAAGCAGAAGCGAAGCGGTAAATATTTTAATTCTGAAATGGTCAAAAAATACTTTCTGCCCCAATAGCTTCAGATACAGTTCTTGAGGAACTTTATTTTCTTTATTAAGTTGTCTTTGTACAATGAACGTTGTGTATATATTGGTCTACTTGGACAAAGTCAGAGTTTGCAGTGAATGCTACTGCTACAAAGTAATAAACAGCTGTTTGTAGAGATGTTTTAGGCTGAAATTCAGCAACATAGCGGAACCTGATGCTCCTGGAGACAACCTGACCTGCATATTTTAGTGATATTCCTGTTCAGAGGCAGGGTCCCTTTCTGAAATGTTCCTATTAACCATCCCTTTTAGACGTGTCCATCTTTTGAACTAACATTAACATCAATGGACCACTAGTAAATGAACTTCTGAGATAACAGTATAACAGCAGTATGCATGAACAGTATATCCTGGACGAAATCTAAACTTTGGTTTCAACCAAAGTTGTAATGTGAAGAAAGTTGTACCAATTGTATTTAGACAGTAGGGTTACTTAACCCTTAAACCGTATTTATCATCAGGCTATTTGTGGACCTGTGTTTCAGTACACACCTATATAAAGCTGTAACCATTACTGATTTTATCTACGGTACCAGTATAGGCCGGTTGTTTATATACCCAATGGGACCACGGTAAAAGACTTTGTGGCCAAGCGGCCTGGCTTCTTTTAATTTTGGCCACACTGAATTGCGTGCCTCCTTGTCAACTTTCAGCAGATGCTCCGTGAAGCGAACGACGTGCTCTTTACACGTTGCGTGATTTTTGAAAGCTCGCCAGATTGAATCCTGATGAATCCTCATTGTGAATTGTATGATTATCTGTCGATGTTTGCCTTCAACCCTCCTTCCCAGTCGATGTGCCGAGTCAACAGGGTTTCCATCTTCTCTGACCACTGTGAATTGATTTTGGCCAGTATCCTGATGATTCTCTCTCTGGTGTTTTCCCTCTCGTGTTCTTTCAGCCCGTGGACGCGGAGATTCCATCGCCTTTTGTACCGCTCAATTTCAGATATTCGCTCCTTGAGATTTTTGTTTTCAGCCGTGACAGCAGACATTTGCTTTTCCAGGGCTTTCACTTTATCTTTACAGTCTGTAAGTTCTTTAAGGTTGAAGTCCAAACTTTTTGTGTTCTCATTCAGTCGGGAGTTGAAACTTTCCACCATGACAGTTAAACTTTTTACAGCTTTGAGAATGGCTGCATTTGTCACATCTTTCTCTGTAGTGGGGTCGAGAGAAGTAGAGTTCTCCTCACCTTTTCTACTTCTTGTGTTGGGCACAGGGATCTTTGTTGGCGTTTGGAGGCTGCGTTTCTTGCTTGAGACACTACTGTCGGTCTCCATGCCTGAGCTATCTTCGTTAGCATAATCATGCGTTTCCAGTGCCAGTTTGGCGGTTGTTGCCATTTTCAAGTTGTCTGAAGCATATACTGTACTCAGTGTTTTTGTAGATGGATCGCGTTTACTTTTAGTTTAGATTTTTTCAGGGATGACCATTTTATCTTCCAATTTTAGGGACTGTGCAAACAAAGCCTAAACCAAAGGCACTGAAGTAATTACGTTAGAAACTGGAAGACTGTACATCTTTGTGAAGCCCTTTTAAGCACTACTCTGCCAACGTAGTGGTATGAACCATAATTTCATTTTATCTTCTAGGAACACTGGCTAAGTATTGCACTTATACTGTATGTACTCTTGTATTTATTCTCTTCTCTGTAGGTATTCCTGGATTGCTAGGTATTGCAGTGTGTCTAACCTTTTATTTTGTTTTCTTCTTTCTAGGTATCAGTTTATGGTACCTTGTTTATGGCTGCTCATCAGGTCTCGTTTCATATTGCACCAAATGTTTTCAAAATGCCACCTGAGGGCCTGAAGATCACAGGCAGCCAATAATGGTTGAAGACATCTCTGTACACAAAGCCAATATTGGTAGACCATGATCTTCGACCCCTCAGCACTGGATTAAAACAGATCTGGAGTGTAAATCACTGCATGGACTTCCAGAAAACACTGTTTGTAAACCTTCACACCACTGTTTGTCATGGCATCCACAATTAACCATTTTGAGAATGTATCCTAGCCAGTACATGCAGACTAGAGTCCAAACTAACCATAACTCAGATACTTCCGGAAGAAACCATTTTTATAAACAGGAAATTCATTGAACTTCTTGGAATTCATGGAATGTGAGAAGAACCATCCATCTTGTTATCAGTGCACAGTTAAAAAAATAGCATTAGGGTGCATTAGGGGCATGTGTGACTTACACATCAGATATGTTGTCCTTGTACTATTTTCAATTAAATATGTTGCACGTCATTGTTTTATTTACATTTTGGCACAATTTTCAAGCCTTTTTGGAAATAGGGTTGTACATTTACAATACCTAGTAAAGTTTTTACAACAAATTCTTACTTGTTCTATTCTTGACTGGTGTTTCACCTCCATCCTCAGAAAGACATGATCCTGAAATATTACACATCTTTTTCACTTTTATGAATCAGAGTGAGAGTACATGTTAATTGTACCTTTAAAACACCCAAAACATACCTTTGAGGTAATCCTCTATTTTTTCCTTTTATTTACTCTTCTGATGCTTGCTTCTGGAACAACGTCCTCATCATGATCTCTGTAGAGGATGTGTAGTTGTAGTCTTCACACTCCTTTTCATTCTCCAAACAAAACAGTTAATGGAGTAAATGTCCAGTGTGGCAGATTGTGTTTTTTTTTTTTTTATTGAACTGGTTAATGGTGGGATGTCGCTTTCCCCCTATAAAAGGGTGGGGTAGGAGGGATTAGCGAGTCGTTTGCCCTGCTTTTTTTGTCATTATTAATTTATTTTCCGTAAAGAGAGGGACTCGTCTTGGCCTGTTGGCTCTGTTTGCTTTCTTTTGTGTTTGTTTTATTGTGGTGTTTATTCGTTTGGGTTTGTGGGTGTATACTGGGACTTTCTGGGTTTTGTTTGGTTATTTATTTTTTTGGTTCTAATTGTTCACCTTTATTTTTATTTTAGTTTATTTTGTGTAGGAATTTTTTTTTTTTTTTTGTTAGTTGGGTAAAATATTTATTTGAATTTTGTCATTGCAGCTAGCTTACCACTTATAGCTAGCTTCTGTCCTTTAATAACCAACAAATTTCATTGGTCTTTTTAATGAATGTTGATTTATTAACTTCATAGCTGCAGCTAAGACTTTTAGCGTTTTAAGCTGTTGTTTAAAATTGTGGAATAAAAACAAATAAAGTCTCTTGAAAAATAATTTTGTGATTGTGCAAATTCCCTATCATGCAAAAGACAGACTGCTTTTCTTTTTACGTCTTTTTACTATAGTAGCACTCCTTTGGTGGTATTATGGCTACAACTAACAAACATGATGTTAAGTATTTTTGATTTACAGGGTTTCTCAGAGTTCCAAAGTATGATGCTGCTGAATAACATCACACACCAACATGCCATCAGATCTTTTGTCTTTCACAAATGCAACGCGGTCATCTTTCAGTATCTTTTGGTATTATTGAGACGGACTGTTTGTTTTTAATTACATCTTTGTTTAATTTGACTGCACCTTTGTGAATGCTCTTTCTCGGTCATGTCCTTGGCAATTTGTACCAGAGGATTGTGGCTGCTTTTCACAAGTTTCTTGACAGTTTACAATGGGTTTTCATATGGAAAACTGTCATTCAGTGAGCAGTCAAAAACTGCAACATCATGATGTTTCAATGCATGTACATTGTACATCGTAAAAAAGTTTCCATAGACTTCTGAACTGCTGTTCACTAAATAGGCTAATATTTCACCAGCATACCCAAGATATTCTCTTCATTTTTCCCAATCCGAGTCCAGCAAGATTGCAATACCGACCATAAGACACAGGAAGTGGTCATAAATGTCCTCATCTACTATTCCGCGGATGGCCTGTATATAAAACAAATTGTCTGAACTTTCCATCTTTCCATTTCTTGCACTGATCTTGGGTGTCTAGAACACTCTCTGTTCAAAACATTTCTCAGTGCTATAAGTCTATTTGAGACTTCGGAACTCTGTCTTGGTGAAGATTTCCATGGGTTAAAAATCCAGAACAAATGAAGAAATATGCGCTTCACAACTTAGACACACAAGATGCATGTAATTCAAATGCGCTCACCTGCTTGGATCAGTGGTGAGTGGTGGTCCCCTGTTTGATACTTTTTATAAGCATCATTGCTAAAAATTTCATCCATTCTTCTCCTAAAGGTATTCTTTGAGTTGAAGACTACTTTTCCATGCCACTCATATGGTGCTTCACATCTTTCACAACTTGAATATCCAGTGTGATAGACAATATTCTTGAGAGGCTCCTGCTGGAGCAACACATATGAATACTTTCACATGGACACCTATGACATTTAGATTATAAACTATTCCATTGCTTTTGAGTATCTGTAACTCATCCACCAAGTCAGCAATATATCCCCCCAGGAGGTCTGGTTTTGAGAAACCACTGAACAGACCAACCATAAATGATTCAAAACCATGAATCTGAGCCAAGATTTGCCAAAACTGAGAGTTGTTAGACTTAAAGACTGGGACACTGTCAATGTTGATGCACAAATTAACCATTTTCTGGAACTGAACAGCACTGAGAGATGATGTGTAAAATGCCAACTTTCAAACCGTAAACATATTATTCTTTACATTTTAACTGCTGCTCCACAACTTTTGGCGTGCATCCCCCAGTAAGCCTTCATGTGCATGCTGCCGTAAAATTTCAAGAAGCTCATTTACTGAAGAATGAGTTTGATTATTGCACACTGCCCAATTAATTAACTTGGACCGCAGCTCAGGTGCAGGAGCAACTATGCCTGAGCGGGCTTTGCCTGTTTCATTAATATCATAATTTAGTTGTTCATCCTCAGAATCCAAAAACGTGGCCTTGCACCATGACTCATTTCTTATATGGTCCAGTCTAACATCCATAGATGAATTATCTTGGTCAAAATCATTCCTCAGGCTGAACTCATTACGCATAAGGCTGTTTACTGTGGGTATGTCTCCAATTGCAAATGCTGCTAATGTCCTCACAGCAGAGTTACACTTTCTCCAGTGTTTAAGCTAGCGTGGTGTCATTTTGTCCACAGAAAACTGCAATGGGTGTTAAAAATATACATTTTAAAAATGTATAAGCAACTAAAAGGAAAACAAAAGGGACAAATATTTAAATTCCAAATACTAAGCTAACATTACTAAAATTATAGATTTAAAATATATTCTTCAAAAATCACCATCTATATTCAAGGAGAACTGGCAGATTACGCACTGACAGGCTAGCTACTAGTTCACCAGGTTCAGCTCAATGGCTTTACATATCCTTTGGTAGCTCGGATGTTGTTCATTCGGATTTGTGAATTGTGTAGACTAAATTTGACCTGTCAAATCTCATTACTGGAATTAGAAGCAAAATACGGTTTTCAAATATCTCAATAACAAGTTATTGCATCTTATATTTTTAATGTGAAGAAAATATGAATGCTTATACATGATTTTTCAAAGAACTTCCATAAAAAAATCTTAAATAAAATGACTGAATTTGAAGGTTAATACAAATAAACTAATACATAATGATTTACAAAGTATGTATAAAATATATTTCAGTGCTATGATTTCAGTAGTGTTCATAGCTAAGTAATAAAAATGCAAAAGCTTTAAACATTTAAATATTTATCAATTTTATACTTCCACACAACAATAAAATGACCCACAGTTTTTATCACCAGGAGCATAAAAACTAGCCATCATCAAAATGCAGCAAAATTGTCTTGTCTTATGAATCTTTTTTCACAGTTGCACAAAATGGCTATTTCTTTCTGCTCACTCAGCTAGCGTTAACCTAGCAACTGTTTGCTTTAACACTTGACCTTATATTTGTTCACATTCAATTCAGTTATTTTGTTGGGTTTACTGGCACACTGGCTGCTGTTGTGCTGGGTTTACTGGCACTCTGGCTGCTGTTGTGCTGGGTTTACTGGCACTCTGGCTGCTGTTGTGCTGGGTTTACTGGCACTCTGGCTGCTGTTCTGCTGGGTTTACTGGAACTCTGGCTGCTGTTGTGCTGGGTTTACTGGCACTCTGGCTGCTGTTGTGCTGGGTTTACTGGCACTCTGGCTGCTGTTGTGCTGGGTTTACTGGCACTCTGGCTGCTGTTCTGCTGGGTTTTCTGGCACTGGCTGCTGTTGTGCTGGGTTTACTGGCACTCTGGCTGCTGTTGTGCTGGGTTTACTGGCACTGGCTGCTGTTGTGCTGGGTTTACTGGCACTCTGGCTGCTGTTGTGCTGGGTTTACTGGCACTCTGGCTGCTGTTCTGCTGGGTTTACTGGCACTGGCTGCTGTTGTGCTGGGTTTACTGGCACTCTGGCCGCTGTTCTGCTGGGTTTACTGGCACTCTGACTGCTGTTCTGCTGGGTTTACTGGCACTCTGGCTGCTGTTGTGCTTGGTTTACTGGCACACTGGCTGCTGTTCTGCTGGGTTTACTGGCACTGGCTGCTGTTGTGCTGGGTTTACTGGCACTCTGGCTGCTGTTGTGCTGGGTTTACTGGCACTCTGGCTGCTGTTGTGCTGGGTTTACTGGCACTCTGGCTGCTGTTGTGCTGGGTTTACTGGCACTCTGGCTGCTGTTCTGCTGGGTTTACTGGCACTGGCTGCTGTTCTGCTGGGTTTACTGGCGCACTGGCTGCTGTTCTGCTGGGTTTACTGGCGCACTGGCTGCTGTTGTGCTGGGTTTACTGGCACTCTGGCCGCTGTTGTGCTGGGTTTACTGGCACTCTGGCCGCTGTTCTGCTGGGTTTACTGGCACTCTGGCCGCTGTTCTGCTGGGTTTACTGGCACTCTAGCTGCTGTTCTGCTGGGTTTACTGGCACTCTAGCTGCTGTTCTGCTGGGTTTACTGGCACTCTGGCTGCTGTTGTGCTGGGTTTACTGGCACTCTGGCTGCTGTTGTGCTGGGTTTACTGGCACTCTGGCCGCTGTTCTGCTGGGTTTACTGGCACTCTGGCCGCTGCTCTGCTGGATTTACTGGCACTCTGGCCGCTGCTCTGCTGGGTGTACAGGCACTCTGGCCGCTGTTCTGCTGGGTTTACTGGCACTCTGGCTGCTGTTGTGCTGGGTTTACTGGCACTCTGGCTGCTGTTGTGCTGGGTTTACTGGCACTCTGGCTGCTGTTGTGCTGGGTTTACTGGCACACTGGCTGCTGTTGTGCTGGGTTTACTGGCACACTGGCTGCTGTTGTGCTGGGTTTACTGGCACTCTGGCTGCTGTTGTGCTGGGTTTACTGGCACTCTGGCCGCTGTTGTGCTGGGTTTACTGGCACTCTGGCCGCTGTTGTGCTGGGTTTACTGGCACTCTGGCCGCTGTTGTGCTGGGTTTACTGGCACTCTGGCCGCTGTTCTGCTGGGTTTACTGGCACTCTGGCCGCTGTTCTGCTGGGTTTACTGGCACTCTGGCCGCTGCTCTGCTGGATTTACTGGCACTCTGGCCGCTGCTCTGCTGGATTTACTGGCACTCTGGCCGCTGCTCTGCTGGGTGTACAGGCACTCTCGCTGCTGTTCTGCTGGGTTAACTGGCACTCTGGCCGCTGTTGTGCTGGGTTTACTGGCACTCTGGCCGCTGTTGTGCTGGGTTTACTGGCACTCTGGCCGCTGTTCTGCTGGGTTTACTGGCACTCTGGCTGCTGTGCTATGACGGAAAACAGAGTGACGGCACAGTAACATCTCGGCTACGACTCCTACTGCAAAATACAGCAAACAGTGCCCAAGTTAGTTAGCAATGTTCTGTTGTAGCTCAATAGATTATTTTATTTCTTTTATTGAAACTACCTTGTATCTATGTATTTTCTGAATTTTCCACTCGTTTCTAATACTTCAGGTTAAAAGGTCTTCCCTCCTTTAAAAGCTATAACATGCTTTTGTATCAGGCTAAAACAGGGCTGCTTTATGAACTCATTACTTACTTTATTAAAGCTTACATTGCAAAGCTTTTACTTATCATTTAGTTTTAAGATCTGTTATTTCACTTGTTTGAGTGCTTTTGAAACATGTTTAACCACAGCATAGCAGAGGTGTCAAGTAATGAAGTACAAAAACTTTAATGCATAACTTAAGTATATTTTGGATATTTATACTTTACTGGAGTAACTATTTTTCAGATGATTTTCTACTTGTACTCCTTACATTTTTACACCAATAACTGTACTTTCTACTCCCTACATTTTAAAAATGGCCTTGTTACTCCTATTTCATTTCAGCTTGTTTTTATTCATGTACATTTACATTCCAGTAAATGTTATTGATAACATGCCGTTGAAGCGGACCGAGAGTCTAACAGGAATGGTAATGCTATAGCTATCTCTTAACGGGTCAGTACAGTTATTAAACAAACTCCATTCTGAAATTACTAATTCCCTAAAAATATGAAATAATACAGTGTATTTATCAGGATCTATCATTTCAACTGCAAAGGCATCTGTACCATTTCACACCAAACCATTTTGAATTGTTTTGTTTAAATCCCAACGAAATAACTTTTGGTAAGAAGTTTTGGTAAAAAAGTAGAACTTCCTTTTAAGGATTCTGGGTGTTTCAATGAAACCATGTTTTACCATCTGTGTGTTGTTACATATACACTTTAGCTTCATTTGCACCTTATTGCCACAAGATGGCAGAAGAGATTAAGAATGATTCCAAAAGTAATTTGCTTGTCTAGATCACTGTTTCCACTGCCCTGCACATTTCCTCTGATCAGAACACACATGATTAAATTGATCAGCTCATGAACAATCCAATATTGAGTTAAAATTTGTTAAAGCAGCATAAAAAATGTCCAGAACTAAGATTGGGTCTATATATCAAACAAAGACAAATCAAAGCATGCATAAATAATGAGAAAAAAATATAATAATCAGAGATAAGCATCATCAACACACCATTCAGACCCCAGGGTTTCTGGGTCTGATCCAAATTGCAGAGTAGTTTTGGGAACAACACACACATTTGATCAGACATGGCAGTTTGGTCAATCACAGTAGATCTGTCTCTCTAAGTAGTTTTAGGACTATGTAGTACAACATTAGATAACCCACAGCTCCTAAATACATTATTCAAAGACATAGATTATAGATCAGTTCAGTTGGTAAAACAATACTTCAGTATTTCAGTACTGCTGGAATTGCACACTTTGTATAATTCAGTGGTTGAACTGTAAACAGAAAAGACCAACATTGTTGTTTCTTTGCCAGTTCCAGGTAAATACACCACAGCTAGCTAATGTTAATGTTAGCCTAACCTCCTTTTATTTGCCTCATGTAAACCTGATGTTAGCTAACCAACTGTGAGTGGCACTGACCAACCAAATTACAGGTTTGATTAACTTACGATTACCGAGATCTGATATGCGCTGAAAAGTTTAACATGATTGGTGTATTATTAATACATTAATTGATATCAGGTCTGATATGATCTTATGAGGTGTGATATGATTGGTTTTCAACTTAGGAGGTCTGACATGATTGGTTTACAGCTGAAGAGGTCTGATATATTTGATCAAGCAGGGGGTTCCACTTTTTATGTTAATGTTAGTACATTTCTTCTAGCACAGTAGAGGCAATGCTACTACTTACAAGGTCTGATGTGACTGGCTTACAACTTACAAAGTCTGATTGGTGGGGGTTCCACTTCATGTGACATTAGTAAATCTCTGGTACCACAGCAGAGGTGATTCTACATTAGAGCAGCAGCAGCGCCTCCCCTTGATTTAATATTGAAGAATGAATGAGAATAAACTATAGAGGATTAGCAACTAACCAAAAAAGTAATGCACTTTTGTTTGTGAAAGTAAAAAATGTTTTGCCCCCCACTTCAGCCCAATACCAGCCTAGCGACCCTTTTTGTAATTAACATTACATCAGTCTCATTTACCACAATCATCTTCAGCTGAGCGACTAATGAAGCCTCACAGCAGTGCTTGAAAAATGTCTAAGCTGGTGTCATCAAATGTACATCATGACTGTAATAATTCCATTATTTTAATGTGAAACCCCTCAGGCCTCAAAAGAGATGATTAAAAAGTCACTCACAGCGTAAGAATTTACTAACAGACCTCATTTTCAGACCTCACCTCAAACAGAAACTTGATTTAAAAAAAGAAAGCCTGTAATTTTGCTCTGCACTTGGAAAACAACTTACTTGCCACACTACGATGTAAAGAAAGACATTGTAATGCAGGAGAAAGTAATAATGGTGTCAGAGTTGACCTTTACGGCAGAACTACGTGCGATCACTTCACCAGGAAAGTATCAGAAGAAATTCTGCTAAATTAGATACGATCCTCGAGCTAGCCATTTCTCCTCACGGTGTAATTAAACGTTATGAGGAGGAAAATGTCTCTATCTGTCTCTCTCTGACTGAACCATCCACACAACCCCTTTGAAGATCTTTTGTTCAAATGTGTCCATGCAAGACTGCACAACATAGAAACAGCAAAGCCTACTGAAACTAATAATCAGGAAGCAAGCAATTCTGTCACTTATTCCCCCCCCCCTCTCTCTATCTTCCTCTCACTCTCTCCCTCCCTCTCTCTCTCTCTCTCTCTCTCTCTCACACACACACACACACATATATATATATATATATATATATATATATATATATATATACACATACACACACTCACACACACACACAAACACTCATCTTCCTATCTTGCTCTTTCTGTCTGTCTCTTGCTCTGTCTATATCTCTGTCTCTCTCTATAGTTAGTGAACATGGGCATTAATACAAGAGCTCACTGCTTCGTGAGGCATGAGAAGAAATGACTGATTAGTTTGTGGAGCAGGCGAAGATAAGGTCTGTGATTAGACTTGCAGAATCTCTAGGAAGGCCAAAGCCAGGCAGGTGAAGCTTTCCATATGGCACTGGATGGCAGGAAGTTCTATAGTGTGATCCAGAATACAGGCATGCTTTGGGGGCTCAGATCACAGGTTTATGATGTCCTCTGTAACAATCCAACATTACAAACATTACTACAACAAATTGCCTTTAAATGTACAAAATTAGAGATGAAATGGGAACTGTGGGACGATGCTTACATATGATATTTTTCTGTACATCTGCTGATACAGACAAAAACAGAAAAATAACTTTATTTCTATAAAGTTGCAGAACGAAGAACACAATGCAGACATTAAAGACTGAACATTCCAAAGTTCAATAAATACATCATCTAATATCAATTTAAATCTCAACAGCTGTCCAATGCAGATGTTTTGTAAGCTCTAAAGGTTTAGAAAACGTTATAATATCATCATGTATCTGGAGCAAATAACAAAATTAATACAATTTAAATCTAATAATTATAATTAGTTCTTGGAGCTCCTCAAGTTATTATTACTATTTTTATTGACTGGTAGATTTCTGTTGTTACCAGATGTGTTAGCGAGTGTTTATACAGCTCAGGTAGGCCTAAGATGCAAATCATACATACAAATCATCAAATCTTATACAGAAAATATCTTCTTACACAAGAATCTTGTAAATGTAAACGTAAAGCTTACAAAAACTTTTTAAATCTTTTTAAATCTTACAAAAACTCTTACAAAAAAAAGGCGTTACATTTTTAAGCTGGGAAAAAAAAACCAGGTCTTACAAAACAATCTAAAATCTTAAAAAAATCTTCAAATCCTACACAAAACCATCAAATCTACATCATAAACTTTCACAAATGTACATTAACAGCAATCTGTTTGTTTGCTCTTATACTTTTGACTGTGCTCAGAGGCCGTGAAAGTCTCAACTGTAAAATACAACCCAACATTTCAGAGTTTGTTTTGAGTAAAAAGTGCGTGCAGCCCTGACGCAGGAGGCCTGTATCACAGACTGGAGCCTATTTTTAGGGTGCTTGTGTTGTGAGGTCCGATCTATCCACCTGCTGTGTACAGGAAGTTCAGACTCTGTACTGAAAGTGTTCAATGGTATTTTCAGCTCTTACTGTGCTCGAGCGTCTCTCCTGCGGGGGATACTCCTGGCACTGGCTGTAAAAGACAGAATGAATGAATCTCTTTGGGAGGCGAAGTGGGAGACGAGGAGCTAATCTTAGGTGAGTGGGTGTCTGAGTTGAAAAAAGAAACTGGAGGCGAGGAAAGAAAACACATGGTTTTATACGTCAGCAGATAAAATTAGCCAAAGTGGAAGTCGAGTAGGGGGAGTTCATAAACCTGTAAGCGTTTGTAAAATTCAGGTGATTGTTTTATTAGTTTTTTATAGATCATCTTTTGAAGGCCCCATATTATGGAAAAGTTGTTTGAAACATACTGTGCACTCCTCAGTCCAATACAGGTCATTAAATTGACATATATCAGCCTTTTTGACCTTCACCCGGCTGCATGATTATGATTGTATACACACCTACGTCCCTTGCAAACGTCACAGGTGGACTTCAAGATAGAAAATATAATACAGGAAAAATTTAAGATTGAAGATTTTTTCAACCTGTCTTACAATTAAGCTAGCTTTTTTGTTACTTTGCCTTTTAAAAATGGTTATAGGTAAACAAGCTGTGTTCTGATAGGTGCCTGTATTGTGCCTCATTTCGAAAGCACTGCGAGCTGAAACACTCCTTATGATTGTGACTGGACACCCTGGACATCACCTGTTCCAGCATCTTCCCTCAGGTCGGCATTTCAGCCAGTTGAGAATCAAGACCTCCAGACTTCAGAGAAGTTTCTTCCCACATGCCATCACACTTATGAACAGCTGAATATCACACACTACATTCTGGATACAGTCTACTACATACATCCATATCCAGATGTTCTCTCACTCTTCTCTGTACTGCACTTTTATTTATCTGATAGTGTCTCAGATCACGCTGTACCACGTCTCTCCCAGTGACTCTTCTGTTCTACATATTTAATTCAGTCTGCACTGTCCTTTACTGCTGCACTCAGCACTTTACTTTAAATATACAACTCTGCACATGTTAAGTTTACAGGTGTGTCTGGGCGTGTATGTCACTGTGTGTGTGTGTGTGTGTGTAGGTTGGGTGTGTTTGTTAATTCTGTAATGTCAGTTATCGTGCACTGGGAGCTTCTGTAGCCAAACACAAATTCCTTGTATGTGTGAGCATACTTGGCAAATAAAGTCCAATTCTGATTCTGACTTGGTAGAGCAAAACTGCTGAAGGCTGAATAGAGGGATATATGTAAATCTGTTAAAGTCACTAAAACAATACATTCAAAATGGATTGTTTTTGCACCTTTGTTTTAACATGCAGTGTATTAAATAAGAAGCTTTTACACACTAATTGTTTTCCCCAAAAAGTGAACGTGTGTCCTTAAAAAAACAACCATTATAAACCAGTATGGATGTCAGATGGTTAGGTGTACAAACAAATTTCTAAAAAAGTTGTGTAAAATTAAAAAGCAATACTGAAAAGTTCTGAAAGATTAATGTTCACGACTGTGGTCATTACTCTGCTTTTGACAGCAATCTGGAAGCATTTGGCAACTGGGGAGACAACTGCTGTAGTTCTGATTTTATTCTTGTCTACTGTTGGATTTGAGTTGCTCAACAGCTCAGTGGGTGACCAGTTTGGACTGCAATGATGTTGTAATACATGCTGAATGTGGCTTAGGGTCTTGCTGAAATAACAACACCTTCCCTGAAAAACAGGTTTCTCCAAAACCTGTGTTGTTTGTGTTGCAAGTCACCCATGTCAGGTACACTAATGCCCCCCCTGCCCCATAGCATCATTATGTCCTGATAACAAGCAGGATGACCCCTTTCATTGGTAGCACAGAGGATGCAGTGTCCATATTTTTTTTTAAATCAGACGACAGGACGCGTTTCCACTCCTCAGTACTTCTTAAATGAGCTCTGGTCTAAAGAAGGTGGCAGCGGATCTGTTTATATCTGGTTTCTTCTTTGTGGAGTAACTGTGTTTACAGACAATGGTGTTGGGAAGTGTTTGCTGAGCCCACGCAGTGATTTCGCTACAGAATCAGGCCTGGTTTTAATGCAGTGCTGTCTGAGGGCCCGAACCCTCCTGTACTGGTTTGGGTTTGGTCCCTTTTGAACAGAGATTTCTCCAGATTCTGTAAACATTATTCCTGAATTGTTGAACTGGTGAATTGGTGACCCCTCCCCATCTTTACTTCTGAAAGACTCTGGAATGATCTTTTATACCCAATTATGTTACTGACCTGTAGACAATTAACCTAATTAATTGTGAGATTTTCCACCCGGTGTTTTAGCTTTACACAACTTTACCAGTGTTTTGTTGATCTTGCCCCAACATGCTGCAGACCTAAATAAATAAATAAATACATACATTTGTTTTAACATTTGATTTTTTTTCTGTTTTTTTTGTCATCTGCTTCTTTGCAACTGATCTTTCAAGTATCCAGCCGTATGTCTTTGCTGAACCTAATCAACAAAGCTTGGAAAAAAATAGAAAACAGCAGTGGGAGATTTATGCCAGGATGTGCTGCAAGGTCAAATATATGTTAATATCTGTTACAAGCTTCAGATGTCCGTTTTGTTTAATCTCGGAAAGACCTGTGAATTGCATTAGCTTAAAACTAAACTCTCATAAGAAAAGAAGTAGCATGAATGAGCATTCTTGTGGAGGTTAAGTTCCAAACTGAAGGCGTAGCATTGTTGCGAACTGTTCACCAAAGGTCGGCGGTTTATGAGGAGGCTGTGACTTTTCAAAGGTAGGATGTGCTAGGAGCAAATTTGCTGTGTTCCGGCGGAGTGAAGGTTGCAGGTTTTTGGGGGGCTAGCAAAGCGCTTTTCCTCAGTAATTTGGCATATTTTACTATCATGCCACAGCAGAGCTCCTCCGTTTACAGTGTGGAGCTGAGCTGAACTGCTGCACGACTTTGAAGTGAAGATTTCCTTCTTGTGTTCTCCTCATTTGATGTGGGTTTGCCGCTGTTTGCTCCTCATTAGCGAGGTGCCGACGATAGCATGCAGATCTGAAGCGAACGAGTACGAGATGTTTGGTGTTAGGGCGCGAAGGTGGGAACATGGGTGCCAAGTGAGGTGGGGTTTCTGAAAAGAATAGGCCTTTATGTGCAAAAACAGAGTAATTATGAATGTACATTGTAGAGCAGATGGGCTGAGAAATTCTCTACCGCCCCCACTCGCACACGTAAGCCTACAGTGAATGTAGTGTTGACACATCTAAAGAGCATCTTAGTTCGGCCTTCCATGCATCCATTAGCTGCAGACACAAACAAAATTAAGCATAAACAGGAAACTGGGCTTGGGGTGTGGGTTTTATAATCTGCTCAAGTCTTGCGAATAAAACAGCCCTTGAAGGGTTTTCGCAGTGAAAGGAGCTAGAAAGCAGGCTGGCTCTGTTAAAGTTACATAAAATATTCATGGGTTTGTGTGAGGTAGGAGTGCAGCTGTTTCGCCTGCAGGTTCAGGCCTCAGATTTTTTGGCGCGCTTTTTCTTCCACTTGCGTGCGCAAGACAGTGCGCGGCCACTTTGACAGCTCAGCTGTGCTTAGGAGACGCTCCAAAAAAGAAGTTTCACAGAGAACGAGAGGATGAGGGGACGAGGGGAAATATATTAGAGAGAATGAGAGGATTGAGAAAAATGTATTACAGAGGAGGACAGGAAATATATTACGGAAAAGGACGGAGGGAAAAATATTACAGAAGATGAGGCTGAGAGGATTACGGGAAGTATATTACAGAGGATGAAATGATTGAAAAAATATATTACAGAGGATGAAGCGAAATATATTACGAAAGGTTAGAGAATGAGAGGATGATTGGAAATATATAATAGAGGATGAGAGGATGAGGATAAATACATTACAGAGGATGAAGAGAAATAAGAAAGATGAGGGGATTAAGGGGAAATATATTACAGAGGATGAGCGGTAATATTACAGAGGATGAGAGGATAGAGGGAAACCTTACAGAGGATGAGAGGATGAGGGGAATATGTAACAGGATGAGAGGATGATGGTAAGAGAAAGAGTTGAAAGAGAGAAAGACTGAGAGAGAGACAGAGAGTGAGATTGAAAGAGAGAAAGACAGTGTGTGTGGGGGGTAGAGTGTGTGAGAGAGACTGAGAAAGAGAGAAAGATAAAGTGTGTGTGTGAGAGAGTGAGCGAGAGAAAGAGAGGCAGAGACGGAGAGAGTAAGAGAGAGCGAGTGAGAGAGAAAGAAAGAGATTCCCGTCAAACTTGAGTCACTTTCTGCTGTGCAGCATCACCTATTATTCCTCCTTTTCTCCCTCTCTTCACTGCTGACGTCTTTCCTCCTCTGCGAGTCTCGTTTCTCGCGCTGGTCTCGTGCACAGGATTATTAGGAGACGCGCGCAGAATGGATTGAGGACCGAAATCAAGAAAAGACGAACTGTTTTCACAGGTGCTTTAAAGAAGGAGGTCAAGAGAGAAAAACCAGCCTCTCCTCCTCGCGCGCAGACAGTGAGGCTGCCGTGGACAGTGAAGTGCTGAAGACTGAGCGGAGCACGGATGACTTTTCAGCTCTGCTGGGGTTTGGATCAGGTTTGGATTTGCTGAGAGAAGGAGAGAAAAAGAAAGAGAGAGAAATAGCGCGCGAGAGACAGAAGAGTAGGAAAACAAAAAGATAATGAAGATGTCTCCCCCGGATCGAAGGAAAAGCATACGCGAGCTGGCGCTGGAGATTGGGATTCGCGTCCTGCTGTTTGGAGTTTTTGTGTGAGTAGTCTGTACAGTTTATGACACGGTCACTGCCGGCGCATGAGCGTGTTTCTGAGAACACAGCGAGTGATTCTGTGACAGAACTGGAGCTTCAGGCTCATTGTAACAGTCTAAGAAGGTTTATCATCGCACGGCATCTACAGGTAGAGCGGTTTCGACTTAATCTGCAGTTTGGGATTTGTGGCTGATGCTCAGATGGTGAAAAGGATAGCATATTAGCAGATCTAGCCAACTATCTGGGCTAACAGGTTGCTGCAGCATTACACCTAACGTAATCTGCCTGCATAGAGAAGATATAAAAATAGGTGTTTCTTAAACTGATTAAAAGCTGGAAGACCTAGTAGACCAACAAAACTGCCCTTATCAGATAAACAGCTCTTAAATCTTTCATCTTTGAGAGAAAGAGGAAAACATCAAGCTCCCCTCCTGCTTCTTAATCACAGTATTCATATATGCTCATAATACACCCCCCCATATATTAATATTAAAACATAAAAAATGTTCCACTCAGTAGCTTCGCGCTTAGACAGTGAGGCTGTCGTGGACTCTGTCGGTGTTCCCGTCAGTTGTTGATGGGACGCTTTTTGTTGTAACACGGAACCAGGAGATTTTAAGGGGCTAATGCTCTAAACTGAACAAAGGGCAACCCTCAGGGAGAACTTAATTCATTCTCTTATCATTTAATGAGTGAACTTATGCTCTCTAGGGTTTTTTTTTGCTGTGAGGCAAATATAAATTAATTAAATGAAAACATTTAATGATGTAAGCACCTAGAAAAATAATAATGACAGGGGACATATGTCTTTGTCATATGTCATAATGTCTTTTTGCCCCAGTTCATGGCTATTTCAGGAAACATGCACAAGTGTTCATGCACATGCACAATCTGTGCATCCTTGCACTGTGAGAAGACAACTCAACACTATGGGTCTGAAAGGATTTATAGCTGTCACTGAGAAAATGAGTTCAACATCAGAACAGCTTTAGTAGTGCACAGGTTTACCAATATCAACAACAATGACAGTAGGAGCATATCGTTTTTTCCCCCTTATTTAATAATAAATATGTATTGGTGCACACTGTCTTTATATGGTTTGTCACTAAAAATGTTCTGTTTCCAACACTTCCATTACATAACTCTTAAATAGGTATCAGGGTTGGTACAAAAGTACTGTTGTATCTGTGCAGTTCTACACAGTTCTCTGCAGTTCTATGTTGTGACATTTTTTTTGTCTTGGGCAATTTCTGTGATAGTGATCAGTCAGTCAGTCAGTGAGTATCTTGGAATGTGGCAACAACTTTGTTAGGCTGCTTTGCTGGGCGGTCCAGCAAAAAAGAAGAACATTTGCAGTTTAAACAAAGAAGTTGCTGGTGTTCTCAGAACTATGGACAGACCACCCCACAATCCAGACCTCAACATCACTGAATGTGTTTGGGATTATTTGGATGATGAGAAGCAGAAAATTATTAACAGACAAAACTTTGAAGGTGTTGGTCCGAGCTCTGAGAATATATTGAGTTTATTGCTTCAGTTGATAGTCTGGAATAGGAATACAGAATGCAGAATGTCCTTGGCTTTCTTGGTGCACATATTTGAACTCCAGCCAGCATTCATTCCCAGAGTTAAGAAATAAGCAAGATCTCCTCTTGATTTTATTTTCTTCTTTTAGAAATGACTGAAAAATACTTACCTAAGAAACATATAACATCTCATGATACATCTCCACAATGCTAATTGTAGTCACTTGTTTCTTCTGAAGGGGCTTTAAAAGAGAATACATAAATAAGTGATCATTAGATGCTTTATTTCTTCTGAGACAATATTAAAGGTCAACATCTACCACTCTATATGGTCTATGTATACAGAAATTAAGCTTTACTAACAACTTATTTTGAAGTCATTGTTTTTGTGATGTTACAAAAACCAACATGTTTGCATATATCCTTTGATTCAGTTACAGCAGTTTAGCCCCATCTACTCACAGCGGAGCTGAGTGCATACTTGCTTATTCCTAACATGGGGATATAGTTCTTGGGATTGATGGAGAGTGAACTTTGAAGGTGTAGCTCTTTAAGTAACTGAAGTGGGTCTCCTAAAAATGGAAGCTGTAATAAATGTAAAGGGTGGACACACTAAACACTCAAACTATATTATAGTTATTAAAGCTAAATGTTTTTTTCTGATACTGAAATATAGCTTGGCAACCTCTTATTGGTCCATGTACTATACGTTCTCCATCCATCTTGAGAACTGTTTCACTATGAAAAGAAGCATTTAAGCATGAAATGGTTCCATGTAGAGCTCAAAGTTCCCTTTATAGAGAAGAAGCCCTTTTTAAGGGTACCACGAAGTTAAATAATGATCATGTAAAAATGACTTTGGTACATAAAGTTTCATAAATAAATAAATAAATAAATAAAAACGGCCACAAAAAGTAGAAAAAGGGCCCTTTTAATAAAACATATCTGCTTTGTGTTTAAGAGATCAGAATTAGGGTTTTATAAAAATAAAATATAGAACCTTGAATGGTTTCAAATGAAAATTAATGGTAGCATTAAATACAGCTGTCAAGGTTACAGGAACACACAACCCCGTATGCCTCCCTGATGACCACTGCATGCCGTAAAAGCAACATCTGCTTCATGTCTCCATCAGTCTGCGCAGATTTGATGGCCCTCGAGGTAGCGGGCTGCCAAGAAGTGCTTCTCCTGAATGCTGATCATAAGCACTGAGGAGAGTTCGAGACATACTGTTAGACAGGGCAGTTCCGCTCAGTGGTGAGAAACAGATCCATTGGAGAACAGGAGCAGGCAGGCGAGTGAAAGCTGATGATCGAGCCCATCGTTTTTCACTACCCGTCGTTGTCGGAACACTGTGCTCAGAGAAGGACAACCTCTGGTGTTCTCCCTGAAAAAAAGAGAAGATGTGGATTAAACATGGGAACAGACACACTTTTAAACTGATTTCGGTAAACATGGTCCGAGTTAGATTTCTGTCTCGTTTGAGTCTCGGCTCTGATGGGATCTGTACAGATAATGCTGGTAATTGTTCCACTAAAGCACTTCGGAACCTCTAACTGATAAGGCCCGGCTGTTTCTCAACTAAGCTGTACCTCCTGCTGCCTGCCATGTGGTACCGTCTTTTAATTTGGGAAAAGACATCTAGATAACCTTGGACTGCAAGCTGGAAGAGTTATCCCACATTTCTATCATATACACTATACATCCTTATGCAATATACACCCATATACAGCACCGTGCAAAAGTCAGACAACCACCCTTTATTTATTTTGTTTCTGGTTTACATGGAAACTTAAAAAAACATAATTACATTATCAGGTGTTTAAGTGTTTAGTGTGTCCACTCTTTACCTTTACTGAGGTGTCTTGTCACAGTAGAAGGATGGACAGAAACACCTGTGGATGTTTTCAGATCTTAAGCAGGAGTGAAGCTTTTTTCCCCCCTCTCTTAAAGATGAAAGCTTTAAGTGCTGTTTAATTACACTCCTTTACTTCAGAAAAATGACTGCTCAGAAGGCTAAAGTGGCTACAGAGGCTAGCATGTCTGATAAGTTCACTATTTGAGTTGTTAAAAGGCTATTTGGGTGATTGTATTTGGATTTCCTTTAAAGTGAGATATACACAGGGATTTTAGAAATCATTGGTGATTTCCACTGTATAAAAAACACTCACAGGAAGTTCAGTGCCTACAGACAGCTTGGTTTACAGACAGTTTCAAATAAAACTGTTTCATTTAGAGTATCACACTGTGCACAGAGTACTGGGCAACTCGGCTAATTACACTGTGCTCATTAATCTTTATATATCATTATTATATTCAGTCAAACAGAGTCAAGTCACCGTATACACACTTTGCCTGTTTCGCCTCTTTGTCTCCACCCGTATTACAGAAGCGGTAACTTTTTTGCCTACATGTCTCCACTTCTGTGTTCCTGGTGGGATAATACCAAGGCAGAATGTTTACAGAGTCTTTTGTGTCCACTGGCACAGTGTCAGCAGCTGTCTGTGAGAGCAGACCTTCCTTCGCTGCCAGCTTGAGTTCATTAGCGTGGCAGCGTAAACTCTGCCCACATCACTTGTGTGAGGGAATGTTGGTAGCAGTGAATTTTATGAGTATGTGTAAATGAGTTTGGTATTAGCTCAATAACAGTATCAGTATCAATGTATCCCTAGTAGAAACCCACAGTTTTATGATGTCATAAGAAAAATTTCATTTACATGTATCTGGCCCCATATATTTACATTGATATTCTAAAGAGTGTTTCAGTCTGTATGATGTAATACTGATTTGGGTTTTTGGGGTTTGCTATGATTTTCCAAAGCCTTCATCATCTGAGCTGTAGGCTGTTGCACAGTATCATGATTAGAATTCATTTCTATACTCCCCAGATGTGACCATGCATGATGCAACACTGGATTATTACATTTTAAAGAGTAGCTCATGAGTCATACAAGTTTTCCTCTGCATTCCATGTGAAGATGATCAACTTTCATTTCTCCACATTTTCTTCATGAAGCTGATGTTCAAGTTGCCAGGCCTGACTAAATAGTGCCTTCTACTGGTAAAAGGCAGTCAAGCAGGCTGCTTTAACTTCGGAACCCCGTAAGGATTGAAGCCACCTGTAAATTACATAATTCCCCCAAGTTTATACCCAACATGCATACTGGATTAACTTACCTTCCCACGTTTTTCTGTGACGTACTCCCCAAAGCTCAAATGAGTTTTAAGAATGGCATTAAGAGTGGATTTTGTTTTGGTGTTGGCCTTTTGGTTAGCCCTCATATTAAATCTTGAATGTAAAGAAAAGAAAGGAACTGGAATGTCAGGGAAGCTTTTGTTACACAGACGACCCAGAAACAAGGCAAGCATGATAGGTGTGAAATTAGTGTGACTTTCTAAACAATTATCTTTGGAATGTAATTTTTTCTTAAAATTAGACTACATTCCCAGGGTTCCTTCACACCTAGCTTGTGTGGAGTCAGTGAGGAAGAAGATGCAGGAAACATGGAGCTTTCTATACTCTTTGTTCTTTTAATGAACAGGCAGGAAGGAAGAACCACCAGACAGCACTAATGAAAAAGCCACACCTCGCATCTATCTTCTTATCTAATGTAATATTGCAGCACATCTGTCTCCTCAATGGATATAACGTTACAGCACATCTGTCTCATTATCTGACTTAACGTTACAGAATATATTTCTTCTTATCTAACAATACAGCACCTCTGTCCTCTTATATGACAACATTATAGTTAACCTTAACATTACAGTTTCCTTATCTGATAACATTACAGCATTCACTGCACAGATAAGTGGTTAATTCTGATTAAGAATTGTTTGTCAGGTGCCTTAAATCTCTTGATCTAAATACACCTACTTTACATTAAAATATTCACTTAACATGTGTGAATGACAATCAAACCAGTGAAAACAAACCACTGCTGGTTTACTTTACTCTATTTTATTTATTTTTATTTGAATGTAACCAGGTCTCTGATGCTCCAATATATTCCAATTTACATATGCCAAAATCAAACACATTGTTTTGCTATTATTTTATTGCTCATCTACTGTCATTAGTAGCTGTTTGTACTGCAGGACTCGTATGAGCATAAAGAGTCAACCCAAAACATGAAATAATTTTTTTTATTTGTTTCAGATCACCAAACCTGTTTTATTATGAGACAAAGAACCCAACAAAACACAAAATGTTTTTTTTTAATATTATTTCCTTTGTTGAAGAAAAATGATGTTCAGTCCTACCTGCCTTATGTGAAAAAGTAATGGTCTCCTCAAATACTACATCAACTAGTTAACCGAATTCATTTGACTATTGGGTTTAATTCCGCAGCCAAGCCTAGGTATGATTACTGATCTTTCTAAATATCACTTGAATAGAACCTGTCTGGCAATGTAAAGAAGGTCTTAAAAAGCAGCATGTGATATCACATTTTAAAGCAATTCAAATACAGATGCCAAACAAAGTCATTGAAATCTACTGTATGGAAATATTCACAAAGTCATTGTTAAGGCTCTGGGACTCCAGCAAACCAGCAAAAGTGGTAAAAGTGCATCAACGACTCATCCAGGAGGTCACCAAAGAGCCCAGACCAGCGTTTAAATAACTGCAAGAATCCCATTATATGTGTGTTGTTTCTAATGAGGTTAATCTTCTTCTTGCATGTAAACAGTAAATATATACTAAGTAAACCCTTTCAATAATGTCCCATTGTCTGATAAATGACAGATATCACAAATGGGTGGTCCTAATTTTGGGTTAACGCTGCGGTAAACATTTCCCTGACCAATCACAAGGCTCATCTCTGGCCCCACCCCCACAAATACATTTCAGAGTCTGAGAAACTTAGCTTGCTAAAGATAAACCAGCATAACCAAAGCTAGCAAGCTAGACCATCAATCTGTAGCTTTCTGTCACCTCCTCATTCTTTACTCAATCACAACATTGTTCCTTCATCCGTTCGTTCCTTTATCCATACACCAACAATATTTGTTCATCTGTTCACTCCTTTATCCATACATCAACCTTGTCCCTTCATCGATCATTCCTTTATCCATGCACCAACATTTATATATATATATATATATATATATATATTAGTATATTAGTAGTAACTTTTGGATTGCAACAACAAAACACCACCATTTTACAACCATTTTCAATTTCCTGTTGAGGATTGAAACCTCCAAATGTTTTTTTTTTCGCTTAATGATATTATAAATATTTAAACAAAGTCATTGCAGAGCTCTTTTTCATGTCTTATCTAAAACCACTAGTGAACATGTCATCTGAGCTTTTATGTGGAATGTTGATAATGATAAAACAGAGACAAATCTAAATCAATACATTTTAGGACTGTTTGGCTTTGCAGCACTCAGCATGTATCCACTCACCAGGAACAAAATACCTTATCAAAATTGCATATTTATAACCATTTCATGTAACAACTTTCTTTGAGGGAGCTTTTAACGGTGGATGTCTGTCGTCTAGAACAGATGGTCTATAGAACAGACTATTTGATTTATTTTCCTGTAAAAAAAATTAGACAGTATTCTTTGTGGCTGAAGACATTAATTTGATCAAATGACAAATTTAAAATAATTTCACTTTAAGACAGTGTTTAGCCCTTTTAGCAGAGTTTAACATTTTCTCAAGTGCTGTAACTGCTGAGGAAATCACTGACTGAAAAGTATTGTTTCTGTGAGAACGTGTGTCAGTGATGAGGAGCTGCGGCTGAAACAGAGCCCCGAGGCTTGATGGAAGTGCCTGGTTCAAATGAAAATGGAGGTGTGACATTTAAAGACAAAGCAAAAGAAGCAATAAATGTAGAACAAATGGGGGAGGCTATAAATCCTGCACACTGTTTGGTGTCACACACAGGGAGGATAATGAGCTTTGGGTCGTTTTATCTCCTTTTGCACTGGCTGTTATTGGGAGGTAACTGTAAAGACTGGAGAAACAGAGGAGACTCTTTGTTATATGATTAAAGTCTTCAACAATGCAAGTGTTTAATCAGCCCATTCATGCTGTCTATAGTCATTATTAATATACTTGTCATGGTGACTGTCTAATAGGATTACTTTAATTGTGTTATAAGATTGTAATGGAATTCAAATGTTTAAGAGCTTGTCAGGAGAAATGTTCACTGCGCTAATGTAAGCGAAAGTGAGAGGGAACAAAAGGAATAATGATATACTGATGAAACATGACATACTGATATTAAGCACGCTGACTGGTACAAAGGCTTTCTTTGAAATGAGAATGGTAAAGTAAACAGAATACACTACAGTAAAACACAGACATGGGGCCACACAGAGGGCTGGGGGGGCACAGATGTGCTGAGCAGACAGATGTGCTGTAACCTTATTTCAGATAAGGAGACAGATGGTCCATCAGATAAGGAGACAAATGTGATGTAATATAAAATCAGATAAGAAGACAGATGTGATGTAATCTTACATCAGATAAGAAGACAGATGTGATGTAATCTTACATCAGATAAGAAGACAGATGTGATGTAATCTTACATCAGATAAGGAGACAGATGGGATGTAATGTATTGTATTGTTCGATAAGGAGACAGATGTAATGTAATGTTAGATAAGAAGACAGATGTGATGTAATGTTACATCAGATAATGAGACAGATGTGATGTAATATATATCAGATAAGGAGACAGATGTGCTGTAATGTTATGTCAGAAAAGGAGACAAATGTGATGTAATCTTACATCAGATAAGGAGACAAATGTGATGTGATGTAATGTATTGTATTGTTCGATAAGGAGACAGATGCGATGTAATGTAATGTTAGACAAGGAGACAGATGTGATGTAATATTGATCAGATAATGAGACAGATGTGATGTAATATTGATCAGATAAGGAGACAGATGTGATGTAATATTGATCAGATAAGGAGACAGATGTGCTGTAATGTAATGTCAGAAAAGGAGACAAATGTGATGTAATGTTAAATTAAATAAGGAGACAGATGTGATGTAATGTTACATCAGATACTAAGTGTAACGGGGATAGGCAGATACATGCGCAGGCGGCGTTTACTGGAGTCCACAGTTAAAACATTAATGAAGATACAAACAAACATGATAATAAAGAGAGAGTAAAATCAGGAACCACCAGAACATCTTAATAAACACAAAACCACAATGCTAGACCAAGACAGGGAGCAAACAGAGAGTATAAGAAAGACCCAGGAAACTAAGAACACATGGGACAGGGAGGAGACACTGTCTAGGAGCAGGTGAAGGGGGTGACAAAAAAACAGACATGGAGGAGCAAGCAACCAAAACATGGTACAAAACACAAGAGAGTAAACAAAAGCTTAATCAGACACGAGAAAAAGCATGACAATGAGACAGATGTGATGTAATGTTACATCAGATAAAAACACAAATGTTTTGTCATAAAGAGACACTATATATTACAGTTAACACATTTCTGTATTTTTAGCCTCAGATTCATTCAAGATTGATTTGGTGCAAATAGACCATCCCAGACTTTTGAATACAAGCTGTTGTAAAAAAATCAATGGCTTTTTGGAAACAGTGGAGAGAGGAAAGAGGAGGGCATATCAGAGAAAGGGCCAGTTGTATTCTGCTGAAGATGGAAATGAACTTTTAACCTGAAAAGTGGAGAATAAAAGGCCTGGCTCATCTATCTGATTGTGGAGAGGGAACGGAGCATCTGAATGATTGCAATTATGCTGTCAAAACCAAGCACAATTGAGTGTAGGGTAGAGGCCAGGACACTGAAGAACTGGCTGGTTGTGTGCAAGGCAGAGAGCTGACCCCTTTAGCCAGGGAGGAAACAGCTTTAGAGTAGAACACCAGAATACAAAATGAGGCTTGTGCTTGAGTTTCATGTCAATCAGGAGCTTTTCACTTACCAGTGTAACAAATTAAAGTCATAAAGTATTGTTCATGCTCTAATAATGCTGTTTTACGGCCTGAGCCAAAGTAAGATCCCTCCCGATCACATCAGTAAGTTTAGACGTACAGTAGGGGCACCTCACTAAACCATAGTGTTAATAAGCATAAGGAAAATTTGGGGCTCTATGATGTGAGTTCATGCTGTTTGTTCTACTGATGCTTTGAATAATGCACACAGCTATGCTCCAGTTCTGGTAAGTGAGAACTTTGAAATGAGGCCAGCAGGATCGTCATCTTCTCATCATGCTCATCTCTCAAACGTCTGTGTCCTGTGTGAACATTAAAGGAAACAGCATGACATCATTGCAGTCTTCCTTGCAGGCAGAATTTAGAAGAGATAATATGAACAATTCTAATTGCTCCCTGCGCTTAGTAATGCAGCTACTACTGAGTGCAGTCACGGGAAAGAATACACAACGTTTTCTTCTGGTTTATGTTCTGGAACCTTTATAATAAAGATCTGAAAGAGGATTACAATACAGATATAATAAAGATCTGATTTGCAACTCAACCCAGACATTAACCAACTCACAACTCAACTCGCAACTTTACTTAGACACAATAATAACATGAATAATTGTTATTAAACTTAACTGATTGAGATACACATTTAACTTAACTCACACATAACTGGTTCATGACTTGATTCAGGAGGAAGCTTAACTGAATCACAACTCGACACGGGCGTTGACTTATCTGACTAGAAACTCAATTCAGAGTTGCATTTCACTGCCTTATGCCTTGTGCCTTGATGCGGACAGGCCTTCAACCAACTCACAACTTGAATTCAAACTTATCTGCCTTGTGACTCAAAGAAACAACAAGATTTATTTATTCATTTGGTTGTTGAGGTAAAAAATGTATTAAGCTTTTTCTCATTCTTTTAGAATATTTAAATGTTTGAGATAATTTCCAATAGAATATTTGAAACATGTGAAATCATCAATCGTTGCAGCCCGAATGTTGTGTAACATATCCAAGGCATCATGTGTTTAAAGTTTGAAAACAAAACCTATTTATTATTATTGTTACTGTCAATTCTATCCATATTTCATTTCAATTCAAATTCAAAATATTTGATGTCATTATATTATGTATTTCTTATTCTGTTGTTCTGTCCACCACTGCACGCTTATTTCTCAAGGTTGTGGGCATACTTTAGGCTCAAGAGGTGCATGTCTTGAGTCTTGAGCTTTTGGAGTGTGTTTCTGGGTAGGGTCTCAGTTCATCTAAGCAGGCTTCTAAGTCAACAAAGCCCAAGTTTGAGTTGCTGAGTCCCCATCTTTTCTGTCTAATACCAGTATTTTTTCAAAGCAAACATCTACTGATGTTGTCATGATGCTAATTTTATCATCCCTATTTTGGACCATTATTTAAACCCCTCAATGTTATAAAACAGTTTAAGAGTCTAAAAGAATACAGTGTAAATGACGAGCACGTTTGGAACAGGAATTTAGAGAACTGTTCCAAATCACACAGAACATTCTCAATAGATTTCCAAATCATGAAAATACTTGAACAGGTTTCTCGTTCAATATCAATTGCAAGTTGTTTTAAAGAGTTTTAAAGAGGTCACGCGATTCCTTGCATCTCTGAAATGATGGACACATTTTGACTCGGCCCTGTTGAAGATGTTTGACACATGCACACATTTTGAGTAAATTAGTTTTTATAGATAAAGTGAGATTACTCTAGCTGATGTGAAAATTGCTCTCGGAGGGGGAACAATGATTGTGAGAGATGAAGGTAGAAGCACGGCTAACGCTTAAAAAGTGCCCTCGCAGAGATGGGAGGCCAATTATAGCAGTGTGAACAGAGAAAAGGGAGATTTGGGAGAGGGCCAAATAGGATCAGGGGAATGAGTAATCATACAGTGGTCTTTGTGCCCACCTGAGTCTGAAATTTACTCTGCGGTCCTCTCTGTCTTACATAGTTACACAAATACATAGTTGTTTTAATGCAATAGAAAAATATGATGTTGCACAATATGGCCCATATATATTGTGTATATATGTACATACCTATGTGTAATAATATGTTAAGCATATTTACTTTAATGTAAAAAGCAACTGGACTTATTATAAGACACAGCACTGCTTGAGGTATGAAAGGCACATGTTGCAGTACGGTGGGGCACTGTTTACAGCCACTCTGGGAATACATGCGCTCTAGCAACACATTAGCATGACGTTCACAGCTGTGAGTTGAGCGGAATGTCAGGCACCAGAACTGACCTACATGTACTGCAGTATTGTCACACTGTGTGGTAAGTAGTTTATGTTAGGCTGCTTTAGTTTTACTCATACAAGGATTTTTACGTTAAAGGGCTTGAAATGGGGTGGAGTGGTGGGTTTACAAGGTAGAGCAGAGGGCTGTGCTTTTAACTGTTGGAAAAGCTGTGATTCTTCTCTGCTTCTATTCAGCAAATTAAAAAATAAATGGACCTTGACCTCGATTCCCCTAAGGCTACATTTACACAGCAGGTTAGAGGGGAACAAACTATCTGTGTGGCAGAGTGAACAGCAAAATCACACTGACTTGGGACAATGTGACTCTGAACAGCCAGGTTCATTCGACCTTTATGCCAACTCCACATTCATCATAATTTCATGCTGCTGAGACCTCAAACATCTGGGCTGATGTTTCTGCACAAAAGAATGAACTAAATTAAAGGAAAACTATAATTAAAATAATTTTCTGAATGCAGCCACAGGAACACAAGGGTTTAGTGTCAAAAAATGTTAAAAGTGTGAAACAATAAATTTGATAGAAACCACAGATCAAAGAAGTGGGTGTGGCTGAATAATATACGCTTTTTATCGCAATCTGGAAAGCGATCTGATGACGCGTCAGTCAGTCACTGGAACTTGATGATTGTTAGATTGATGAAGCTGGCAGCAGACCTGCAGTCGTTGGCAGGCCTGATTGTTTACCTCTGGGTGAGCGCACCCCGTAAAACATTGTTCTTTTTTTGTGCATGGGGGGTCAGTTTAGGAGCTGATCTGTTCAAACTAATGTCAGATATAGATGACTTTTAAGATATATTGTGAACAGCATAATAAGAAAATTGGATTTGGTGAGAAAATTGGATGTTTACTTGCTGCGTAAAAGAGCCAGGATTTCTCCGGAGAATATTGCAGTATTTTGTAGTTTGCCTTTATTAAAAAAACAAATATTTGAATCATATATAATAACCAATTACCTACCCAACAATTAAATATGTAAATATATGTAAATATATATGTAAATATGTATGTGTCACATATATATTAGAAATGTAAACATACATAAATAAAATGTAAGTACATATAATAAGAATTTTCTAACACAAAAACTCTAAATGTAACCCTAATCATAACTTCAGAAAGCAAAGAGGTTAGCGCAGTCTTTGCAGCACATAACGGTTCTCCACTGCTATTAAATTCGGAGCGTGAAAATTTGTAATTTGGTAGAAATGATTAATCACTGGGCTTTAAATGTCAAACTCAACTATTTCAATTAATCACAGCATCAGCCACCGGTTTTGTCGGCAGTCCTTTTAGTGGAGTTAATTAGTGGGAATGCATGCTTTAAAAGGAGATGTTTAACTTTTGCCTCAGCATGAAGAGATAAAACCCCACTGCCGTTATTCCAGTGGTCTTATTTCTTGGCATTTATCGGTGGATTGCTGTAATTATTGCTTGTCCTCTGCAATGCGTTATGTGGAGTAAACAGCAGTGCGGAGGCAGTATTTCTGTAATTAGCTGTCTCTACTGACAGCCTAGCTCAACTACTGTAAACAAGACCCAGCAGCTCCAAGAAACTCCATTCCAGTAGTTTGTATATTCATTTGCAAATTTGGGTTCCCACTTCTGAGGGCAGATTAGGTTATGTTTTTTTTTTTCCTTTTACAGAGATACTATAGTGCACAGCCTTGGACACAACATGTCTCAGCGTTGTTCTTGTTCTTTAACATCAAAGAGCCCACATCATAAAAAACTGTACATTTAAGAGTTTGATGCAGTGTGCAAACATCCAATTATGGAACTGAAGCTTCAAAAAACAGCCTGTTTTTGTAGTTACTGATAGATACGAAATCTTATTTACATATATGCACATATATAGTCATATGGCTTCGTCCACTCCCATGGAGTTTTGCAACCTGAAATGAGAAGCAGTACAGGGTAACTAATCAGAACAGAGGTAATTTACATATATCAGGCACAATTATAAAAACATCCTATCTGTTTTAGCACACAAATGCCAGAACTGGAAAAATTATGAAAAAGAAACAAATATTAAATACATAAAATAAACTGTATATGAACAATTTGAATGTTTTTTTTACGTAAGCTAAATTGTTCAGTAATTTTTAATACTGTAGATACACAGAAAATAGATTCTAACTTTGTATAAATTTCAGCCACTCTCATTCGTTACTGTTGCAGATTTATTCATACAGTGTAATATTGCAGTGTTTCCTGAATTGTAACTGTTTGGGAACACCATTGCCGTTTCAGGTTTAAAGTTTCACGTTTGAAGCAGCTCACCAAATGCAAGAGCTGCATCAGTCCTGTGGTGACCCATCATTAATCATGGGGAGCTGAATTATGATGTGCGTTGTGAAGGGAGCACCCTACTGAAAGGCCTCCTATCTCCTCTCATATGAGATAGCAATGCTACATCCTCCAACCACAGTTATGTAGACATAAATGCTCTGAAAATGGCACTATTGAAATGCATCAATTATTTTCTTACTTCTCTCTTTCCTTTAGTGTGTTGTACCTTCTTGTGCATGTAAATGTTTTGCAAAGTTCATGATAGAGGGAGAAACTCTCCTCCACAGAAATCGCTTTTTTCAACTGCCTGAAAGGCCTCATTGAAATACTAGCTCTTTTTTCTGCTACAATGTGATGTCATATTGTAACACAGTCGCTATTGGCCACCTACAAGCAAGCTTGGCACACTGTCACACAACACAGAGAGAGCTAAAACAGTCAAAACTGACCTCTCAGTCTAGCTAACAAAAGTATTTGTATAGGAAGAGATTTGGTAAGAGAATTAATGTACTAGTTGGCAGACAAAATGCCAATTAGTCAGTGAACAAATATTTAGAAATTAATGTTTCTTACTGAAGTGAAACCAGGACGTATAAGTATATGGGTAATTTAATTGAACTAAAACATATTGGACCAGACCTAAAATTAATTAAACCACATTGTTTTTGATTAGTAATAAATCAGAGTGTATTAAATAGTTACCTGTTCCACCATTTTGTTTTGTACCACTAAACTGTGTATTGATATACATATTGTATCATCAGTGAAAGATAGGGAATGGTTTGCTGTAGTTTTATAGTAGATTTTATAGGATTATGAAGCCACAAGTTTTTTAGAGTTGACTGCTCATACAGTCATATTGGCTACTCCTGATATAGGAAAATGAGCAGGAGAAGACAAAATAAATAAGGCCAGCTGGTATAAGTGATGAACTGTCAAGTTTTCAGTAGGAAGACCTCATGAGATGAGTGTGAGATGGACTAATTTACCATGCCAGTCTTCGTCTCTTGCTCTTTCCCTCTCCTTTCTCTTCATTTTTTTGCTGCACCACTCGACACACTCCAGATGAGATTCATTTGGTTTGGCCATGACCAATGCCAGTGATTCCCATAAAGTTTGTGGTAAACGCTGTGGACAGCCGGAAATAGCTTTAAATTTTAAAACAATAGCACTCAATCTTGCCTTTATTGTTTTTTCCAGCCACTTTCTCTGATAGCCTCAGCACATGAGAAAAAACAGAGAGAGAGAGAGAGAGAGAGAGAATGAGTTACCGCTCCACATCTCTCCATTACAGTGGCCCTTGTGTGCCTCCAGTCAGACTCCTCAGAGGTGATAATAGATGGAGAGAGGAAGAGAGAGAGTTGAGAGAAAGAGAGCACCAAGCTTGCTGCAGTGCTCTGTAAAGTGTTTTACAGCAGGTGTCTCTATTTCTGTTTTGAGGTTCTGAAAAAAACAAACAGGCATACTATCTACTGTTTTGCCACATTTCATTAGAAGTTGGTATCTGTGTTGCTGGAGAAACTGAGCTGTGCATAACTGAGTGAAACAAAATAGGTAAGGGTCAATTTTAATGTTTATCAGATAGTTGTGGTTGAGACTATTAGAAATGAGACCAATTCAAGACTGAGATCTAATTAAGATACAACAAGAAAAATAACCATTTGTTGGTCATTTTCAATCATTATACATGATAGATGGCTTAATAATGTGACTTCAGAGCATGAATTATTCTGTTTGACAGACAAATGCTAAGCCTGATGTTATATTGTACTGAAGGTTTAAGTTCAGTCAGAAATGCTTAGATGCAGTGATTATGCATGGACTTTGATTTTGAAGGGCAGGGCTGTGGGCTTAGTTTCAGGGACCCTAGCAGTAAACAGGGATGAGTCAGCAGCTAACAGGGAATAGCCGTGAGCTAGCCTTAGCTCCATTAGTCTCTCTGTGTTTGTAAAGATTATTTTTTTTTAAATATGCCAAGCATGCAGATGCTTTGGTGTTAGTCCCATAACTAACCCACACCAGCAGGATCTAACCAACATACATGTTTATGTAACAATTTCCAAAACCAGAGAAGAAGAAGTTTATTATCAAAAAATATTAAGTTGTTTATATGAATTTGCCACTGATAGCAAACAAAAAAGGTCGGTAGAACTAGCACTTGGCTGGTCTAGGGAACACTATTATCTCAAAACCAAGACCAGATCAAGAAAAAATAGGTCTTCAGCCTGTTTTGGAAGTTTTTAGAAGGTCTCCTTGTGTGTCATAGAGTGTATCTCAATGAAAATGTGTATGATTCACAAAATCAGAACTAAGTGGTGTTTTTAGATGAGCAAACAGGCCAACATGTATGAAGGTACCAGTTGGGGGGTACACCCCACGTTAGCTGAGTCTAGCAGGCTACCACTTAAAACTCTGACACTGATCAGTTGACTTTGCTCTCGCTGTTGTTGTAACTTATTTTCTTGCCATCAAAGTGAAGAGGGAGTCAAGTTCGGCAACTGCACAGTCTTATAGGCCTGCCTCCATGCTCCATTTGGCCCATGTGATCCATCTGGCCAAGTCATTATCTCCAGGACTTGGAGCTTTCTAGCTTTCTTGGGGGTTCCTTCCATAAATTACAGGATAAACTGAACCATAAACTTCTCGTAACTGCTGTAGCATTCAGTGTGCCCATCTGTATAAACAAGCTTTTAACAGACTCCATAGTATGTAAAAATATTCACGACACTGTTGTAAGTTTTTAGTATTTAGAACTGAGATAGTACAGCAGCAGTTGAATCAAACCTGTACTGGGGTGTTTGGATTGCACTAGGAGTGAGAGAGCTTGGCTTTGCTCAGAGGTTATAGCTTTGCTATTTATTCAGTGGTGGATTGAAAATCTTGGAACACTTACATTTTTTGGTGTCCATGTGAGTGAACAGAACTTTTTCACATTAAAATAAAACCAATCAGTGATTAGCTATGTTGTTATGAAACCAACACAATGGTTCTGTGGGCCTGAGTATGGTTAGCTAACCATGTTGAAATATCCTGCTGAGCCCAGTTTTAAGCGTTCTGTGTGAAACTGTGTCTGTGTGGTATGGTTACCTCTAGGTTTAGAATCCTCCATGCTCAAACTCCTGCAGTGAAAAAGAGGCCTTAGTGTGCGATTTTCAAAAAAGAGGTGTAATGACAGATAATATGATTTTTTTAAAAGATTTTTTTGTCTAAGTAGCTTTATTCCTCGCCAAATAATCAGTTATATCAAATGAGCTTCTCCATGTTATTTCCGAAATAAAAGAACACAGACCTTGTTTGTGTTTTCTATTGGCTTCTACTTCAATCATTCACAAATTCACTCACACCTAGATGAACTTGCTGTGTACTGGCAGCAGATTCCTGTCTCCTGTGTATTGCCCCTGCGGTAAAGAGGCTCTTCAACCAGGCAAAAAAATGCTGGAGTTTCTTCTTGCTCCTCTTGCCCTTGGCTTTGGACCCAGATTTCTATAAAGCTGTTTGTTACAGTGCCTTGTTGTTAAAAGACCTATACAAATTAAATAGAATAGAATTGAACCTGGTATACTTTGGTTAACAACTGTATTTTTTTTTGTTGTTGAAGTATTCTTGTACTAGAGCACGTCATCTGCTAATTACCCACTTGGAGACCGTATAACCACTTCATCCTCTTTCTGCATTCCACCTGATTTGTGTCTGCTAATATTCTAGTCCTTCTCAGCATTGCAATTCCGTGTCCATCCAAATTAAACTGCAATTTTATGTAATTTTCTGCTTGCTGGGAAGAGGAAGGATATGTTAATGTAGTGAATTAACTGTTTTTATAAGCGTGTAATAACTCCTTCTATTTCCATCTTACATTCAACTTTCTTTCATGCAGTACTGATAATCACTTGTGGTTTTCTGGTCTTGTGATTCACAAATTGTACAAAATGAGTACTTTTGCCTACCTTCATACACCCAGTTTTATTAGAAATACAAATTAAAATAATTAACTGATTAATCTATCAGAGGTGGATAAAGTACACAACTTTATAACTGTATAAAAAGTAGAGATACTTCTCATCAAATTCTACACAAATACATGTAAAAGTTGTTTAGTTCGATTGTTATGTGAGTTGAAATTCTCAAATACATTTCCTTTTAATGCCAATGGATTGTTAAGGTGTTGTATTATTGCCACAATGGATTTGCAGAACCTAATGACTCTAAAACAGTTGACTGAATGCACTGCCTTAAACAACATTACTAATAGTGCTGTGTTTATTTTACAAGATTAAAAGATCTATTTCTGAAAGGACAGTATTGTTGTGATTGACAGTCTAGGAAAAGTTTACTATGACTGACAGTGTAGGAGGAGTTTACTGTGATTGACAGTTTAGATGAAGTTTACAGTGATTGACAGTGTAGGAGGAATTTACTGTGATAGACTGACAGTGTAGGAGGAGTTTGCTGTAATTGACAGTGTAGAAGTTTACTGTGATTGACAGTGTATGAGGAGTTTACTGTGACTGACAGTATAGAAGGAGTTTACTGTGAAAGACTGACAGTGTAGGAGGAGTTTACTGTGACTGACAGTATAGAAGGAGTTTACTGTGAAAGACTGACAGTGTAGGAGGAGTTTACTGTGACTGACAGTGTAGGAGGAGTTTACTGTGAAAGACTGACAGTGTAGGAGGAGTTTACTGTGATTGACAGTGTAGGAGGAGTTTACTGTGACTGACAGTGTAGGAGGAGTTTACTGTGATTGACAGTGTAGGAGGAGTTTACTGTGAAAGAATGACAGTGTAGGAGGAGTTTACTGTGACTGACAGTGTAGGAGGAGTTTACTGTGACAGACAGTGTAGGAGGAGTTTACTGTGATTGACAGTGTAGGAGGAGTTTACTGTGACTGACAGTGTAGGAGGAGTTTACTGTGACTGACAGTGTAGGAGGAGTTTACTGTGAAAGACTGACAGTGTAGGAGGAGTTTACTGTGATTGACAGTGTAGGAGGAGTTTACTGTGACTGACAGTGTAGGAGGAGTTTACTGTGATTGACAGTGTAGGAGGAGTTTACTGTGAAAGACTGACAGTGTAGGAGGAGTTTACTGTGACTGACAGTGTAGGAGGAGTTTACTGTGACAGACAGTGTAGGAGGAGTTTACTGTGATTGACAGTGTAGGAGGAGTTTACTGTGACTGACAGTGTAGGAGGAGTTTACTGTGACTGACAGTGTAGGAGGAGTTTACTGTGACTGACAGTGTAGGAGGAGTTTACTGTGACTGACAGTGTTGGAGAAGTTTACTGTGATTGACAGTGTAGGAGGAGTTTACTGTGACTGACAGTGTAGGAGGAGTTTACTGTGACTGACAGTGTTGGAGAGGTTTACTGTGATTGACAGTGTAGGAGAAGTTTACTGTGATTGACAGTGTAGGAGGACTTTACTGTGATTGACGGTGAAGGAGGAGTTTACTGTGATTGAAAGTATTGGTGGCGTTTACTGTGATTGGTAGTGTAGGAGGAGTTTACTGTGATTGACAGTGTAGGAGGACTTTACTGTGATTGACGGTGAAGGAGGAGTTTACTGTGATTGAAAGTATTGGTGGCGTTTACTGTGACTGACAGTGTAGGAGGAGTTTACTGTGACTGACAGTGTAGGAGAAGTTTACTGTGATTGACGGTGAAGGAGGAGTTTACTGTGATTGAAAGTATTGGTGGTGTTTACTGTGATTGACAGTGTAGGAGGAGTTTACTGTGACTGACAGCGTAGGAGGAGTTTACTGTGACTGACAGTGTAGGAGGAGTTTACTGTGATTGACAGTGTAGGAGGACTTTACTGTGATTGACAGTGTAGGGGGAGTTTACTGTGATTGACTGATATAGTAGGAGGAGCTTACTGTGATTGACTGATATAGTAGGAGGAGTTTACTGTGATTGACTGATATAGTAGGAGGAGTTTACTGTGATTGACTGATATAGTAGGAGGAGTTTACTGTGATTGACTGATATAGTAGGAGGAGTTTACTGTGATTGACTGATATAGTAGGAGGAGCTTACTGTGATTGACTGATATAGTAGTAGGAGTTTACTGTGATTGATTGATATAGTAGGAGGAGTTTACTGTGATTAATATAGTAGGAGGAGCTTACTGTGATTGACTGATATAGTAGGAGGAGTTTACTGTGATTGACAGTGTAAATGGAGTTAACTGTGATTAACATTGTAGGAGGAGTTTACTGTGATTGACAGTGTTAGAGAGGTTTACTGTGACTGTCACTGTAGGAGAAGTTTACTGTGATTGACTGATATAGTAGGAGGAGTTTACTGTGATTGACTGATATAGTAGAAGGAGTTTACTGTGATTGACAGTGTAAATGGAGTTAACTGTGATTAGCATTGTAGGAGATGTTTACTGTGATTGACTAACAGTGTAGGAGTGACAGAAAAGGAGGAGTTTGCTATGATTGGCACTGTAGGAGGAGTTTACTGTGATTGACTGACAGTGAAGGAGGAGTTTGCTGTGATTGGTAGTTTAGGAGAAATTTACTGTGACTGACTGACAGTGTAGGAGGAGTTTATGGTAATTGAATGACAGTGCAGGAGGAGTTTACTGTGGAGAATTGTAGTGTAGTCAAAATTAGCAAAATGAAAAGACTTGATTCTCAGGTAAAGTACAGTACATTCAAAAAAACTAAATGACAGTACTCACATTAATATACTAACATACTGTCTACCTGTTACCTGTCAAATAAACACTACTGTTAATAAGCAATACTATTTTCAGTTGGATTTCAGTTTAAACTTGAAAGAGAAACTTTAATAACTCCTCAAAGGTTAATGGTTAAACTGATTGTAGACAACTTTTAATATTTTTTTCAGAACTTTATTGCGTTTTTATGGTAATTCCAGGCAGTTGTCATGGTGATACTTTGAATTTGCTATGGTGTTCCAGTTTGTAGTATGCTTTGTAATTGTTAATTGGTCACTGAGGTGTTGCTAAGCTTTGCCTATCTATCTATGGTGGTTGCTAAGGTATTGCTAGGCTGTTACTATGGTATACCAGGTACTAAGGGGTGGCTAAACAGTTACTGTGGATTGAATTTAGACACCATCATTCACAGTTCAAACATCACAAGCAGCCTATCTGTGTATCATTTACTTTCTACACACTCTGAATACTGTTTCCGCTTATCACCACTAACTTCAACATGCTTGATAGCGACCATTCATTAAGTAATTAATAGACTTTAATTGTGGCTTAGCCAATCAACTTTCAGAACTGGGACAGTTTTATAATTGATATTTTGATGGGTCACATCCTTGATGTTCCTCTGGACAAAATTACGATTATCTTCCCAAAGTCTAATAAAGTCTATTTCTCTCTTCTTCATGTAAACTGGGCAGTCTTAATTTTGGGTAATGCCTCTTTTACTATTTCCCTGACCAATCACAATGCTCTGACCCCGCCCACACAAAACAGCGTCAGAGTCAGAAACTTAGTGTAACCAAACCATCAGCATAACAGAAAGCTGTCAAACTAGACCACCTGTCTGTAGGTCTCTGTAACCCCCTTATTCCTTTATTCATATACCAACATTGCTCCTTTATCCACTCATCCCTTAATCCATTCACCAACATTGTTCCTTCATCCGCTCATCCCTTAATCCATACATCAACACTGTTCCTTCATCCGTTCATTACTTTATCCATCACCAACATTGTTCCTTCATCCGTTCATTACTTTATCCATCACCAACATTGTTCCTTCATCCGTTCATTACTTTATCCATCACCAACATTGTTCCTTCATCCGTTTGTTCCTTTATCCATCACCAACATTCTTCCTTCTTCCATTCATTCCTTTATTCATCACCAACATTGTTCCTTCATCCATTTGTTCCTTTATCCATCACCAACATTGTTCCTTCTTCCATTCAATTCTTTATCCATCACCAACAAAGTTCCTTCATCTGTTCAATCCTTTATCCATACACAAACATTGTCCCTTCATCCATCCATTCTTTAATTTACACATGTTCCATTTGTCGATTTGTAGGTTCGTGACTGTTTTAGCCCAGTCAATCAAGTGCTGGATAATGATGTTAGTTGGGTATGAGGGGCAGAGCAGACTAGGTGTGTTGGACAGAAAGCTGTCAATAAAGCTGCTTATTAGCCACACCCACACAGTTCTCAGATAGGGCTAATCTTATGTCTCATGTTTTTATATAGTGTTTTATTAATATATCTAACATTTTAATTTAAGCTTTACTGGATGTTTAATATAACAGTCTTGTTTGATTTTATATAAACATTTTTCATATTTTACTCTGTGTTCACTGTGAATTTAAAGAATATACAAGAAGATAAACTATCATAAAACAATGTCTAAAGCATCAGCTGGCAAATTCCTAAGTATGTGGTATAGTACCTTTCAGTGATGAAGCTTTTAGTGGACATCTGGTTCTTATTACCACTACTATAAACAATACTGAATGGAGCATTTTACTATAAACACTTTAAATAAATCTAAATATTGTTCACATTATGTCAAGGTACTTCACACTCACAAATCTCATTTAAAATGTGGTGCTTTCTGAAAGTAAAGTGGTTCTTGTATGCCGTAAGTACCAACTAATGACAGGGGGTTTACTAGTAGACTAATAAACATTTACGAGAGTAGGCGACAGCAGTCACCTGCAGTGGAGTTGATGCATGAAGCTGAGGTTCTCGCTCTTACAATGAAAGGAGACGCATGAATGTGTGTTTACTTCTTTTCCTAAAAAATAAAAAATAAACACACTCAGCTTGTCCTCTTTGATATCGGCTAACTTGCTTTAGCAGCTCCACCCATGTGGGCGCAGAGCAGCAGGATAAATCTTCTTTGGACAGGCGTGGCGCTGTCACATGAAAGGAGTCATGTGTGATTCAGTGCTGTCGCCTGTGACATTTGCTGTGCAGAATAATGAGAGTGCCAACAGTGATAAATGTCATCGGCAGCATGAGCACACCCCAGCCCTGCATGATAAAAAACAGCCCGACCATTGCTGCCACCAAGAGAGTTTTCCCGCGCCGTGAGGGCTTTCGGGAGTGCTGTGAATGCCGGGGTGCTGGGGTTAAGAACCATCTTAGCAAACGGCACGACTTGATAGGTGTTCAGTGTTTAAGCCTTCTGGTGTCACCAAAACCTTAAAAGAACAATAAATACTTAGTAGAGCTAGTTAACCTGGCAAAGTGAGAAATGGGTTATGAGTTACTTACATTAAACATAAAGTGAAGAAGTCTTGTAAAATTATTCGTAGATGAATTGAAGATTAACTAAATGTTTTTTTTTTAATTCTGTAGGTCAGTATTCTACAAGTATCCGCATGACTTTTACGAAATACTAAGTACAGATAACTAATTCATTTCTGTATTCTGAATATGCATTCCCAATACTTGTGTTCCAGTATACCCCAATCCTGATAGTAAGAATGCTGGAGTGAATTACCTACAATAAAGTATTAAATATATTAGAAAAACATCATGGTAATTAAGTGTCCTGCCTGTCATGTAATGCTGTAAGTTGAATTATTGTTAAAATATCAATATAAATTAAACAATTAATTTAATTAATTAATAAAACAATTTCAATGCAAGGCAGGTAATGCCAGACTTACAGTGAATGTCATTTATGTTTATTATTTTCATGATTAATAAAATTGCTGTTACATATATCTTAAATACAGTCATGTGTTTGTTTTGCTAATTAATTATTATTGTCATTTATGATGCTTAAAAAAATATTGTATAATTACAAATAATCATCTTTAACATGATATGTAGCAATCTAGTCCTCTATATCCAATCTAGTCTTTAATAGTTAACATTATATGTGCAACTACATCTCACTGATCAAACAGTTTAATAAAACTCGGTAGTCGTCCATGATGGTCTGAGTTATACTGAGTGCATTTTCTGGTAAAAAAAAAATTAAATCAATTATTGATGAAGGTCTACATGCCATGATCACCATTAGCAGTATTGCTGAGTTTGAATTGCTAATTCATAACCGTTGTTGCAAATGGCTGATTTTAGGAGCTTGGAGGTTTGATCAAGTTGACGTTACTTGTGTAAACATATGTAGGGATGTTTGGCACGCTGCAAAATTATTATTATTGTCCTGCCTTAACCAACCCCAATGGCGAAAATGTTAATTTGTCACATAAATTGTTTTACAGACTTATGTCCATAAGCTTGCCCTGACCATTGGCTGTCACCTTGTGTGTCTGCTGCCGACAACAGGGCTGCCAAAAGTGGTGGCGTTTGATCATTCCTTCTAAAACACATAAGTTCAAATTCAGGTTCCCCTTCACAAATCAACCGCCCATCAGTGACAAGAAATCAGCACCAAATATCACTAAAACTACTGATTTATCGCCAGAATGGTAATATAACTGTTGCTTATGAGGCTTACATACAACTTTTTCTCAAGGTTCCACATTTTCCCATCCACTGACCTTTAAAGTGTTGCTCTGGTGTTTCCTAAAGGTTTCGGAGTGCAGATCACTCTCTCTCTGAGGTAGGTTGGGTTGTGAGCTCTCTACCATCATTACCAGACGGTTGTTTTTTAATTATCCTCTCGTTTCAGCTGGACCTCCAGCTCATTTTCACTCATGAGAGTGCGGTTGCGTGACTCTTGGCAATCATGCAGTGCATATAGTGCAGCAGCCCAGGTCCACACGAGAATTTATGAGTCAGACAGCCACAGTAGTGACAGCTGCTGTAGTGCTGCTTTTTCCACAGTTGAGTACCAGTCCAATGTCTGTTTATTTACAGTTCAGTAATAGAATAGAATTTAGAATATTCATTATATACGGCCTCATTCTGCTCTCTTTCTGATTTCTGACATGCCAAGTATGTCACTCACTGCCCCCTGTGGCACATCGACACGACTAATAAAAAATATTCTTAAAGTAACAGTAGTAATAAAATCTAATAAAAGAATAAAATATAGTTTTTAATGTCTGGGTATCACAATACATATGGTATGTTATGCAATACTACAGTCGTAGCCAAAGGTTTTGAGAAAGTTTGCTACCATTGTTTTTTAGAACTTTTTGTCAGATGTTTATATGGTATAATCAAGTACAATTATAAGCATTACATACCTGTGTTAACTTTTTATTGACTTTTTATCCAGTTTAAGTAAAGACAGTGTAAAATATAATATTTACAGTGTTGACCCTTCTTCTACTTCTGCAATTTGCTTCTGGGCAACCCATTCTTAATCAGTACTTGGAGTTGATCACAGTTTTTGGATTTTTGTTTGTCCACCCTCTTTTTGAGGATTAACCACAACTTATCAAAGGGATTGTGATCTGGTATGCAAATTTTCTCTTAACTTTGAAAAGTAAACATTTCATTAAAGTAAGTAAACATTTACCACACTAAGTCCCAATTTAATCATTTCTAATCCATTTTGGTTTTATTTTCTCTAGTTGCTATTCATTTAAAAAGCTGTTTTACTGTTTATTGTAATATTTCTGTATAATTTAAACATTGGTTTGGTGTGAAATGCTCCATTCTGGTGAAACTTACCGGCGGTGATGGGAACCAGATGACCTCCTCTAAAAAAACCCTCACATAAAGTTGTTACATGAAATGGTTATGAAAACATGCTACCTGATGTCTGAGACTTTATTTTATGATTGTCACATGAGGGTGCATGGAGCAGACAAATACAAGCCTAAACCAAAAAAGAAGAAACTAAACACAAAGAACAAGAACAAAACCTGAAATACAAACAAAATCGGAAACACGGGGCACACAGGAACAAAAACAATGAAAGTGACGACAACAGAAAATGAACCAACCAAGCAAGGGAAAAAACAGGAGGTATATATGCAGAGACTAACAAGGAAAATGAGTAACACCTGGGAATGATGGGAGGAGAAACAAACTAGGAACAGATGAGGGGAGCAGACACAGGATAGACATGTGACCAAAACAAACAAACACATGGCTAACACATGACTGGTTTGTGGAATGTACACAAAAGACGTAGACAGACAGAACAGACAGGGTGTGACAATGAATGATAGGTTTGAGAAGATTCCAGGTCATTTTTGGTGTTGTTCCCCAAATGGAATTTTTCACTATTGCACCATCATCAACTTTCAATATAAAACTCAGCAGACATGTGTAGATCCACTGGTGGTCTAGACATGGTTACCCTTGGTTATGTTTCAGATAGAAGATATCTGAGCCATTCAGATAAATATATCTAAACCATTTCTTACCAAACCACTTGGAATTACTCTGTTCTCAAACACTGAATTATGCTGAAACTCTCAAACATTTCAAAGTCTCCCTCTCCCTCTTTTTAAGGGTGTGTTCCATTTAACTGTACATAGTGTTTTAATAATCAGACACAGCTGGTTCAATTCATCAGCCAACTATAAGGCTTCTTCTTCAGCTGAATTATTATGCTGCAGCTGGGAGAACTTGGGGAAACTGACCCTTCAGGGCTCTGACTTTTCCACAAGGTCTCTGAGACTGTATTTTCCTGCCTGGAAATATATATATTTATAATATCATTTTTTACAAGGGTAATGGAAGTCTGATTGCAATGGCACAAGGTTATGGTATAATTATAATGCTGCTGGTTGTGGCTTTAATGGCAAATGGCACGTGTTGCAAAGCCATTATGGGAAAACACTATGAAATGTCATGCAGCGCAAGTGAGATCTGAATAAGAATGAGGACCAGTTGTGGAGATGGTAAAAAAAAAGAATGTTCTCCATTAAATATAGTTCGGTCTCTTTAAGTTTGATGTGCTCTGCTGCCCCTTTTTGAAGGCCCTCTGTGAAGATTGCACCGATCAGTCACAGGTCACCAGGGTGGCGTGTAGGTTGAATTCACTTTTATGGCTGAAGTAACCCCAGTATAGAGTGTCATGTGTGGGCAGAAAAAAATAGTAGCTAAAAACCTCCACTGTGCTCGCTGGATCAGAATTTATATGAAGAGGGGAGAGGCAATCAAGTCTGTTGTGAGAGCAGAGTTTGAGCTAACTGTATAGATTATAATGAGGTCAATGAGAGCAGAGCACAATATGAAGTGTTTCAGCTACGCTCTCTGTCGCTGTTTCTTGCTGTTTTACTCTTTTTTCCTGGTCAGGCTAAGATCAGAGCTAAGTATAAATTAGCAGTATAGGCTAATGAATATGATGAATGGCAGGGTTGTAAAGCGGCAGCTAAATCATGCAATTATGGCGGCTTTCTTTGGCTGTGGCTGTGTAGGCCGTGCTAAGCTCAGCCAGGGTAGAAATTCCTTCTGTTCCATTAAATCCTTGTTTAGCCTTTTTGGCTAATATCACCATTTCATTTTCTGGATGTATTTTCTGGTTCTTTTGAATGTACACACACTAAAACGTAATCCACCTGAATTTGTAGGAACATGTTACTGTGTCGTGTAATAGTTTGGGCACCCCTATGGCAAGTATCACAGCTTGTAAACTATTTTTGTAGCAGCTAGTGACTCTGTAGCAGTGTCTCCCAGTTCCTGTTTGGGGGATGTTTATTTATTCTTCTTTGAAAAAGACTTCTAGTTCTTTAAGATTCTTGGGCCATCTTACATGCACTGTTTTTTTGTGGTCTATCCACAGATGATGTTTAGGTCAGGGGACTGTAGGGGCCAAGTCTTATACCTTTTGAAGTAGTGCATTGTGAATTTTAAAGTGTGTTTAGGATCCTTAAACTCTTTTTTATAGGTGGTTGCTTCCAGAATTTGGTAGTATATAATTAAATCCATCCAATCCCTCTACATATGAAATGTTCCCCATGTCAGTGGCTGCAACATGTCTGACTGATCCATCTCTGTGCTCTTTCTGTGAAATTCTGCACCATTTTTTCCTCCAAACTTGCTTTTGCTTATTATAGAGTTCTATCCATCACTCCAACAGCTTTAGTAAAAGTTAGTATTTGCATGTGACTGTTTCATAGGGGATTACACACACAGTAATATATATATATACAATGCAGCTACTTTGGCACAGTAACCCACACTCCTAAAAGATGTTTCTTAGTAGCACTTCAGGGATCTTTTACTTATTTTTTTGCCAAGAAAAATGGAGATGAAGAATGTGTTCTAATGTGTAAAAGGATTCTACTACTGTGTGCAAGTTTGACATCATAACAGTAGCAGAACCCTTTTTAGTACTATATAGAAATGTATGATATACAATATTTTGTCATACAATTAACTGTTTAAGCATGTCAATAATTCTTTAGCTTTGTCCTGTTTCAGTGGCTAAATTCTTCAGAGGCTGTTTGCGTTACAACAGCGCAACAAGTCTATCCCGGTTTGAAGGCTCTTTCATACGCGGCCTAGAAACACAGCCTTCTTTTTCAACAGGTAAATCCTTCACCAGTCAACATATCCTGACGTTCATTGCATGCCGGTCAGGACTCAAGGTTACTAGGTCACAGAAGTGGCATTTCGTGAGGCAACAGTGATGCTATGATGCTAGCAGGAAATCCACCGTAGAGCAGACTATCTTCTGTTCAGCCTTCACGGTTTACGTGTCAAACAAAGGACCCACCTTCACAGACTGCATCTTTTGAAGGATGCAACCCCTGAATTGGGACACAGCTTTTGAGTGTTTACATTGCTATACAGAACCTAAAGAACCTTTGAAAAACAGTCTTTGTTGTCTACACATACTTAACATCTGTCTGATGCTGATATATTTTTAGCAAATATCTTCCAATATTAATATGATCCCAATACAATTGTATATCCCTAATTCAGTAATCTTTGACCTTAATGTCAGTGTATGGATTACGGCTCATACATAGAATACTCTTGCAGGTAGTAACAAACCCTTAATAAATATTTAAATTTAACTTTAAAAAATGTAAGAGACTGATCATTTATCCAATTGTGGTTTCTAGCTGCATTTTTATGTAATCATCTTACTTATTTTTAGAATTTGAGCATCTACTTTAGCATGAGGGGTGGGGCTACACTGAGGTACACTGATTACAAATGGGCATCTTCACTTCTATATATAAGACTTATTGAGTGAATATGTTTTTTTTTCAACTTAACCTTACTCAATGAGGCATACAAAGGTAAACTCTTTTATTTACAAAAAGTGTGGAAGATTTGGTTTTCCATGATCTGGTCAATTCATTATTACATACCACCATAGTATAAGGGGCAGCTAGGGTTTTTAAATTGTCTGTAAAAAAGAACTGCACTCAAACTGAGGTCTGCTCCTCAGATCTGGGGTTAATACTCATGTGTTTCAGGGTGAAGGGATGTGTGATTGTGCTTGCAGTGGCTAGATATGGCTGAAATCCTCTTTATTGACAGACATATAGGGGTCAACTAGGGTTAATACACAGATGTAGCAAAGACAAGTATGAGATCGAACTGAATTCCTGCTCACTGGAGTCCAAAACTTTGTTCAATACTTTAAATAAGCTAAAGTTGTGATATATGAGATCTGTATACATTTTATGCAGATAGTAATGGCATAGACTGTTAAGGCACTGCAGTTAATGTGATTATGGCCAGGCTGAGTAAGCACACTTCAGATTAGGGCTGCATGATAATATAATAATATAATGCTCCATTTTGTACTTGCAATATGATTTACATTATAATAAAACACTGGTAAATGAATGCAATTAGATTCATCATAAAACGACCTGTATGCACACATCCTAATCAATAATGCAATGTGAACGAACCATATACAGCAAACTAACCAGCAGAACAAGCATTCGCTGTGATAATTAGCACTAAACATCTCTCTCAGCTGCTCATTAACATGAGATGAAAGTAAAAAGGGTCATTTTTTTTGCACTGTTTACTGCAACTGTACTGTAATGTAACTTCAGTTACATTGTCTCGTCAAGGCTAAAAGATGGCACAAAATATTTTATTGTGATCTGAGCATTGCATGGCCAGTACATTAAATTGGATTAAAAAGATTGTATTTGAGTCTACACAGCCATCATTATAAAGCAACACAGGCTGCCTCTTCAGATGAGTTAATGGCTCTGAGTTTAGCGGTGGAGAGTGGACAGTTTAAACCTATGAGCTTTGTGGGATGTGGTTTTGTGGGGTTGGTGGTGAGTTGTTCTGTTGATAGCAAAACAAGTGTCCTCTTAATAGCACAAACACCCAGCCATAGTGATGTAGAAGCGAATGCCATGGCAGACATCTGGGATAGCCAATCAGATAAAACAAATGAAAGTTGCATATATGCACATGCATATTGTATCAATGGTCTGCTCATTTTAGTGCACAGTTTCTATACTTTTTGAGTTTGATATTGGAAAAAATATGTACAATATTAAACTTTTGCACAGACCAGATGTTAAAAAAACATTTAAAATTCTTTTATTCAGTCATTCTATGATACATGTACATGGAAGTGACCTTTATTTACAAGAGCAGTGTGTGACCTCTAGCAGACAGGTTAGATAAAGAAATTCTCCAGCTTTTATTCCTGTTTTCCCAATTCACCTTAAATATTGCTGTAGTTACATTCTGGTGCCTGAGGTGTTGGAATAACTGCTGCTCTATTTAAGGTGGAATGGAAAAATGAGAACAAGAAGCTGGCGATAAAGAAGCTGATTGATTTTATCCTAACACAGAGACAGCAATAAATATGAGAAGGATTCTACTTGCTGTGTCTCCCAGCCAGTGCTATAGCACCACCAAATTTAAGCTGCAATGTAAAAACGAGAAAGCCAGTCTCTACAGTCATTGTGTGGTTTGGCTGTTCTGGGCTGCTGTAGAAACAGCTCTACATGGCAGCCTCTGTTGAAAGGCAAGCCTCTCCTATGTAGCTATGAAGGCTCTAAGCTAACAAAAACACAATGATTTTAAGTCAAAAATTATTTTTTTATATTATATTCCATTTCTGATAATAGATCTACCTTAAACCTTATACATTAGCCTTTTAAACAAATCACATTAAACTATTAGGCACATTAGTAAAAAAAATACATAAAAATTGTGTTTGAAAATGTGCAGAAGTATGTTCTCTGGAGAGGTTGTGCTGATGTATTTTTACTCAGGATTGTTTTGGAGTTATTATGTGATGTTTGAACAATGTCACTAAGGCTTGTGAACCATTGGTGAACGCATGTATAGCCTCTCCCCTTCCCGTTCTGCTTTGCAGCTAGTCTCTCCCTATCATTATAACCCAATTCTCTTCCAATCTCACCTGCCCATGGAAGCCATACACCAAGCAATTACAAAAATGAACAAGAATTGATCTTGCAGTTCAGCTTTGTGGAGATCGGGGGTTTGAGTGACAGTCAACCTGCACCAATCCCCTCTCCTTTGATTTGCCACTGCTTGTGATTTTACACCGGGAGGGATTAAGGCCAGATTCCAGGTCTCCTACATGTCTGCCATGCCTCAGTTCTGATTAACTCTGTCCTCAGCCCAAGGCATGTCCGATGCTCGGAATTCCAGACACGTGGTCTCCTGGCTGGCAGCGTGAGAGCTGCCGTCTGCTCTCGCTCCGTGGAAAATGTTGGCTGACAGGCAGTCCCAGCTATCTGCCCAGATCATGCCTGAGTAACTCTTGGACTTGTGCGGGAAGCTGCACCTGAGAATACCTGTTAATAATGTGATCATTAGGACAGAAATGAAACCACTGGCCATGCTGTGACTCACCGGCCAATCAATTAGTGCTAATTGCCACAATGCCATTACCCAGAGGGGGGACAGAGTAGCAAGAACTGTTTGCGCCTGCTGTAAATGCCTGATTTAATAATTCATAACTGCTTACGCTGCTGTGATTTTCTGCACCATGATTCCTTTTGTTCTTCCATTGTGGAATTCTCTCCTGCAAACAGAATGTGTGCCAAAAACATATTTAAAGTGATTACACTAAGGGATGGAACCAAAGTAAGGTTTTGCATTAAATCCTGTTAAAATGTCATGAAAATATCATTAGCCAGTGCAGGATTTCCAGTAAAGATAAAGGAAGAGGGTCAGCCGGCTATATAACTGGCTATATTTTACTGGCTTAACTGATTTTCAGCCCAAATATGTGATCGTCCATTATTGTTTTAGCTTATCTGATCCTGAGAGCTGTTCAGTGGCATTAATATATGAGCCGGATTTTGCTAGTTAAACATTACTGCAGCCCTGCATGAGGCCCCTTGGGCAAAGGACCCTACAGTTCCTCGTTCAAACACTGAACACTGTATCTGACTCAAAGCTATGTGTAAAACCAACGTTCTTCATGGGGGAGGCAGAGTAAAGATTTTTATAACACCACTTACCTGATACCAAACTGAGAGAACATCACTCAACCCAGTATAACCCAGTCAGATGACAGTAGAATCAGCAAATGCTGCACTAGCAGACCACTAATGCTGCATTTGTATGTTTGGTCAGATGGATAACAGCAAACCATATATTTATTTTCAAAGGAGCTGTATCAGAAGATTGTGCCTATTGCACCCTAGATGACCGTGCTGTTTTGTGCCAAGTTTGCTGCGGTACTAATTACATCATTCAGCCTTTCATATCAAAAACCTGGCTGAACATATGCCATGCGGACTTGCTGCCAGTTTCAAAGTAGAACCAGAAGAAATTAGGTTGTTAAGGCTATTTTATATAAATTATATCAATAAACAGATTGACAAATGGAGTTTTAACTCTTTGAAAAGGTGATGAATCTCCTAAGTAGGTCAATGTTGTGAGACTGCATAAATCTTTCATTCATCTTACATCTGTACACCATGTGCTGAGAAAGCCAGTAATAGGCACAACAGCATGTCAGGTTTTTATTGTTGTTCCCTACATATCATTTATGTAAAGTTTATTTGAGCAACAAACAGATCATGCAGATGGTGCTATGGTGCAGGAGTGTTGATAGAGGAATTGTGTAGATAATGCTGAAACAGGCGTGAATAAACATGTATGCATTGAATGTTGATGCGTATAATTGGTGACACTGACATGTTTGCTATTCAACTGATGAATTTATATTAACCTTACACTGACATGAGATATAGAAGTATATCTCTCATGGGGAGAATTGCCACAATAAAAATGATGATTCTGCCTAAAATCAATTATCTGTTCTCACTACTCCCTAATAAATCTTCTGTTGCTTGGTTTAAGTCATTAGACTCAAATATTTAAACATTTTTATGAAAAGGTAAAACATCGAGAATAAGTTTGAAGACTTTGCAAAAGCTAAAATGGCGGTCTAGAACTTCCAAACTTTTATCATTATTTTTTAGCCAATAGATTACAGTATATTTCAAGGTGGATCAAGTCAAACCCTTTAAATAGCCCATGGTTGAAAATCTCTGACTTACCTTTTATTAGCTCCAGTATTAAACATTATAATTGTTTTAAAAGCCTTAACATAAACACCACCCTGACAGCCTAGCCTGGTGGGTCCTTTCCTATCTGCCTCTGGATCACGGGGGCACAGTTGAGGTTTCTTGCCCTCATTATTGAGTACATTCCATGACAGAGGCACATACACACATTGCTGCAAATAATAGAATTGTGTGGGGGTGTATATATGTATATGCATATGCATAGATATGTAAATATGTGTATGTATGTATGTATGTATCTATATATATTTTTTTCTTTTCTTTTCTTTCTTCTTTGTTTTCTTTTTTCTCTCTTTTTCCTCCCCTTTATTGCCTGTCAGTTCTGGTTAAATAAATAAATTAATTAAATAAAAATACAAACATTAACAAGAATAGGCTATAGAAACCTTTAGAGCTGTTCTTGTAAAAGCAAATATGTTTGGTACATCAGTGCATTCGGTTTACCATTCTGATTGAAAAAATTGCAAGGTTTAAAAAAAGATTAAAAAAAAAGATTAACATACTGAAGGTGTCAGCCTGTCTGTCTGATTTACAAATAGTTGTATTGAATCATAAAAGCAGAACCTGTATTACCACATATAAATTAAATTCAGTACATTTGTAGTAGTAGTAATAATAATAATAATAATAATAATAATAATAATAATAATAATAATAATGTAAAAGTTCAGAAAAGAGTATTGTGATACTATTTATCACAATATGATATTATCATATTTCCCACACGTAACTGAGACTTATCCTAAATCCTATCCTAAATGAGTCAGACAGCCCCCTGCACAGCCTGTGGCTGGACAAGAAATGCTAGCGGTGAGCATTAGCTGGCACACTAACACAGAGTGACCCTGTTTCACCTCTAGCTTGATCTACGGTGCTGACAGATTCACAGCAGACATTGTGCTTTAAGGAAATTACACAAGTGCTCGCTCACTTCTCGAGACTGTCCAGCTCTCCTGCCTGATCTGCTGGAGTTTCTATTATGTTTCTGCGAGGGTCTGGCCCTGATAAATCCGCCCAGGGGGGAATCTGCAACCTGCTGCTCAGTAATTCACATGCACTCATTTCTCACCTGCTCACCCAGAGACTGGCAGTCAGCTTCAGATGTATAAATACACATTGATTACTGAAAGGCCATTGGGGTAGAAAACGCAATAAAACCTGTAATGGAATCTGTCTGTATTGTCTGCCCACATGGGGGAGATAGCATTCTGATATGTGTGAAGTCCTCAGAGGTCTTTTAACAGCAGTCAGGGTCATTTGAGATTGATGAATCTAGGCTTGTCGAAAGAGGTTGTAAATGATAATGCAAACAGTTGGATTGTTCACTTTTGTAATCAGATTATTATAATCAGATCATTTTTATAATCATGGTCATCAGGACACAACATTGGTATCCTCTTGGGTTCCTCCCACATTGCTTTAACTGGTCTTTGATTCTTGGTCCCTGGTTTCACTGTAGGGCTGTCTCAAACTTGTGTTGAAATTTTTCACAAGAATAAGAAAAGCTGAGGACATGCTTAACTTTATCAAAACTGGAAAAAACTATTCTTATTGTTAAATCTATTATTATTATTGATGTGTTGTTATTAATAAGTTGCTGTTAATTATAATTTATCAAGTAATACTTACGTATTATTATTACTTGTTAGTTCTTATTATTTACTGATAAAAATATATTTTTTATTCATTTAGATTATTTATATTTCATTTTAGTATTAACACAACCTAATAAAACACAATTATTTGAATAAAAAATATTTTCACTGTAAAATGCGTTAAACTCCATATTGTAACTCCATATTTTCTAGACAATGTCTTTTTACCTGACTGGAAGATGTGGCAACATTTTAGTTTGTCAGTAAAATAGATTGATTTCTAAATCTAGCTAACATACCTCAGTCGATAAGAGAGAGCAACCATTTGATGCAGTAATAAAAATTGACCACCTAGCAGTAAACAGGTTTTTCTATTTTTAATAAGAAAGTATTTGGCTTGGTTTAAATAACATATTTGAATGGTATTGGACATATGCACAGGTATTAGAAGGCTGTCTTGAAACAAAACGCTTTACATTCAGGCCTTTGTTTTTTTGGAGTGAGTAAAACTAAAAGTACAACTGCAATGAATACCCAAACAGGTAAAACCAGCCTTCAAGTAGTCATGTACAGTTCTGTACAGTTATATGCAAACATTTACCCGCCCTAGGGAAAATACATGAACACATTCCCAACTTTACATTTATTTTTTACTTGCTTAATTGAGTATTTTTGAAAAAAAATAAAACTTCAAATTTGGCTTGTGCACAAGTTATTTTGCATGATGTTTTTTTTCAGATTTATTTTTCCAAATATGTTAAACTAACAAATATGTAAAATATACTGTATGTTATGCACTAACATTAATTTAGTGTTGCAGAAAATTCTCCTTCTTTATTTTTTCGTGCCTTTGAAGCGTGTTGGTTATATTACAGTTTCCCATTTCCCTACACAATTCTTTGCATTTTATTGAACACTGCGCGATCCTTTGCGCTGCACTGATTGGGTAGTAGGTGGCAAACAAGGCAGTGCTGCATTGTATGATCCTCTTCTTCACATTCACAAGTGGTTTGGCCAGTTTCATATCCCCATCTGGCCATGGAGTTAGAGGGGGTGGCATTCATCGCTGGTGGACTTGGTCATCTCTGCTCGGCTAGCGACTTCCCGACTTACATCGGCAGGGGCAATGCCAGCGAGGAGGTGCAGGTTGTTTATGTTTTGTTTATGTTATGTTTGTAACATAACAACCAGTAATTAAGCAGCAGGTGTTATTCAATGCTGACTCTAATTTCTTGGCATGAGATGATCTTTCCTAAACAGGAGATGCATACTCCGCAGAGGAGTAGCACAGAGCCAAAGCAGTAGATCTTGCTTAACTGGAAAACTGACAATACATACAATTGGATTTGTGCATACGATAGCTCGCTATATAACGCAGGGTGTTGCAGTGTTGGTTGGGTTTATGTGAGTTATCTTAGTTAAATGTTCTTGCATTTTAGCTCTGGATATGACGGCACTGCTATCAGCAGTAAACTGTTGCCTGATGTCAAGGGAACATTTGAAAATGTGTAAAATTTTTCTGACCCCGTTGTTCATTGAATCATACATCTAATAAAACTTGTTGTGGTGGTGGTCCTGACTTTGCAGCAATATCATATGTACTTTTATGTGACATAGCGTGGATACTGTGGATGAATGTGGTCAGCAATGCACTCTTGCTGAGCTGAATCTATTTAAAACCTGTTTACTGGAGACTTGTTGTGTCTGGCACTTGAGGTGGCGTGTTTGTGTTGGGAAAATAGGGCAGTTTTCCATATGGACTTCTGAGTTAGGGTGCCACAAATGTGCCAACCCCAGCGTGTTGTGACTCCCAGCAGGATGGATGCTATTTCAGCTAGTCTGTATGTATGTGCGTGTTCGTATGCACCCCCCAAGCGAGCTACTACTGAGGCATCTGATCTGCTGGAGGACCTGGCAGTGGACCAGCCTGCAGGAGGATGGCAGGCTGTCAGGAAACGGATGAGAGATGAGAGAAGTTTCCTTGTTTTTTTTTCCAGCAGGATTTCTCACGCTCCCTCCTCCCCTCACTTCCTCACACTCTGCACTGAGGCACAGTTTCTGACGCTGCATGAATAATCGTCCTGGGTTTTGCTTATTATAATGCTTGCTGTGTTAGTCAGACATGCAGGTAGAATATGTACTAATGAAACAGTAATACAACGAGGGGAAACAAATATTCAGACCTTCTTTTTGTTATTAAAGATATTTCTGGTGCATCTATTCACTTCAAATTCACTCACAACTTATATTAATATACTTATATTATGATTAAAAATATATATTATGGTCATGAGCAACAATATAAAATTGATTGATAAGAGAAAACACAGGACACAAGAAATGTTTTAAAAGTTGAATGCACTTTTACTGAACACACAGAAGTGGGTGAGCCGCTGCTCAGCACTACTGACATGGCCAGGAAGCAGCCTAGTCACCTCCAGCTATACACTGTCCAGTTACGCTGAGCAAGACAGTGGACTGCACCCCATGTGCAACATAACTTCTTGCAACTTGCGTTATTACAGGGAGGGGCTACGGCGTGTGGCAGCAGCAGCAGTGCTCTGCACCGTAAACATCAGTGGCCAACCAAGGCGTTGACTGTGGCCCTCCAGCATTACTTTGACAGCCACTGGAAGGCCACAGTTAACACCGCCAGGCCATCACAATACTCTGCCAGTACTTTACAGCTGCCGTTCCTCCGGCTGGGCTCGTTCCTTTCCGTCATCCACTTCATGTGCTCGGGGACAGAGGGTGTTTTTGTGGTATTCAAAAAAAATAAAATAAAAACAGTTTTAATAGGACAAAATATAAAGGACAATAGTCTTATCCTACAAGTCCCAACTCTGTTTGAACTTTTGATAGGATGTCTGTTACTGACTCATAGCATTAGGTAATAATGTTGTCATCGTTCTAAACTTACCATGAGCTCCCTCAGCTCCCTGCAGTCTGTTAGATATTGCAAGTAAAAACCTGTGTCATACAGTTGCATCATACTCACAGTTAATCTATGGTAAATAAGACTCAGCCCCTGACCTGCTGTTACCAAGCAAATTACCCACTGACATACAGTACTGTGTAAAAATCAGAGACTGCCTTCATTTATTTAACTTCAATAAATGAAAACAGCAAAACAGAGAAAGAAAAAAACATCTTTACCTTTTTTAAGTAATTTTGGGCCAAATTATTTCAAAAACTAAAAATATTAAAATTAGAAACATACGGTTTTGTTCTGACAGCAGCAACATTTTATAATACATATATACAAAAAGAAAACTACATCCCCAAAGTCCAGTCTTAAAAATGGTTTAGCATTTTCTGCTTCTGACCATCCAAATAATCCCAACATGTTTAGTGTTGTCGAGGTGATGGAACCTAAATAAGTGAACTGTAGCCTTGTTTTATATTTCTGTAGATCCAGTAGGTACGTTTGTGGTCCAGTAGTCATTAGTTGCGTGTGAAGGTCAGGACTGCAATATTGCAAAGTGTCCCATTTCTCATTTTAGCATTAAGGGGGGCTCATAGGTGCCCTTAGTGCAGAGAGGTCTTTATTTACAGTTTTTTGTCCAATATGGCAGTGAAGAATAGTGAGCAGATTTCTGTTATTTTCTTCATGTGCATATCTGCTAAAGCTTATACATAAATGTATATAAAAAAAACAACTAAATATTCCTTTAGATTGGCATTGCAGGACGATATATACTGCAGTTTTTTTTTTTTAACAAATGTCACTGGATGTCATTATGTAGTATATTGAATATGACCGAGCATTTACATATTGCATAAATTAGCTCCTTAACTAATTATAATAATTAATTAATATGTAAAAGAAATTGAAATTAGAAATCTTTAGAAAGATTTTTAAAGATTAAAGTTTTTTTATTTGTTTGTATTAAATTTAATACAAACAGATGCTTGCCTACAAAGCCAAGAATTGACCAGCTCCTTCCTTGCTTGCAGCAATGGTCAAAAGTCGGTCTGTACCTCGAGCCTCACTCACAATCAGTGTTCCAGTTCATCCCAATGGTGTTCAGTGGGGTCGAGGTCAGGCCACAGGAGATAAGGTTTTTATGCAGTTATGCAGTGATTCACTTTCTCTAGACATAATGCTTTTCATTTTAACCGAAGAGATGGTCCCATCCATCCACAACACATTTTTTCAGTAGCCTTCTGCCTTTTCCAGATGATCTGCAAACTGCAGATGGGAAGCAGTGCTCTTTTTGAAGAGCAGTGTCTTTCTCCTTGCATCCCTATCACACACACCATTGTTGCTCAGTGTTCTTTTGATAGTGGACTCGTGAACATTAACATTGGCCACTGTAAGTGCAAACATTAGTTGTCATATCTAATATAATTTATTTGTCACTTGTATAGTTATACACTGTACAACTAGCAGTTAATTGCTTTGACAACTGCTCACATGAAACAACAAGATAATATAAACATAGCATGGGTTTCTGACCCGGTGTAAAATGACACCCCTTGTTCCTAGATTGATCTTTTTGGGAGACCACTCCTGGGGTGGATGCTGATGGTCTTTTCTCTGTTTGTACACAATCTGTCAGATTTTTTCCAGCCTGTTAAGCATCATCAGTTCCTCTTTTGAGGTCCGCAGAAATCCCCTTAGTTTGTGCCGTGATAAATTTGTGTTATGAAGATCTTACTTTGATGGATCCCTGTTCGTTATATACAACAGGATGGCCTCTCACACCTGACAACCTTATTGATTGGAAACAATTTCACCTAAAAATAACTGCTAGAGGTTTACATATGTTTACCACTCACAAACATGAAATAGAGTTTTATCTTCAATAAATAAATGACAAAGTATAATATTGATTTGTTTAAATGTGTTTTCATGATAAACCCTTAAGACATTCAGAGTGGGCCAAATTCCTCCAGAGAGATGTGGAAGACTCATTGCCAGTTATCGCAAACACTTGATAGCAGTTGTTACAGCCAAACATGGCACAATCAGTTACTAGGTTTAGGGGGCAATTACTTTTTTACACAGAGCCAGGTTGTTTGGTATAGCTTGTTTTTTTTAACAGAATTACAGAACATCCTAAAGATGTAACAAAATTTCAAGCACCACCCTATGTAGAAGAAAACATACAGGCGAACACCCAAGTGCAATATAAGTAATATGAAAACACTAGTTCATTTTTTTATAGGGAAAACAGCTCGTCTGTATGCTGATGATGCATAACAAAATGAAGACACATCCTGAGAGATCACTCTCCACTCCTATTAGTTTATCTAAATGCTTATTGACAGCTTTGGAACGTTGGAAGTCATCAAGCTCTGTGCAGCCCAACTATGCCAGAAAAAAACACTTTATATAATATCTCCAGTGCCGTAATGAAAATTAAACTCCATGTCTCCTCTGCTTGTATTATAGCGTTTTCAATCCCACCAGCCATTCGCTCTAAGAGGCCATAATGCCACAAAGCTCAGTAAATCAATGGGTTTGTAAAAACTCTCCCTCAAGTATAGTGCTTCCTCTCCTGAACATGCTTTATGTCTCTGATCCTTCCTCCAAGATGCTGGGAAGCAGAGAGAGAAGTGAGGGGGGATAACTCAGTTTTATGTGTCTCTGACCACTTTGCTACATTGTTCGATTACATTTGTACCGTATGTGTGTGTGTGTGTGGGGATGGGAGGGTGCAGGTGGGGGCTGAGATTGCTAAATTGCTAGAGTGGGGTGTTCTGAAATACATAAGCCACAACAGAAGTTAATTATGTGTAGCTACAGCGTTTGCACCGCTCTGGAAAGCATGTCTCTAGGGTCACGGCGATTGCCACAGAGTTGCGAAAGGTAGTGCTATGCATGACAGATTAATTAAGCTCAATTTCCAGTAACAAGCCATTCTCAATTAATGTTGCATGAATTACACTCTCTGCTGCAACTCTGCTCAGCCTAGAGGAAGGTAGGCCTGCTTAGAAAAAAACAAAGAACAAAAAAAGAGAAAATTATTTCAATGCATGTTGTTCAGAGCAGCTAATGATGCAACAAGTCATTACCCCTTCACTTCATCATAATTGTTGTTGCTTATAATTATTAATCAAAAGAACCAAGTGTGGTATCACAAATAACGTTGTGGCTGCGATTTGGCCGCTGGTATGAGTCAAAAGCCAGTAGATCTTCATGATCCGTGCACGATAACACAAAAACAAAGCAAGAAACTAAGCCAAGAAACCCAGAATCTTATTTACTAATGTGATTAAATATGGATAATTTCCAACTAATAAAGTAACACTGTGAATTAGGGTTGGGCAACAAGATGGTAATAGTGCTATATGTAAAAATGATGACGATAAAAAAATGATGACAGTATTTCAACATTTGAATTTTGGCTTAGAGCTGTATCATTTTCTGTCATCTAAAGAATGATCACAAGATGCAAAGCAGATTTCTCTGTTTTAAAGAACTTTTTTTCACCTGCGTACATATGGAGGGCTAAAATATAAATACAAGTAATACATAGAAATTTAAGTTACACAGAATGCCTTTGGTATCTTTTTAATTCAGTTTCATGGCTGAGATCGGGCTGGTTCTCTGTCTGTAGCAGCAGGAAAAGTATACGAAATAAATTAAAAACCAAATTCTGTGTAATATATAAACAAATATATGAAGGAATACTCACACAGTCTTACTGAGTAATCTTACTCAGCACTAACAATCACTAGACATAAACAAATATAACTTCTACATCAAGTTAGGATCTCTTGTAATAGTTATTTTAATTAATAGTTTATTTATAATAGTTTATTAATATATTATAGGCTACCGTTAAATTGGGATTATTTTGGCTCTTCACTGTGTTCTGTGTGCTGCCCTTTCAATACAGCCTCAACTTTCTCTTTCAGTTTTAACATTAGAACTGTTATTTTATTATAACTGATGTGTAGATATTTACTGCCTGGGCCCCACAGTTCACTATCATCATCCTCTCTGTGGATGGCCTGAAGCCACAGATCTCTCCTTTTGCTGTCCTTCACTCTTTGAGGAAACAAAGAAAATCATAAACTGTTTTTACTGTTTTTTATTTTATTGTTGTATGCGTGAAACAACTAGTATTGCCAGTTAGGTGCTGAAATTATGGCTGGGTTTGTTTTTACTCAAATGTGGATGTGGCCATTCAGATGAAAGGGAAGTTAAATATTATTTCTCTGATCCATCTATGTGTAGCTGTACTCTGCTGGCTTGCTAGGCTACTGAACTCCTACAAAACTGAATTAAGAGCCTAGTCCATCAAATTAAGAGTCCCTGTAGAAGGTAACAAGCACAAGCATAGCACTTTGCAAATCAAACAAGTAAAGCTAAACAAGGACAGAGACGTGTTCTCATGACATTAGAGGCTGTATTAAAGCATGTAACATATTTTCCATGTGTTTAGCATATCAAATCACTTGTCATAAAAAGGAGAGGCTACTACTAAGCCACTCTCTTTAATAAAGTTTATTTGATGTGATTTTGCAATCTTTTAACTGGGAAACGTATGCGCTGTTTGCACAGCCTCTTGATGACTAAAGCATCAGTTGTTCAGTGATCTTATTTGACTGCAGATTGTTCTTTGTCTTTCAGGAGTAAGACAATGTATGTTTAATCATTTTTGGACATTTAACTCATGATTAGCTCGTTTAGAATCAGTGACAGGTTCAGATTTTGATAGTTCTCCCGACACTTCAGAATCTGATCAAATGGGATGGAGATCAAATATTATCTTTTATTGAAAAGATGTAATGTGTCAGTTTTCTGCATGCTGTAGTACAAATGTACTAATGGTTGGCAATGTGGTACAATTGTTGCAAAATCTCGTTTAGCTTCAGATAGTTGGAGCGTGTCAGGCTGTAATTGGTAATGGTATTTTGGTGGTGAGGTTTTGGCCCTGTGGTCAGGAAGCTACTGAAGGTTGGTCCAAATGAAGATACATGGACCACTTAAGGAAGCCCACCTATTGCGCTTGGTAGGCTTCGCTATTGTGTTTATGGGCTGCAGGGACGTCCATCTATTCCAAGAGGAATTAGTGTCAAAAAGCCAAGAGCCTGCAAAGCCTTGATGAAAGACAGTAGACCTGCCTGATGGCAGACAAGCCAAATTAGCTATACTTTACAGTGAACATACAAGCAAAAGTCGCTCTCCTCTTATCTGTCCTTTCATCTTCCCTGTGCTGAAAGCACCACAGTGGAAGATTGTTGTTTACTTTGATTGATGGAAGATTGCGCTTGGACCAGTTTATGGGTAATTCTGCTTAAAGAAAATGCTGGAGAGGATTGCAAGGGAAATCTATTCTTAATGTATATACTACTGCTCACAGGTTTGGAACTATTCTCCATGTTCATAACTTTTATTATTTTACACACAATAATATCTTTAAAGGTGCCATAGAATGTATTTATTTGGGTTTTTACATCGCTCTCTAATGTCAAAATAGAAGGTTTGTGGTTTGTGTCATTGCACTGGCTACCAGTACAATAGTTCAATTTAAAGTTTGTATTTTTGTATTTTGTATGTTTGTGTTTTGTTTTCAGTGCTTTGCATGACTTGGCTTTGAGGTATATCTCTGACCTCCTTTGTTTCCATTCCACCTCACAAGCTGTACACTTTTCCAACCAATTGCTCAAAGCCATTCCTTGCTTCCAGATGAGGTTCAAAGAAGGCCAGGCTTTTTCTGTAGCTCCCTAAAGACTCTGTGGCAGTCTTCTGCTTTTAAAATGAAACTCCTACAACAGATATTTTAAGTGTTTTGCTGTTTGATTTGTTTTTATAGGCTTAGTATCTATTTGTTGAATTCATGGTGCACTTCTAACTAGTTGTGGTTAATAATAAATAATTTTACTGTGCAGCACTTGTCAGATCATGGATTGGCTGTTTAACAGCAAGGCACGGCGATTATCACACAGAAGAAACTTGACAAAATACACAAAATAAAATTAACCTAATAATATTACTCTTATATTCTTGTATTCTCTCTGGTGAAAGAAAATGGTATATTAGACTATTTAGTTGTTTACTTGTCGCTTGCTTGTAGCTAATTTTACCTACACCAGCTTCCAGAAACATTCTAAATGAGAGGACTGATCACTGTTTATAATATAAATGGGGGTGCACCTATCATTCAACATGGCGTCTGTTCGCCCTTGAAGAATAAGAACCAATCAGCTTGCTGGTTACTTTACAAAGGAGAAAGTGTTAATGATATTATTATGCAGTAGCCAGAACAAACTGGATTATTATTATTTTTTGTTTGTCATTGACTCAAACACTATAAACAGTGTATGATGTTTTTGTGAGATTTTATCAGGGATTTCAAGTATGATTTTGAAATGGTAATTAGACTTTCTGTTTCAAGCATTTTGGTATCTCCTCATTGAAAAATAGAGAATGAATGTGAGTGAGTTGTTACTCACTATAAAAATGTGGCTGTTTGGGTGAAGCTGTAATGCAGTTATGAAGCTGTCTAGTCTGGTGATGTTCAGCTGCATAGAAATGCTACCCCAGCTAAGGACACCTCCGGCCGGTGTGAATTCTGATTGTGAGAGCTGTGCATGTGGTGTGTCATGTTTTTTTCATTGTTAATTATTTGTTTTGTTGCTTTTGGAAACTGAAAGTCTTGGAGCATCAAAAAGGTGCTGTATAAATAAAAGTGCTAATGGTGATGATACTAATATTAAAGTTTAATATTAGTGGAAACAATGATTCCAAACTGTTAAATGACTTTGTATTTAGAGCCGCAAGACATGAAAAACAGCTGTGGAGAAAGATATAAGTGTAACTTTGTAAAATAATCTTTATCTTAGTTTTGGATTATATTGGAATCCAGTCGCTGCTCAGTTGAGGAGTGTCATGATAATATGGATCGCCTCTTACTGTATTTTGGAGTTCTCTTTGCCAGTAGTGGGCTTTTAACGCATTTTTGAGTACCCTGAACAAATAACCTCATTACTTTTCCATTATGCAATAAATGGACATCACACATTTTAATACCAGATGGACTTTTATGGATCCTTCATGTCCTGTCTTCCTTTCATCTTTTAATTTAAGCTCTTCATACAGCATAATTGATAGAGCTGTAATTACGTGCCATTCTATTTTGTAAATTTGGTGGGGCTTTTTCTGGCATCCATTTAAACCTTTTAGTATGCTAAACGCCTTTAGTGAAAAATATGCTTTACTGTGGCCATAATGTATTGGTTTGGGTAGCAGAGTGCATTGTTCTGAATGACTTCGGGCAGAGACATGTTGGCAGCGAGCTCTGCTTGCAAATGAGGCAAAAGAAATGATGTCTGTTATGAAAATGTATTGTTAAATTACACGCTTAGAAGACCTGCTGTTTCTTTTTGTGCCTTAAACATACACTACATGATTGTGTTTGCTTGATGAAAGACAGGTTATGTATGCCATGGTTGCTGCTTACCTTCACTGAGTGGATAACTTGGTCTGTTCTTGTGTATTTACTGTGTAATATCTTTGGAAAAACTTCATTAATTCCTGTAAAGTCATGGTTCTCTGACAGATGAGAACACAGAGTTTTTGATGTGTAGCTGTTGTTTTATTGAACTACAATAAACAATATAAATTAAACTCCTCCGCACACAAGCTGCACATGGGTCAATTTAAACAAATTAATATGAGATAAGACTGTAGGAAGGAACTTTAAGAACTTGAGCTTGTGTTCTGGATAACTTCTGCTTTAAGCTAGAAGGCCAGACTCCCCCTGAAGGTAGAACTGAGAGAGAGGAAAGAGGAACAGAAGAAGAAAGGTGTGATGGGTCAACACAGGAGACTGACAGTGGAGATAGATACTGATAGAATATTACATTCGGAGGAAAAAATGGTATAATGCAGTAGCTCAGACCTAAAAAAAATATAATGAAGTGGTTTGGTGTGAAATGGTTTATTGTAGAAATTTCTTTACAGTGTCAAAGAACACCCAGTGTGTGTACTGAAACTAGCAAATTGTTAGATGGTGAAATATGTCAAAATTGTTACAAACAATAGAGGGGCAACATATATCCAGAAAGCTGTGATGTCCACTCCTATTGTAGAAAACGTCCTGTCCCTCCTCCTTAATGTTATCCTAATTTATCAGTTTGGAAGAAAAGTTCAGCATTGAACTTCATCCCTTATCTTTGCTAAACTCTAGTTCTGTTTCTATTTCTATCATGCAGGCACCATTTTTTTCACTGCTAATTATGGTAACATGTTGAGAGCGTGCAGTGACAATTATTCTTATATATATTATTTTTCATATCCTTCATTTTGAAATGTTCAAAACTATAAATCTTACAAATTGCATATTAGAGTTACATATGCTTGAGGTTTTAGGATCTTCTCAAAACCATTAAAAATATTACAACAGATATCAGGCAGCATATTTGTCATTTTCTTTTAGAGGGAACTTTTAGAGGTGGGTGTCTGTCACAACTAGAGAGATGAGGAGGCAGAATGCTTGTGCAAAGCTGGTAGATTTATTAAAAACAAAAGGAAAACACTCCTCAGTGAAAATGAACTATATACTGAGTATACACAGGTGACATTGAGGCAGGACAGGGAGGGAGAGGTAAACTGAAACAAACAGTAAAACATGGCAGGCGAAAATAAAGGCACATGGATGAGACAGGAGCGAAAACAAAACAGACAGAAATAAGGAAGCACAGGAGCAGAACAGGATTTTACATCATAACTACTGTGAACAATTTTGATGGATTCAGTAAGCTTCTCTGGAACACAGCATTCTAACTTAATTTACATTTTGACCATTTCATTATGCAGAACTTCAGTGAAATTCTCCTGTAAGTTAATTTAAAATTGTTTTTAAAAAGATGTAGCACATTTGCTGCTGTGTATGTGTCTGTGTTTATATCTGGGTGTAGTTAAATAAGCACAAGATAAAGAAGGGAATGATATGCTTTATAAACTTCATAAGAATTGCGTATTTATATGCAATATATATTTATATGCGATAATAGGGATATTAGGGTTTTGCCAGAGGATGACTGGAGAAATTAACATTAACTCAAAAGTAGAAAAAAAAAGTTATTTTGCATATCGATATATGGGTATAATAAAAGGCTAATGTCACTTATAATGATCTCTCACTCTTTATACATATGCAGTAAGCAAAGTGAATGTGCACATAGGTTTAAATTAAATGTCAAATATGACATCGCATTTTGATTTATACTTTTCTCTGAATAGTTTTATCTGCATTAATGGGCAGCTTTCGGTGCTTTTTTCAGGTTCACTGAGTTTCTGGAGCCCTTTGAAAGAGTTATCCAGCCTGAGGAGCTGTGGCTCTACAAGAATCCTCTGGTGGAGTCCGACCGCATCCCGAAGAGAGTCATGTTCGTAAGTACAGCACACAGGTTCATCCCGACTTAATAAAAAAAAAAAACCCTAAGAAATATCTCAGATTCCCACAGTCAGAAACTTTAGGCCACAGCAGAAAGCCAGCAAGTCAAGGCATTCATTCCATAAGCAGATCTATCACTTAAGTTGAATCTTAAGAGTCCCACTGAGCATTCATAAAGACAAATGAACTCAGAATATGAAAAAGTTCAGAAAATGAAAGTTCAGAAAGTTTCGTGAATACACCAAGTTCTTTCCCACCAAAACATCCTGTGGGGGTGTTTTTCCACTGCCGCAGAATAGTGTTTATTAATAGTGTTTATTCCCATGAAATATTAACATGGGAAAATCTATTTCACAGCAGTCAATAGATGGATCTCTGACAGGTTGTGAAAATATTGTGGAGTCCATCATGGGGCACGCTGGGTGGGCGTGGCTAGCAAAGCAAATCCTGGGAGGCACCACATTCCCATCGTAAATGGACGCTTATAGGTCTGTTGTTGCTAATGTAGTTGCATTGGTTTGTAAAGGAGTGTCCGTTCATGTCCATTCTTTTCAGGCTGCCTTCAGTTTGATAATGAGGGTGCATCTGAGTTGTTTCAGATCACTATACAACCTTGTCCTCTTCTACAGAGACGAAACACTCTTTTATTTGATCCGCAGGCCTAACCGTTACTGTATAGATCACCATATGACCCTGTGCTCTTCTACAGAGACTGGACTTTGAAGACTTTCTACAACACTTTTCTGTGACAGTACAGGAATGTGATAAAGCTTGTGCTGTAATGTCTACAGTAGAAGTTCTTCCGGTACTTTTCTGCACATAGTCTGCCATTTTCATTGCTGTTGGTTCGCTGTTGTTGTTTCACTGGCCTAGAATGTGAGCTGTCATCTTTTGAGGGTATAAATATTAATGAGTCTGTTATGTAACAGTTTATGATTTTGGAATCTGCCCTATTTTACTGTTCTCTTTTGTAAATGCAGGACTTGTAGTTGAAGGAGGAACATCAGTGTTTAAGGTTTACAGTATGTAAGTTCTGAACTCAACTATGGCCTTGTGAAAACAGATTTACATTCTTTCCAAGTCAAAATTTAAATTACTAATTTCTACTGACCACATTCAGACAAAAATATTCATGTGAACTGTTGGTGCACTGTTATGACCTCTAGAGTCTAGAGGCAAGAGAGGTCTGACTGAGTGAAGAGGTGAAGGTGAGAGGGAGAAAACCAAAGACACAAAAATCCAATTTCACTTGTTTATAAAGGCAATTTCTTCAGTAAGCACAGTGCGACAGAAAAAAAGAACCACTAGGAACTGTCTACATACGTAATACATATGTACATACGTGCAGGAGAAAAGCTGATCTAACAATTTCAAAAGGGCTGGACTACAGACGGCGCCAAAGCAAAGAACGTATCATTAAGCATGTAAAAACAAACCCTGATGTGACTCATCAAAAGGTAGCTTATATCTAAGACATGGATATGAAAAAATGATCTAACTATGCTAATCCTGGTGTAATAAACAAAAATACAGAGAATGTCAATCACCGCTTGTCTAACAAAAGAAATCCTGTCTGATAGACATGATGCACACTCCCTCTTAACTGCCCAGCTCCTGAAAAGCAAACACAAAATGTTCTAAAGAACATAACTGTTCTAAAACCCAATATAAGGTTCTTTTATTCTTATGTGTCTGCTGTGTGTCAGTTCTCTGCTTGACGACTACATGGCTTTCTACTAGAACAGTGCGACACGTGCTGCTCTTCCTCCGAGGTGCTCACTTGTAGGCAGGCATGTACTGAAGGTTATGGAACTGACCTTGTGATCAAAAGGTACCACTTTGATCCCCTAAACTGACAGGATGTGACTGAAGTGCCCTCGAACAAATCACATAACCCAAACTGCTCCACTGCTTGCCAATTATTACTTTGCCAGGTAATTCCCAGTTTGCAGTGTCCACCATCATAATATCAAAAAGGCCATAACCCTATTGTAACTGTTTTAGATTCACCATAATTTCCCTGAATGACCTATACCCACGCAGACATTTATGTCAGCAATATGTGACAGACACCACACTTCCAAATAACATCATAGTCTGGCTTGATTGCAAAAAGGAGACGTCCAGTTTGGCAATGTCTCAAATGATGGTCCATAATCATAGATAATGGGGAGAACATCCTTGTCTTCAGGTTGCACAAAAAGAAAAAAATGGAGGAAGCATTTCTTAATTACATTACTATGAGGTTCATTGGAGCAGGTCTTCTATTACTGAGCTCTGAGTTTCATGAGTACAGAAGGTGACTCACTCCAGAATTATTATTTAGTAGACTTGTGAAAACTATGGACATTGTACTCAATGTATATTATGAATCAGCATCAGCATCGCCCTGGATAAAACTAATCCAGCTCAAACATGGCTTTACACTCAAGGGTACAGACATGAATGCCATAAAAATGACTTCTGCGACACCGCAGACCTTGTAGACTTGTAACAGACCTAGAGGCAGAACAGGGACGTATGAGATGCCAAATATAATGCTTTAAGAAGAAGAAAGAGAAAAGAGCAGGACAGTAGTGAGTGTGGAAGGGCTCAGACAGTGTACCTCTGGAGCTATCTCTTCTGTATGGCTTCCTCTCAGATGGCGAGCCTGGGTTGGAGAGGGTGGGGTTTATTAGTATCTGCCATCTGTGCATTATCCTGCTGTGTAGTCTCTGTCCCTCTTCAAGGTGCTGATCTTTCATTGGTGGCGGGTACTGAATGTTAGACAGCAGTGAGGTGACTGAGGCAGCATGGCTTTGGCTGCGATCTGTGCCTGTCTGGTGTCACAGTAAGAACCTAGAAATTGTGAGGACTTGTTAGCTGTGCTTTAAGGGAATCGGTCCAAGCTGATAGAAAATAGACATATATTAATAAGAAATTATGATTGTTTTTGATACATAAAACAACACAGACTTTGTAAGTGGTTGACAAGGAAAAAAATTAAATGCAATAAAAAATGCAGTGCTATTTAAATAAAAATAGCTTCCTTCACGAGTTCTGTTCAAATTAGAGGGGAACACCACAAGAGATTTTTAATAGGCTCAGTGTCTTCATATGAATTTATTTAATAGTTTTAGAGGTCTTCTGTCATTTTGTACTCGGCAACATGTTCAAAAAAGAACTTCATGAACAGCGAGAACATTTACAGGCACTTAATAATCAATTCATAATTATCAGAAGTCTCAAGTAACGAAGTACAAATACTTTGTTACCTTACTTAAGCAAAAATTTTACAGTATTTAATTATTTAATTATTTTTCAGCTGACTTTTTACTTCTACTTCTTACATTTTCACACCATTATCTGTACTTTCTACTCATTTTAAAAATAGCCTCGTTATTCCTGTTTTAAATCTGCCAACCTTTCTGCATTTTGCGTAGCAGATACGCATTTAGACATCAAACCACGCTGCTACGATTTATCACTTCAAAATACGAGAAAAGTCATGGATAGCTTTATAATCAACTGTCTTTGCATTCGCGCACTAGGCACCTTGTCTATGGCTGTAACCGCATTGGGCAACAACCTGTTGGGAAAAGAAGACTTCGACCAATCATAGCGCTAGTTTTATACTCTTCACACAGGCTACAAGCGGAGAGCTGGAGAGCCGTCCAAATAAAAGTAACGAAATTGGTTTTTATCCCTCTCAGTCCATCCTCAGACTGGTTTTAAAGGGAGGATGGTGTTTCAGAGGTAAATGGCAGGTTGTGGGAATTGTGAATTGTAAATGTCAAAACTAGGCGACTCAAAAACACAAGATGCAATATATAAAAGTATTGGGTTGGGGTGGTTTTGTTTTTTATGAGCATGCATTCACTGGTTCCTGTTGCCAACTTGCATGTTTCCCTATCAAATTAAACTCCAGTTAAGCCAGCCGCCCATCGCCAGACACAGTTAAACTAGCCGCACGTGAACTGTGAGTGCGCTATACACTTGTCAGTAATAGTCATTGCACATGCAGACCTGAGAAAAAGCCTTTAGTTTACAAGTAACATTTACAGCTTTATAAAATAGCAATTTCTAAAAGGTAGTCCATAAAGTCAACAGATATCAGTACAAAGTCTATAATACTATGTACATATAAATTATGAAGTGATTCTACTGTACGGTATGTACAGTATGTTTCTACTCCAAAAAATTCCCAGGTTGGCGGGTCTGCTATTTTCTTTTTGGCTTGTTTTCATTAATGTACATTTACATTCCAATAAAGATTATTGATAAACATTTCTTTGAAGTTTGACTGCACCATTACAATACTTACTATAGACAATTAGTCATCATATCTTTCTCTCTATTAAACACATGCTCAGTAGTACACATAATATGCTTCTTTAATATTTTGGCATTGTACTAAAATACATTCATTTTCAATGGGCGTATACGTGGCTGAAACAGGAAACCTAGTGCATCCCAAATTTATCAACATTAAGTGTTTAATACAACATTATAGTCATTATATCTTTTAGAGGAATGATTTTGTGGGAAGTGGTCTAGTGCACTATAGGCCCCTGTGGTACGACCTAAGCTTTTGTCCTTAATAGCATTTATTCCCTTACATTACTTTTACTTTTATACTTTAAGTAGTTTTGGGTTAGGGTTTACCCTTTCACTTGAGTAAAAAGCTTGAGCTGATTCTTCAACTTCTACAGAAGTATTTTTAAACCCTAGTATCTATACTTCTACTTGAGTAATGATTGTGAATACTTTTGACACCTGAAATAAGCAAGCAGTGTTTTACACAGAACCCACAAGGCTGTACCTACATACTTGACATAATGAAGGTGATGTGTTTAAGTGATGTTTAAAATGCTGCAGCATGACATTTAAGTTTTATGCTATGTTTATTCTACATTACCTGATTACAAAACAGAAATCTGATTACTGCATGATTCATGTAGATGTGGAGTTTCCCAATATCTGGTTGCCCAAGTGCATGTAAAGTTATCAGATTATTTTGTGCTCAGTGTTAATCAGTGATACACAGTCTGTGGTATCATTCCAAATTCTATACTTTCAGACCTTTGTACATTTTTCTCCCAGTGAGTTCTCTGAGAGTAGTGCTACTACTGTAACTACTCACCAACTCAACACTAGCCTAAACAGCCAAAGCAGCTTAACTAGAAAACTTGACAAAGACTGCAGGTCTGTGAAGGGTATTTTGATGAGTCTGCCAGTCTTATGATGTCAGTCACTAAATGCGCTGAAGTACGAGATTATTCAAGCTGTCCAATTTTTTGTTAAAACTGAAGTATCACAAAAGTGAGGAGAATGTAAACAAGCTAAAATATGGAGTGTTTGTCAAATGGAATAGAAAGCTAGAAAAAGAAGCTAGCCAGAAAGAAGCAAATCATAGCGTTGTGCTGAGGTTTGCAGTGATACTACCAGAAAATCTAATATTTACCTTTCTGAATGTGCTGTTTTACAGCTGAAATGTAGCCATGGTGTCCAACAGTAAAGTGACAATTAGCATTTACTTGTCTGTTTTTCTTTAAGACTTTTAAGTGACAGTCTTTCTGGTGCAAATGTTAGATTTGTGTGATTTTGTGAAGTTTTATATTGTCCAGTACAGCAATAGTGTCATTAGTTTGTTAACTAGCCAGTGAAGCTGACTAAAAAGCTGACTTATAAGAAATATTCCAAAAACCATGAAATATATCAGTTAATGAGTCAAATCAAAAATGGTATAAATCCTCAACTCTCCATTAATGTGGCTTTTAACCTTCCTGTTACCTTCAAATTTACTAACATCTGTTATCCTTGGGGTCAATTTGTTTCCAACAATTTGATTATACCTCCAGAAAATGATTATAATTAGAAGGGTTACCCAAGTTCACGTCACATACTTTATGTTTGTTTGTTAACTACTTAATTGTTAATCATCATGTTAATTTTACATTTACCCAGTTATTTCCATTAAATTAAGAAACGTCATAAAATATGAAGCAAAAAGAATATTATTAAACTTAGAATGGAGTCATTGTAAGCAGTCCTGCTCCTCACCACCAGAGGTCTCAGTCCCTTGAGTACTGATCAGCCTAGAACACACTACACCCTCATCGCACACATCTGTCCCTCATCACCTGCACCCTTCATAAGCCCTTCACTCTGTCTCCTCCGTGCAAAGTATTGCCAGTCCACTAGTGTCTGCTTTCTGAGCATTTCAACCAAGCCTTCTGCCTATGTCTCTGCCTGGCAACCTCGGACCAAACCCTGGTAATGACCTTTTTACTACATTCTTTCGACCCCTGCTTTGTCTTCACCCCTGGGATTTGCCTGTCTGGCCCTCTGGACTCCCAGCTTTGACCCACTGCTCCGCCCCTGACTTCACTCATTGCATTTACCCTGTTTGGTCAATAAAAAACCTGCATATGGATCTTATCTCTGTTTCTGAGTCCCCTTTGTTACAGTTAAATTGACCCCAAAGATAATGTGAGTGTTAACAAAATCACTCCAGCTGTTCATCATTCTTAGGAAGTTTAAATAAGAAGACCCTAGACTCTAGTGTTTAGAGCATTATAGTGTTAGTGGAAAGATATGGCTCCAGTGTATCATCAAGCCATGATTTCAGGCTCACACATAAAATGATGGAAAACACAAATCAGTACCACATAGTTCAATGTCCTTAACATGACTTTCAGTACATTTGGCAGACATATCCTTCAGTGGTGTTGGTATATAACAGTGCTAAACTTTCATACAGCGCCATTTAAATCTGAAGGATTGTTTAGTTACTCTTATTATTCTTGTTTCGACTCCTAAATAACCACATAAATCTGAAGTGACAAAATACACGTAGAACAAAATATATTGGGTTGGCCGTTTTATTTACTGCACTGATCAGCAACACATTGAAAAATGTAATTAATTTTCCACACAGAGAAATCTGTCTGGATCAGGAATTCCTAACATGGGAGTGACTCTGACCATATAATTTTTAGAGGTCTATAAGGTTGATTTTCAAAATATCCTATCCTTTTTTCCCCATAGAGAAACTCATTTTAGACTTGTCCCGATGCTTTTGGCAAACTACAAAATGCAGACACATCCTCAGAGCAGCGAGTGCTCTGTACATCATTCAGATTTCACTCTCACTTTCAGGTTTAAGGTTTCCTAAAAGCTTATTGACAGTTACTGAAAGCTTAAGCCTCTGATCTTTCCTCTATTCATCCTCCAGAGGGTGCTTGACAGATGATATATAGATAATACGTTTTTTATTTTTCATGACAGTGGATGCGCCAGTTTTGAAGGCACGTCAAACTTGAGCAACTCAGGCTGATCTTTTGTTGGTGTAGCTTTCCATTCTCTCTGGAACTCTTGTCAGATGTGGAGTTCTGAGATGTGCTGGGGTGGATTATTTGTAAAGGTCAGTGGCTTCCTTCATATGTCTCTAGATTGAGATATAGGTGGGGATTTCTGGTTAAAAGTCTGATGATTTACCAGCGCTTATGCAAGACCCAGAGCCTTTGATTGGATAAGGTGTTAGTCATGATCCAGTTACTTATCGTGTTGCTGTAACTCAAAGGCTTTAGTCAATCTGCCCCTAAATGTTTCATCACAGACAGGCTTGTCTTGCCTGGGAAAGCACAGACCCTTGGGTGGGAACTAAAATATAAATCCCAAATTAAACAATAAAAAATCACACATCAGAGAAGCGTTCATCTTTCCTGCATGAAACAGTATGTCTCCAAAGGCCTGAGCTGTTTTTAAAAAGTTTCTCTTCAATACATTGTAATGTCCACAAAGCTGTTTCCTAGAGGTGTGCACAGATGTTATACTTATATAATACATCTCTGGGTACAATTTATGGTTGTCTGGTATTGTTTTTTTTAACCAGATGGTCAAGTTTTGTGCTCCATTGTCCAGTTGGTGCTGGCATTTTATTTGATGAAAGAGTCAAATCATCAACAAATAAGCCATAAGTCTATCATGGTTTTATGTGTTTTACACAATGGCAGAATAAGAATCAAAACTTTAATATATAATGTTCATTATGAAATCTAGATTATATTGAGATTTAGGATACAAATACAAGGAACAATTTAAAAACAAATAAAAGAGCTCAAAGGAAAAACATAAAAAAAGAACTAAGCAAACAACCTGCCCACCAAACACTCTGTACAGTTTGCTTGTTTTAGTGCTGACATCTAACACAAACAAAAGTGCTGAAACTGCATGTCTTCTTTTAAAATCTGGCTCGAAACTCCTATAGTACATGATTTTATAACTGAGAAGTAGGTGATTTATTCTAGAACATTTTTGTTTTGTTTCTTAAAATATTCTCTACATCCCAATAGTAATCATTAATTCACATGCAATAAAAAAATCTCAGGAGGCCACAGGACTGTTAAAACCAGGAAAACGACAGGGAAAGTTCCTACAACAGCTTGCACTGCTAAAGAAAGAAAGAAAAGAAAGACATGTAATTATTTGGCTTGTTTATTTTGTGGGGAAATATGTTATGTTTAACATAACTAGCTACTTGATAGAAGCATAATGTAGATACAGTATGTACTGGTCCAGCATTAAGTAGTTCATTTTAAAAAGAAAAGAAATGTTTATGTCTGGTTGTATTAGGTTCACTTGAGTTCACTTGAGCGGGCTTTGTGTTTAGTTTCTGTGTTTTTTAGCCTAGCCAGCTCACAATTTGGGAAGTGGGAGCACGACTAGATTAGACTTGAGTTTCTTGACAAAATAGCCCACACTACAATATTAACATTATGTTGCACAGTGGCTTTAAAACAGGGTGTAGCTTATATATGTCTATTTGTAGTTTTGTGAAAAATGTTCAAATGTCCACAGTTGCACACCTTACTCTAGAGGTCTCTGTTGTGACTAGTCAAGCATGTTATGTAATGTTATGTTTTGGGAAGTGGCTCGAGCAATGCCTTCTCTCCACCTGTCACGGCTATCATCGTTGTCCGAGCTATGTAACTGCGCCTTTAATACATATATATTCAAGGTTGCTGTAGATGAATTGTATTGAAAAAAAACTTCTGTCATTTTATACTTTTCACAAGACAGAGAAAATGCTTTTGGCTATGATATCGTTGCACAACAGCAGAAGTTGCGTTTTCTTAAGGTGCCTGCAAAAGAAGACTTATGTGCTCAGGAAAGGTCAAGAGGCTCAGCATCATCAGACTAATGTTTGAATATGTCTCATAGATCTTTTGCTGGCAAGTCGCGGCTCTCTCAGTCTCCTGCAGTGGTCGTAAAATCTGGGTAATAGGAGTAGCTATGAGTAATGACTTTGCAGACTCACATTAAACGAAGCAGAAGTTTTCATATACTCTCAGGCAAAACATTATCATGTTCAGTAGAGCGGCACATCTGTGATAACGGTGATTCTGTAGCTGAAACTGACACTGAAACTTTTGTCATGTTCCTGCATCTTCTGTTACTCCTGGCTGCAGTCCAAGAAACAGAAACATCTTGTAAACAAGTAGCGTATATGCTTCGGGGCTATTAATTACAATGGTTTGTTTTCATAGATGATTAAGTTGTAGTCATTCATTAGGTGAAAGTGCTGCTTGGTTACACCAGACTTTTCAAGCGGTAAAGTACATTTACTAAGATTACGAAACTCTAAAAGAGGTCACCTTATGTACAGGGCTGGAAAAAGTATGGAGCCACAATATAAGTGAAAAAGTGTCTACATTTAAACATATTTAGGTACAGTCCTATCACATTTTGCATTATAATACTTATCACAGACTTCTTGACACCTCTTACCTCAAGCAAAGCATTGTACCCTCTCATGGACGCCTCACCCAACTGCCGTCTGGCAAAAGGTACCAGAGCATTCGTTCCTCCACCACCAGACTCCCAATGTCTCCTCCCCTGAGGCCATCAGATTACTGAACGCACTGAAGCCCCCCAAGAAACAGATGGACTAATCTAGAGCTTTTTTTAGCATGCACTGTTGATTGATGACTAAAGCTGCTGTGAGACTCAACCTTTCTGTACAGTTTTAATGTTTGCGCTAGTACCTTCATCATTCACATGCTGCTTGATTTCATTCTATGTGTTTATTGTGAATCCCTAAGATGTTCTAGTATGGATTATTTGTAAAGGTCAGTGGCTTCCTTTGTATGTCTCTAGACTGATATGCAGGTGAGGATTTCTGGCTAAAAGTCTGATGATTTACCAGAACTTGTGTGAGACCCAGAGCTAGATTACAGTCTGTATTTGTAGTTCTACAGTCTCGGGTCTCATAAATGAAAATCTATGAAGAAGCCTCTGGAGTCAAAATAGGGTCATAAAGATTTTGAGTTTGTAGAACAAATGTACTGAAACTTGCAGCTGCGTTTAAACAACTACATGCACGTAAAATCCAAATCCACAAATGAACTGGAATGTGCAAACTTGAAACAAAAAGTAATATTAATAATAATTCAAATGTACAAATGTGGGAAAATATTTTAAATATATAAAAATATGTTTTTTTAAGTTGTAGAAAAGATTTGCATTTGTATATCCAGTGTTGTGAATGTGTGAATCAGTACTGCTGAAAGTGTGGAGGTAAAAATCTTCTCTGCTGCAGTTGTGAAACTTTTGCTGTAGTTGCAAATTTTGACCCTGTTTTGACGGCTAATTCATGGACCAATAGGAAAGCTTAAGCTGGACCAATCAGATTGCGAGGTTTGATTAACCAATCAGACCACTGATTTGGTGCTGTCACTCAACTTCTGCGCACTGTTGGAACACGCCTTCCAGGCACAGATGCAATGCTAGTTCATGTTTCTTTAGCCAAAAGTTCGTTTTAAAGAAGATAACAGCCGGCTCTGTGCAGTGGTTTTGCAGTGGCAGTGGTTAATTAACTAACACAGGCATTTGCTGAGCTTTGTTCAGCTTTTGCAGTAGAAAAAAACACTGTAGGACACTAGTTAGCCAGTATATCAGAACACACAACAATTGTACAGTACCTGTTTTACTAGTAGTGAGCATGATCAACATAACTTTTAATTAACTGACTTCAGAAAATTCTGAAAATGTGTGAAATTACTCATCTGTCCAAAAATGTTAATAAGAGTAATTATTACTGTGGATCTTGGCCTCTTTCTCCTGCTCGCTACCTCCCTAGCTGTTTGTGTGTTTACTGGTATGAAAGCAGTACGTTTTGTTCGTTTGTGGTTTAAATAGTCCAGATTTTCTAATAGAAGCACCACAGTTACTCTAAACTATTTACATGGTATTCACATGATATACTGGCTAACTATTGGACTACAGTGTATTTTTTCTACTGCAAAAGCTGACCAAAGCTCAGCAAATGCCCTTCTCTTGCTATTTTAAAGTACCCTGCTGCTGCAGGCTGTTTATCTATCTAGCTAACGATGGTTAATTATTTGGCTACAGTTATCCAAAGCTAGCACAACAGTCAGTAGAATAAATTAAACCACTGCACAGAGCCTGCCTGCTATCTTCTTTAAAACAAGCTTTTTGGTAAAAAAACATGAACTAGCATTATATCTGTGCCTGGCAGCGTGGGAGGCGTGTTCCAACAGTGCGCAGAAGTTGAGGGACGGCACCAAATCAGTGGTCTGATTGGTTAACCAAACCTTGCAATCTGATTGGTCCAGTTTAAGCTTTTCTATTGGTCCATGAATTAGCCGTCAAAACAAGGTAAAAATTCGCAACTGCGGCAAAAGTTTCACAACTGCAGCAGAGAAGATTTTTACCTCCACACTTTCAGCAGTACTGATTCACACATTCACAACACTGGATATACAAATGCAAATCTTTTCTACAAACTAAAAAAATATGTTTTTATATATTTAAAATATTTTCCCACATTTGTACATTTGAATAATTATTAATATTACTTTTTGTTTTAAGTTTGCACATTCCAGTTCATTTGTGGATTTGGATTTTACTTGCATGTAGTTGTTTAAACGCAGCTGCAAGTTTCAGTACATTTGTGACTATTGTTTTACAAACTCAAAATCTTTATGACCCTATTTTGACTCCATAGAAGCCAAACTTCACAGGTCAGTGTGACGTGTCCTTTCCAACAGTACTGAATATTACCAGCCGGATTTATGTTTTATACTGGATAGCGCTGGTCTGGTGCTAGTTTATGCTGGAAAGCGCTGGCCTGGTGCTGATTTATTCTGGATAGTACTGGCATGGTGCTGTTTTTTTTTTGCTAGATAGTGCTGAATTGATGTATGGTTTATGCTAGATAGTGCTGAATTGATTTATGGTTTATGCTAGATAGTGCTGGCCTGGTGCTGATTTATTCTAGATAGTACTGGCATGGTGCTGTTTTTTTGCTAGATAGTGCTGAATTGATGTATGGTTTATGCTGGATAGTGCTGAATTGATTTATGGTTTATGCTAGATAGTGCTGAATTGATGTATGGTTTATGCTGGATAGTGCTGAATTGATTTATGGTTTATGCTGGATAGTGCTGAATTGATTTATGGTTTATGCTAGATAGTGCTGAATTGATTTATGGTTTATGCTGGATAGTGCTGAATTGATTTATGGTTTATGCTAGATAGTGCTGAATTGATTTATGGTTTATGCTGGATAGTGCTGAATTGATTTATGGTTTATGCTAGATAGTGCTGAATTGATTTATGGTTTATGCTGGATAGTGCTGAATTGATTTATGGTTTATGCTAGATAGTGCTGGCCTGGTGCTGATTTATTCTGGATAGTACTGGCATGGTGCTGGTTTTTTGCTAGATAGTGCTGAATTGATTTATGGTTTATGTTAGATAGTACTGGCATGGTACTGGTTTATGCTGGATATTGCTGGGCTATGCTGGATAGTGGTGGGCTGTTTTTTCAAGAAGTCTCGCTCCCACTCTATGATAGGAAAAAATGTTGTATTAGTTCCTTACCTTTAGGAAAAGATTCACAGTGAAACCATAAGGCATGTTTGCCCTAAAACCTATTTTGATACTATATTGAACTCTTTTGCTGCACTCTTAAACAAGATGGTTCTTCAAGGATTCTTTGGTAAGGACAATGATTCTCTATAGCACCATAAGCACTAATTTCCATGCTTCAATGTTCTTCAGATTGATAGAGGGTGTGTCATATATGATTCTTTATCGTTCTGCTGTTGTTATAAAATCAAGCTTGTTGATGTTCAGGCAGTTATGATGGGTCAGTCTGGGCAAAAGTCCCGGGCTATTTTCAGATCCAAGTTCATCTTTGTGTTTGACTGACCAGTGTAGGAGGAATTAGTGCAGTAGAGTGTCCAACTCACAGTCACATTAGGGCTTTGTGGCATGAAGGTACTGTTTTGACGCTGAGCATGGCTCCCTGTAGGTGTCAAAGAAAGTAGCAGCAATACTAGTTAATCAGCATTCAATAGCAATAATGCTAACCAATCATCACGTAGTAGCAGCAATGCTAAGCAGTCAGATCTCAGGAGTACTAATGATAATCAATCAGCACTCAGTAACAGTATTGCTAACCAGTCAGCACTTAGTAGCAGGAATGCTAACATCCTACTGCCCAAAACCTGATTACTGTAGAAAAATGGCAACATACTGATAAGTAACACCTTATTCGAAATTATAGGAAGTTTCTCTGTAAATGCTTATAAATATGTTTTTTTAAAGCCGGTTAGCTCCATTCATTAAAACACAATTAATCAATAAATGCAGTTCTTTTTTGGCATCTAGTAGTGCACCAAAAGTTCTTGGGCCTGTTTCCAACTTTTCAAACTAACAAACAAACAAATATGTTTTTGTGTTACCCTTGTAATTAGACAATAGAGACTAAAAAACATTTCACTCAATCAGATTAAGTCTTATATTATTTTTGCATAACCTGTCAGTCAGAAAAAATGTGTTTATTTTTCCATTTGGCTTCAGACCATTAGTGCCGCTGTAAACAAAATGATTAGGCAAGTCAATTTTGGTGATTTGTGTTGTATTTGAAACACTACAAAGCCTCTCACCCTCTGTCTTCATTCATCACAGCTTGTAGGGGCTGTGCAGGTAGTGAGTGGGCAGTGAAGGTAATTAACACTTTTGCCAGTAATTACCTGGGTGCAGAAAAAAATCCAGGTCTCCAATCAAGTGACAGACAGCGAGTGAACATAAAGTCTTTAGGCACTGTGTGGGAGAGTCGAGGGTGCTACAAAAGCTCAGGCCGTGGCAGCTCATTTCATTCAAGTTGAGTTACAGCCCAGCGGGAACCCACAGAACAGTGGACCGCTCATAGCTTGGGGGGGCTTCTGGAACTTTCTTTTAGCAAAAGGCCAGCTCGTGATTTGGCCAATTAATGATCTTTGGTTAATTTGTGATATATTAGCTGTGAAGAGACTCTGTGGTGCGGCTGCTTTTCTTCACATTTAATCCAACTGAGCTCTAATATTAGCTTGAATTTTTGGTGGGTTCGTTTAAAATGACAGTTTTTTTGTTATTTGTAGCTACTTGAGGCTCCTCTGGAGAACGTGTTTCTGATCTTGTGAATTTGTTTTTCATGGAAATGTAAAAATGCCTCCTGATATGTATTTAAAGGCCTGCTAGAAGCCTTAGAAGCTACTCTCAGAAGCATTTATAAAAATACTTATCCCTGGAGTATTTGCTGATGGATCTAACCAAACATACACAGCATTGAAACTGTACAAACAGACAATTATAAACCAGGCAGAAATAGTCTATGCTGGTTTGACAGTGCTTGTGCTGAACTTTTTTTTTTCATGCAGGCTATATCATTCCTCACCCCTCTGGCTGTGATATTTGTGGTGAAGATTATACGACGGACAGATAAGACAGAAATCAAGGAGGCGTGTTTGGGTAAGCATAAAGCAACCAGTACACTGAAATATCCTGCACTGTTTACTTATTTACTAAATGGGCTAATATGGATATAATATTTTTATTTAAATAAAGGAGTCTGAAGTAATATGTAAACATTGTTGAAGCTGTAAACACAGTCCATACAGATTTTACAGATAATTTAGACCATACAGACCATACAGATCATACGGATAATTTAGACCATACAGACCATACAGTCCATACAGATCATACAGATAATTTAGACCATACAGACCATACAGTCCATACAGATCATACGGATAATTTAGACCATACAGACCATACAGTCCATACAGATCATACAGATAATTTAGACCATACAGACCATACAGTCCATACAGATAATACAGATAATTTAGACCATACAGTCCATACAGTCCATACAGATCATACAGATAATTTAGACCATACAGACCATACAGTCCATACAGATCATACAGATAATTTAGACCATACAGACCATACAGTCCATACAGATCATACAGATAATTTAGACCATACAGACCATAAAGATCATACAGATAATTTAGACCATACAGACCATACAGTCCATACAGATCATACAGATAATTTAGACCATACAGACCATACAGTCCATACAGATCATACAGATAATTTAGACCATACAGACCATACAGATAATACAGATAATTTAGACCATACAGTCCATACAGATAATACAGATAATTTAGACCATACAGACCATACAGATCATACAGATAATTTAGACCATGCAGTCCATACAGATAATACAGATAATTTAGATCATACAGACCATACAGTCCATACAGATCAGACAGATAATTTAGACCATACAGACCATACAGTCCATACAGACCATACAGATAATACAGATAATTTAGACCATACAGTCCATACAGATAATACAGATAATTTAGACCATACAGTCCATACAGATAATACAGATAATTTAGACCATACAGTCCATACAGATAATACAGATAATTTAGACCATACAGACCATACAGTCCATACAGATCAGACAGATAATTTAGACCATACAGACCATACAGTCCATACAGACCATACAGATCATACAGATAATTTAGACCATGCAGTCATACAGATCATACAGATAATTTAGACCATACAGATCATACAGATAATTTAGACCATACAGACCATACAGACCATACAGATCATACAGATAATTTAGACCATACAGACCATACAGATCATACAGATAATTTAGACCATACAGTCCATACAGATCATACAGATAATTTAGACCATACAGTCCATACAGATCATACAGATAATTTAGACTATACAGACCATACAGTCCTTACAGATAATACAGATAATTTAGACCATACAGACCATACAGTCCATACAGATAATACAGATAATTTAGACCATACAGACCATACAGTCCATACAGATCATACAGATAATTTAGACCATACAGACCATACAGTCCATACAGATCATACAGATAATTTAGACCATACAGACCATACAGTCCATACAGATCATACAGATAATGTAGACCATACAGACCATACAGTCCATACAGATCATACAGATAATTTAGACCATACAGACCATACAGTCCATACAGATCATACAGATAATTTAGACCATACAGACCATACAGTCCATACAGATCATACAGATAATTTAGACCATACAGACCATACAGACCATACAGATAATACAGATAATTTAGACCATACAGTCCATACAGATAATACAGATAATTTAGACCATACAGACCATACAGTCCATACAGATCAGACAGATAATTTAGACCATACAGACCATACAGTCCATACAGACCATACAGATAATACAGATAATTTAGACCATACAGTCCATACAGACCATACAGATAATACAGATAATTTAGACCATACAGTCTATACAGATCATACAGATAATTTAGACCATGCAGCCATACAGATCATACAGATAATTTAGACCATACAGATCATACAGATAATTTAGACCATACAGACCATACAGACCATACAGATAATTTAAACCATACAGTCCATACAGATCATACAGATAATTTAGACCATACAGACCATACAGTCCTTACAGATCATACAGATAATTTAGACCATACAGACCATACAGTCCATACAGATAATACAGATAATTTAGACCATACAGATCATACAGATAATTTAGACCATACAGACCATACAGTCCATACAGATCATACAGATAATTTAGACCATACAGACCATACAGTCCATACAGATCATACAGATAATTTAGACCATACAGACCATACAGTCCATACAGATCATACAGATAATGTAGACCATACAGACCATACAGTCCATACAGATCATACAGATAATTTAGACCATACAGACCATACAGTCCATACAGATCATACAGATAATTTAGACCATACAGACCATACAGTCCATACAGATCATACAGATAATTTAGACCATACAGACCATACAGACCATACAGATAATACAGATAATTTAGACCATACAGTCCATACAGATAATACAGATAATTTAGACCATACAGACCATACAGTCCATACAGATCAGACAGATAATTTAGACCATACAGACCATACAGTCCATACAGACCATACAGATAATACAGATAATTTAGACCATACAGTCCATACAGACCATACAGATAATACAGATAATTTAGACCATACAGTCTATACAGATCATACAGATAATTTAGACCATGCAGCCATACAGATCATACAGATAATTTAGACCATACAGATCATACAGATAATTTAGACCATACAGACCATACAGACCATACAGATAATTTAAACCATACAGTCCATACAGATCATACAGATAATTTAGACCATACAGACCATACAGTCCTTACAGATCATACAGATAATTTAGACCATACAGACCATACAGTCCATACAGATAATACAGATAATTTAGACCATACAGATCATACAGATAATTTAGACCATACAGTCCATACAGATCATACAGATAATTTAAACCATACAGTCCATACAGATCATACAGATAATTTAGACCATACAGACCATACAGTCCTTACAGATCATACAGATAATTTAGACCATACAGACCATACAGTCCATACAGATAATACAGATAATTTAGACCATACAGACCATACAGATAATACAGATAATTTAGACCATACAGACCATACAGTCCACACAGATCATACAGATAATTTAGACCATACAGACCATACAGTCCATACAGATAATACAGATAATTTAGACCATACAGACCATACAGTCCATACAGATCATACAGATCATACAGATAATTTAGACCATACAGACCATACAGTCCATACAGATGATACATATAATTTAGACCATACAGACCATACAGTCCTTACAGATCATACAGATAATTTAGACCATGCAGTCTATACAGACAATACAGATACTTTAGACCATACAGACCATACAGTCCATACAGATCATACAGATAATTTAGACCATACAGTCCATACAGATCATACAGATGATTTAGACCATACAGATCATACAGATAATTTAGACCATACAGACCATATAGTCCATACAGATCATAGAGATAATTTAGACCATACAGACCATACAGTCCATACAGATCATAGAGATAATTTAGACCATACAGACCATACAGTCCATACAGATCATACAGATAATTTAGACCATGCAGTCCATACAGATCATACAGATAATTTAGACCATGCAGTCCATACAGATCATACAGATAATTTAGACCATACAGATCATACAGACTATACAGTCCATACAGATCATAAGACCACACAGTCCATACAGATCAAATAGACCACACAGTCTATTCAGATCATACAGACCATACAGTCCATACAGATCATACAGATAATTTAGACCAAACAGATCATACAGATAATTTAGACCATACTGTCCATACAGATCAAATAGACTACACAGTCCATTCAGATCATACAGACCACACAGTCTTTTCAGATCATACAGACCATACAGTCCATACAGATAAAACAGATAATTTAGCCCAAACAGATCATACAGATCATACATACCATACAGTTCATACAGATCATACAGACCCTACAGTTCATACAGATCAAATAGACCACACAGTCCATTCAGATCATACAGCCCATACAGGCGATACAGATCATACAGATAATTTAGACCACAGATCATACAGACCATACAGTCCCTACAAGGCAAGGCAAGTTTATTTGTATAGCACCTTTCATACACAGTGGCAACTCAAAGTGCTTTACATAAATAAAGAAATAAGAAACAAAGCATTAAAATAAATCAGTTAAAAGAAATACGCTGAGGCTGTTTTTCTTGAGTGTAAAGCACTCAGAGGGTTATAGCAAGCTAGAAGTAGGAAATAAGAATAAGGTTTAAAAGTGCTGTTGGACTGTGTGCTGAGAAAATATTTACAAGAAAGAAAATGAAACATAAAAAATGAAGAAATAGGTTTTAAATTGATAACTAACAGTTTAGTAGGAGTAAGAATTTTAAACTTAGCTGAAAGCCTGCTCAAACAGGAATTTTTTCAGTCTGGATTTAAAGATGTCCAGTGTTGGGGCTCTTCGAATACTGTCCATACAGATCATACAGACCACACAGTCCATATAGATCATACAGACCACACAGATCATACAGATCATATAGACCACACAGTCCATCTAGATCATATAGATCATACAGTCCATACAGATCATACAGATCATACAGACCACACAGTCCATACAGATCATCTAGACCACACTGCCCATACAGGTTAGGATTCAGTAATTTGTGAATGCAGTGATATTCGAATATGGAAAGATTAGTTTTTTTAACATTTTAGTTCACTACAGTTCACGACAGCAGCAGTTTTTAAACAGATTACTCTTTTTTCCCATAAAAAGAACAGCTTTGATGGTTTACTAGAAACAAGCAAAATGATCTGGCAATATAGTCAGATAATGAATAAATAAAGTTTAAAAAATATGTTAAATAACCTTACATGCTTATATCGATCTGTTCATGAGAAATTTTAGATCTACTTCCAAGATGTAAGATGATATCACTTGTCAAGATATCGTTTTTTGAATTATGAAGTTGTACATGATCGCAGTAAATGCAGTGCAGCATGTTCTTTTTACTACTTTGACAGCCACTGAGCGCTCTCAGCTGCACATTAGCACCCTAGCTAATGTATTTATTCATTAAAGTGCCCCCTTGAATCTGCGTTTCCGACATTAAGAGTTTGATCAAGCGCTCGTCCCCGTGGTCCTCGCGAATTCTGTTGAGAGGCGGACAAATTAGTTGGCACCACGGCCACAAGGCTTCCATTTATTCAAATTTTCATGCTTTTTTTTTTAATGTCTTGACGAGTGACTCGGGCACCATGTTGGTTTTCGATTCGCTTTGTTCATGGCAAGGCCTGTACGAGCCCCAAGCACAACAGAAGCCATTAGGGGAGAAAGTTGAACACAAATCCAATTAAACAAAGCCAGAGAGAGAAAAGAACACTGCTTCGTACATCACTTCAGAGATTAAAGTCTTACACCTTATTAAATTAAACAATTACAGAGAAGGAGAACTCCGCAATAAATTCTATTAGAACAAAAAGCAGAAGGGTTACAGAAAGAGAGTCAAGGTTTTATATTCATTTATTTTTTACTTTTTTTATTTTATTTTATTTTTTTTGCCAGAGTGTTGCTCAGTCGTGATAGATTGGTGCGATTTTTGATGAAGTGGTTTAACTTGTTCCCTCTTGAATGCAACACAGATTGTGCAGCTACTACTCATCAGAGAATTCAGTATGCTAATTGCTAGAGGCTCAGGTGGTGGGCTAGGATTTGCATTAAGGTAAGATTCTGATGTGATGTTGAGGGGCAGACAGATGTAGATTGGTGTCGCTGTTCATGTGCCTTTTATTGAAAAAAATGTGCCTCATAAAGCAGGACAAGAATGAAAGTGTCTGTAGGAATTAGAGGTGTACAATATGACCTCAAATTTCATATCTTAATATTTTCAATTGTCATGATGTACAAGAAAGTATTCTGTTTGTTATTATTAATATTAAAATTTTTATCATGTAGGGTCATTAAATGTAGGCGTACACAATATGATACTTGGTATCAGTATTGATCAGATACTGGCCAAAATCACTGGAGTAACCGTAAACTCTAATCTGATAATCTAATCTGATAATTTAGCCTAACTATACCATCTATGCCTAACTAAACTTTTGCACAAAATTGCACTTGATCTGACAAAAACAAAACCTGTACTTTTCGTATCAGACATAGATGAAAATGTGATGAATTGTGAGATGAAATGCAATAGAAAATATGTTGAAGAGGAACAACAGAGCAGTTAGTATGTTGTATTTTGATATACTTCCACAAAACATCAGTTTGTTTTTGATACTCCTTTGTTAACTGATTCACTTTCTCTGGGCCTCTCCCTGCTCATACTAAAGTGTGCTCACTGCACTGTCTATATATGCTATTATAATATTATATTATATATATATATGGAATGAACATGAATATATACAGAACGAACACTGATATATATAGATTGAACATTGATGGACATGGAATGAACACCGATATATATGGAATGAACATTAATATACAGTCATGGCTGAAGGTGTTGGCAATTTTTTTCCCAGAAAATTATTGCTATAACACGTTTTGTTACACGTCTATTTCCTTTGTGTGTATTGGAACAACACAAAAAATCTCAGCAATCTCAAGGTTACAAGTCCATCTCCTGAGATCTTGATGTACCTTTGTCCACAGTGCGGAGCAGAATCAAGAGGTTTACAACCCATGGTACTGTAGCTAATCTCCCTGGACGTGGACAGATGAGAAAACCTGATGAAAGGTTGCAATGCAGTATAGTTCGGATGGTTGATTAGCAGCCCCAAAAAAACATTCAACCTGTTCTGCAGGATCAGGGTATCAGGGTCAGAGCGAACTATCCGTCTACATTTGAATGAAATGAAACACTATGGCAGGAGACCCAGGAGGACAGCACTGCTAGAGACATAAAAGTTTAGAGTTTTCCAAAATGTACATGGGTAAGCGAAAAAGGTCTTGTGAACAGATGAGACCAAGATAGAGCTTTCTGGTAAAGCACATTATTCTACTGTTTTGGCCATTTTGGAGTCTTGCATGGAATTATATCAATTTAGGCTTATTTTCTCTGTTTTTGTGTTGTTCCAATACACACAAAGGAAATAAACATGTGTAGAACAAAACATGTGTACTTGCAATATTTTTTTAGGATACTTGGAAAAATTTCAGGGGGGCCAATACTTTCGGCCATGGCTGTATGTATATGATGTATATGGAATGAACACTGATATATATGGAATGAACACTGATATATATGGAAGGAACTACATGTGATTCACTCCTTTCATTTACAGGAATGTGAGGAGCCTCTTTTATTTCAATAACATAAAGATAAACTTATTATTTGCTTATTTTCAGCTCCACAGTGAGCTCTGGGCATGGTACAATTTCTGAGGACCAGCTCATGGCAGTCAGTCTTGCCTCTTTGTATATCTTGTTATTTGATTCATTAAAAGAAAATAAGGGAAGCAGATGTCCCTAAATTGGGGATCTCGCTCCAGTTTGGTTATGTAATCCTTCCTTGTGATGCAATTGCCTGGAACACAAGGCTAGAACTGTACTCCTGCAGACTCCTGCAGTCCTCATCTAATTCTGAAAAATGATGAAAAAAATAATTCTGAGCAATTTTTGCCACATAGCTGAGGCCTGTTTTTTTGACAGACCAATGAAAGCGTAATTCACAGCAACCTTACAGACATTTCCTGAATGAAGAGAATGCTGGTGCGTGAAATTAAGTGCCTGTTCATGACTGTGAAGCTCAGCACAAACCTGAGGAGCAATTTTAACATCACAACAAATCCCTTGCTCAAGTTGAGGAAAGTCAAAAAATTGCAGTTCATTTTCTGAGTTTTTGCATTGAATAGGGGCTAAGGTGAGTTTTAAGCAGAGGAGAGCGAGACACAGCCTAGTGCCAGGGAAAATCTAACAAGGCATTTTTATATAGTTAAACAGATTCAGGTAGAATCTGCCTCTGGTCAACTCCGTCTGTGAATGGTGACAGCAACACAGATAATTCACCAGATTTACCTGGAAGATGTTTTTTAATCATAGAAATTAAATTAGCATTCAAGCTTAAAAGTAACCTTAATTCGCTGGATTTCTGCATTGATTACTAATAAAATGTGCTATAGCATTATGTCAGGTGAGGAAATAGATGTGCTGTAACTTTATGTTAGATAAGGAGACAGATGTGTTGTAACATTATGCCAGATAAGGAGATATGTGCTGTAACAGTATGTCAGATAAGGAGATATGTGCTGTAACATTATGTCAGATAAGGAGATATGTGCTGTTACATTATGTCAGATAAAGAGACAGATGGGCTGTAACAGTATGTCAGATAAGGAGATATGTGCTGTAACATTATGTCAGATAAGGAGATATGTGCTGTTACATTATGTCAGATAAAGAGACAGATGGGCTGTAACAGTATGTCAGATAAGGAGATATGTGCTGTTATATTATGTCAGATAAGGAGATACGTGCTGTAACAGTATGTCAGATAAAGAGACAGATGTGCTGTAACAGTATGTCAGATAAGGAGATACGTGCTGTAACAGTATGTCAGATAAAGAGACAGATGTGCTGTAACAGTATGTCAGATAAGGAGATACGTGCTGTAACAGTATGTCAGATGAGAAGACAGATGTGTTGTAACAGTATGTCAGATGAGAAGACAGATGTGTTATAACAGTATGTCAGATAAAGAGACAGATGTGTTGTAACAGTATGTCAGATGAGAAGACAGATGTGTTGTAACAGTATGTCAGATAAAGAGACAGATGTGTTGTAACAGTATGTCAGATGAGAAGACATATGTGTTGTAATAGTATGTCAGATAAAGAGACAGATGTGTTGTAACAGTATGTCAGATGAAAAGACAGATGTGTTGTAAAAGTATGTCAGATAAAGAGACAGATGTGTTGTAACAGTATGTCAGATGAGAAGACAGATGTGTTGTAACAGTATGTCAGATAAAGAGACAGATGTGTTGTAACAGTATGTCAGATGAGAAGACAGATGTGTTGTAACAGTATGTCAGATAAAGAGACAGATGTGTTGTAACAGTATGTCAGATGAAAAGACAGATGTGTTGTAAAAGTATGTCAGATAAAGAGACAGATGTGTTGTAACAGTATGTCAGATAAGGAGATACGTGCTGTAACAGTATGTCAGATGAGAAGACAGATGTGTTGTAACAGTATGTCAGATGAGAAGACAGATGTGTTGTAACAGTATGTCAAATAAAGAGACAGATGGGCTGTAACAGTATGTCAGATGAGAAGACAGATGTGTTGTAACAGTATGTCAGATAAGGAGATACGTGCTGTAACAGTATGTCAGATGAGAAGACAGATGTGTTGTAACAGTATGTCAGATAAAGAGACAGATGTGTTGTAAAAGTAAGTCAGATAAAGAGACAGATGTGTTGTAACAGTATGTCAGATAAAGAGACAGATGTGTTGTAACAGTATGTCAGATAAAGAGACAGATAGGCTGTAACAGTATGTCAGATGAAAAGACAGATGTGTTGTAAAAGTATGTCAGATAAAGAGACAGATGTGTTGTAACAGTATGTCAGATGAGAAGACAGATGTGTTGTAACAGTATGTCAGATAAAGAGACAGATGTGTTGTAACAGTATGTCAGATGAGAAGACAGATGTGTTGTAACAGTATGTCAGATAAAGAGACAGATGTGTTGTAACAGTATGTCAGATGAAAAGACAGATGTGTTGTAAAAGTATGTCAGATAAAGAGACAGATGTGTTGTAACAGTATGTCAGATAAGGAGATACGTGCTGTAACAGTATGTCAGATGAGAAGACAGATGTGTTGTAACAGTATGTCAGATGAGAAGACAGATGTGTTGTAACAGAATGTCAAATAAAGAGACAGATGGGCTGTAACAGTATGTCAGATGAGAAGACAGATGTGTTGTAACAGTATGTCAGATAAGGAGATACGTGCTGTAACAGTATGTCAGATGAGAAGACAGATGTGTTGTAACAGTATGTCAGATAAAGAGACAGATGTGTTGTAAAAGTAAGTCAGATAAAGAGACAGATGTGTTGTAACAGTATGTCAGATAAAGAGACAGATGTGTTGTAACAGTATGTCAGATGAGAAGACAGGTGTGTTGTAACAGTATGTCAGATAAAGAGACAGGCTGTAACAGTATGTCAGATAAGGAGATACGTGCTGTAACAGTATGTCAGATGAGAAGACAGATGTGTTGTAACAGTATGTCAGATAAGGAGATATATGTTGTAACAGTATGTCAGCTAAGGAGACAGATAGGCTGTAACAGTATGTCAGCTAAGGAGATATGTGTTGTAACAGGATGTCAGATAAGGAGATATGTGTTGTAACAGTATGTCAGATGAAAAGACAGATGTGTTGTAACTGTATGTCAGATAAGGAGATATGTGTTGTAATAGTATGTCAGATGAAAAGACAGATGTGCTGTTACAGTATGTCTGACTGCATTTCTGTGGACACAACAGCAATATTAAAATATATTAAAATATTTGTTTAGTGACATTTTATAGGTTTTTAGCTGAATTTCTTGAAGGGGCCAATTTTATATTCCACTATTTAATTTCATAGTGAGTGAAAAAAACTCTGATAGTGTTTTATGTTCTGGGATTTATTTCTGTCCTTTACACTAAATGTGTATAGATTCACATATGTTTATATGCTATCTCTTAGGGCGGGGCAATAAAAAGATAACGATAATTATCGCGAAATATTATTTCCTCGATAGAACTATAAGACGTAGTCGATAGAAAGTCGATAGAATTAAGTTCGGTCCATGTTTTGAGAGACAACACGAACAGCCAATGAGAATAAGAAAAGCGCTGCTCCAAACCAATCAGGTGGCTCAGAGTTCCAGCCATTTCATGTTTGGTTGAAGCACACAGCACAGAATGTAGACGTAGCGGCAGTTTAACCCACGTGCTAGTAATTTGGTTACTGCAGGCGTCACACTTGAGCAGTGAGAACAAAGGGTAAGTTTATTTTCTACCAAAAAAAGAATCGCTAAACCAACTTCCCATTTGAGCCGATAGAGAGTCGATTCACCGCTATGAGTCTTTTCCTCAGCCCAAACTTAAAGGGCCAGCAACAGCACTGCTTAACACAGTGTCTGGGTGTGTATACTGTTCATACTAATACTGCCCCATATATATATATATATATATATATATATGCTGCCCTACTATCTCTGTTTTCTCTGAGCTCTGCAGGGTAACTAAACTTTCACTTGAATACAGCTTTACTCTTTACAGCCTAAACTACAGGCAAACAAAGTAGCATATAGTTGGGTAATGTTCTTTGTTTACTATTTTAATAACTTTCATTACTCTTCTTGCTTCAGTCTATTACATTTGTAAGTATATGAACACATTGGAATTGGCTGGATTTCTGCATTGATTACTAATAAAAATGTGTTTTGGTCGATATCTAAGTCACAGTTTTAGACAAACATAATATAACTAATCTAATAACAAACAAACATTTGTACTTGAATTTTATTTTGAGTAATTGAGTAACATTACTAATCAATGCAGAATTCTAGATAATCCCAAAGAGTTCACAAAAAAAACATTTGTTGCAACAAAAAAAACCAAAACATTTGTTGCACTCTCCCCTAAAATTGCTCGTTTTTCAAGACATATAGAGGTGATTGTTTCAGTGCGTTGAGTATGTAAGTTGAATCTGCTATGCTGTTTTTGGGATAAGGGGATGCTGTATATCTGCATGCACTGGTCTTGCTGTGATTCACAATTTAAGTTAGCTGTTTAATGAGCAATCATCATTATGTTTAATGGCAGAGGAGGGAAACAGCTGTCCCTCAGCTGTACCTTTACAGTACATGATTAGCCAAGCACCATGAGAATTATTAGCTTTCTGTCCTCAGACATCACCAACAACATAAATCAGACTTCTATCAGCTCATTCATGCTCACGCTCATCAATCATCATGGATTCTATTTTGTTCCTCAGGATTAGTAGTGGTGAAATATTATGGTGTAGGCTAGAAAATCTAGCAGTCTCATTCTTATTTAGGTGTAGTCAAGTACGCATTAATTACCTGCATTAATCACAGCCTGAGTATTTAATCCTGGATCAATCACAGTCTAAGTATTTAAACCTAGATTAATTACAGTCTGAGTCTCTAAATCGGGATTGTTCATGGCCTGATTATCTTAACCTTTATTAATCACAGCCTGTATATCTGAACCTAAATTAGTTACAGTCTGAGTATCTAAACCTAAATTAATCACAGTATAAGTATCTAAACCTGAATTAATCACAAGTATTTAAACATAGATTATTCACAGTCTGAATATGTAAACCTGGATTAATTATGGCCTGATTATTTTCACCTGGATTAATCACAATCTGATTATCTAAACCTAAATTAATTACAGTCTGCATATTTATGGCTGGATTAATCACACTTTGAGTATCTAAACCTAGATTAATCATGTCCTGATGATCCAAACCTGGATTAATCACACTCTGAGTATCTAAACCTAGATTAATCATGTCCTGATGATCCAAACCTGGATTAATCACAATCATTCTATTCCTGAACAACAGCAAAGACATCAATGCATCTGTGTGGAAGAAGGTTAACCCAACGGTTAATCACGCCTGTACTTTACTAAGAAAACCACATGGATAGACTCAAAGGAACGTTTCATGACACCAGAAAAGTTGAAGATTCCTCCCAGTACAACGTGGCAATGTTGGGACGTGAGGAAGTCTGGTGTTGACAAATGAGAAAAGAGAAGCTGGGAAAATAAAATTGCATTCAGAACTTGGAATATACGAAAGGTGGATCATGGCAAGCTGGGAGTAGTAGTGAATATGAAACTGGATCATTTACATATTAACATCTGCGGAATAAGCAAGCTTAAATACTGTATATTGGATTGGGGCACTTTTAGTTTGGGGAAACACAGCATCTACAATGAAAATAAAAATGGAGTGGCTCAACAAGACAGTTATTAGAAGCAGTGCTGTGAATGATGGGTTTATGTTAATTTAATTATGTGCATGACCATTTAACATTACCAATATTTAGGTTTATGCCTCAACAAGGGATGCAAGTGATTAAGAAAAGTTTTATGATCAAAAGACTGCAAACAAAACATACTGCTGGTAATCAGAGATTGGAATGCTAAAGTCTAGAGAAAGAAGGAGGAAAAACAGTTGACCAACATGGCCTTGGAAACAGGAATGAAGCGGGATAACAGCTAATCACCAGTAGTTGGTACTCTATAAGCTGTAAATGGATAAATCACCACAGATGACAGAAACATCAAAAAGATGGAAGGAATACACAAAAAATCTGTACAAGAAATGTACAATTGCCAAGACTTGTCAGATGTCAGATACACAGAAACACCTCTACTGCAAGAATAGAAGATGAAGTCAGGTGGCCCCTGAGATCATTGCTGAAGAAGAAAGCCGCAGGAATCAATAACATTTCAACAGTAATATTTCAGGATTCTGAAGATGTTTCAGTTGAAGTACTGACCTAATTAGGCCAACAAATATATAAAACAACTCCATGACCGGCAGATTGGTCAGCTCACATCCCAATACCAAAACAAACAGATCAAACAGAACAAACAGCCAGCTATCGCGCAATCTCACTCATATCACACACTAATAGAATTATACGTTATCATTCTATGTAGACTAGAGCCTTACATTGAAAGAGAACTGACGTGTCAAGAGATGTGTCATCAGGATTCAGAAAAGGCAAACGAACATAAGACATTATTGTGTATGTATGCTGGATTGTTGAAAAAGTCAAGGAGTTCAAAAAGGAACCAACATGTTTATCTTTGCCTACAGAAAGGCCTCTGTGGGAACCATGCAAAATGATGGAACTTTCTGAGAAAAATAGGAATAGCAGAGTTTCTCATTGTTCTAATGAGGAATATCTACACTAATCAACCAGCCACTGAGAGTCAGGACGAAAAATGAACAAACAGACTTTGGCAAAGGAGTTAGTCAAGGCTGCATACTATCACTATAGATGTTCAACCTGAACATGTAATAAGAAAAACAGGACTGGAGGAAGATGATCAAGGGTTCAGGATTGGTAGAAGAAGAAACATCAATAACCTTTGGTATGTGAATGACACAAAACTCATAGCAGGAAATCTGGAGGCCATTATGAAGAAGCTAAAGGAAGAGGGTAAAAAGATGGAACAGAGTGATAAGATAATGACGACAGCAAAGAGTGCCAACTTTTTGATGGAGATGTGGAAATGGATAGCTTTTGCCTACGTAGATTAATTATTAACAACAGTCGATCCACAGATGTCACAGATTGGCTCAGATTGGCACTTGGCAGAACAAGAATGTAGGAGCTTGAAAAGATTTAACGATTGTAACAAATGTAAAGATTTGTCTCTACAAACAAATATCAGAAACTTCTAGGCTCTGAAATCTCGGTGGGTATTTATGGATGTGAAAGCTGGACAATAATCAAGCGAGACAGGACAGCTGTAGATGTCTTTGAACTCTGGTGTTGACTTTTAGGAGAACTCTGGAAAACAAATAAATGGATCCTCAGCTAAATCAATCCTCACCTCTCACACAAAGCCCAAATAATCAATCTCGAGCTTTACTTTGGACATATTTAGAGAAGAACCAGTTCACTGTGAAATAGCATTGTGCTTAGAACAGTTGAAGGTAAAAGTGGAAAAGGATGCAAATGCTACGATATCTTCTGGTGTTACGCAATTGTTTTAAAAAACAACTGTAATAGTGAATATGACAAGTGATTCCAAACTTACAGTTTACAATGCTGTATTTTTTGTTTCAACATACATTATTGTCAAGTGTAGTTGTGTATATATATGTATATTGAATTCTGAAACTGTTAAACAGGAGTGCTTTATACTAAATGTTATCATTTAATATCCTGTCTGTGTTCCACAGCGGTGTCTCTGGCACTAGCGCTGAATGGCGTCTTCACAAACACCATCAAGTTGATAGTTGGCAGGTAAGATATAGTTCAGACTGCCTTCCTGTTTGCATCAGCACTAATGTCACTTTTCAGACGGGTCTCCTGACAAATCTGTTTCAGCATTTGTGCTACTTTACAGTATGAATGAATCTACATGGAAAATATGAATGAAGTGTTTGGACATTGTAATATAACCAAAAAAAACGTCCTGTCCTATAAGAACAAAAGAAAAATCAGAAAAAAACAAATGGCAAATGTGAATAATCCCAAGTGTTTTTTTTTTCAGAAACTTCACATATCTTATGTCACTTGTATGACCATGTAAACGATTAGTAATCACATGTGGGAAAATGTGAAAAAGCTTGTAAAAAACAGGTTATTATGTCACATGTGAGTAATGTTTAGATATGTTTAATTAGATATAAAACAGAGTGATTGTGTGAAAAACAGCATATGTGTGTCCAATTACATGTAAAACAAAAGTGTCAAAAATGTATAATTGTATGTATAATTAACATCTAACCACACATAACTGTACATGTGTTTACTTATGATTATGATGTGGTTTTAGTATTTTATTAATCAGAGATAACTGAGGAGTTATGATCCTGAAACCATCAGGATCAACAAAAACAAAACAACATTAGCACAGGCAAATCCATAATCTGCAAACAGAAACACACGCAAAGGTTAAAGCCATAAAGGGAAACAAGGCTTAACAACATAGCGTGAAACAAGTTACAAACACAAGACTACTGTTAAAATAGTGAGTCCCAGTGAGTCGATCAGTGAGCTACAGGTGAGGCTAATGATCAGCAGGAAGTGGCAGGACAGAGCTAGAGCAGGTGCTGGTCGATACAGAGTAGAAGAGCCAAAGTGTTTCCCCTCTGAGGGACTCAATCACAGTTTAATTCAGTCTTAGCTTCTGAATCTATAAAACTTGTTTTTGTTGTTGTTTATACCGATCAGCCATAACATTACAACCACCTGCTTGTAACCACACACATCTATACTCACTCAGTTACAGACTGTAGTCCTGTTTTTGTGCATACTTTGCTAATATGTTGTTTAATGGTTAGGACCCCCACAGGACCACCACAGAGTAGGTATTATTTAGGTGTTGGATCATTTTCAGCACTGCATTGACCCTGATATAGTGGTAATCTGGTAGTGTATGCTGTGCTGGTATGTGTGGCTCAGACACAGCAGTGCTGCTGGAATTTTAAGCACTCTATTAGACACACCTACTTTGTCAGTCCACCCAGTCCAGCAGCTCATCTGTTGCTGCACAGTTTGTTTAGGTCATCCTCCAATCCGTCATTACTGGTCACAGGATTTTGCCCACAAGATACTCTTCGCTGGATGTTTGCTGCTTGGTGGACTATTCTCAGTCCAGCAGTGACGCTCAGGTGTTTAAAAACTTCAGCAGCACTGCTGTTTCTGATCCACTCACACCAGCACAACACACACTAAAACTCCACCACCACCTCAGTGTCACTGCAATGCTGAGAATGATCCATCACCCAAATACCACTACATACTCTGTGGTGGTTCTGACAGAACAGCATCAAATCAGGCTAACAGAGTATGCAGAAAACAGATGGACTATAGTCTGTCATTGAAGAATTACAAAGTGTTCCTATATGGCAAATTTTTCTATTTTCTATTTTATTATGTTTATTTACCTAACTTAAAACTGGCTTTCTAATCATTTCTGAGTTAGTATATTGTCTGTGGTAGTCAGTCATACTCCACAGATGTGGCGAATATGGTTCAGTCTGGAAAATCTCAGGAGAATTATTTTAATGCTTCATTAAAGTTCACTAAAACCGCATGCACTTCTGTCAACTCAATGAACCCAGACTTTGTCGTCTGTTGCTGTTCACAGGCCAAGACCAGACTACTTCCATCGCTGCTTTCCTGATGGTCAGATGAATGCCAAAATGCTGTGCACAGGAGAACCAGACATGGTGTCCGAGGGGCGCAAGAGTTTCCCCAGCAGCCACTCATCCTGTAAGTGTCCATCAATGACAACTAAAGCATCAGACACAGACAGCTGCTTTGAAGGATAAATACACTGGCTTGCTCTACTGACTCTCAATGTATATATTCCTGAAGGAAACTTTTTTTAGAGGCCTCAGGACGTAGAGAACTTTTCTCACCCTTTCACTGGTCAATATGTGACAGATTTTTATAGCGTTGCTTACAGAGTATCTGAAGCAGTTTGTACCTTAACATTATTTCTTCAGCTTAACGGTTCTGGTTGCATCCATAGTTCTAAGCAGGGGTTTAGTGGGGCTGGAGCAGGATTGCTGATGCCTAGACAGTCTTTGTGAAATCTATTCACACATTTTTGAGACAGACTGTTCTTTTCTTTTATTTAATCTTTCTTTTAGTCTTAAACCCCCACGTCACGCAGGCATATGGATGCTGCAGATAACACTGATGACTTAGATTATTTATACATATAAACAACCGAAATTGTAAATGTTATCTGTACAGTCCGTATGCTTGCATGACGTGTGCACCCAAAGGGGAGTTGGATTCTATACCTCGTTAACAAATGCACATGTACAGCTGTTCATGAGGGACTCAAAGCATGATTTTAACAGTGGTTTAGAGGTGAACTACATTTTGTAACTGTATGGGGTGATCAGGATAAAAACATACCAATTCTCACAGTGATGCTTTAAGTTGGTTGCATGTTTAAATAACATGAACCAAATAAAATGCTACATTAAGAGTAGAAGGCGACAGTAACCACATTTTGGTTCAGGTGTAGAAGCAGCATTCAAATACAGCACACATGCTCATACTCGCTTCACCTTCTTATTTAAAGTCGCAGCACAGACCTGCCTACATAAAAACAATAGACTGACTGTTTGCCAATGTGTTTCCAGTGCATACCTAATATTTAACTATCCACACTGTAATTATCCAATCCAGAGCTGGTTTGCATTTTGCATCATCTCATAGTTATCATTCAGGGTTCCTGCACAGCCTGGAAAGCTGGCAATTCACAAAATAGTTTTCCTGCCATGGTAACACCTGGAGTGTAAGAAAATCGATGAGAACATTAGTGATATATTAGGATATATTAGGTGTTGTTGGGCTATTAGGTCACTGAAAAGGTGCATCTTTGCCACTGTCTTGTCTGCTGCGGTATTGCAACGAATCAGACTCTGACATGACGTTACGATCCATATGCAACGCTTTATTAACTCAAACAAGGGTATGAAATATGAACACAAAGCACAGAGCTGGGCCCACGGAGGGAAGAGTCCCAGGAGTCAAGGTGAGCTGGTGTCCGAGGCAGCCTGGGGAAGCAGCTATTGTAGCAGGTGCGTTGGTAGGTGTCGGGGTAGCCGCTGCTGGTAGCCACAGAGCTTCGAGGACCCCAGGAGTGGTTCTCCTGCCTGAGCATTGGAAGACTGGGTAGCTCCCTGAATGCTGGAGAGAAAACCAGGAGCTAGGCCCTGTCTGAACAGTTTAAAACAAACAAAGGTTAGTCTTTGCATCACTCAGAGCTCGCCAGGAGAGGATCCCTGTGGGGGTTTACACCACTCCCTCTGTTCCCAGGCGGAGTGTAAGAACATTCACCCAAACACAATGTCCGGTGGCCACACCAGCCTCACAACGTGGAGAGCCGTGGGGTGGAGACCCGTGGGGTAGAGACACCAGGGGTGAGTTAAAAAAACAGGAGGTGAGTGCTCAGGCAGGTCGGCGAGTCAGCTGGCCTTGAGGGCTCCAGGGAGAACAGCAGGACCCCGCTATGGAGAGGCTGGACCTACGGAAAGTCTCATCAGACGCTGGCCTGTGACCATGGAATGGGTAAGGTGTTGTCACCTTGTCGTGCTTGGCTGGGTTATGTGGGTTGCGCTAACGAGCCACTGCGTTGAGCGGTGATGATGGTCAGGTGTGTTTAATGAATGAGTGAGTGAGCACGTGCAGGAGAGTGTGTGTGTGTGCGCGTGTGTCCAAAGCTATCTAGAATTCTGGAAACTGTGACCTCTGCAGGTGCTGGGAGGAGGTGCTTACAGGTATCTCCTGTGAAGAGATGATTGCTAAATCAGATCACAGTGTAGAACAAAACTAGACAAATTCAGGGTTTCTACATGTCTGAAAACTAATATCTGAAGGAAAGATTAAACAGAGATGTAACGTTGGCCAATTTACTCCTCAAAAATGACATATTATTATTGTTGTATCAGAACAATTCTCTATTTTGATCATTTTTATTATTTATTTTTATAGAATTTATAAACACTAGACTAAACACTTATGTTAAATTTCATGAATAAATGAGAATATAAATGGTCTCAAATTAAAGTATTTTCAAAGATTTTTTCCATCTTCTGCAAAGTTACTGTTTTGGAGGTTGTGTCATGGCACCTATATATATATGTATATATGTTTCAGTTTTTAGAGTTTTTTTCGCTGCTAATTTTGAGTTATATATAATGTATATTGTGGTATGGATTTCTACACTGTTGCATGTTGACAGATAGGTGGATGCAGCGTCACAAGGCCTGTTAAAGCGGGTATATGTTAATAATCATCATCATTTTGCAGTTTTTTATATATCAGCAGAACTTGTGATAAAGTAACGATGGCTGAGGAATGGGTTGTGTTATTTAGTGAGGCGGCTTTATGGGTCATATCTGTGAGTTGAAAGTTATTGGGTGTCATTTTAAGGAGACCTACTGCGAGCAACAACTGTTTCGCTAAAAGATCAGGAATCCTGAAGATGCTGCTAGTAGATTCAGTTTATTTTACAGCTGTTAGTGCTATTGATCTTCAGTGACTGAATAGGATATATCCTCGTCTGTCAAATGACTAATATGTGCAAATGGTCATGTGACAAACTGCTGTTTACCAAGAACTTAATTGAATAAGGTGATTAAACCAGATGATTTGTTGGCGGGGATTTAAGAGAAATAACAAATGTCTGCAAATATGTCATTTTAAAAATAAACAAGCCTCACTTAGTTTCAGTGTAATTGAACTGTATTAAATGTGCTGTTGTAATCCAAATGGGCACATGGTTGTAAATAACAAGCTGGTGCATCGTATTGAATTTAGAGACCAAACATTTGAACAAGGGATTCCTATGAGGGGGGTCTCTACAGCAGGCTTGCGGTCTTGTTTGTTCTTAAAGAGAAGTCAGAACTCAATAATCTCTGGTGATGGATGTGTGAGGTCCCATACTGAAGAGATTTCAGTCAATAGTCACATGTTTTATGTCTTGTGATGTTCTATAAAAAGCAGCTTAGTCATAAGACCTGAACTGTCAACATGATGCTTCTTTAACAACTAAATGGTTGCCCCTTAAGAGGTTTCCACCTGATGGTACTTGTATAGCGTTTTATGCAAAAGTTACAGGTGCATGAATGCATTTATTTATTTGCTTGCTAAGGTATTTTTTATTAACATTAGAATAGACAGAAATAAACAGATTTATAGTGTATTAACAAGCATGTCTTTAAATAGTAATTGCATCGTAATGGAATGTATAGTAATGGAAAACAGTAAATGGCATCATGTGATCTTGTCTGAAGAATAAAGTTTGGTTCTCTTGGATGCTTCATGTACTGAGTGATCACTAAAGTAATATTTCCTTGAGGGGAGGCCTGTAAATTGTTAAACAAACACAATGGCATATAAAATTAAACATTACTGTATGAGTAATCATAGAACCTCATTCTCACACCAAAGATAATATAAAAATTACTTTATATTATAGTATAAGTTTTATTATAGTAGAACTTTTTATTATATTATTTAGAATACGTTAATTACTGTGCCATTATTTTGCCATACTAAGCCACTATTTTGAGATGTTATCGCATTCATTTGAGACATTTCCTGATAATATTGAAAAGTCATTTGCTTTTGAGATAAAATATAAATAAATATAAATATACTGTGTACATATATAAATATAAAAAAGAGAACATTTCTCAAAGATCTCAGGGGCTTCCATAAGTATTGACAAATGTTAAAAGAGGGGATGTTTAATCTGTAAAGCAAGAGATTCACATAGAAAACTGTTTTACAGCAAGAACAGAAGATGTCAGGAGAAATTAGAAAGTGTCCAGAATGTTCAGGGGTCCTGTCACAAGCCTGGACTGACTTTCAGAGAAGTTCACTAAAACGTTATCAGACTGGACATGCAGGCCTGATTTTAAACTGTAGCGAGATGACAACGTACGACAGTGTGAATTTCATTGCTAGTGAGGTGAAGTGAGATGAATACAAAATGCAAGTTTTTGCCATCGAGTGGCTCCCTGAGGAGTTTATCTATTATTATGATGTATGACTTGTGCTGTATCAAGCTGCCTGGAGTGTAATGAATTTCTGTCCTGCAGCCATTGCATACATTTTTAAAATCTCTGATCCCCCCATCTAGAGATAAAGATATAGAAAGGACCAAAAGCTGAACCTGGAAAGATTCCCTGTATTTTATTTGAATTGGGATGCAATTGCATGACGAGCAGATAATTAATGGAGCATGCTTTCAAATCAGTGTGAATGGGAAATGATAGCATATTTTATTAAGTGCTTGAGTAACCCACAGTTTTAGTTGGGGGGGGGGGGGGGGATGGTGGGGGCTCTACAACACTGATTGAAGGGGGATGTGAATCATTTTATTATTGGGTAACTTGTAATGTTAGTGCATGGTGACAAAACGATTTAGAAGTCATTGCATTTTGAATTAAAGATACGTATGATGAGTTGTAATTTTATGAACAGGAATACGAATACGCTGTAAATATGCTGTATAAATGCTGTAATGTAGGCTATAGACGTGTGTTGTTATTACCATTAACTGATTTAATGCATATTAGACAATATAATACTGAAAAAACACATATGGAAAACCGCTTCACCCCTTGTTTTGGAAGTCATGACTGCAAACATAGATGCTGTTTTCTTCTTTTTAAATGATGCATACAAGAGTGTCCTATGTACTAATAGTGACCCCTGCTGGAAAAACCCCAAACACATGAGTAGTGAGCTCCAAAGCCACATCCACCTGCTTCACAAAACAAACAAACAAAAAAATAATAAATAAATAATGCACAGAGCCTCTGGAATTCAGATTTGAGCACCTGGGAAACGATGAGGTAAACCATGAAGTATTCTATTTTCAGAATTGTGCATCTCAGCCATCAGTACATTTCCGCTGTAAGGAAAATGTTGAGAAGGTGGTGGTGTTTCAGACTCTGGGAAATCCTGACATGTTTTATCTTATGTGCTGTAGCTGACGAGTTAATCATTCAGTACATGCTGGTTAGCATTTCCTGAGGCGGTTATTAAGCACTGCGTTTTCCAACTTTTTACTTCTTGCATAATACCCAGGTGTGAAATACAGGGGGCCCCAACCTTTTTGAGTCCCTGATTGTGATAAAATTAACATTCTGAGGGGATCCTTAAAAATACACGTATTATAATGAATTCAAAGGAAGGTCATTGTTTAGCTGCTTCTGTCTTTGGTATTTTTAATTAGCTGGTTATAAAGCCTTGTCACAGATCAGTTCACCCAATTTGTTGTTCAAAGCCTAGTAACTGTAACTATGCCTGGGATACCTCTGAAAACTGTACAATATGGTGCAGTGTATTTCTAAATCTGAAAACTTATTAACTAAGAATTTAATGGATAGACTAAATTGTATGGGAGCATTTTATTATGTTGTTTTGTTGTAAGGAGACAGTGTAAAACTGTAAAAACTGATTGCAACATTTTGTAAATGGATTCAGAATCTTTTAAAGAGAGAATCATGATGCATTGATTTATTACTTTTTCTACTCCAATTGTCTATTAATGTCCAGTCATATATCTGCATTGTATCAAACAATCCAGTAAATAACGGCTTAGAGCCTCACTGTTTACTTAAAATTATTACGTCCCTGCTTCTGGATGGTTCAATAGTAATTGAAGGCTCAATAATAATTGTGTATCTGGTTAGCCTGGAGTCACATCATATCAATTATGCGCAGAACCCTCATTCATAACCACTTTAATAGGAGAGACATTTACTTATTATCATAGTCCAAAATAGGCTATTACAAAGCACTTGCTTGAGTTTTCTCTGTTTGTTACTGCGTTCATCATTTCCTACATGAATAAAATATATTAGATCCAATATATTGTTGTACTTAAGTGTGCTTACTTTTGTAAATAATTGTAAGATTGAAAGATATGTTTTATTTTAGTGGAAACAATGTACACATTTAAATCAAGTGCATTTTTTTAGTAAACACGATAAACAGGTAATAGTTTAGCTGTCTGGTAAGACATCCATGAGTGTGGAAAAGTTCAACAGAAACACTTTGTATCTCTCCTGCAAGCATCTCAGGGCAAACTGGATGGGTTAAGCGAGACATGATCCTGATTTCTGAATGCTCTGTGTGGGCCTGAACGTAGCAGCAGGATCTGCTGAACGTAATGGAGGATGGTAAGTGCTGGTCCCAGGTGTGCCTTGCAAAGTTGAAATTGCCTGAATATTATTCAACCCTTTTCATCATCTGGACGTCAGCACTTCGGAATTAATGCCTTTGCACATGCTCTAAAGTTTTCAAACCTCAAATTGCCTTGCAGCGCCAGGTCAAATAAATAATCCCTGCTGCCTGAATGAAAAGAGAAACTTGGAATTAAAGGCCCAATTTTCACTCGATGATATTCTCAGAGTCTCCAACCAAGTCTTTGTCCGAGTCAGAAGTTATTACTGTCACTGTGTTTATTCTCTGTTCTTTTTTCCCTTTCCAAGGACAGAACTTTAGATTTTTGCTGAGGTGCTGATGAAGTACTAGTGGATAATGTGACCACAAATGTATGAATCACAGTATAATGATACTTTGCGACAGGTTCTGTATATTATATCATTCTGCTACTGGCCTGTTCGGAAATGAATGTGTGCGAGGCGTGGCAAAGCAGAGCAGTGATGGCCACGGGCTGAACTCCTGGCTGTTATGTAAATACCACTTTAGTGTCAGAAGTAGAATAGTGCCTGCAGTGAACTGGAGAGGCATGGCAACTGGTGACATGCTGGGGCAGCAGCTTGATGACCTTGTACCTGTGGTAAGGGAGTGGCACAGAAGTGCGATAGTTGATACCCACCCACTGTAGAATAGGACAGAGCACTGAGGGATGATGACCGTGTACATTCTGAAACCCCTGTTGCGAGTGGTCCAAAAACTCCCTGCTTAAATGAAGTAGGAGTTACATATTCACATCTGCCCAACCCCCCCATCACTATTACTTTCACAACTCTGATCATGATAGCATATAGCATGGTTATGTCAGTGTTATGTAACAGGGCTTAAGTAATGTGTAACTGAAATTCCAATTCAGTCAGGCCATTAACAGTAGTAAAAACAGAAACTGGATAATTGGGCACATACGCTGGCACAAAAATATATGCATTAATCTCACCCCTGCTCAAGAGCAAGTATTGCAGATATCTTCTACTGTATATATATATATATATATATATATATATATATATATATATATATAAGCTTAGGTACCTCATTATTTAAAATCTTGTGTCCTAGCAATTAAAAACAGTAAAGACACCATATATCATTACAACAGATGTACACAAGCATAAATACATAAAGCATTAATCTTGTGTGCCAGTTTGAAGAACAACATTTAGATTTAGATTCCAGAATTCTCCTGAACGCCCCAGACAATAATGAATTTATTCAATTCCTTCACCATTAGTCTTGATTTAACTTAATGAAGTACTGAGCAGTTAAACCAGGTATTAGATGATGACTGCAAATAATACTGGGTTCCCACAAGAAAAGCGTGGAAAAGGGTTAAAAAAGGGGTTGTACGTATATGTATTAACATTAAAATAAAAATACATTTCTTAGTAAAAGAAAAACTGAGTCATGTTAGTTGATTTGTTAACAGTCCAGTTAACAGAGCCGAAGGTTCTTAGCTTCTGTATTTCTAGGCTGCGTGCACAAACCCAGCTGAGGTTTTAAGCTTAGCAGGCTCTACAACAATACTGGTAAGCGTGATTACTGATACCATGACTTAGCTAGCTAAATTCCTAGGACTGGACAGTATAAATTTTACTTTGACTTTCTGACAATAGAACCTCTTCAATTAACAGGTTTCAGTCAGCACACAGTGCTGCCTGTGTAATGCTTACATTAAGCTTTATCAAGCCAGCAGCTGGTAATTAACTGGATGCTTATTACTTCTTTGTGAACTAAGTTTTTTTGAAAGTTCATTTTCTGTATGTTTTAATTGTCTAATATTTTACCCCATTAAGCCTTATTAAACAAATAGCTGGCAACTGTTTAGCTAATAACTGCTAATTAACTGTCTACCAATTACTACGGTATAATTTATATATATCATTTTTACAGTGAATTGGGTATTTTCCAGAGCACTTTTATTTATTTTATACATCACAGTGTTATGCTTGAGCAGTCCTATTTTTAATATATCACAGGTCACAGGTTAACTCTAAATAAAGTCACACTGATCCTTCCATTGTAAAGTGAACATATCTAGAAATAGCAACGAAGATCAGGTCTGCACAAACTGTACTTAGTAACTAAACCAAGCAGTTAGATTGAGTATCGCCAGACTGTCTTTAAAAACACTGCATAGATGTCTTAATATTAATAAGTGCTATGCAAATGATTATGCTGTGTAGTACATGAATAAAACTCTAGAAATGCTTAACTCACTCAAGACGATGTTTCCCCTAAACCGTAAAGTCATGCTGATAGTCTCCATCCATATGTTTGGGTCTTGAGGCTTCTTTATGGCTTCTTCATGATTCCTTTGATTGTGTCTTTCCATCTTGTTGACTGGCTGACCTCTTTCTTTTTTACCTTCAACTGTTCCAGGTAAATTGTCTTTTCCACTGAACTGGTTCTTCTCAGAAAATGTCCAAAATGAGAGCTTAATTTTGCTTATCTGGGCCGTGGGTGAGTCACAGAGAAGACCACAGTCTGAACAGCTCTTATCTTTATTGGTAAAGACACATCATTGCATTTGAAGATCTTTTCAAGCTCCTTATTTCTTGCTCGGTCATATTTCTTGACTACCGGATCGATTGTTGTTAATAATTGATCCATGTAAGTAAAAGCGGTTCACCACTTCTACATCTTCACCACTGAGTCAGTGGCCTTTCCTGTTGCATTAAATTAGTTTTCTATTTATTGAGCTGAACTCCCAGCTTTACACTTGAATTCAGATCAGTGTCTTCAGATCTTCCCGGTTTTCCACTTTGTGTGTTGTGCCATCTGTATATCAAAGGGTATTGATGTTTCTTCCACTAATCTTTTATCTCTGTCATCATCCTCCAATCCTGCTTCCTTCACTATATGCTCAGGTTATTGAAGCTAGTTAATCATAATGACGAGCTAAGGATAAGAAGAGGTTTTACCCTCCAACATGATAATAATCCAAAGCCTGCATTCAGGTCAAGCCTGCATTCAGGAAATGTTGTTGATTGTAAGGTTACACTAAAAATGGAAGCATGTGTGAAATGATTTAGCTTCATTTCTGAATTTATTTCCTAAAAATCGTCAGGCCCCTCACAGGACCACCACAGAGCGGTATTATTTAAGTGGAGGATCATTGTTAGCACTGCAGTGACACTGACGTGGTGTTGTGCTGGTGTGAGTGGATCAGACACAGCAGTGCAGCTGGAGTTTTTAAACACCCTATTGTAATTGCTGGACTGAGAATGGTCCACCAACCAAAACTATCCAGCCAGCATTTTGTGGACACTGATAAAGGACATCAAGATGACCAACACAAACAGCAGTTCTGAGCTGTCATCTCTGACTTTACATCTAGCAAGGAAGGGAGTGTCAAAATTCACAGTGAGTGGCCACAGTGTTTAAAAACTCCAACAGCACTGCTGTGTCTGATCCACTCACACCAGCACAATACACAATAACATGCCACCACCTTGTCAATGTCACTGCAGTGTTAAGAATGATCCACCACCCAAATAATGCTGGCTCTGTGGGGGTCCTATGAGGAGGCTCCTCACCAATTAAAGAACAGGGTAACAAAGAATACAGAGAATTAGAGGAACTACAGTCTGTAAATGTAGAACGCCAAAGTGTTGCTATTTGATAAGTGGAGCTGATAAAATGGATTATATAAGTCTAGATACAAAGAGGTGATGTTAATGTTATGGTTTATCAGTGTATGTTTCCAACCCATCTTCATCTATGAGGGTGTTGCACCTTCCATGAGTTGCTTATGTCAGATTGCCTTGAAAAGCTGAGAAGATTCAGTTATTGTAGTGCGCAGCTTATATTCACACTGTTAATCCTTACAGAAAATAAGTATACTTAAAGTTCATTTTATTAAGTATACTTTATGCAGTTACTATACTAATGTCATTGTACTAGTAGTACACTTGTATATGTACTATTTTAATACTTCCTGGGACTAAATTGGCCCACTTTCTAGTTTTTAAAAGTATACCTTTATGTACACTTTAAGTGTAAGAGTAGTAAACCAAGTATACAACTAGTTTACATCTTTTTTACTGAAACTACACTAAAAGTAAACTTAAGGGTTTACTGTTAGTTTACTAGCTTGTTAGTTTTTTTTAAGTGAACTAAACATAATACTTATAATTTACTGCTTATATTATTGTTGTACTTAAAAGTATATGACTAGGTTAAAGGTTTTTTTTTCTACATAAATAAAACTTAACAACGTTTACTTTCTCACCAGTGGACACATGTAAAATGAACAAGACACACTCAGATTAAGAAACATATTTGTATTTTTATAAATCTTTATGAATCAATTTTTAAATAAATATTGTACTGGATGTGTTTTTGTGCAGAGCAAGAATACTTCTACTATCTCAATCAAAAGATTAAGTACAAGTAAAGACCAAATATACTTAGACTGTTCTATACTTGTCAGTATAACCCAAGCATACTTAAGTATAACTATGTTTAGTATATCACTGAGAAGTACATAAAAAGTAAACTGAAAGCATACTTACTTCCTTTTAGTTTAAAAGAAGTAAACTAATGGTACACTTGAATAAACTTCTTTTTTGTAAGGGAATTTCATGACTGAGAGCAATGAGCTGGTCCAGCCTGCCAAACTGCTTCAGTGAAGTTTGTAGAGGAAAAACTCCCATTTAATTTGATGGCTCCCAGTTAAGCCAGAAGACCAAAGCAACATTACGGTCATGATTTTCAATGATCCTCTCAGCTTATACCAGCTGTTCTGATTTTTGTGCCTAAGTCATTAGACGTCTGTTGGCCTGTCTGACAGCTGGACTTAATTAGTGACTTAATCAAATCATAAGGAATAGGAAATGGGCTTTAGTGGATTTCAAGGATGTTCAGACTTTAAATGACCCATATGAGGGTAACAGCTTTCATGAAGAGCTTATCTAGTGAAATCTGACTGAACGTCTGCTGAGGAGCCTGTTCACTTATCTACGTAACTGTTTGTCTGTATTTGTATTTAATTATAGGGGCTTCCTGTGGTCAAAGTCATAAAGAGCATCATTACTGAGTCAGGAGAAAGCCACCTGTTTAACACCGCATTCATTATGAGCTCTAATCAGCTGCGCAGTGGAGCAGATGTGCAGAAGTAAAACTGAAATGGGGAGCAATATAAGTAATTCACCTGCTGTCATTTATTTTTGGGTCGCAGAAGCAATGTGGATACAATATCCCTCCAAATGTATTGTCTGCCATGAAGTTGTGCCCAAAACTGGCGGCTTTGAGTTCTTATTCAGCCGTAAGCCCTGTAAACTTTGTTAGAAGCTGCGATCCGCATGGAGGTGATGTCAAAAACTCTTTTAGATTCAGAATGTGATTATTTTGAATGTCAAATCAATATTCATGCACAACTCCTCAAACATGACAAACGAGACTCAGCACTTCTCCAAAACATGCACCAAACTGCACACTCCCTTCGTCTTTCTCCTTTTCTCCTCTCAAAAAGAAAACTACACAGCACTTTTGTCATGATTGTGAGGAAGAGATGAGAAGTTGTGAACATCCCAGTTTCCAGTCAAGCTTCCACAATAACCTTGCCGTACTAAGTTGGAGAACGCGTGAGCAATCAGACTCCTGTTTAATGACCCACTGATCTCATTAGTAGCCTGTTTGTGTGTCGCCGGAATTCTTAAATTGCTATAAATATGTATGAAGAGCAGTAATTACATCAGCTCTGCTTTGGTTGCATGGATATCAGTGAGTAACTGGAACTGCTCAAATCTAATGGGACCCTCAAGATAGCTTAATTAGCTTGGTTTGCTGTAGCAGTCGGCAGTGGACGCCAGCAACTGCCCTGTTGTTTGTTTAAACCACAACTGGTTTGTGTAGCATCGCTTGTTTGATGATTATGTTTATGCAGTGTTACATGACTGACAGGAATATTTTGGGTTGCTACACAGACCGGATAAACCAGTGAGATAATCTATTGTTTATAAACAGTTTTTTTGCCCAGAAGTGTATAAATATCTATGAATATCTGATTTAATTTAATTTAACAGCTTGACAGTACTGGGCTCACCACTTGGCAGGCAACAGATCACTGTTGTCCTATTTTGTATGTTATTTAACTGCTTATTAAAATGTTTAAGGTAAAATGGTGGCAAATTATTAATCACAATTTACATTCTTATCTGTAGTTTAATCTTATTTGGGTTATTATTATGAATTTGTCCTTTTAGAAAGATCTTTCATATACAAACAGTGCCCTTAAAAGCGGCTCTTTATAACTTCTGAGTTTATGGGTGGAGCTGAACTGAACTGAATGAAACAGACTTTTTTTGGCAGCTCAGTTGTCAGATATTGTTCTGAAATAGGGCAACAGCTAAACCCTGTTTAAAAAAGCTTTACTGGAAAATGTTTTAAACCTAGACATTTGGAATCACTGTGCATAGTAAAGGCATGGAGGTGCTACACCTTCAAAGATTGGTGAAGAAACATGATGAAAAAAGCTTGAATAAGTGTGAAGTATGAAGCATGGTGAAAAGCCCTTTAAGAAGTTGGAAGCATGGTGAAAAAACAATGAAAAAGTTTTTGAAGGAGTAAGAAAAACCCTTTAAGAAGTTTTAAACTTGGAGACAAACCCATTAATGTTCCAGCAGTACAATGCATGTCTAATGCATGTGCATGTCTATGGTCATCTTTTTGTATTCCCATAGCAACATCATCCGCAGATTTTCACAGTTATCTGATATATTTTTCTAAAAAAAAAAAAGATTCACATTTAGGGCTCCTGAGAATCACCTGTTTTTGTTCAGTGAAAAAACTTTTTCATTGTAAGTGTTATAAGTGATTACTGAGTTGGGGTTTAAGTACCAAAATTCATATTATTTGAATCCCCTCTTGGTGACTGTAATAGAGCGCTGTCTTCAATATAAAAAAATATGAATAACTCACAGTGAGGGCTAGCCAGGCTAAATTGCAGTCCACGTTTCATAACGTTGCCCTGCTAGTGGCATAACACTTGCACTTAAATTTAGGCTAAGAGTTGTTTTTAAAGGTTTTGGTTTTAATTTGAAAGATGGATGTTTAGACTATTTGTATATTAATTATTAATGAATCTGGCTCAAATTATTAAAAGAAGGGATTTGAAAAATGACTGTTAATTAACTTATAAGTCAAATGGCATTTTCCAGCGTGATACAGTTACAAATCCATGATTCCATATTTTGTCATCATTTCCACTACTAGGTGCACCATACTGTACCTAAATATGTGTCAGAGCTAATATACAACATAATGATTTGGTTTCATTTTGCGGTATTAAAGTTATATCTAACCTAATTAGCATTGAATCATCAGAAATACTCAAAACCTGCATTTGTCATTATATGATTTACATCTTTTGTGGTAATCATTGTTATTAGTTAGCAAGATAACTGATTTGCTAATATACTTTAAGATAGAACATTTACATGTATAATATTACTTCAATACTGGTCTATACGCATTGTTATTCAACAAGCTAGTAATTGTGCAAACCATTTATTGGTCAAATGCAGTCGTCGCAGGCACATCATGCAGTTTCACTGAAGTCACACTGAAAAAAAATCAAAACATTAAACACTAAGTATCCGAGGGCACAACCAGGAATCAATATTGGGGTTTTAACCTACACGCACTAGTCAACCTGCTAGTGTCGTATGAGAATGTATGTGACCACACAAACTAAGGAGAACACGAACTACTCGTACGTTCTGTAATATGAAGGGAAAAGGACAGAAGTAATCCACTAGTTCTGGGTTGAATCTATAACCCTACTGTGCTCGTACTGCACAGTGAAAAAATGCCATAAGGTGTTCAGGGTGGATCTGGTTCAGGACCAGAGCTGAGAAACTTTGCTTTATGTACGCAAGTGAAAAGCATCGTATGAGAGAGGGGCCTCAGCGAGAGCACCGCAACATTATTGAATTTGCAGTCTTGCCAAAGAGATTGCAGAGCTGTGTGCGGTAATGGGTTTTGTCTGGCCAAAAATGTACTTTGGCTCTCCGGGCCTGATTCCTTTTTGATAAGGCCATGTTCATCAGCAAAGACCTGCGCTTTGCAGGCATAGCGTCTCAGCCTGCTGCGCACGCAAGCCGAGGAGCCCGCAGCTAGTGTCTCTGAACGGCACACCGTTGTAGAAAAAGAATGCCTTCGAGTCCTCAACGTGCTTATCTAAAGTGAAAGTCATCATCACGCTTTTCCCTTTGTTTCTCTCCCTCAGCGCTGCTCAGGGATGCAGACTCTTTTTACCCACCGACAGCTAATCCATGGCTAATCTCTGTTCTCTCTCTGTGTGATAAAGGACTGACTGACTTCCTGCACAATGCTGCAGTTTTTGGTGTTCTGCATTTAATTGACACCCTGTTGAGGAACGCTTCCATCACCCAGCTTCAAAGTGCATAAACACTCAAGTGTTAAAAACGTGGACTTCTTTTAGGTGTGTGGGCTGATTTTGCTATTCATTGACCTTTTTGTTTCAGAGACCACACTTGAATATCTGGATGGAAAGCGAGGTTGATGTGAAGAGTTGGTTGATTCTAAAGTGGGCTATGTGAGCCACCTTTTAAATGCTGCAAACTTTCTCATTGTTTAGCCGGTGTTTTACCAAAGACTGGAACTATACTGGTATCAAATAATGTGCTCACAGCCGAGAATAGTGCAGTGGTACTAATTGGTTGCAGTGTTAAAAAATCCATTAATTGTTTTAACATTATTTCGAATAATTTTAATGGTCCTCTGGCTAATTTGAATGGTGTGTCCACCGTTGCCACTCCAGACCCGGAATGCCTGCTATAGTGCTGTGTAACTTTAAAGGAATGTGTATGGGACCTCATGCGAAACTGTGTAACAACAACAACTATGGGTCTTCACAAAGAAGCTAGGTATTCCCAGGATAGAAATCATGGCACAGACTAAATGAGACTAGTAAAAAGTGAGTGACAGAGAAAGAGACCGGCCAAAAGCAAATCTCAGACTGCCTTTTATTTGTTGGCAAGAGCTAAAAGAGATGAAAGGATGCGTGACAGATGCTAAGCTGGCCAAAACGTTCGGTCAGTCTTTGTCAAATAAGCCTTGAAAGTCTGCAACCCTGCAGACCTATCTCAGCTATCTTGTAATAAATTACACTGTCTAAAGAAATATTGTAGCTTCCTGCTAGTGGCTAGCATAAAACCGTGGGAGGCAAGGCCACACTCACAGGCTCTTAGGAAGCACCACAGTAGCAGTAAGACTTGTGGATAGGTGTGAGTGCTGGCTTGTATATGTGCTTTGTGGACTATGTTGTTTTGAGCTGTGGGGCTGGCGGTGCAGTGTTGGTGTTTGCTGTTAGGGAGAGTCTACATGGGGAGGCTACTGATGATTTACCCCTGGTAGCGCTTGGCAGCAGGTCTTTTATGCCACTGTGTTCAGTAAAGAACACTTAGTTTAAAGCTTATTTACACCCTTCACCATGGCAACAATTATTAGCAGTATGCCCACCAGAGGGACAGAATCTAAAGTTTCTGACAGTAACATACATGGTGATGATGGAGGAGGTCATAATAATGTTCATACTATTAAAGGCATGTAAGAAGTAGTGTTGTGAATGGCAGTGGTCTTTGAGACCATCAAATACTTGTACGATATGAACAGATAACTATATTTGTGTATATTAGCGATGAGATAAACTGACGTTGTGTCTCACTTGAACTACTGGCTACTTTTTGTTATGGTAGATTTCATCTCTAATGTTACAATAAATAAACTTTTGCCATTTTTCTTTTGAAAAACCCTGTAATATTAATTTTATTCTAGTCGACAGAGTTCTTTCATTTCTAATGTCTTTGCCAGTTCTGTACCTTCAGCTCTTCAACAAATACACATGTCTAGCTGTCTATGAAGGGCTCAAAGCACAATCTGTATTTACACTCTACAACTACAGCTACATAGAGCGTTTAGAGAGTTTTAAAGCTACTTTAATGTGACTACCAAGTAAGCTAAGTTAAAAGTCCATATTTATTCTTACGAAACACATTTTAGTGTGTTTAAAATCATCACAGTTATGTAACAGAAATAAAAGTTACTGAGAGCAGTCCATGCAACTTACTGAATGTTTGATTATTATATCAAAACAAATTTAGTAAGAATTTGTTGAGTAATAAGGAAATAATGCCAGTTTAATCATGAGAACTCACCATATGTGAGGACATGTGTATTTGTTTGTAGATGGATCTTTATTGTTCCAACATGGCAACATGCAGACATATTGCTGCAGAGAGAGAACAACAGGCAATCTGTGTATTTAAATCTGTCCCCAAACAGAAATTGCTCTTGAGAAGACTTTCTGTTATATAAATAGCAGTATCTGCCCATAGTTGTAAGCTTTTTATAAATAACATTATTTTGCTATATTGGCAGACAATTTGTTTTAGGAGATGTAATAATAGTAGTAATAATAATACATGATACCTATAATGTACTTTTCATTTAATTGCATTCACTATTCTGTGTAACTGTAATGTTTTTGTCAGTATTTATTAAAAACATCAATGATGATGATGATGATGATGATGATGATGATGATGATCTTGTACTCTACAAACAAAGAGGTGGGAGTGGTAACACATTCTAAGCTAGAACAAACCCAGTTTTTCTTGTAAAGTGAACTCCATGAAGCAAGTTTTGACTAAGAAACATTAAAGATCATGATGACCACATTTTACTGGTGAGTCCAGCTACGTTTAATGTAAAAAAAAAAAAAAGTACTTTCATTCCCCCCAAGAAACGCAGATTTGTTGTGAACTGTTTTGGCATTTAGTCTGACTGGGGCAGCTTATTCTGGCAGGAAAGAGACATCAATGCATTCCCTTTATAATATTCCTACAGCCATCTTAAAGTTAAAATAGCTAATAGTGGAAATCATACTACTACCAATGATAATTCCTCACTGAGTAGTTTACAATTTCTTCTTTAATGCTAAGCACTGGAGCACTTATTAGTTATTTTTCCAGGGCAGCTCAGTCTGTACACGCTACAGTGGTTCACAGGCTTAGCAGTGATACTGTCTCAAACTCCTAAGTCATCAGTGTCTGTGCGGCTGACTATGGAAGGGGCACAATACCAGTACAGAACTGCTTTTTCAGTTTTAGTGTTTTACAGACTGATACTCTATGGGGAATCAATTTAAATACGTTTTAAAATGTCTCCCCCAGCTTTAAATCTCTGGCTTTTACTTACAGCTCTTTTTGCACAAGTAATGTGAAATGTGTTCCCAAGGGCTGGATAGATAATGAGCAGTGGATAGAAAACAGTGGGTGGCTAGCACAGAACAAGATTAATGTGTACATCTAAAAATTAGACATCGGTAGTTCATTAGATGATGGTGAAACATGAAACACGACAGAGCACCAGCTTTTAAATCTTTAATGCCAAAAAACAGACCTTTTGCTTTTTTTTAATCTACAACACAAAAAACATTTCCGTCAGTGTTTGAAATGCTAATAACAACAGGACGCAGTACATGTCGCTTGGCCTGTATTTAATTGAAATTGTTATAAAAACACAGTATTTGATGTTTTACCTTAAACACTTCATTGTTGTTTGCTAAATATATTCATTCCACTTCTAAGCTGCGTATCCTCCTGGGTCAGGGGGGTTTGAGAGTCCATCCCAACACTCACTGGGCAGAGGGCAGTCTCTCACCAGGCAGACATACACATTCACAAACACATACAAAAACACATGCACGCATTCACACCACGGGGCAGTTTCGACAATGTAGTATCTCTATCACTCCTGACTGCAGCACACAAGGGATGCTGGCTGTCTGGCCAGGGAATCGAACGCAGGCCTTTCTTGCTGTGAGGTGGTAGCGCTACCCACCGTGTCACCGTACCATTCTTTGTTTACTGCTGTGCTGAAAAGTTCCCACTGCAATTCTAATTATTGTTTATTTTGCTGTTGTATCATGCAGAAGCATATTAATAATAGTTTTTTGCAATGCTTTATTTTCATTTTGTTTCAATTTTTTGTTAGACAAAGTGAGGTATACAGACATCAGTCAAACAAGGTGGTGGCAGAGTTATGGTCTGGGGTTGCTTTGCTTCTGCAGGACCCAGGTGACTCCTAAAGAAGAATATCCACCCATCAATTTGAGACCTGAAGCTCAAGCACAGTTATTCCATTGGACAGTGATCTGAAGCACACATACAGGTCTGCCTTTAAATGGCTCATATGAACAAAATGAAAGTTTTAGAGTGGCCAGATCTAAGTTCTAACTAGAATTCCACTGCAAGACCTTAAACAAGAAGTTTATGTTGTAAAACTAAGCACTGGAACCCCCCAGGATGGTGTACTCAGTTGACAGCTGTTCACTCTGTTGACTTATAACTGTGTAGCGCACAGTACAAACCACATCATAAAGTTTGCTGATGATACTACTGTGGCTGTGCTCGTCAGCAAAAATGGTGAGTCGACATAAAGAGAGCATACCTGTATCTGGATGTGGACAAGACAAATTAGGTTGTTGACATCTGGAGAGCATAGAGCACTCTCTGTTCATGATCAACAATCCCTCTTTGAAGATTGTTACAAGCGTCAAGTTGCTTTGTGTTCTCCCAGCAGAGAACCTCATCTGGTACCTAAACACCAGCTTTATAGATACAAAAGCCCAGCGGTATATCTGTTTCCTAAGGAAGTTAAGGAATGCTAAAACGTCCATTCACCATCCATACCCCCTTCTTCAGAGGCCCGACAGTAAGCATCCTGAGCTGCTGTATTACTACCAGGTTTGGAAATTGCACCATCACTGACTGCAAGGCCCTTAAGTGTACAATGAGGACAGCTAAAAAGATCATTGGGGTATTTTCTCCCTCCATCACAGACATTCACACCACACACTGCATCTGAAAAGCCACCAGCATTGTAAGCACTGTAGATGACCCTGCACACCTCTCACACAGACGGCTCTCTCTTCTGCCATCTGAAAAAAAGGTACCATAGAATTCGGGCCCTAACAGCCAGACTGCAACAGTTTCTTTTCAAAATCAGATTTCTCTGGGGAACTGACAGACGTCATACACACACACACACACTTGCACACACACAGAAAGGACACCATCTTGCTGCCTGTTTGTAAGTCTACTTTTATTTTTTTAATTTTATCTGGGATATTGTGTTTAAATATAAAAAAAAACTTTGTTTCATGCGGAGATACCCAGTCGGTTTCCGACCTCTTGCATTTTTGCATATTTCCTTAACAAGATCTCCTGCTAGAATACTATATCAACCAAATACTGTATTCCGTTACTGTTGTTTTGGTTGCTTCCTCAGTGACTTCTAAGGGCAAATATGCTAGACTATATGTTGATATGCAAAAGTATGTTACATCTTTGCACAGCTCTACGTATTCTCAGTACCGTGTACTCTTTGATCTGACTTGTGTGTGTATATTGTATTATTTTGCACTTGCGTTTTGTGATGCACTGTATGGTCCTGGAGGAACTTTGTTTTGTTTCACTACATACTTGTATTTAGCTGAAGAGACAATGAAGCCTCTTGATCTTGAACTTGAAAATACTTCAGTGTAGCTGAATTAAAATATTCTGCAAAGAGAGTTGCCAGAATTTTTCGACAGCAATGTTAAAGACTCATTTCAAGCTGTCACAACATTTTCATTGCAGTTGTTACAACCAAAAGTGGCACAGCCAGTTATTAGGTTTATGGGGACAATAACATTTTTACATGGTATGGATTTATATAAATCTATATGTTCAGTAAATGGAATGATAACTTAAAAGCTGAATGTGTGTTTAGTTGTGTTTCTGTATGTTACCTTAAAATTGCTTGGATGATCTAGAACATTTGAACAAGTGCGGAGTAAATACCTTTTCACAGTGCTGTATCTGTGAAAATCTGTGATGTTTGTATCTGAGTGAGGCTTTGCAAAGTGTTCAACTTCATCGTGGAATCACATATGTGACCAGTAACTCCATCGGGGATAGGAACCTGGCTTCAGTGTCTGGATTTGAGGACATCAGAGCTGCAGAAAGACTAACTTATATTGCACATGGTAGTGAAGGGCTGTTGTCTCTTACTGCACACCAGCAAGTTATGGGTTTTAAATAAATTGCTTGTGTATGCTCTGTATATTCTGTAATTCTGTTGGAAAAATACTGAATGAACAATGTATTTTATAGCTCCACTCTAACAATTTCACTGATTCCTCTTATAGGCTGGATTGCTTTTACACAGGCACAGTAAACACTGTAAACACAGTGATGAAAGTATAAAGGTTTGGTTTTACGCTGCCAGGCGTGTTTGTGATCCGGGCTGCTTTTTCACGCCTCACACTGCATCAGTACGCTATAGAGATTTCATGCCCACATCAAAGTACTTGAGCAGTTGCAGTTGCAGGTTGTCAGTTAAGGGGCAGCATTTTCATTGATGTGTCAAGTCTGTATTTTACTTTCCTTTCACTTTCTTTTCGGTTCACCTGTCATACATCAAACAATTAAATCAGTCTCTGTGACTTCCTCAGGTTTAGTTTTTATTTTAGGCAGGTTTTTGTTTTATTTTACCTCAGCCCAGCGGACCGTCCATGACTGGAGCTGCTTATTCAGAACCTAAAAGTGCAGTTGGATGTCTTCACCACTGTTGTAAACACAGCTGGTCAGTTGATAGGAGATGTTGCTATTGTGGGTTGTTGTAACAAATTAGCCTCAAAATGTAGATCTGAAATCTAAATGTGGATTCAAATTCATTGTCCTTTTTGTGATTATTGTTTGTTTATATTTTTATGTAGTATTTCATCTTATTAAAGTCAAGTCAAGTCAAGTCAATTTTATTTATATAGCGCTTTTTACAACGATGTTGTCTCAAAGCAGCTTTACAGAGTTTTGAAAACAGTTATAACATATATCCCCCAGTGAGCAAGCCAGAGGCAACAGTGGCAAGGAAAAACTCCCTCAACTGGAGGAAGAAACCTTGGGAGGAACCAGACTCACAAGGGGAGACCCATCCTCCTCTGGTCAAACAGTATTTACAGTTTGAACTAAATACCAAAGAAAGGAGTCTCTGTTTGAAATCTGGATAGCAAAGCTTTAGAAGCTGCACAGATAGAGGCAGTGTATGACTGAGGCAGTCTCTGGCTGAGGCAGTCTATGACAGTCTTTATGTAAAGTGGGCGTGAGCTGAAAGAGTCCCATCCTATCTCAGTGCTGGTGCATCTGGATGGCACAGTGATGTAACTGAGGGTGTAGCAGTAAATGGACAGGTGAGCTGGCTGGTGATGGTGGGGTGATGGCCCGATGATCAGTCCTTCAACAGCCTTCAACAGACAGGAGGACAGTTATTTCCTCAGGAAGAGTAAAGAGAAAGAGTTAGTTGGGCTCAGGAGTAAGACTGTAGAGAATATGAATTTTCAGAATTTTAGAGTGTGGTTGGTGACTCCGGCAGATCTAACTATAACAGCCTAAACTAAAAGGAGAGAACCAGAAGGTAACATGGACATGAGAGTACCCTGAGACACTGGGGTCCCCCCCACTCCACCATCAACAAACCTGTGTGATCGCGTGAAGTGGTGGAACAACAGCACCAACATCTCAGTTTACCATAAACCTCTGTGTCCAAGAACCCCCAGATCTCCTGCCTTTATCTAAAAGAGAAGCTTAATTACAAAAAGCTACACTAAACAAGTATGTTTTTAGTCTAGACTTAAATATTGAGACTGTGTCAGAGTCCCGAACATTAACTGGGAGATTATTCCACAATTTTGGGGCTTTGTAGGAAAAAGCTCTTCCCCCCATTGTAGTCTTCTGAATTTTAGGAACTATTAGAAAACCAGCATCCTGTGATCTGAGTGAACGTGGCGGTTCATAATAGGAAATTAGATCTTGCAGGTACTCCGGTGCGAGACCGTGCAGGGCTTTATACGTCAGTAATAGAATTTTATAGTCGATACGGAATTTAACAGGAAGCCAGTGTAGCGCTGATAAAACTGGACTGATGTGATCAAATTTCCTGGTTTTAGTTAGTACTCTAGCTGCAGCGTTCTGAACTAACTGAAGTTTATTCAGGTTCCTGCTGGAGCATCCTGACAATAATGCATTACAGTAATCTAGCCTTGAGGTTATAAAGGCATGTATCAACTTTTCAGCATCAGACACAGATAACGCATTTCTTAACTTTGAAATGTTTCGTAGGTGAAGAAACGCTGTTCTTGTAATATTACCGATGTGTTGATTAAATGTCAGATCTGAGTCAATTGTTACACCAAGATTTTTGGCTACTGAACCAGGAACTACAGAGAAGTCAGCAAGATTTAACATTAAATCTGAACATGTAGTCCGAGCAGCCTTTGGGCCGAGGAGGAGAACTTCCGTTTTATCTGGGTTTAAAAGAAGGAAGTTCTGTAGCATCCAAAGTCTAATATCTCTTACACAATCTTCTATCTTATTTAATCTGGATTTGTCATCTGGTTTGGCTGATATGTACAGTTGTGTATCATCGGCATAACAGTGGAAACTAATTCCATGTCTATTTATAACTGAGCCTAATGGTAGCATATATAGTGTAAATAACAGAGGACCTAAAACAGAACCTTGTGGAACTCCATATTTCACTTTTGTAGTGTTAGACGATACATTATTTATCTTTACAAACTGAAAGCGATCACTAAGGTAAGATGTGAACCAGGATAACGCTGTTCCTGTGATTCCAACTATATTTTCTAGCCTGTCCAAAAGAATAGTGTGATCTATAGTGTCAAAAGCTGCACTTAGATCTAGTAACACCAGTAGAGATACGTGGCCCTGATCAGAGGCAAGAAGAAGATCATTTGTTATCTTAACTAAAGCTGTCTCTGTGCTGTGATGTGGCCTAAAACCAGATTGGAATTTTTCATATATGTTGTTCTTATGTAGATGAGAACAGAGTTGTCGAGCTACAGCCTTTTCTAAAATCTTAGAGATAAAAGGTCAATTGGAAATGGGTCTATAACTGGACAGTTCTCTGGGGTCAAGATTTGGCTTCTTTATCAAGGGTTTTATCACAGCTAGTTTAAAAGACTTAGGTACATGACCCAGACTAAGAGAAGAGTTGATGATAGTTAAGATAGGTTTAATAATAGCTGGTAATACTTGTTTCAATAGGCTTGTTGGAATCATATCAAGTGTGCATGTAGCAGAAGTTGAGGAAGAGATAAGTTTTTCTAGTTCTGTCTGCTGTAGTGGAGAAAATGTTTCTAGTCTTTCTTCTAAAATCACATTTTGTGCTGTTTGAGCCAAACCGGATGAAGGATAGGTTACTCGTATTGGTAGAACTTTTTGTCTAATATTCTCGATTTTGCTATTGAAAAAGTCCATGAAATCATTGCTGCTGTGGTTGGCGGGTATTTGAGGTTCAGATCCTGCCTGATTTTTGGTAAGTTTTGCGATGGTGCTAAATAAAACTCTAGGATTGTTTTTGTTGTGTTCGATGAGTGTGGACAGGTATGCTGAGCGTGTTTTAATAAGTGCCTTTCTGTAACTGCTAAGGCTGTCCATCCAAGCAGAGTGAAATACCTCCAGCTTGGTCACTCTCCATTTGCGTTCTAATTTCCGTACTGCCTGTCTTAAGGTGCGTACTTCATTGTTGTACCACGGAGCGAGCTTTTTTTGTTGCATCTTTTTAATTTTTATAGGTGCAACGTTGTCTAAAGTTAGTCGGAGCGTATTTTCTACGCAGTCAGTTATTCTGTCTAGCTCGGTTGGGTCTGATGATGGAAAAATTATGGTTGATAAATCTGGAAGAGTTTCAATAAAGTTCTGAGATGTATTTGGCATTATTGAACGTTTCATGCAATAACGGGGTGATGTACATACATTTTTACTAAGACTCAATTCATATGAAATTAGGTAGTGATCTGAAACTACTGAAGTCTGTGGAAGAACAGTAAGATTATGTATATCAACACCTAAAGTCAAAACTAGATCTAGTGTGTGATTACAGGAATGTGTAGGCCCTATTACATTCTGAGTGAGACCTATAGAGTCTAAGATAGATGAAAAAGCCTTTTTTAATGGATCTGCTGAGTTTTCAAAGTGAATATTAAAATCTCCTGCGATTATTAGTTTTTCAGCGCTCACTGCTAGATCTGCAACAAAGTCACTAAATTCTTTTAAGAACTCAGAATAAGGTCCTGGTGGTCTATAAATGCTGACTAGGGTGAGTACACTTCTATTAGTGGTCGGATTGGTGATGTTTATGAGAAGAATTTCAAAAGAATTGAAAGTGAGATTGTGTTTCTGACTTATGTCTAATGAATTTTTATGAATGACACATATACCCCCTCCTTTACCGGACAGTCTGGGGCTGTGTACATACTTATAGCCTATGGGGGTGGCTTCATTTAATGCCAAATATTCCTCAGGTTTAATCCATGTTTCTACGAGACATAACACATCAATTTTATGGTAGGTTATTGTATCATTTACAATGACAGCCTTAGAGTTCAGTGATCTTATATTAAATAAACCAAACCTTAATTCAGAAACACTGCAGCTAGACACTGGATCTAATATTCTTATATTAACTAAGTTATTTAAACAAACTGATTGAGATTTTCTAAGTTTGTGTTTAATTCGGGGCAGTGAAACAGTCTCAATATAGTTGTACCTAGGTGTACCTAGGTGACGTTAAAGTGATTAGCTATCATCTAATTAGATATTACATGCTTTGCTGAATTTCATTTTTACTGCCTGTGTAAGATGGTAATGTTCCTGAGACAAAACCACGATGCCACAGATTAGAAAATAAAGAAGAAAAAGGACGCAACACAAAAAATGATATTTTATTTGAGTGGTAACTTCTTTAGTATAATTGGTCCAATACTGAAAATATAACATATAACAATATTATATTCAGAAAACAAAATTGTTAGTCTCTGTATTTTCACTGTAGTTCTAAGCTGAAACTAATAATGATATTCTTAAACTGGCACCCTGAACAGTAAACCAAGTACTTCAGAACTCTTTAACAGCCCGATGCCAGATGTATAAAATCAGCAGTGCCTTCAGTGGTCTCATGGTTTGTCTCAAGTAAAATTGCTACTTGTTAAGTTCGGATTCAGGTTTGAGGTTAAAAAAAACCCCAAAATGTTATATTTTATTTGATGATAAGTGGTAACTTCTTTACTATAACTGATCCAATGCTGAAAACATAGCACACAACAAAATTTAATTCACACTAATTATCATGTCAGATTTAGCTGCTATAGTGAAAATGAAAGAAACCTTGTCCTTGATTTAAACTTGATTTAATGTCATTCATATGATTGCTAATTGCTATTTTAGTCAACCACTATTAGATGTTACATTTTTATCGTATTACATATTTCGAACGCATCCCTACTGAAAAACACACTCCTTGATACTGAGGTTTTGCATCAGATTAGAATGCTCCAACTAAATTCAGCATTTGAGCATCTATATGGTTAATGTACAAATATCTTGTTAAGCGTGGGGAAATGCACAAAAACAAGCTACTTTGGCTGAACATAGAACATAGGGCTGGAGCCAGAGGCTAAAAATTGGTAGCACAAAATTTAGCTTCAGGCAGGAAAAGACATTAGAAAGCTTGTTTTATTATTCCCCCCCAAAAAGTAGTTTTGCTGCTAATTAAGTGACGGGGGCTGCCTCGTCTAACAGGTACAGCACTGGCTGCTGATGGGGACTCGTTGTTTTATGCAGGCTATTTTCTTCTCAGTGGACGATGTGCCAACATGTTAGTTTGTCAGAAACGTTTGTAATGTCTGTCACAGGCTCTGCACTGCCATGAGGAGTTTATGTAAAGAGCACATTTGTTGCAGCTGTGGTGACGCCTGTGTATGCAGTGATATCTACTGAGGTAGCATGCTAGGCTTAGTACTTCTATAGTGAGATGATATTGAGTCACTGCAGCGTCAAGTCTGCTCCAGCAACTTTTTCTAAACACTTATGAATTATGTTAATGGAATAACATTTTACAGTTTTGCTAAAACATGATTTACATTTTTTACTGAAATGTCTTTCTAAGCTGAAACTAATAATGATATTCTTAAACTGGCACCCTAAACAGTTAACCGAGTTCCCGAGTACTCTTAAACAGCCTTATACCAGATGTATGAAATCAGCAGTGCCTTCAATGGTCTCATACTTTGTCTCAGGTAGGGTTGCGAGTTGTCGAGTTAGGATTTAGGTTTGAGGTTGATTATCTGGTGACTGGTTGTTCTTCTTGACCAGAAATTACAATGTCAAGAATACCCTTAATGTTTTCTATCACTTAAAGTACATAAAGTCATTTAACAGGACTAAAATCTGGCAACCCTAGTCTCAGGTCTCACAGGCATGTTAAAAAGCCCATTTTAAGGAAATGTGTTGCAAATTAGCAGATTGTTGTTATGATATCTGGAATTTGACAGCTCTTGGTAATGTTTTGTGCTCACTTTTCTGTTTCTATTAAATAAACACTAAATAAAAAAAATTAAAACCTGTTCAGTCTCCAGAGAGTTTTTTTCACTGCACACCAGAGCACCATGAGAGCACGTTTGCAGCAAAGGCAGCCAGTCAATCTCATCAAAAGGCATGGCTAATGTGCGGGTTTGTGGTCAGGAGCACAAGAACGAGGCTCGTTTACACTGCCTCAGGTTTCCAAGGCAACAGGTTGTGGAAAAAAAGCTTGGGATATCTGTCCATCGCCTTTGACTCTCCAGGGAAAACGACACATCAGTGACTGCTGTGAAGTGAGGAATTGCTGAGATCACTCGGTGCTTAGAACAGATTCAGCTCCATTTGTTGTTTGGCTGAGACGAGGTGCCTTTGTTTCGAGGCCTTGAGCCTGCACACAGGGACGTGGGCATCCATGACAGCATGGACAGTCCTTTTGCTCTCAATCTCCAGTGAAGAAAATGTCTACTTGCGCTATTTAACTCACACTTAATGGGACTGATAGAGAATTTCTTGTGACGAAGGTGCAATTTCTTGGATCGAGTGACAAATTACCAAATTACCTTTTTTTTTTCAGGACATCCGTCTACTGTGAGAGACCTGTTTAGCACAGAGAGACCAGTTTAGTCACATTGCTGCAGTAGCTTCTGACTGAATGAACTTCTAATAGAACATCTCGATTTTGTTTCTTTTTGCTTAAAAACAATATATTAGATTTATTTCCGTTTCAAAGACAATTACAGCTACATAAAGCAATTACAGCTTCAGAGCCTGTTTCTTTGTGTTCCTGCATCTTGAGCTCACTCCAGATTTGAAGGAAGGGAATTTGAAGTCCTTTGGGTTTACAGTGCATTAAAAGCAGGGCTGCCACTTTGTTCTGAAATCACAGCGTTCATTTCAAATACACAGCCATCTAAAATAGCTCTGTCCCTGAAGCAGTCTTTTCAGTCCTTTAATTATTTTCATGAATCTCTCTGCCTCTAACCTCTCTCACTCTTTTTCTCTTGTTCTTTCTCACAGTTGCTTTCTCTGGTCTGGGATTCACCTCTTTTTATTTGGCGGGCAAGCTGCAGTGTTTCACGGACAGCGGACGCGGACGCAGCTGGCGCCTCTGTGCCATGATCCTGCCCCTCTACAGCGCCATGATGATCGCCCTGTCCCGCACCTGCGACTACAAGCACCACTGGCAAGGTCAGAGAACTCCCCAGGCTGCCGCCTCAAACAGGCTGATCCAATCTGCGGGCTACACACTGATTCTGAGTACACGGACTGGGAGTTAATGTCCGTTAGACTGATCTGTTTAAGTTTCTCCCATTGCAGCGTCAGTAGATGGATTTGGGACACCGCCATTATGCACACAAAAGAAAATCCTGATCTGGGTTTGGATTGGAATGTCCATGTACTCGTTAGTGTGTTCTCTGACTTTTATTCACCAGTTTCAATCAATTAAATTTATAGGCGAGACTACTAAAGGGAAAAACAGCAACAGAAAGCGACTCTCTCATGTCAGCATAAACAGCAATGACAAGGAGGTGACGTGCAGTAAACTGTACCAACTGCAGAGATGATGATTGGAGAATATTTAATGTGCTGAGGCGATCAGAATAAAATGCAGTAAAATAACATTTTATTTCTCTGATTTGCTGCTTTGTTTGTAACTCTGCTCCCTCTCTTCCTTCACTCTTTAGCTCACTCAACCACCGCTGCGCTGTCTCTCCAGTTTTGTATTTAAACAACAGCCGACAAATCCCACTCATTCCACTCTAAAGAAACCTAACATGACAGCCTCTATCTCTGGTGACTGGCTGGGTCTCACTGTTTATGTGGGGAGTGGAATGGATTTAGAGCAGGCAGTGAAATTTGGGCACTACGATAAAAAGAACAGTTCTCAAGAGCTGCCCAGAAAAACACATCATCACTACTCCTGATATTGGCAGACAAGGAGGCGATAGACAGGCTCAAAAACAAACCCAGGTGAAATTCCTAGCACATAAATGTAAAAGATGAAGGTTTTATGAATAACTAGTGTTTGTAAAAAAAATTTTTGTGTGGCGTTCATAGAGACCTGATGACTAGTCGATACTGACAGTCATCTATTGTTAACTAAATGTTTTACAAACAAACTGATCCAACTCTGAAATTCCATTTTATTATTTAGTCAACAAGAATATACAAACAAGGCAAAATCTATATTCATTATAACAGTTGACAAATTTTACAATCAAGTGTTACTAGAGTGGTTTAGCCCCGTGGCTGCACACACCCAGTTATGTTTAGAAAAGAAATCTGTCTAATTTTATTGACATTGAAGTTGATGCTCAGTTTACATTTACAGTATAAAGAAGCAAAAAACAATAATCATGGAGTAGTATTAAGTATTAAGTAGTATTAAGAATGAACTTAAATGATAAAAAGATTAAAATTAAAATAAATACTAAGAATTCTGAAATAGAAAACAAATCAGTAAAGGTTGAAAAGAAAAGTGACAAAAACATGTTTAAAAAGCAGTTCATCAGGAGGTTGTTACTGAGCTGTTGCAAGGCTCTTGCTATGTTATCCTATGTGGATGCTTAGGTGTTGCTATGCCATTTAAATTGTGTCCCAGGTGGTTGCTAAGGAGTTGCTAGGCTTTGTTATGTCAGATGATGATGTGTGGCATAACAGTTGCCAGGGATGGGTCTTAGGACAGACTAAATCTGGATGCATGTCTATGCAGTACATCACCACACGCTATAACAGAGAGTACCGTTGCCTCAGTGATCCTTTTCTAGTGTGTGTTCGGAAACACTACTTATTTTGATACATGCTATGTATGAAAGCAGACCACAGGCTCAGAATTTGTGCACATGATGAAACACAAAATGCTTTTGTGTGATTGTATATATTTGTCATCATTTGTTTTTCTGTTTGTTTTTGCTTTTAAATGATCGCTAATAAACAATAACTTCTTAAAAATAGCTACAATCTAAAACATTTGCCTTACCTGGCAATATGATCTAAAAATAAAAACAACATTTGTTGTTTAACTTTGTGCCGGAATGCAAGTTAAACTCAACGTCTGCAAGAGGTTGTTTATTTTTGGGGAAAAAATGCAAATGGAGAGCATCTGGACCAGTAAGAAACTGCACCGGGTGATTAAAGATTATAAGAGCTCTAAAATAGATAATAACATTCTTCTGACCATTAGCATGGCTGAGAACCACCAGCGTTTAGAGGAAAGGACCATTTCATGCAAATGAGAAAAGGCTATTAACTGTAGGTAGATCTGTAGATATGCTGCTGCTGTGTGCTGCTGGTGACTAGCTAGCATTCAATGTCATAAACAAAACTTTATTTCCCATCAGACTTACAAATAATAGTGCACAGCAGTGTGTGGTTTCATAAAAGAGTTTAAAATACAACCCTTTAGTTCTTTAATATTTTAATTATCCAGTCTATCAAGTTTTATCAGATATTTGATGAATTCCTCTGCTCTCAATAAAGATAGTTTTCAAGGGTTCTTTAGTAAAAGAAATGCCTCTAGTAAAAGGGTTCTGTATATCTGCATGCTTAAATTGTTCTTTGCATAGTAAAATGGCTCTTCAGATTATGGAGAAAAAAAATATTGGAATTTACAATATAATGAAAATACTGAAAACCAATAAGGAATCACACATCAGCAAATCCATATATGTGTGAATCACATAATCTTAATGCACGTAAACAAACCTCTTAAAACACAGTACAAAGCTGAGGCCCCAGAATGTAACTGCTGTACCAGGTGTAACAGGAAATTTTCAACAAGAAGCTGGCAAATAGGAAGTCAACTTCAGCTTTGGGTAAGAAAATGCTACCAAGGTAAATATATGGATAAAATTATAATAAAACCGAAAGTAATCACACCAAGTTCTCTGGGCTTTACCACATATAAACATTAACAAATATAAGTGTGGATCGCTCTTATTGTATATTATATAATCCTATCTCACTTTCTGTGCAGTGTCATGAAATAGTATAATTTGTTATCTACTGCTCTGTAATGGTAAGGCACTGTTGGCATGCCTGGCTGAATCCAACATGGCATCTATGTGTGCATGTGTGTATGACTGTAACGTCCTGGAACTGCTCATTCAGCCATGAACGCATGGGAGGCATGGTCATGCAGAGCCAGACAGTAAGAGGAACCTGTATGTATTAACATTGGTACTAGCATACAGCTATGTATATGTGTTTACTGGGCTTTGTTGTTGCGGAGTGTGAGCCTGTGTGTGTGTGTCTGTGTGTTCACTGTGTATGGGAAGTGTAAGGCTATAGCTTTTGTGTTTAACAAGGAGCAACAAGGTCTCTGCCAAGAAGTCACAGTATGAATCCCTGTATGATTTGAAATTGATGTATTCAATTGGTGTAAACACTCTCCTCTGCAGTGGTTTGGCACTCCAGGACCTGAAGTTGACATTTCTGGCCCTGACACAATTCTGGAGTGTCTTTTGTGTGCTTCAGCAGAATGTGGCACGCACTTATATACTTTGGGGGGTCTGTGAATCTTGGGATAATTTATTACACCCCTTAAAATTAAAACAGGAGGCAGAAAGAGCTGGACTTAAAAAAAAGAAAAGAAACAACAACAGCAACACAAGCTACCGTGATAGATATCAGTGACTGTCGTTCATGCTCATTTTACTGTCTTGAAATCCAAAGCAAGGCTGAGGAGGGAAGATTTTTGTTTTAGAAAGGCTACATGAACTAAATATAGGGCTACATCACACAGTGCAGGCAGCTTTATACATAAGAGTAAATATATGTAATAATAATAAATAATAATGCATTAAAACAATTAAAAACAAAATTGAATTCTATAGCACAGAGGCTGTTTATTTGTGTGGTAAATGAATATCTGTAGATTCTTGTTTCACCGCTGGGCTCTATGTATGAATGACTTGTGTGTGTGAGGTGTCGTTGTCACATGGTTATGTACAGCAGAGTGAAACCGTAGCCTATATAGAAACAGAACAGACAGTGTTACTTTTCTACTAGAAGCTGAAACTGACCCCAAACTTGTCCAAATGTAAAACATCTGAAACAGGATTTTAAAACACAATATATTTATTCAAATTTTCTCTCCAACTAACAAATTGTATATTAAATTATATAATTTGTGAAAGTAGTCTTTTAGTGAATAGTTGTCAGAGTCTCCTTACAGTGATCTCTTTTTTTTTGTGACATAGAATGAGACATGCTCTTCTGCCACTTCTCCTTCTGTACGCGTCTGTGTGTCCTTGCCAGCTATTCAACGTTCCCTGCAACCAGTGCTACTAAAAAGAAGTGCTGACTGAATACTGAATACAATGTCATATATTTAGAAGTGGCAGAAGAGCGTGTCTCATTCTGAAGGAAAACTTTTTTATGTTAAACAGTAATTAAACTGAGCTCATCCTGATTGACGCTAAGTTAATCCTTAACCAAACTCCTCCTCTCTGTCTCAACATTGGTGATTTCTCCCTCCACCCTGGTCCTCCTTGACTCTACCCTCTCTTTTAAAACTCACATTAGCTCTGTGGTAAAAACTGTGTTCTTTCACCTGCGCAGAACAGCTAAAATTAAACACTCTCTTTCTCAGTCCGCTGCTGAAATCCTCATACATGCCTTTATTTCCAGCCGACTAGACTACTGTAACTCCTTGTTGGCTGGCATTAGCTCCTCCTCTGTCCAAAAGCTTCAGATTGTATAAAACTCTGCTGTTCGGTTACTCACTTACACTCGCCCTCATGACCACATTACACCTGTTACTCCCTGTTAAATATAGGATCCAATTTAAGATTCTCCTACTTACTTCTAAAGCTCTAAACAAATTTGCACTTCCCTATCTGTCCAACCTCCTTCTTCCCTAAAAACCATCGCGGCTTCTTAGGTCTTCTACTGCCAGGATTCCAAATTTCCTATCATCTAAACTCTGTGGCTTGCTTCTCGACTGTGGAACTCTCTCCCACCTGTGGTCAAACAATCTTCCTCTCCTTCCATATTATATCTAATCTTTAGACTCTCCTCTTCTCTCTCGCCTATGATCTTCCCTCTGTTTAATTTACTATTCCACTCATCTCTGTTGGCTAGTTATTGTCAGGTGGATGCTTCTCCTTTACTCTTTGTGTGTTCAATGTTTCTGTTTTCTTTCTACAAATGATTATGATCTGCTAATTCATTGTAAGGGCCTTTGGGTTCATTTTCTAGTCCACATCAGAATTTGCACACCAATTTGGGTTTGTGTTACTGGTCAGAGATTTTGCAGGAAAGAAAGAACTTTCTTACTTACTTTACACAAAAACAGAAAATAGCGATGCTTGTTGTCGATGTGAAAAATAATCAGAGAGATAATAAACCTTACTTGATATTTGCGTCTTCATGGTTTGTTTAACAATTTGAATTAAACTAATCCGGTTGCTGATGTTCAGCCAAAAATGTGTACAGTGATCCATGAGCCAAAATAATAAGCATGTTATTAACAGCAGCTTGTGCTGCAGGAATGATGAACATTTGTAAAGAGTAAAATGTTAAAGCAGGTACAGCGTACAGCTCAGGAGACTGTTGTTATGTTTAATCTCTACGTTTGGTGTAGAATTTCATAAAAGCGTATTTCCCCAATCAGTGAGTTTAATCAGGGCTCACTTAGAAAGGGCCTGAGACCACAGGTCATTTTTTTGGTGTGGACCTGAATTTGGGTTTAAAACAAACTGAACTAAGGTTTTGGTTTTACCTTTATATGTCAGCGCTTTGCGAGGTTCAGAGAGAGCAGAAATTGCCCATTGAAGATAATTGTCCTGAAGAAAGTGGTACACAGGTATTCAGAAAATGTGGTGGGTCCAGTGCCCACTCTCCTGCGGGTCCGGGGAAATTTCGTGTTGGATAAGGCTGAAGTCTGATTCAGATAAATTACTGAGCTTAACTAGAACTAACCAGCACTGGGTCATATGCTTATGAGGACTAGTCTTCTTCCTCAGTAGGTGTTTTCTCCTCAGAGGATGATGCACATTAGTTTGTCAGAGAATTATATTTCCATAGTTTCTAAAACTGGGTCACATCTGCTAGAGCTGCACAGAGTCTCAGTCACATGCTTAAGAATACGTTCTTGGCAGTGCGCTCACAATAGGGCACTCATGTTTCATAGTAGCAAAGTATAATATACTCACATGTGAAAAATGATGTTGAGCTCTTTATACTGGTTGTTAAACTCTGCTCTGCTTGCAGTAACATAGCTGCTTTTTCCCCTGGAAATTAGCCAAGTTACTATTCAATTTTTAATAAAACCTCTACCTTCTAACTAATCAAACAGCAAAATTACATTATGTTTGTTAAATAGGTCAAAGTAGTTTCACTAGGTAATTTTTAACAAGCAGGAATCATATGTTGGGCAAAATGCAGGCAAATCTGTCTGCCAGTCAGCAATGACAAAGGCAAAAGTCAAAAGCAGAAGACAGAATGAGGGACAAACTGAAATAACATATAAGCAGCAGGCGCCCGGGAAAATGATTGAATGTAGCGGAAATGTTCCAAGAAGATCCAGGGAGGGGGTGTCCTGTGATTTTCAGCTACAGGATACCTGCTACATACCTGCTAACTCTTCCCCTTACCTAACACGAATGCTTTTGATCCAGCCAATCAGGGACTCAATGTCAGGATGTGGTTAAAACTACACTCTTCAGGAAGGTAGATCTCCAGGACTAGGGCCAGTAGATCTACCTATGACTTTTGTATTTTCACACTTAAATATGAAATAGGAAAAATTCTTGGCTCATTTTGGGGAGGTGCCTATTATCGATGGTTTGCCTTCACACAAAAGAATTCCATCCAAACTGTGGATTTATTGTGCAGTAGCTTCATTGGCTTGCTGCTTATCATTATTTTTCATGATATAACCACACAAGTGGTAAAGAACCACATTCCAGCTCCTGCCTCTGTTCACAGTGATGCTTTTCCCACCATCATGAACCTAAAACGGGAAGTAATATAATAAATTAAAGCATTACAAAATGAACCAATCATGCAACCACAAGTGTCGCCGGGAGTGGGTAGCTTCCACACACGTAGTAGACCACACCAGAGTTTACTGGATACAAATCCCAGGTCATCAATTTCAGGAACATTACAGACTGGTTGTCTGGATTGCTCTTGGGCTCAATGGCTTTCACACATATGATAATAATAATTTAATGTTCCAAACTTACACCAAGCAGTCTTTTTTCTGGAAGAAAAATAAGCTCTGAATGCTCACCTAAAAGAGCTACCTCATTTATGAATGACACACCACTGGAGCACTGGATGACTGACTAACTTGTTAGGCCACCTAATGTTTCCTAATCAGAAAGCTCCCACCTAATGCAATATCAGGACTTTAGGTGTTGCCCCCTAGGGCCGCTTTACTGAACGCTTTTTTAGCTGCTTCTTCAGTTTTGATCTCCTTGTAGTCATCAGTCTTTACTGCAGTGCTGGAACACCCATTATGCCAGTGTGCTGTCATCATCAATCAAAGAGGGACGGAGAGGAGCAAACATGTCACATACTGCTGACAAAGAGAGTGAAGTCATGAGTAAGAGAGTGAGATGAAATGAGAGTTTTAACAAGCAGTCACCTCATGTAATAGCAGAGACGGAACACCCACACATTGCTTCAGCAGATATTTTGGACAGTATTGCTCCACACCAATTTTTCTCCCTACACTTATTGATTGAACTCATTGATCATCGAGCCACATCTGTTATCTTTTACTCGGCTCGCTAAGAGACATCTCTCTGTTGATGAATCTTTCTCACCCACGTTATTTCAAGCCAATCCCACATTTATACTCTTTCACAGAGAGAGAAAGAGCAGACCTGTAGGACTTCAAAATCAAATAACAAAAAAATGACAATTTTCTTGCATAAATAGCAGAAAAGTGCTGCACCTGCTTTTCTTTTACTTAGCTAAATCAAGAATATATGCAGATGTATGTATTTCTTAAAGATCTGGTTTGGACATGATCTGCATATATATGAGCCTATTTGAGGCTTGCATAGACTGGTCAACTTCACTGCTCCAAGCTGATGCTTTATACCATATCAGTTGGCCAAGAGCCGGCAATGTGATTCTTGTTGGAAAGGGCACGTCATGTGGTACTGACCTGTGGAGTTTGCCTTCGTTATAACATCTCTATCTAAAGATATCTTTATTGAATATTGAATTTAAGATATTGAATGTAATTATCTTCAGTTTCCTGAGAACTGCAATTAAAGTTGTGTGGTTGGAGAGGAAGAATAATGCAGTATAATTCTTTGTCTCTCTGGACCTTCATCATGGGTGAGCACCTCGGCAAGGCTGCCTAGGGTGCATCTATGTTGGATACAAATTTGTGAGATTCTGGAGTCTGTATCTCTGGATCTTTTAAGGCTCCAGTTATGATTGTGTTGGGAAGGTCATGTCACGATCTACTGGCCTGCAGAGTTTGGCTTCATCTTGGATTTTTGGAAACACTGACTTGAAATTGTGAACCTTAAAACAGTGCACATGTCCAGCACTGTTAAAAAAACATATAGATCAAATAAAAATATATTATTAAAAACTTGACAAATAAGCAAAATTCCCCTGCTGGTAGGCCACAATTGTTGCACTGTGATGATCATATGGTTGCGCTAGAATCAGCCCTCCACAAGACAATCCACAAAGTTGTTCTTTGCTTATAGTGAGTGTCTAACTCTAGCAGAAGCTGGAAAGACTGAATGATAGTTAAATGAAAGATTTTAATTTGTTATTATTATAAACTGATTTCATTCATACAGCATATTTGAATGGTACTAAACAACTTATATTGGGGCCTTCTTAATTGTGAAACATTTCCTGGTTTAATTCATCAGTGACTCAACTTACCCTTGCATAGAGAACCTATTATGTGCTTAATGGTTCTTTGCATGGTAAAATGGTTACAATAGCAGAACGCTTTTTGGAGTTATGTTATACCAAAATCTGCACATTCTGCATCAAGCTAAGGAATCATCTCATCATGCAGAGAACAGCTTAATCGTGCAAATTAACAAAACTGCTAGGATCGCAAATTATTTGAAACTTTTGCTTACTGCACATGGAGTTGCATTCACATTTAATAGGTTGTTTATGGATCTGTGTTAAATGAAAAACAGAATAGAGGAGATGGAGGTGAGAAGCCCATATCCTGTTTGTTTAAACAATGTTGCAAGAGAAAGGTACAAAGGTAATCCGATTTATAACTGATTAGCTGCTATTAAGGCAGCAGGTACAAGAACTACCAAGAAAACAATGATCAAATGCAAAGGAAAGGAAACATACAGCTTATTTGTTAGCAGTTTGTCAACTTCAGTACCAAGGTGTTCCACAATGTCTATCTATTTATATTTTATTATTCTCCTTTTGTTGGTTAACCAGCAACAAACATTCACCTATCAACATTAACATTGACGGTTTCCTTAAAACAATGTAAGATCAAATCTTTAATCAGTGAATAGTTTAAATTGTTTGATTGTAGGTGCTGTGACTGTGCACTGGTGATATATTCAAAACGGCAGGTACAAGAAACTTGAACAGGAAGCTCCATCAGCCTTGTTTTGACTATGAACACTCGCCAGTCATTTTTGCTGCCAGTTTTCTCCCTCGTGAACAATATCCTGTACTTGCTAAAAGCTTCCTGTGGTTTCTTGGTTAAACTGTATTTAAGCGATGGAGCAAACTGTACATTTTTTAAGAGCTTGAGCTAGAGCGCCCTATGTAGAAAATCACTTCCTGCCCACCATCTGCAGTGACATGATTTGCTAACAAGCTATTTATATTCGGCAGGTTTGATTCTGCCCTTTTGACTTTTTCCTATTTGTTGGCCAACAACGATGGATTGGGCGAATTCTATGGAGGGACCATCTTCAATCAAAAAATGTCGATATCTGTTCGGGGGCTGAATCTGTTGCTAGTTCCTCAAACACCCAGCAGGGGGTAGATAGACTTCAGCAGCCTGTTTATTGCACCTCCTCCTGGGTGTCCAGCTCATTGAGCGTTACGCTAGAGGGCTGTTTTTTTCCCCGGCTGAAGTCCAAGCTGGTAAAGGATGTTTGCAGCAGGAGTTCTGAGGAGGAGCTCTTCAACCATTAATCAAATCTGACACAGACAAAAGATGTCTTCTACAAGTTCTTCATCAAGGTCATAAGGAAATCTTTTTTCGGAGCACGGAAAAGGAGGTGCATATCTTCACAGGCTTACAATGGTTTCAGAGCACTAATGGAAACGATAGAACAAATGCTCTTAGTGAAAAAGGCTCTATGTAGTACACATTTTAAAAAGGAAGAGAAATGGTCGTTTAGAACAGTGAGCTTTTTGCATGCTTAAATAGTTCTTTTAATGATGAAATGATTCTTCAGATTAATGGAGAAAGTGTTGTATGTGGTTCCATATAGCACAAAAAAGGGTTCTTCGATTGTGACAAGTCTAACATTGTAACAATAAAAGCTTTCTGAAATATTCACTATTTTAAATGATATCTCATGTTATTTATGTAAGCCCATGTACCCTGGACACATGACATTAAAATTTAGTCTCGTGCTGCAGGATATTGTGGTGGGGATTCACGTGGGAATTCAGACCTCTACTATATAGGGCCATACACAACATATTCTCCATCAGTCTGAAGATCTATTTTACCATGCAAAGAACAATTCAAGCATAAAGAGATACCATTATCATTACTAAAGAAATGATGGAAAGAGGGTTCTTTGTTATGGGACAATAGTAGTGCGGTTGAACACTTTTGGAAAATGATCTAATTTCATTCTTGTCCGTTTGCAGAATCTCTGTTTTGTTTCTGTAAATTATGTGTGTCATTTTGCTGGTTAATTGTTGCTCTGTTACATGTAGTACTACATGGATATTCAGTTGTTTCTGATTTAATTAATTTATGGGTGGTTCATAGGCACTGCGTTATTATATTATATTTCTCTTTGAAGTTGGTAAGACGAAATTGTTGATCATTTAGACTAGTAAAATTATAGCTCTTGCAGTTTGTGTACTGTTGTTGTTCTGTTTAAAGTGTTTTTTTAAAAAAAGCCAAATGATGTGGCAGTATCATAACATTAGAGAGTATAATATCACAGTCAGTGTCTATTTTATCACATCCACTTACCATATAGGTGCATTTTGTAGTTCTACAATTACAGGTTGTAGTCCATCTGTTTCTCTGTATACTTTGTTCATCAATGGTCAGGAACCCCACAGGACCACCACAGAGCAGATATTATTAAGGCCACAACGACGCTGATGTGGTGTGTTAGTGTGTGTTGTGCTGGTGCGAATGGATCAGAGAAAGCAGTGTTGCTGGAGTGTTCAAATACTTCATTGTCACTGCTGGACTAAGAATAGTCCACCAACCAAAATTATCCAGCCACCAGTGTCCTGTGGGCACAAACTGGACTTTACATCTACAAGGTGGACCAAAGTAGGTGTGCCTAATAGAATGGAGAATGAGTGGACACATTGTTTAAAAACTCCAGCAGCACTCCTGTGTCTGATCCACCAGCACAACACACACTAAAACACCACCACCATGTCAGTGACAAGCTAAAGGCACATGAGCCCACAGTAACTTCTCAGGACATTTGTAATGTATTTTGTTTCAGTTTGTCTGTGAGGTTGATTTTGAGGTCAGTCAAGCCATTTTGGAGATAACATGCAACACCCCTGTTAAAGGTATTTTGTGTTAGAGCTTGACCGTCTGGGATGGGGTAGTAAATATGAGCAATTTAAGCAGCTGAAAGATCTGTGCACGGATTGTATTCAGTAAAAGGCAGGGAACATTCTGAAAGAGGACACACTTCACTACCCCTTTACTCACAGTCTGAGCAGCTTCCACCAGGCAGGCAGCATATGATGAAAAGACCAAAATATTTACGTGAGGTCTTTTGTACCAAATGCAAATGAAAATCTTGAAGTGTAGGTTTACTTCATTCCTAAGACGGTTTTATTATGGCCAGGCTTGCTCTATGCTTTGTATGTTTTTAATGGCAAAGAAACTTCCATATCTCTCTGTCTGCATACTGAGGTATTGGAATGTGTATTGAAACATGAATAACTAATAGAAAGGTTATATTTTATATATAATAATGTATATATATATTTTTTTCTAGATCCTGAAATCATGATCTTTCAAATCACTCTGAGCTCTGTGCTCTGTGATAAACTTGATTATTTTCTTCATGCACATTAGTTGCTTAGTGACGGTACTCTTTTAGACAGACCTTATTGCTAAAAAAAATCCGTTCAGAGCTATCAGAGTGTCACTGCCACCACACTGGGCCAGGCAAAGGCGCAGCCTAATGGAGATGAAGAAGAGTTGTGTTGGTGATGATATTTCCAGATATATATTTCCAAACCAAAGTCAAACACGGGGCACTTTTCACCCCAGTAGTATAAATTCACTAGGTCATGAGCCGGGACTATTTTTACCCCAGTAGTATAAATTCAGTAGGTCATGAGCCGGGGCACTTTTCACCCCAGTAGTATAAATTCACTAGGTCATGAGCCGGGACAATTTTTACCCCAGTAGTATAAATTCACTAGGTCATGAGCCGGGACAATTTTTACCCCAGTAATATAAATTCACTAGGTCATGAGCCGGGACACTTTTCACCCCAGTAGTATAAATTCACTAGGTCATGAGCTGGGACACTTTTCACCCCAGTAGTGGAATTTCACTAGGCCATGAGCTGGGACACTTTTCACCCCAGTAGTGGAATTTCACTAGGTCATGAGCCGGGGCACTTTTCACCCCAGTAGTGGAATTTCACTAGGCCATGAGCTGGGACACTTTTCACCCCAGTAGTGGAATTTCACTAGGCCATGAGCTGGGACACTTTTCACCCCAGTAGTGGAATTTCACTAGGCCATGAGCTGGGACACTTTTCACCCCAGTAGTGGAATTTCACTAGGTCATGAGCCGGGGCACTTTTCACCCCAGTAGTATAAATTCAGTAGGTCATGAGCTGGGGCACTTTTCACCCCAGTAGTATAAATTCACTAGGTCATGAGCCGGGACACTTTTCACCCCAGTAATATAAATTCACTAGGTCATGAGCTGGGACACTTTTCACCCCAGTAGTGGAATTTCACTAGGCCATGAGCTGGGACACTTTTCACCCCAGTAGTGGAATTTCACTAAGTCATGAGCTGGGACACTTTTCTCCCCAGTAGTGGAATTTCACTAGGTCATGAGCTGGGACACTTTTCACCCCAGTAGTATAAATTCAGTAGGTCATGAGCTGGGGCACTTTTCACCCCAGTAGTATAAATTCAGTAGGTCATGAGCCGGGACACTTTTCACCCCAGTAATATAAATTCACTAGGTCATGAGCTGGAACACTTTTCACCCCAGTAGTGGAATTTCACTAGGTCATGAGCTGGGGCACTTTTCACCCCAGTAGTATAAATTCAGTAGGTCATGAGCCGGGACACTTTTCACCCCAGTAATATAAATTCACTAGGTCATGAGCTGGAACACTTTTCACCCCAGTAATATAAATTCACTAGGCCATGAGCTGGGACACTTTTCACCCCAGTAGTGGAATTTCACCAGGTCATGAACTGGGACACTTTTCACCCCAGTAGTGTAAATTTACTAGGCCATGAGCTGGGACACTTTTCACCCCAGTAGTGGAATTTCACTAGGTCATGAACAGGTACACTTTTCACCCCAGTAGTGGAATTTCACTAGGTCATGAACAGGTACACTTTTCACCCCAGTAGTATAAATTTACTAGGCCATGAGCCGGGACACTTTTCACCCCAGTAGTATAAATTTACTAGGCCATGAGCCGGGACACTTTTCACCCCAGTAGTGGAATTTCACTAGGTCATGAACCGGTACACTTTTCACCCCAGTAGTGGAATTTCACTAGGTCATGAACCGGTACACTTTTCACCCCAATAATTTGACTACAGTAATGTAACCTGCTCGGCTACGAACCTGGAAGGTTTTTTACCACAACAGTGGAATTGAACTGGGCCGTGAGCCTGGATTTTTTTTTAAATCACAATAGTGAAATTTGGACAGGGCCATGAGCTAGGACACTTTTCACCACAGTAGTGGAATTTGTTTTCTACCTTAGCAATCGACTGCGTACATGTACAGTACACTTTCTTCTGACAGTCTAAGGATTCTCTAACAACAAAAAAGAACTAAAGGTGAAATGTGCCACACTGCCATTAAGCATATGCTTTGATTGCATGTTTTTAAGTGTTTGGATGACACCAGTAATTATTTGTGTGGTGATTAGGTTTTAAACCTCATGTTTACATCAGAAACCACGTTCCATTGTTTCACAGTGTGAAAGATGAAAGGTTCTGTGTTATGACTGGAAAGTAACCTTTCTAAATGCTGTTTTCACAGATGCCTTTGTTGGGGGAGTGATCGGCCTGCTCTTCGCTTATATCTGCTACCGCCAGCACTATCCGCCTTTCCTCCACACAGACTGCCACTTGCCTTATGCCAGCCTGGCACTGAGCGCCGCCCAGCACACGCCCATCATCCAGGAGCAGCCTCAGCCCACAGATAACGCCACCAGCCTGCCACTGGAGGGCATGACTGAAGGGCCTGTATGACTAACAGAGACTACCACCGCCACACAGCCCCTCCTTCAGCACCGCCTACTCGGTGTAACCCACACAGACTGACAAACTCTTCAACATTCCAGTGGGTTGTACCTCCAATTTTGATTTCTCTCTCACACTTATTGTCTCTGTTCTCTCTTTTCTCTTTATTTGAATTTGGTTTGGTTTGGTTTGGTTTGTCTCAAGTCAACAGTCTTTTTTGAACCATATGTAGAACCTGAGTTTCACAGTGGTGGAAAAATGCAGGCAGCATATATAGAAGAAGGGAATAGTAGAGAGTGGTAGAAACAATCCACAGGAGGTCTGATTCAAACTGCATTCACAAGGCCGTTTTATTGTCCATCAGGAAATGCACCTCATGCAATTGATTTTAACAAGAACAATGGATTACTGCACCAGATGTCCATGCATAAAAACTACCGTGAGAGTTAACCGTTTGATGGAGCAGATTTTACAGTAACCACACGTCAGGCAATAATAGAGCTAATGGAAACAGGCCTCAGTCAGTCATGTTGATGTTGACCAAGATGGGGAAGAAACTGATCGCTGCTACACAGAATACAAATATTGCATATTCTGCCAATTGTAGTGCATTTCTAACTATTTGCAGAGTTAAATATAAAATCGAATGGCTCTTGCTATTTTATTTTAATTTTTTTCACAATTTGTTACATTTCATTAAATTAGCAGAAATGTTAACTTATTCAAATTAGAAAATCAATCAAACATGCAATTCTGGGTTGCACTGGAACAATCAGCACATAAGTATTTGGGAGAAAAGTATATATATAGTATATACACACACATACAATCTAGATATAGGTCACAGCCCACAAACACTTAAACTAATTATCATGGTATATTGACATACTTTTTCATGTATAATGTATTTATGATCAAGGTCAGTGTAAACTGGACAAACAAGCACAAAACAAAGAAAAAGTACAGTACAGTGTATTTTACAAATAACAAATATCGATCAAATTTATGGTCAATAGAAGTCATTGTTGCAGTGTGAACTAAACCTTGTCTCTTCAAAATGTTATCTTTACAGGAGCAGAAAAAACATTCTCTTAAGTTGAAATGGAAGTTAACAGAATATTTGTGAACTATTATTGGTCCATTCATTCAGCACAGTGAAAAGAGTAACTGGAGCTTTCGAAATGAAAAGCATCATAAATGAAGACTACAGGTTTGTTTTTCACCACACTGACAAAATATACAAACTGTTGCACCTGAGCTTCAGGAGAGAGTGTTGATTGCTTTCTGGAGCCCATCTCTCTGACTGTTCTATCTGTTCATTTATCTGCCCAGGCTCCATCCACAAATCTGTCCAAGGCTGGACAAGCTTTAAACCCTAGTAAGAAACTGTAGCACGCAACTCAGTCTATCTGGAATTAGAGTGTATTGTTCATTTCAAATGATATGTATATATTTTGTATGAAAGAGGATTTAGGAATTGGTTAGGGTTAGTTATGGTATGATGTAACAGAGATTTCCTGTTTAATTTAATTTTTGTACATAGGTATTAACTGCACTACTTTAATTTGCATTTAATCATAACCCATTCAATGAAAATGTCCTTGAGATTATGAAAGCAGTTAGTTTAGTCCAAACTGCAGACCTTTCTGTACAATTTTCTGAAGTAGTGGACGGAGCTTGGACAGGTTAGTTGGCTTGCTTTTGCTCAGCCTCCTTGATTACCCTGTTCATTTTTCATTTCACCTCTTGTATACACCTGGCTTGTCGGTCAGTTTGCCTCTGCATTTCTATTAGTCCTTGTCTTTTAGTCATTCTCAGTGTCCTTCCTCTCTTTCTCTCTTTCTCTCTCTCTCTCTCTCTCTCTCTTTCTTCATCTTCCTCTGCTGTCTCGTTCCCTCACCCTTTCACTGCTTCTGGCTGCTGGACTTCCCGCCGCTAGACATTTTTCATGCCTGGGCTGCTCAGAAATTTGAATGCAGATTACAGCTAAATGAGGGGTGATCAATAACTTGCAGGTGATGTGTGTGCCAGAGCGTGCATGTGTGGAGGTGGAGCGGGGCGGAAAACCTCAACCTGAACCTGAATTAATTTTCATTATGAGAGGCGTGGGTGCCACTGCCGTCCACACATTAGTGGTGAATTGAAAAGGAAGCATCCATGACAGGACAGACTTTTTCTTAGCGGTAAGTGCGTTGCCTGGGCTGTTTATGGCCGTGGCCTGCTGCAATCCTGCCTCTAATGGGATCATTCATTAACATGCCATAAGCTCTTATGACTTAATAGAGTTGCCTGTGTTGATTGGACTCAAAGGGGAGCTACATTAATATGATTTGGTCTGTAATTAATTAGTGAAGAAAAAAGATACCTGGTGTCTGACAAGTAAATAGTGAACGTCGCTGCTGATAGACTTTAAACGCTTGAAGAAAAATGTTGCGTACAATCGTGTTTTCATGTCTGCCTTGATGGAGGATATAGAGCGCTATGTTTTCCAATATAAATACTTTCTAAGACTGAGAAGTTGTTACTCGTAATGAACTAAGGCCTCTGTTTGGTTCAGAAATGTCAATATTTGGTCCCCATTTGGTCCCCAAAAACCCCAGAACTATGATATTGCTAATTTCTGCTAGCACCACTATGGGATTTCTAAGAGTGAGTTAGAGCTCAGCTAACACTGGTGCACTTTGTTACACATTGTTTGGCTATTTCAGATTAAACATTATTTAAATTTGATAAGTTTATTAAGGTGTTGTTAGGATGTTGTTGTGGAATCCCAGTTACTTGTTAAGGTGTTGCTAAAACATTGCTGTGTAATCTCAGAAGGTTGCTAAAGTGTTGCTAGGATGTTGTTGTGGAATCCCAGGTGATTGCAAAGGGGTTGCTTGGCTGTTGCTGTGGAATCCCAGGTGGTTGCTAAGGTGTTGTTAGGATGTTGTTGTGGAATCTGAGGTGGTTGCTTCGGTGTTGCTAAGCTGATGCTGTGGAATTCCAGGTGACTGCTAAGGTGTCGCTTAGACGTTCTGGTATCCCAGATGGCTGTTAGGGCGTTGCTTGGTGGTTGTTCTAATATTCCAGGTGGTTGTTAAGGTATTGCCAAAATAATGTTCAGGTATCCTAGGTGGTTGGTAAACTGTTGCTTTGTCCATTGTTTTGGTATATGTGACTGTTTTAGTACACTATCTAAGGAGATTCAACATTTTCATGTTAGCCCCAAACAGCCTTGACCATGTAATACGATTATCACTGCAATACTAGTTTAAACACAAACATTTATTAAATATCAATGTCCCTATCAATGTTAGGGGTTCTTTGAAATACTGGAAGGTCCGTTGGGTCCCTACTGGGTAATTTAAAACATAAGGAATACACAAGTATGACAAAGTAGGCCAAAGAAATGTATTTTTGAATGTAAAGACAATCCAAAAATATATTTTTAACAGGAGATTTTACCATAAGGTTAAACCAATGATGTTAAGGCCAGCTTTCAGCTTTTCTCACCACTGCATTATCTAGGACCAGGAGATTTGATGGGATGCTTAGTCATGTAAATTGCTCTAACATGTCAATGTTGGTGTTGCTCTCATCCAAAGTTTGTTCTTTGGCTACAGCAATATGGTTTGATCATAACTTCGCTGAAGGCCTTATACCATGAATTTTACTGCTTTACAGCAAAACTACAGCACTTTTAAAATAGCGGACCTGAAAGACTCTGCAGCCATCATAGAATCTAAATCTTTCCTGTTTATTTCTCTTTTGTATATACAGATAACAGTTGTCCATGCCTACACTTAAAAAGATGGTTCTTCAAGGGTTCTTTAGCAAATATGCTAGTTATTAATAGAGAAGTATGAATTAACCACACTGTATTGTAGGTATTTTCTTGTTTTTGGAAAAATGAGCTATCAAGGACAAATTCACATTTTGTTTTATTTTATTTTAAAAGGAGTGATGCTGCTTTTCAGAACCTATAGAGAGAGATGTGAAGTTTGAGATTTAATTTTTTAATTGTTTTAACAAAAGCTGCCATGGAATCCCAGTTGGCCGTTAAGGTGCTACTAGATACTTGGTTACTGTGGAATTCCAGGTGGTAAGTTGTCAAGGTGTTGCTAGATTATTGCTGTGGTTTTCCAAGTGGTTGCTAATATGTGTGTGCATGTATATTAGTCTGTGAGTGTGAGAGTAGGTTATGTGAAAATGAGGGAGGAATATGTACAAGTTGTATCATACATGAAATGATTAATGTCGAATACAACTATGCTTATTAATCCAAACATACCAGTAAATGATTTTTAGCAAGAAATCACATTTTAATCATGAAAAATTAGTTTGATGAAAACAAGCTGTATTTTCTAATAGATGCTTTTTCATCTTCTGCAATTTGTCCATAAAGTGGATGGAATTAGCTTCCCCAAACATGAACAGAAGGCATTACTTAGTGTAATGCTCACCAGTGACAGCTCTATTAGTGTTTTGGTTAAACTAGTTACTCGTTGTGTCTCAGGCATTAGAAAGGAATTTATGGTTAGTCAGATCTGGCTCTTGCACAAATGTCCATCTGTAGTGAGTCAAAAACTAGTGCATGTTTGGAGTTGACCTCTGATTACATCATCAAAGGTCTTGCTGCTGTGTTGCTTAGCCAGGCCATATGCTGGCTGCAGCGACTAGTGTCTCTCCCCTGGGGCTTTTACAATGGCCCCTACAATTCAGTGGGGGTTCAGAGTCTGACTGCTGGCCTAAAAACCTCCCTCTGATTCTCTCATCTCTGTCTTGATTTACTCCATACCTCTTTGTTATTTATTAACCTTAGAAGACCTGCTTACAGAAAGGTTTTGAATATAACAGCCTTGGTATTGAAAGGATGTTCGTTGATGTGGTCTTATTGCTTACTGAGGGAGTAAAAGGGAAACACAGAAATCTTGATTAAACCATCAGATAAAGAGCAGAGCAAAGCGTTTGCATGATGGAAGACACCTTGCTTGCCTTAAACCAAACATGCATAACTCTAACACTGAGAACTGCATTTTGGGCGAACAAACCTCTGACTGTGTTCAGACTTGTGTAGCTACTCAGACAACCTGATCATCTGTTACCACTGAAATCCTGTTTTTATGGTATAAATTGGGCTGCAGCTGAAGGGGGATTTTATCACTTTTTCATAATTCTGTGTAATTCTATATTTGAAAGGTAAACAAAGTCATTCTGATGTTCATTTCAAGAGAAACTTAGCGACTCAGATGTCTTTACAGTGGTGGTGGTAGAAACCAGGGGTCACCATATCTAAAACATAGACATATCTGTTTTATTTACTGTCCAAAACCATCAGTAAATCTACATGTCTTACATGAGTAAACATGAGTTTATATGTTTTAGCGTCTTGTTACTGTCTCAATCGGCTATAGACGTGCGTGACCAGTCCAACTGGAGCACAGGACTCACAGTAGGAGACTTAAATAAATTGCTGTGTTATTAGTGCAACTCCATTCTTGGCTATGGGGTAGTCTGTTTGTCAGTAGCTACCAACAAGTAGACTTGCATGTTAAAAGTGGCCTGTCTGTTTTCTCATTTCAGCAGTGTGGAGCAGAGGGATGGTTCTACCTTGCTGCTGTGTTCAGTGAAAGTAACATTGAGTTAAAAAGTAGGATAGCGCCCCAAGCACACTAGAAAGTGTGGCATCACCACAAACTAAAAAGCATTGAGTGGAGGTTCTCCTGAGCTGCTGTGCCCAATAAAAAGGATTTCCTTGGAGCACTATGCATTAACTTCTACACTGACACCATAATACGGAATGTTGATTAGCGGAAAATAGAATAAAGTCTGGAATTTTACCTTGCATGTATCCGTCTATCATAAACAGAGTGGCCAGAAGCCTTTTCAGCCGTTTCAGTAAAAATGGCCAGAAGCCTTTAAAACTATTATGATACAATGTCTCAGATGTCAGGCAGCATATTTATAAACATTTCATGTGAGGGAGCATTTGGAGGTGGACGTCTGGTTTCTATCACCACCACTGTTAACAATATTGAGCCTTTCACACTAAACCACTCTGAGCCATTAAATAAGAAGATATTTTGAAGAAAATGGTCATGAAACACAGTACTTTGTGCTTGTGGGTCAAATTAACTAAAAATTTTAGTGTGGAGATCTAAAAGCCGGGTGCATTTTGGTGCATCGTTCTGCCATTATCTATATAACATACCTTCTACATCAAGGCACCCTGCTTTTCATTTTCTCTCACAGAATGTAACTTGTTTTGATTTGCTGTTTTCCATTTCCTCCTGTTGAACACAGCCCGCTGCTTCGTTCCCATAATGTGAGTCATTTGTTGTACAGAAATCTCATTTTGTACTTACAGATTTATATGACCTGATTGCGAACGATTTGTGGACGCTGAATGCAACACCCATTCTTAATCATTCGTCCACTTTTGTTTTTAACTGACAGAGAAGATGTTTCATAGTCGTCTTATAGGATAGGAAGCGAATTCTAGCCCTTTAGTGTCACATGGCATGCCAATTCTAGATGTGAAAAGAGAACATTTTCTATGGAGACGCATGTCCTGGCCTTGAAAGCACTTTGAGTCGTGTTTTTGTTGATTATATTGTGTATGTACAAATAGCCTAACCTTAAAACAGTCTTTGAATAAGGAGGAAAAAAAAGAAAATTCTTTACTCATGACATCATGGATGTTTTATTGGGTTATATAGGCAGTTAAACTATCTCTAGCGGAAAAAAATGTTTGCACTGATATCCTCTTTAAGCTACCAATGCACACTGAAACCTTCAGTGAAATTTTATGATCCGGTTTATAATTTGATGTCCTATAATATAAGCGGCATTAGCTATCATACTGCTCGTTACTGCAAAAAAAAAAGAAAAGAAAAAGATGAGTGCATGCACAGTTCCATTTGGCTGTGCACATTAATTACCCAGAGACTTTGAGCTAGAGTGGGTGTTATGTGTGGCACCCTGTACTGCCTGGCACAGTTTCAGCAGGCCGAGGAGTTCCTGCAGGAGCCCAGTATGCTACTGTTTGTATTCAGTGAAGGTTTGTGTTGTGTTGTTATGCATCAACCTGCACTTATGTGAAGAGAGTTTTCAATAAATAATGATATGCTAAATATTGTTGCTTCATTATTGTCCTTAATGTTTTTGCAAAAGTCAACACACATATATGAATCATTCAAAGTCAGAGCTCAAACAAATTTGGGACTTTACACTAAAATTCTTCTGCTTTGAAGGACCCTACACCTAAATTGTGCTTTACCAAACATTTTTGGTAGTTATAGATTTAGCTTATTTTAAGCAGAACTCAAAAATACCAGCCAACATGTGACTAGCAAACACAGCTTTTTATGCATATTAAATAAAAAATATAAATATGTTTTTTAAATATATAATTTTATAATATTAATTTTTATATCACAAGTTATTAACTGTAGAAAATCTGTGTTTTGAAAGTGACAGTTATTAATGTTCAACACTAATTTTTAGACTTAGGGACACATTTGCTTCAAAACACTGGGGTTTAACTGCTCACCATGTGTACATGCGAGCCAGGTGTACAGTCTCACTTCCTGCTGTAAAATGCAGGGACATGCCTAATATAAGTCTTTTTGAAATGTTTTTTTTTCCCAGGTGTAAATATATGATATGAGGGTATATGGTATATGAGGGTAGGGCTTAGTGTAAATATAGGAGTTAGGGTTTTAGTGTGAATATAGGGGTTAGGGTTTAGTATAAATAAAGGAGTTAGGGTTTAGTGTAAATGTAGGGGTTAGTGTTTAGTGTTAATGTATGGGTTAGGGTTTAGTGTAAATATAGGGGTTAGGGTTTAGTGTGAATGTAGGGTTTAGTGTAAATGTAGGGGTTAGGGTTAAGTGTAAAGGTAGAGGTTAGGGTTTAGTGTAAATATAGAGGTTGGGGTTTAATGTAAAAATAGGGGTTATGGTTTAGTGTAAATATAGGGATTGGTGTTTAGTGTAGCTGTAGGGGTTAAGGTTTGGTGTAGCTGGGTTAGGGTTTAGTGTAAATATAGGGGTTAGGGTTTAGTGTAGCTGTAGGGGTTAAGGTTTGGTGTAGCTGGGTTAGGGTTTAGTGTAGCTGTAGGGGTTAGGGTTTGGTGTAGCTGGGTCAGGGTTTAGTGTAAATGTATGGGTTAAGTTTTGGTGTAAATATAGGGGTTAGGTTTTAATATAAATGTAGTGGTTAGGGCTTAGTTTAAATGTAGGGGTTGGGGTTTAGTGTAAATATAGGGGTTAGGGTTTAGTTTAGCTGTAGGGGTTAGAGTTTAGTGTAAATGCATGGGTTATGGTTTAGTGTAAATATAGGGGTTAGGGTGTAGTGTAAAAGTTCGGGTTAGGGTTTAGTGTAAATTTAGGGTTTAGTGTAAATGTAGCTGTTAGGGTTTAGTGTTAATGTATGGGTTAGGGTTTGGTGTAGCTGTAGGGGTTAAGGTTTGGTGTAGCTGGGTTAGGGTTTAGTGTAAATGTATGGGTTAGGGTTTAGTGTAAATGTAGGGATTAGGGTTTAGTGTAAATGTACGGGTTAGAGTTTAGTGTAAATGTATGGGTTAGGGTTTCGTGTAAATATAGGGGTTAGGGTTTAGTGTGAATGTAGGGTTTAGTGTAAATGTAGGGGTTAGGGTTAAGTGTAAAGGTAGAGGTTAGGGTTTAGTGTAAATATAGAGGTTGGGGTTTAATGTAAAAATAGGGGTTATGGTTTAGTGTAAATATAGGGATTGGTGTTTAGTGTAGCTGTAGGGGTTAAGGTTTGGTGTAGCTGGGTTAGGGTTTAGTGTAAATATAGGGGTTAGGGTTTAGTGTAGCTGTAGGGGTTAAGGTTTGGTGTAGCTGGGTTAGGGTTTAGTGTAGCTGTAGGGGTTAGGGTTTGGTGTAGCTGGGTCAGGGTTTAGTGTAAATGTATGGGTTAAGTTTTGGTGTAAATATAGGGGTTAGGTTTTAATATAAATGTAGTGGTTAGGGCTTAGTTTAAATGTAGGGGTTGGGGTTTAGTGTAAATATAGGGGTTAGGGTTTAGTTTAGCTGTAGGGGTTAGAGTTTAGTGTAAATGCATGGGTTATGGTTTAGTGTAAATATAGGGGTTAGGGTGTAGTGTAAAAGTTCGGGTTAGGGTTTAGTGTAAATTTAGGGTTTAGTGTAAATGTAGCTGTTAGGGTTTAGTGTTAATGTATGGGTTAGGGTTTGGTGTAGCTGTAGGGGTTAAGGTTTGGTGTAGCTGGGTTAGGGTTTAGTGTAAATGTATGGGTTAGGGTTTAGTGTAAATGTAGGGATTAGGGTTTAGTGTAAATGTACGGGTTAGAGTTTAGTGTAAATGTATGGGTTAGGGTTTCGTGTAAATGTAGGGGTTAGGGTTAGTGTAGTTGTAGGGGTTAGGGTTTAGTGTAAATGTAGGGTTAGTGTTTAGTGTAAATGTAGGGGTTAGGGTTAGTGTAGCTGTAGGGGTTGGGGTTTATTGTAAATGTAGGGGTTAGGGTTTAGTGTAAATAAAGGGGTTAGGGTTTAGTGTAAATGTAGGTGTTAGGGTTTAGTGTAAATGTAGGTTTAGTGTTTAGTGTAAATGTATGGGTTAGGGTTTAGTGTAAATAAAGGGGTTAGGGTTTAGTGTAGCTGTAGTGGTTAAGGTTTAGTGTAAATGTAGGGGTTAGGGTTAGTGTAGCTGTAGGGGTTGAGGTTTAGTGTAAATGTAGGGTTAGTGTTTAGTGTAAATGTACGGGTTAGGCTTTAGTGTTAATGTATGGGTTAGGGTTTAGTGTAAATAAAGGGGTTAGGGTTTAGTGTAGCTGTAGGGGTTAAGGTTTATTGTAGCTGGGTCAGGGTTTAGTGTAAATGTATGGGTTAAGTTTTAGTGTAAATATAGGGGTTAGGGCTTAGTTTAAATGTAGGGGTTGGGGTTTAGTGTAAATATAGGGGTTAGGGTTTAGTGTTATTGTATGGGTTAGGGTTTAGTGTAAATATAGGTGTTAGGGTTTAGTGTAGTTGTAGGCGTTAAGGTTTGGTGTAGCTGGGTAAGGGTTAAGTGTAAATATAGGGGTTAGGGGTTAGTGTAGCTGTAGGGGTTAAGGTTTGGTGTAGCTGGGTTAGGGTTTAGTGTAAATGTATGGGTTATGGTTTAGTGTAAATATAGGGGTTAGGGTTCAGTGTAAATATAGGAGTTAAGGTGTAGTGTAAAAGTAGGGGTTAGGGTTTAGTGTAAATTTAGGGTTTAGTGTAAATGTAGCTGTTAGGGTTTAGTGTTAATGTATGGGTTAGGGTTTAGTGTAAATAGAGGGGTTAGGGTTTAGTGTAGCTGTAGGGGTTAAGGTTTGGTGTAGCTGGGTTAGGGTTTAGTGTAAATGTATGGGTTAAGGTTTAGTGTAGCTGTAGGGGTTAGGGTTAGTGTAGTTGTAGGGGTTAGGGTTTAGTGCAAATGTAGGGTTAGTGTTTAGTGTAAATGTAGGGGTTAGGGTTAGTGTAGCTGTAGGGGTTGGGGTTTAGTGTAAATGTAGGGGTTAGGGTTTAGTGTAAATATAGGGTTTAGTCTTTAGTGTAAATGTAGAGGTTAGTGTTTAGTGTAAATATAGGGTTTTTGGTTTAGCGTAAATGTAGAGGTTAGTGTTCAGTATAAATATAGGAGTTTGGGTTAAGTGTAAATATAGGGTTCGTGTTTAGTGTAAATGTAGGGGTTAGGGTTTAGTGTTAATGTGTGGGTTAGGGTTTAGTGTAGCTGTAGGGGCTAAGGATTGGTGTAGCTGGGTTAGGGTTTAGTGTAAATGTATGGGTTAGGGTTTAGTGTTAATGTAGGGGTTAGGGTTTAGTGTAAATCTAGGGTTAGTGTTTAGTGTAAATGTAGGGGTCAGTGTTTAGTGTTAATGTGTGGGTTAGGGTTTAGTGTAGCTGTAGGGGTTAGGGGTTTAGTGTTAATGTAGGGGTTAGGGTTTAGTGTAAATATAGGGTTTAGGGTTTAGCGTAGCTGTAGGGGTTAGGGTTTAGTGTAAATCTAGGGGTTAGGGTTTAGTGTAGCTGTAGGGCTTAAGGTTTAGTGTAGCTGGGTTTTGGTTTAGTGTTAATGTGTGGGTTAGGGTTTAGTGTAGCTGTAGGGGTTAAGGTTTAGTAGCTGGGTTAGGGTTTAGTGTAAATGTAGGGGTTAGGGTTTAGTGTAGCGGTAGGGGTTAAGGTTTAGTGTAGCTGTAGGGGTTAAGGTTTAGTGTAGCTGGGTTAGGGTTTAGTGTTAATGTGTGGGTTAGGGTTTAGTGTAGCTGTAGGTGTTAAGGTTTAGTGTAGCTGGGTTAGGGTTTAGTGTAAATGTAGGGTTTAGGGTTTAGCGTAGCTGTAGGGGTTAAGGTTTAGTGTAGCTGGGTTAGGGTTTAGTGTTAATGTGTGGGTTAGGGTTTAGTGTAAATATAGGGTTTAGGGTTTAGCGTAGCTGTAGGGGTTAGGGTTTAGTGTAGCTGTAGGGGTTAAGGTTTAGTGTAGCTGGGTTAGGGTTTAGTGTTAATGTGTGGGTTAGGGTTTAGTGTAAATATAGGGTTTAGGGTTTAGCGTAGCTGTAGGGGTTAGGGTTTAGTGTAGCTGTAGGGGTTAAGGTTTAGTGTAGCTGGGTTAGGGTTTAGTGTAAATGTAGGGGTTAGGGTTTAGTGTAAATCTAGGGGTTAGGGTTTAGTGTAGCTGTAGGGTTAGGGTTAGGGTTAGGGTTAGGGTTAGGGTTAGTGTAAAGGGTTAGGGTTAGGGTTAGGGTTAGGGTTAGGGTTAGTGTAGTGTTATAGGGTTAGGGTTAGTGTAAATTTAGTGGTTTAGTGTAAATATAGGGTTTAGCGTAGCTGTAGGGGTTAGTGTTTAGGGTAAATGTAAGGCTTAGGGAAAAATTACAAAAGATTTAGTATATTACTCTCTCTGTTCTTATCCTGGGTTTAAACAATTCTTTTAAAATGTAAGTTTTTGCTGATCTGAGTAATTTGGCAGAATGGTTCATATACTTCTGTATCATTATTGTAATCTGTATATTTCACCCTTCCGCTGTGTATTTATGTTCATGACAATTCGCTATTATACACAGAGAAGCTGCTCTGATTACTCTGATAAGCACCATTATGTGCTGATGGTTATAAAGTGTGGCGGACAAATCACTGCTGATTATGTTTGCCAGTTGTAGACTAACGTAGAGAAGTTTTTGGATTGATTGGGGTAGATGTCTGCATGTATTGGACTGTAAAGGCACATTTATCTGCTTTGTATTGCTGGAGTGACTAGGCAGACATGCAGATCAGAAAGTTAAAGTATTTTTTTACAGGTAGTGAGGAAAGGTATATAACAGTACAGACAGAATACAGGGAGAACATTCAGTACCCAGCAATGTTGGCAAAGAACTAAATGGAACAAAGGAATATATAAATAGATTGATTACAAACAGGTGATAAGACTCAGAACTGGGGGGACGATGACCATGTGGTCATGACATCATAAAGAGGTGCATTATTGGAAGTGTAGTTTGAAGACTTGACAGAGGCAGGAGGAGAACCTGTAAGCGTGATACAGGAACAGTGCAAGCTAAACACTGTTAAACATATTTCAGATCGGGAACAGTTGCCATGGCTTCATTTGCATAGTGTTAACGAGCCCCCATTTGACTTAATGTGCAACTAGCACCTGATAAGCAATGCTGTTGTTAAAGGATTTGCTATAGGGCAGACCTGAGTGGGCTGTAACATGGAGTAAACACCTTCAGTTTTAATCAGACAAGAAGTTTGAAGAGTTTGAGTTGAAAAGCTGAGGAAGCTGAACTGAATCTGAGATTGTCAACGTTTTAGGGCTGTTTTTGTTTTTCCTTGGTGTTTTATTAACAGACTCGTTATTTCAAAGCTATAGAATATACAAGGTAATCTGTTATCACAAAGTATTGTATTTATTCACTTATTTATTCACTATTGTTATTATATATATTATTATTATTACCATTATTATTATTATTATTATTACTGCTACCACTATGATTTTTTAAAATTATTATTGGTTAATGTTATTTTTCCCTTCTTCTGGTGCAAGATGTTTTACAGACTGGGTCACTACATTGTTAAAGTAGATTACAGTAAAAAATAGAAATCAAGTCTTTTAAATTATAATTTGACACAAACTCAGGTCCATCCAGATTTCCGGTTTTAGGTTTGATCTCCAGGTTTTGTTTTAGGTTTTTCTGAAAATGTCTTGTTTCACGCTGAGTAGTTTGTGGTACATTCAAACATTTATAACACAGTGTGACGTCGCATTACTTTAAATAAGAACCCAATTTGACAGCTGAAGTAAATCTAAAGTATTTGACTTAAGTAAAATTGTAAAAGCAGAAATAAACAATTTATAGATAGATATTCAGATGTAATTCCTACAGCAGCTTCTATGAACTATTGTTTTACCGTAGGTACTTGTGTGCCAGAACTGGTGAAAAAGGGATACAGTGGAAATTAAAGCATCCTAAACAGGCAGCCTGACAAATGATCACATCGCTCTACACCTGTGGACACTGTAATTGGTCAAGCAGACAAACAGCATAAAGTTGAGTTTTGGCCAGACCAGACTGTACTACATGAAGTTTGACAAAACTACTCCCAGAATGGAATTCAAAGAGGTTTTGTTTTTATAAAGGCAGGCATTATAAATCGCACAAAGCAGAAAATAGACTAGCAGTCCTTTCAGCACTTGAAGAGCTTCCTAAGAACTACTCGTGCCCTTCTTTGCTTCCCTACCCAGAATTTAAATGACATGGTAAAGATAAAAGGAACAGAAAAGCTCTTAAAAGGCAGTGAAGCCCAAGGTCTGGATAGTCGAAAAGTGGTTCTCCTGTACAAGGAGAAAGCAGAACGGATGACGAGAGCATGTGAAGGTGCGCTACGCTTTCTCTAAGCTCTTTAAAAAGGTTCTTCTCAGTTATAAACATACCTCTTTAAAGAACCACCAGGAAACTGAAAATTCTCCTTGCGAGCACGCTAGAGAATCTTTTTGGAACTTTTTAGATCAACTTTTCCAATATCTGTGTAGGTCAGTGGTTGAGAGGTAAACAAAGCCATTTGGTGTGAAATAGATGGATGAGTGTAGAGACAGTGGTGGTGATGGGAACCAGGGCTCACCATGTCTACAACACAAATATAGACAATTTATTTACTGTTCAAAACCACCAGTGAACCTACACGTGTTGTTTGACCACTGATGATAAAACAGTGGAAAATCATTTTCTTTTCTTTGGCGGCTATTTTGCCTCACAACATCTTGCATGTATCCCTCAGTCATAAACAGATATTTAAAAAATTTTCGGCCCAAAATCTCAAAAAACATCTAACACCATGCAACATATTCACTTTTGTGAGGGAGCTTTTAGAGGTGGACGCTGTGAAAAACCAATTCAACATGAATGATACTGTTTTCCTTTAATAATGCAGAAATTTGGAAAAGCTGGTGGATTTCCCCTTTAAGCATGAACCTGAATGAATTTAAAGGAAGAGTGAGAAAAAGAGCTTTGTAGAATGTTCACAGATAATGACTCATGCTTTACCGCGTAATGCAATGGCTGCAATAATCTGTGTGACATAAGGGGCTCGTAGAGAGAGTGCTAACATCATGTGAAGTGTGTAATAATATATGATTTTAATAACTACAGCAGTAACACCAACAGAAACACCCTGGATCACCTTCCTCTCAGACAGAGCATGAATGAAGATGAGATCAATGAAGAACGAACAGCAATCAGTATAGCACAATATTATGTTTAACCTAGTAAACTTTGTTATTTAGCCTGTGTCCATTATCTTCTTTTATATAAATCATAGCAGTGCAACCGTACAGGGTCACCCATGTCATATTGCATCCCACATTTTCAATGGTAGACTGTTCACTGCGGGCAGGTCAGTCTAGCACCCACACTCTGATCATGCAGCTATACTGTTTATGTTTTTTGGTGTCCTTATTAAAGATATTGCTTTTCTCCTCCAATATTGATGCCTATTCCAGATCCTTAAATATATGTTGATGCTAAGTACTGAGTCTCCATCTAACCCAGCTAACTTATCTAACTATAAGTCCTGATATTTATACTAATAATAATATATTTTTTTTAAAAGAGGGCACACAAGCCCAGTCAATAGAGTGTTATGCTAGTTAAAGGTTCCTTCCACTCTTTAACAACAACAATGTGGACTAACAGTAACTCAGACCTTAAAGGCTACACAGAAGCAGAACAGCCCTAAATGTTATTTAGTCACTTTTTCTTTTTAGTAAATGTATGTAGATTCTTCAAATCTCTCTCTCTCATTCACAGTGTGCTGTAATAGCAGGACAGCTGTAATGCAGCGCCGCCTCTGATATAGCATGAAACGTAGAAATCCCAGCTCTTCTAATCATATCAGATCTTGTAAATTTTTAGTTAAATCATATCAGCCCTGGGGGTGGGTCTCTGGTTTTACTCCCTCATCAGTTTGCAGTCACTAAAGCTGTGAAAGGATTTTAGTTAATTTCTTGAAAGAAATAAACATTAACCTTGTTTCTACACTCTGTTTTATACAGAGTGAAACACACCTACAGTATGGATTTGTGGTAAATAATGATGAGTATTTGGAAACAGTGACACCAGTAATTGTTATTTACTGTAACTTAATGTCAGTGAGAAGGTCATATAGACTATAGGTGTCTGAAATGTCCTTTTTATACAGCATTCTGAGACGGCAAGCCAGCCAGTCATGCTCTATTGTAGTGTTAGTATAAAACACTGCCTGCTGAGTTTCCACTGTTTGGATGTTTTATGAAGACAGTGTATCATTTCCTGCCTTACAGATTCCAAAGACCCTGTTAGCACCGATTTGGTTAGGAAATAAGCAAAAGACACTGAACACTGAGAGTGGAAAATTTTGCCTCCTAATGAAACAGCACAGGCAGCAGGGCATCCAGCCAGCTGCCTTTAGTTTCAGACACAGTCTCTCTGTTTATCATAACACAGTTTTAAATTCTCAATTCCTCAACATGTAGATGGAAATGAGGAGCTGACAGGTCTGTGGAAGGTCTGTCAGGTGGTTATTAAAAATGGTGGAGGTTAGAGAGCGAGGAGATTCAACTTGACTGAGAAATGATATTTGTCACTATGACCATGCAATTCTGCCCCCTGGCGCATTAGTCATACCAACAGAGGAAAATCACACACTCCGATTGCACCAACTGAGACTAAACAGATCTACGATCTGTGTGTTTAAATTATATATTTAAAACTGTAGGTTATCTAAGCGCTGCTTGACTTCAGTACATTTACCTGATACCAAACTAGCTCTGCTTAACAGAAACTACAAAGAAAGACGGATCTACTGTGCACCAGTTTCACCTTAAAAGTAAATGTCTATTAATAAGTCTCCTGTGGGACCTTGCCACCAGACACCCCTAGTATGGGCTTAGATACTCTATAAATTAACATGTAGTGACGCCCCTGGTGAGTACTGAAAACTTTCAGGTAAGCAGCTCCTGTTAGCCTGTTTTTGCCTTTTATGTGGCATCGACATCGATTCAACACTAGTTGTCATGTTGAAAAAATCATGGACATGAAAAAGATGATGCCATATATTGCTTTAAAATGTATTCAGTGTTAATGTTGCTTTAACAGATTTTCAGGTGAATGCATCCAATGTCATGACAGATGCTGGATTTAGAACTTTGTGATAGTAACAATCTGGTTAAAAATGTATTAAGACACCAATTTCAGGATATTATAAAATATCAGGTATTTTGTACAGTTTTCAACAAAATACAGGTCAAATAAGGTTTATAAGACACTTTTCTCTGTTTATATAAAGTGACACATACTGTGTCACTTTATTTGGAACTGATGTTTAACCATTTCTAAGAGATAAACATGATTTGTATGTTTTCATTCAGCATGTTTCATAAACAGCCAACCACATTCATATCAGTAATAACAGGAAAAATATGTTTTAATTTGAGTTACATGCCTCCTTTAGTTATAATTCAGCGTCTTCGCTAGTTCAACACTTATTCTGAAATACAGTATTTTACCTGTATAATAAAAGTAACAGTCATTAAAATAAATACAAACAGGTATTGACTATTAAAATTTGACAGGTTGCTGACAGCGAAATGCAGATAAAAACTATTTGTTGATGAGAGAAGTCAGCGGGGACTGGACAGACTTTCCAGTTTCCAACTGACAGAAAGACTACAGTAAGATAACCACCACTGTACAGTTGTGCTAAGTAGTAAAGCATCTCAGAACGCACAACACGTCTAACCCTGAAGCAGAAGCACCAGCAGCAGGGCAGAAGATCATATTGGTTTTTACTGAGGCTGCAGTGAACACAGGCTCACCAAAACTGGACAGTTAAAGACATTTCCATTTCTGCCAAGGTACACAGATGATAGGATCAGAATTTGGTGCCAACAGCCTGAATGCATGTGCCTAACCTGCCTTGTTGAGCGGTTCAGGCTGGTGGAGGTTGTGTAATGGTGTTTTCTTGGCGCAATTGTCTTTCAGTCATCACTAGACTGCTGCAGCTTATTTGAGTATTGTTGCTGACCATGTTCCTTCATGAGCACAGTTTACCTTCTTTACCACAACAACTTAATCATCATGTATGAAATTCAAGTAGCTCAGGCCTTCAGTTCACATTGCGCTACATACTTCTCTGTTGTTTTCTTTAGTTGTTTCTCCTTTCCAGATTCAGTTTGTCATAGTTATAGTCCTTGTAGGACAACAAATACAGAACTGCATTTAAAAATCTCCTCCACATAATGCAACTAACTTTCTTGGTTGACTTACTCTTTCATTGCATAACTCCATTTATACATAAATAATGATCCGGTCATTGGTGTGTGAATAATTTAGCCCTCGCTACTTTCTGAGATGGTCACGTCACTACAGTCCCTGACACAACAGGATGCAATGTCAGTCCCCTTCATTGAACTGTGCTTAAGCGTGTCTGATGTTCTGTGGCTGTCGTGTGTAGCTCCTTTTCTTTGATGACAATTTATCAATGAAGTGCAAATTGTCACTACAGTTTATGTGTGAAAAGATTTATTATTTCCTGCATACAGGGCTTGAAAAAGTTTGAGAAGTTAGAGAACAAGTCACTTTTATGTATCATTTATTATCTTATTTATCTGATCAGCTGGAACAAAAAAACAGTAGTGCTACATTGTACAAGTTTTAAAAAACTGGAGCTTTGAAATATTATTGAAAGCTACACAAAAATGGGGTTCCTAACAACCACCTGAAAGACCTAGTAAACCCACCAAAACTGTCCCCACCATATAAACAGCACTTAAAGCTTTCATCTTTGAAAACCAGGAGAACATCAAGCTCCACTCTTGCTTGAGATCTAAAAACATCCACAGGTCTGTCTATTCTTTCACAACCATGAACTGACCGCCCCAAAGTCCAGCCCTCAACATCACAGAATGTGTTTGGGATTGCTTGGATCACTGGCAGAGGAGGGTTGTGACTAGCAGGACAGTAAGTTAGTGCATTCCCTTGAGTATCTGTACTTTACTTGAGCACCTGTTTTGGAAACTTATGACTTTTGCTCCACTACATTTTTATGAAGGTTCTCATTACACTTTTCTAAAGTGTGATTGGAAAAAAGCCAATCACAGTGAACTCCTCCTACACATGACCTACAAAGTGCTGCTTTGAAGATTTCTATCATTTGAAATCTTTTTTGCCGCACACAGACTTTATCAGTGCCTTCAAAAATTCACCGTCTAACATAAGAAATCATGTTAAGGTATGTGGAGGATGTCTGAGCCTGTAGTAGTTGCAGTTTTTATGCTGTTCTTGTTCAAATGGGTTTTTCGTGGATGTTGGCCAAGCTGTCGTATTGGGACTTAAATGGTATGTATATGTGTTCTCCTAACTTTTTCCACAGGTGTCTGTGCTCACTGCTCCTGTTCTCCGCAGATGAGACATGAGTTATATGTTTGTGAATGTGAGAAGAATCTGGTGATGGAGGCAGACACAACTACTGCTGTTAACACAGCATGTAACCAGGGACCAGTTAGCTTGGAAACCATTTGGTTCATACCACCAGCTCCTGTGTGAATCTTATGTGAATGCTAATAGTTAGCCTATGAGTTACTAACTGAAGTCCTTTTAGAAATATATGTTGTAATCTTGTTTAATAAACTTGGCAATATTACTAATAATAGATTGCAGGACATTGAGTCGGCTGTTTCAGAGTCAGTAGGTTCCCTAAGTGCATTGTATAATAATACACATTAAAAGAAAATGCTTGAGTATTTTTAAGAGCAAGTGCTTCAGAACTGTAACGTGAGCGAGCGTTTGACTGAATTACTTTCCTTTGTATTAGGAGGAGGAACATTTATACTCTTTACTCGAGTAATGAAGTTTTGTACTTTGTCCTGTGTTACATTTTTGTCTTCATGTTTAGTCAATAATTTCTTTTTTATTGTTAATTTCCTTGTTTTGTTCATAACATCTCTACTGATTTGATCACACTCTTGTATTCTGAGCCTTCTATGACTTTATGGCTTTTTGAAACCTTTATGACTTTGGAGGGTTTTTTGGGCCAAAAAAATTACAGAAAGAATAGAGCCATACAAATCTTGTTATTGATTGGTTTGCTAGAAAGGATGACAGGTAGCAGAGACTTTCATACAGGGTACTGCTAAAAAAAATATGAACACACTTCAGTTCAACATTTTCGAAAAAGACGATCTCCTATAATGTAACTGGGCTCACTTTTCACGGCAGGGTGGCTGCAGAGAAATACTTTCCTGGCAGAAAGAGACAAAAGCTCAGCATGATTAGTGAACTGCAGTAAAACTGTAGTTAAAGTTTAAAAAAACATGCTGTCGGATGATTTCAGCAAGCTCTGTTTTGGTTCAGTAAAGTAAACACTGTAGGCTGACGGGATGAGCTGCATGGCTAAATTACACTTATTTGCTAGCGCGCTAATGCTCACAGACCTGCTCACCCTTACAGATACAGATGGCTTTTGAAAGCATCTGTGTGAAAACTGTGTTTTGGGTACTGAAACAGAGCTTTTGGAAAATGCTTTCTGGGTTGACACGAAATGCTGAAAGTGGTAAACGTGCTTTATGGCTGTGAGCTAATATCACACAGACACAAACAAATGTATTTCTCTTTACTTCATGTCATTAGAGAAGAAATTGCCTGGCAACACAAAGAATTAAACTACCTCTATAATAGAATAGAAGTACAGCTGAGATTTGCACATGCACTGTTCCTTTATTGTTTCTGCAGCTTCTACAAGTGAAATTGGGCATTTGCAGAAAGATTCATTGGAAGAAACATTGTGTGTGATGTGAAATATTTTTTTATTGACAGACTAGTAATTTCTTTTTTTAATCAATAATGGAGACAAAATTAGGTCCTAAGGAACCGATTATTACATTATGGAGCCATAATGAGGTAATAATGAACCAATTAATTGATTATGGAGCCACAAAGAACTGAAAAATCAGTAATGGACCATTAAGATGTCCTAATGGAGATTATGGAGCCATAACAAACTGACCAATCGATTTCGGGGCCATGATGAAAACATAATAAATAGATTATTTAACTATAAAGCCAGAACTACAATGAACCGATTAGTCTGTTATGAAATAAAAAACAAAAACAAATGAAAAGTAGATTGATCGATACTGAATCTATAATGAACCAATTAGGTGGCAAAATGGGTCAATTAATCAATTATAAAAGTCTCTGTTAGTTAGGGTCACCAGGTCCTGTGATAGATAGATTATTTTATTTGAATATTAATACTTTTAACTGGGTGGGCTAACATGCCCACCTCTGATTGTGAGAAACAGAAAATGCAAAACCAACTTCCAAGACTGAACTTTTAAGCTCTTTGATAAACTTTTGATAATGTCACCTGAAAATAATGGAAGGTGTAATAATAAAATTGGATAAACTAAACATTGAGAATGTAGAAAATGTCATTAATCTCATATTATATTTAGTTATATGTTAATAATGTTTCCTGCTTTGTTTCCTGGCACTAAAAAATGTCAAAATTTTGACAGAAAATGGAATTAAACATTTTTATATTATAACAGTGGATCTACCCCTGGATTACCCTCATTATTAAAAGGCAAAATCTTGATGTAGTTTATACAGCATTTATAAAGTATCATACAAATTTCTATTAAAAAATTTTTTTTAGAAAGACTACTTATTCTGCATGAGGCTTATTTCTGCTGTACACGAGTCACAATCTTATTCAGTTAGGCAGTGGTGTGCTCTACTTTCGTTTTCCAACCTAAAGCAAAATGTCTCTCTCTTTTCATTAAGGTGTTTGTTGAATAATGAATAAGCCTCTCACCACTAACCAATATTAAAGCCATCATAATATCTAATAATTAATGCATTTGATGGTAAATAATTGATGCATTTTTGTGAGAGCTTTTCGTTTCTTTCTTCTGAGTGAATCACAGAAGGTACAGAGGGTCAAAATGGGCCACACCGGCTTTTCATGTGAGCCCTTTCCTGAAGCCTGTTTGACACTGCTGGAGCTTTCTGCTAAGGAGAACGAATGCCGTGCTGTATTGAAGGGAAACTGGGGGAGTGAATTGAGTAAGTGGCTGAAACAGGGACATTGCAGCTCGTCTCTGCTTCCTGCACCCAGCGGGCTGTAGCCTGACGTTTCCATCTGAGCTCAGCAAAGCAACTGATTGCATTTCTGCTGAGTCATCACAGTGTGCTGAACTAGACGTTGGTGAAGTTTCATGTTAAAGTTTCTTGTAGCTTCATTTAATTTTCAAAACTTTTGACAGCCTCAATATAGCTGGACACGACCTCCCATGACCAGGGAAGTTACAAAGACTTCCATGCAGTTAAGGAATGTCTTAAAAAAACAACAAAATAAATGATATTTAGGAAAATAAACCCAAAACTTTGGATTTGTTTTACTTAATTACTAAAAGGTTACTTAAAATGTAAAAATGTCTTGTGCAGAAAAGCAAGATGATGTGATTGTGAAAGATTTAATGTGTGCAGATAATCAAATACTGCAATCATCATTCTGGTATTTGATATGCTTGCATGACTGCAACTCAAGGAAAAATAAGCAGGCCAGCAAACACACTTTATGTTTTGACAGCCGTAAAGTATGCCGAGTACGGTTCCCTGTGCTTTTAAAAACCTTTATAGTAATTTTCTGGATGCTGATCTGTATTACACATACAGTGATCTGCATCCACTTGTGTGTGCTAGGGTCTTGCCTCCGCTACTAGCAACTGACCTGAGAGGGATGGTTGCGTTCCAGACGTCCGATGTGGCCCTCTTGGTGCGTGAACATAACTGATTGCAGTACAGATACTGGCAAACCTGTGATAGTGAGCTCAGTGAGCCATGAGCTGACCTGCAGCTCGCAGCTGATTAGGAAAGTTCGAATAAGAAAGGAAGTATGTGATGAAGCATCAAGAAGCACACCTAGCGGCCTGTAGAATCACAACCAGAGTCCTTTTCCCATACTCTTACTCAATTCAATATCAAAATCTGTCACAACGCATATATCTAATAAACATTTGCTTAAAAACAAAACATTGCCAAACATGATAAAATTAGTAACTCAATAAGTAAGCTGTCCAATGTTTTCCTGATTCCTTCCTTAATGGAACTGTAAGTTTGTCCATATTCTCAGCATTCTTGTCTTTTGGAGAAGACTTCTTTGCCACATCTCCTTCACATCTACCTGGAAGACTTAATGGCGCTGCTTCCTTCTGGACAGTGGGCAGCAGCTCTTATCATGGTCGCCAGGTGGGCCCTGCTGCATCATAATAAATGACTGTGTCTAGTGACCTAAAGGCCACCCTGCCCCAGGACAGCACATATTACCGTGCTGACTTTAGGTTCATTGGGGTCTTCCTCAGTATTCCTCTGCAGAAACCCACTTACTGATATTCATATAACTAATATTATATTAGCAACATGGCTCTGTAATATTGCTGCAATATTAGCTACAGCTTTTCTCACACTAGACTGTCTGGTGATGCCACACTTCTAAAAGTAGTGGGATAACATGTAAATAAATAAATAAATAAATAAATCGGAGTGTGCTAGTGCAACCAGTCGACTGACTGACAAAAGTGGGCAAACAAGCCCTCCTGGTCAACTAACATGTTTTATCGATTATCTGAGAGATAATGATAATAATATCATTTTGTAATATTGCTACTGCAAGCACATTTATTTGTGAGCTCCTGCTAGTGTGGGCTGCTTCTTCTCTTTAAGTGACTCACACAAACAAAATGTAAATGTGGAAAATTTTGTCTGCTATTCGTGCACAAAGGAGTTCTACCATATGCTTCACATATACTTAAATAAAAAGGGTCTCTTTACTGATGACATAGCAGCTTCTCTTCATGAGAACCATTAAATATTATTGTGACAAGTTTACTCATCTATCGGGACATTATGTCACAGGAGCAACTTTCAGGAATAACTGTCATTTGATATTTCTCAGCAAGTCACTTTCTATTTCTCTTTATCAGTCCTCGATTTTTCTACTAGTTCTGCCAAATTATTTTTAGTTTTGAAGAATCATCATCATCTTGCTTGTTAATCTTCAGTAATATTGTGGATAGGTCTCTTAGGAAGTAGTATTTAATAAAAGGACAGTTCTTGGTTTGTCTGTGACATCATTAGTTTAAAAAACAACATTTCTTGTGTAATTTTATAAGATTCAGTTTTAGGGTCTTTTCTTTTTGTACGTTACCACTAGGTGATGTCATTAGGAAACATGATATCATCTATGATAGCTATGCTGTCGATACATAATTAAACATTTCTTCATCAAGACTCTATTGACAGGCTGACCAGGTTTGGGTCAAGATAGTTCTTGCAAAATTTCCTACAGACTAGAAAAACCTGCTTTATGAAAAGCTTTGCTCCTAAACTTTGTATACCTAACCTAGTAGGAAACCTGGGTGAGATCTTGAGCTCTGTTTTATCCCACAAACACAATCACTGCAGTAGCCTTTTATCATTGGTGAAATACCAAATATCACTAGTTCTCACAAGTTCAGCCTTGTCGCTTTGTCTACCTTGAAGTGACACAGAGAAACTGTAGATGTGTTTGTTGCAACAGTGTTAATCACTGTACTGGTCTAGCTTAAGAAAACAAGCCATCCTCTACAACTTGTACAGCAGCTCAGATCCCCACAACCCCAAACCAGAGATTCATATCATGCCTGCTTAGAACCTGCACTGACTGCCTGCATGTTTTAGGATAAATTCTGTTGCTAGTTCTTTTAGTTTATGAAGCTGTCAATGACCTTAAAACTCTTGAATGTTTGACTGTTTATGATTTCAGATGTGCAGATTGACCTTCTGCAAACACCCTCTGTTAAATGATGATGGAAAAGATGGAAATAATCTTTCTGTTATATTCGTTGCTGCTTTATCTTTTTACTTGATCTATGTCATTGCCTTATATGATTTTATATTAATACATATAGGTTATTTTATGTTAACACCCATCTGGTATGAAAAGTACTCAATAAATAAATAGTATTATTATTGCATAAAACCTAAATCTAAATTTCTAAACTTCATAATTGTCCTCCATAATACTATTTCATAATTTATCATTTTTATTATGTTCACATTTGACCTGATTCTGCTGGCATGATGTGGGACAACAAAATGTGCACATGCACTGAACTAGACAGTCCCGGTAAGGCCTACATTTTGTTGCTTTGTTTTCTGATTATGCACAAATACAGCTCAGCTATTCACCCGCAAGGCTTATGCGTGTGCGTATTCCTAAGGCCCTGCTTAATATCCTGGTCAGGGTGGCGTAGTCTCTTTGCCAGCTGTCATCACAAAACTCTCTCTGCTACTTAGCGCCTAGAAGGTCTCCTTGGTGTTGATAATTATATTTTCTAGTGTTGATAAGTGAAGACCTCCCTTTTCCCACCTGAGGCCTATGCATTAGTGCTTCGATTAACAACCCCGGTCCTCAGGGCCTCCCACCCTGTTGATACTTGATGTTGTTGCTGTCCCCAAAACACTTGATTCAGGTAAAGAAGAGCTGTAGAAGACTGGTTCCCAGTCCCAGATGACCTGGAGTTGACCAATAATGTGAGAACTGCTTGAGCTCCTTTCTTGAGGTTCTTAAAGAGGCATTCCAGCCACAGATTTGACTAGCAGATGTAATTTATTTGGCTTGAAGCCATTTTGCTCATATAATATTAACTTAGCTTAGTTAAATGAGTTTTGCAGTTATGCTTTTTTCTGAATGCTGGAAGAAAATTTAAACCTCCAGAGTGAGTGATTTGTGCCCTGAGGCCTCCAGCTTCCTCCAAGCTCTCTTAGCACTCGGGAGAAGAATTGTTGATCTTGTTGATATTGATCTTGCTAAAAGAGAGCGTGAGGTGTGGGAGAGTGCTGCTTTTGATCCTGCAATTTGCTTGTTTATTTTCGAACGAGGGAGCAGCTGAGGGAAATGCGAGCAGCATCATGCACGGCTTTATTCTAAAAACCGCCAGTTTGTCAACTTGTTTGAGGGTGCCATGTTTGTTCAGCCTCGAAAGGAAAAACATCAAAGCAGCTACGGTATTGTAACGTCGCTCGGAGTGCTCCTCCCTCTTGGGCCCTAAAGCGGCGTTTATGTCTCATTTGCTTTCTGGTTATGAGAATGAAGAAAGGCTTTTTCACTGTAATGCATTACAGAAGCTCTCATCCCATTGCTTTCTTTGAAGACTGTGGTCCTCAGCGAGAAGGCATTAGTGAGTCATTTCTGACTTCTGATTTAAAAAGTAAAGTAAAAGTACACAGGAACTATATACTAACGGGAGTTCCACAAATTGTTCAAAATGTCTGAATAAATCAGTCCTTAAGATGAAAGAAAGTCATTCAGAGTGGTTTGGTGTAGAATGGTTGATTGTAGAGACTCAGATTTCTTCATATGGAACGGTGGCTCTCCCTTGTTACAGTGTTAAATAACTATCTTTCCAAAGTTCCTGCATCTTCTTCTACATTGATGTTACAGTGGTGTCAGGTGAGACAATGCCCCCAAATGGCCTGGAGGAGAATGGCTTAAATGAGGAACTCAAATATGGCGTTTGCAGTACTCAGTCTTGTTAATGTTTCCCATGTTTGCTTCTACGCCAATTTCACAAAATTAAATACTCTTGCTTATTTCAAAGAAATATTTAGGCTTTCTCAGAAATAATATATGAATCTTCAATCCCTGAACAAAAGTGACACTGGACAGCTTGAATTTCAGAGAAAAACAGAAAGGAGTTTGCTAAAGCTGGCAGTGGCCCAGATTGAGTCGAACCTGCTTATTACTTGAAGTTTAAGAGCTACAGACCTGTGGTTACTTTCTATTAAGTAATTTCGCTAATATCTGTTAGTTCTTTGTTAATGCCCAGTGCTTCAGGAAATGTGAACTGCTATTTCAATAGCTCTTACCATTTGCTAGCACATGTTCTACACATCCCTGAGATTTTGAAAAGGAAGGATGTGCAACAGCAGCAATTACCCTTACGAAATACCATTAAAGGACACAACAGGGAACAAGCAATAGATGACAGGTATAGCAAGACAGATCTGTTTTCCCTTTCTTCCTTCCTGGCTTTTGTGAACAGACTTTACATCATCTACATCATCTACTCTGTTATGAGTTATAACAGGTCATTGAGAAACAGCAAAGATGGAGATCAGTTCCTGGATCTGACAATTATTAGATCGGTTGAGAAGAAAAGATGATGCAGCTGCAGTTCCCGGATCTTAATTAAAGCCCAGCTGATGCCAACTCTCTCAGGGTATGAGATGAACCATCACTGAAAGGTAACAGGCTTAGTCCACAACACATCAACATGCTGACTTTACAGAAAACATCACATGCCCCTTTCTTCTCTGCATTTCCTTTGAGTTGAAGATATGATCAGTAGGCTACTTAAAGCAGGGGGTTCCAGTTTCATCCATGTCAGTCCAGCATGGCTCCATGGATTCGTTTGAACCTGTGAAAATATCTGATTATGCTTCACATAGAGTTCAATAGAAAGCAGAAAATTGAGTTTCTGAGCCGCTTACAGGGGAAGTAATTAACATTCTGCGGAGAAAATCACAAGTAAATTTCCTCAGATGATCAGAATAAATCTACTCCTATTAATTCTGAGCTATTAACTGATATTTGTCCTCATGGCTGTTGTTCTTTCTGGACAAAAGAGAGGGTAGAGCATAAATATTAAATATTAAATATGTATAAATCTAGCTGACTGTCCTGATCTCCCTGTTCTCACTTTCCTTTTTTTGCTTTTGTCTGGATTGTCTCCCAGCAATAGTGTAGTGGTGGTGGCAGCATATCAGTGTGTAAAAGATTGCTTTGAGTAGATCAGACACAGCAATGCTGTCTAACACTCTGTCCACTCGCTTTCTGCTCCATTAGAAGCTCCTGATTCAGCTTGAGGATGTGAAGTCAGAGACGATAGCGCATTTGTTGCTGCACAGTTTGTTTTCTCTAGTCCTTCCTCACTGGTCAAAGGATGCTGCCCACAGGACAATGTTGGCTGGATGTTGCTGGTTGGTGGACCATTTTCAGTCCAGCAGTGACACTGAGGTGTTTAAATATACCAGTAGCACTGCTGTGTCTGATCCACCCACACCAGCACAACACACACACTAACACTCCACCACCCCACCGGTGTCACCTTAGTGCTGAGAATGATCCACCGCCCAAATAATATCTACTTTCTAGTGGTCTTGTATAGGTTTTGACCACTGAAGAACAGGGTACTAAAGGACAGAGAGGTGTTCTGTAATTGGAGAGCTATAACATGCTCCTATATGGTAAGTGGTCTGATAAAATGGTCAATGATGTAGAAAAAGTGTTTTTAATAAAGTGGCCACTTGGTGTAAAATCAGCACTGCCTTGAACAGAGCCTATTTGGTGTCACTATTATTATTATCATTATTAATGTTGTTTATGATTTTTAAATAGTTGTTGCTGCTGCTGCTGTTGTTATCTTTTACATAAAAACTGTTTATCACAAAAACTGTCAAGTCAAGTCAGGGTTTATTTATTTAGTGCCTTTTATGACAGATGTTGTCACAAAGCAGCTTTACAGAAAATCCGTGTCTAAGCCCCCAGTAAGCAAGCCAGGCACGACAGCCACTGAGAAAAAACTCCTCCCAGAGCAAGAGGAAACAAAATAAATGTGATCTACAAACTTTACATTTACATTTCTAAAGACTTACTAACTTACTCTAAAATCTTACTTAATCATATTTACATCATATTTACTTCATCATCTTTGCTGTGGAATCTGTTATGAAGGTGTTTTTTTTTAGTTTTTTTTTTTATAATTACTTTTGATGTTACTTACTTCTCTGAGCCCGCAATAAGTTCCTTGACGTCTTAGTGATGAGCTGTATGAAGTGCACCAGGGACCATATTACAAAAACTTCTTCAGTCGGAAATCTTATCCTATCCGCTTTGTTATCATGGCAACTTCAGTTAAGACTAAATTTGTGACAGAGGCTGTTACAGAACGCCAGTTTCTAACATTATTATCTCCATTAACTCCAGAGAAGAAACCAGTATTACACAAACATCCTAACTAGACTAAACTTCCTAAACACTGTCCTAACTTTAGGATAAACCCCAACAGTGCACACTTTATGTAACATTGTGTAGTGTCAGAAAACTGAAAACAATTGTTTTCCTTGAAGGTACACACACTGGTGTCGATACTACACACCCATACTGAGAGTGACACAGTAGATCACATGTAGCTTGAAATTTACACAAAGGCAGCAAGTCTTAAAACAAAGGGTTCGTTTTAAGTTACCTCATCTAATTTTATTAGCCTAGCCTTTTTCAGCTCTGTGAGGAGGTAGTAAACAGATCACAATGAGATAAGTGATGCTAAATGCTATTTTTATTTAGTTTATGAGCAGAGTATTCAAAATGTACTGCTCTGCTATGTGACGCCATGCTACGCAACTAGCACTGCACCGCTATAATGACCTTACGTTGATCTAAAATCTCTATTATTAATATCTATTCAAAATCTAAGTCACTGCAGACACGACGTCCACTGTCCCCTCTTATTAGCTTCCTGTGTTGATGTTGATAAAATATTACAGTAATGGTGGTGAATAATGAGGAGACAAAGCTAAAAGTGTGTCTGTATATTAGGAGGAATAACGATTTAGAAAAATCTTATCTTGGCCTGTCAGATCTTAAAACAAAACCAGTAGCACTAGTGAGTATCTAATCACTGGGACTGAACCTGACTTTGTGTTTTATATTTTGAAGGTTAAAAAAAAGGACTTGGTTGTTTACTTTGATGACTTGACTATTCAGTTCTTTATTTGTATTATCTAGCAATTGGAAAATGAACATTAACATGAATAGAGCCATAATTATGAGCATATAATGAAAGAATTTGATTTGTGGCCTGTTTTAATTACAGACATATAATGCCAGACTACCATATGTATTTGTGCAATAGTGAGACAGACAGAGCAAGTTCTTGTTTTATTTTTTATTTGAAACATTAAAAATTCTTCAAAAGTATTAGCCCACTCCTTATTTCTCTTTAAATATAAATGGAATGGAATTATTTCAGATTGGAATTATGCTTAGAAGAAATTAATAACAATTATTAATAATAATCATTTAAAATAAAGTCATGGAGCTTCTTGCTCGACTTGAAGAATCTCAGTTGACTGACGGTTCTCCAATTGAAGATTCGACCCATTGATTTTTAGGGTCAGCCATACTAATGATTATTGGTAATATAGCCCACAATGGATGCATTATACAGGAACCTCTGCAGATGAAAGACATCAGTGTTGTGCTGCAAATCTGTTTTGTAGGTCACATAAATGAAGATCAAGAAGAAATTCTTGACAATAAAGCTTTTGACGGCTTACTCGGGGGGATGAGGGAGGAACGTGATCTTGCTTTAATTTTGTTAACTTGGTGTGAAAATTCCCATTTGCACTCAAACACTTCTAAGAAAGAAGATGTAAGTTTAGGTGTGATGAAATTATTCACAGAAAGGATCAGCTGTATTTTCTCCAGAAGCTGGTTTGCTTTAACACCATATATACAACACAAATATGTATATATAGTGATTTAGGGTTAGGGTTAGGGTTATTTCACCATAGATTATCGATTGTGGTGCTGGCTAACACAACAGGCATGCTCTCTTTCATTTCTCTCTCTCTTCACAACTTCCCTATGGAGTTTTTACCTTCTCTCTCCCTCTCTGTCCAGGATCTTGACTCTCTCTTTCTCTCTTTCTCTCTCCCTGCCTCTCTTTTTCTCTAGGTTCTTTATTCTCTCTTTAATCTCTCTTTAAGCTTTCTCTCTCTTTCTCTCCAGGTTATCACTCTTTTTCTGCTTCTCTCTCTTCCTCCTGGATCTTTGTGTCCCCCCCCCCTCTCTCTCTCTCAGATCTTTTCTCTCTCTCTACTAAAAATTCTTTTCACTGTGGTTGTTGTCGAGACGTTCATGTTTATCTGTTTCCTGTATTTACATGCGGTGATGTTCATCCCCCACTCCCCCACCCCCCCGGTGCTGGTGGTGGTCTTTAGATGAATAGCCACGCTTGGGTGATAAAGCTAATTATTTGTGATTGTATCCATGCTTGGGTGAAAAAGCTAATTATTTGTGATTGTATCCATGCTTGGGTGAAAAAGGTAATTATTTGTGATCGGGCAGGAGAGTGTCCTCTTGGAGCACCACACTCCCCTGCCACTTCTGGAAACAATGAGAAGAAGCAGCAGTGCAGTAGGAAATCTTTTCGCACTAGCACACTTTCTCCAAGGCAAACCAAAACAGAAGCAAACATCCTTGAGAAATGTGTCATTTTCTAGGTAATAAACTGTTATGTGAGCGCAAGCCTGGCTCATAAGAGAAGGACTCTCCATAAATGACAGAATTTTACACCAGGATGTATTGAAGATGAGCAGAAGATAAAACTCTCAGCACTCCAAGCTTACCCGTAGATGTGAAGGTTCAGCAGGCATTTGCATCAAGGACGTAAATTAGCATGGACCAAAGTGATGCGTCCCCAACAATATCCAGTGATTATTGAATTGTCCCCACCAATAATTTGATCCCCTCTGAAAAACAAAGCCAATCTATCAACATCTTATTAACCTAGAGGTGCAGAAAGGGTTAAATCACCTTCTCTAACAGTGTGATTGCCTGTGCCCCTCTGTAGCTACGTTTGGTTGTCAGCAGCACCAAAACTGGAAGAAAATTTTAGGGGACACATGGGTGTCAAAAGTGAGGGAGGATGGCAGTAAAAAGAAGAGGGTGGAAATAAGAAGCTATTTTTAAAAGAAACTATGGCTGAAGTAAAGTTAATATGTCTTTAGATGTAAACTCACTCAATTAGATTATTGGTTTGAAAGTGGCAACACTATCTGGATGAAAACATGTCTTGTATTTTTATTGATGCATTGAGAGAGATGTTTGGGGTGGGGATGGGCTTGGGGTAGATTCACCAAAGTCCGCACCAATGTCAAGAGCAAATCTGCGCCTTTGATTTGCATTGTAAGACAGAGCTCATCTGCTGTGCTCACAAGGTTGGGGTGAGTTCGGAAGCCTGCCAGCTTGCTCTGCTGATGCTTACAGTTTGGACTTCTGGAGAGGCAAAGGTCATTATTCACTCAAGCTGTAGTCATATCTGATTATAGAACTTGAACATACAAATTTCACTGACAGTTCTGCTATTCATCAGTTCGATCTTCAGCATATCTGCACTCACGTCTGACTGGAGTGTGTGCAAACTTGAACAGAATAGTTTCACAATCTGTGTAGCAATCTGTGAGGTAATATAATCTAAATTCTGATCAATAACATCAATAATATCAGCAGCACCAGTAAAAAAGACATTGCTACCGTGGGCTGAAGGTTAGGAAACTGATCTTGTGACCAGAAGGTCATCAATTCCATCCCCTGGACTAACATGATTAAGATGCCCTTGAGCAAGGCACCTAGCCCTTACCTGCTCCCTGGGCACTGTGGATAGGGCTGCTCATTACTGGCCTCTAATGTGTGTGTTTGGGTGTTTCTAGGTGTTTCACTGCAAGGATGGGTTAAATGCAGAGATCAAGTTCTGCTGTGTGCAAACACAAGTGGCAAATCGTTCTAAATTCTAAACACAATGATAACATTGTAGCACTGGCAAAGAGTGACTGATTCTGCAGCGAGACATGCTTTTTAAGCACAGCTGCACAAACACACACACTCATGGGGATTCACCACCAGGCACCTTGACAGTGACCTCCCACCAACACACCAGACACCCCTGACTAAGCCCACTCCTAGACACAGAACAGCACATACAACACATACACATACCTTTAACCAGTAAACTATGATACAAACAATATAATAGTCTCTTCTCGACAGGGAGAGTCCGTATCTCGCTCTGACAGGCTGACTGCTGAGTTGCAACTACTTGCTGCTAGCATATCTAAGACAATTAGCATTTAACCTGATAAACCGTCACTGATAAAACTTGTGCCTGGAGGTGCTGCTAGTCAGAGGCAGTTAAAATTATCTGCAAAAGGTGAGATTCTGAAAGCTGGGCTGAATCTTGGACGCAGTCATCAGACAGTCTGTGTGCAAAGTGCAGTCAAATGTTCAGCTTACAGTTCAAACTGCAGCATCTGCCAGTAGAACCGGCCCCTCTCAGCAAACTTAGTAAACATCCACTTTTTATGGTAATGACGACTAGTTGACAAGGTAAAAATGAACAGTCCAATAGCGCACTACTCCACCTCCCCAAAAACCCCATTCTTCTACAAGCCATAATGACTATAATGTTATATTAAACTGTTAATGTTGAACAACTTGAAACAGGAATAACGAAAATGAAAACAGGAGTAACGAGGCTATTTTTAAAATGTAAGGACTAGAAAGTACAGATAATGGCGTGAAAAGAAGTGAAAGGAGTAGAAGTGAAAAGTCAGCTGAAAAATAATTACTCCAGTAAAATATAACTAGCCAAAATGTCCACTTAAATAAGGTAATAAAGTATTTGTACTTCGTTACCTGACACCTATGCCCTGTGCGGCAATGGACAAGGCATGTGCAAAGGTAGACCCCAAGGGTCCCTCAAACTGTAAAAGCAAGCGCCCTCTTCATTCGTTTGTTTAATCATTGTCTTTTATATGATCATTCTGCAATATAGATAAGAACTGTCCTGTAAATAAAGCTTACAAATGGGTTTGGGATCTGTGAGTTTCATTGCTCTTGGGTGGCCCCCTCTGGTGCAGCACCGATCAGCTATAGTGACTTGCCATTAGTAACTCCGATCTGTCTTGGATGCACATCAGCAAAGGAAGGTTACTGTATATATGGGGGATTTGTGACAGTCTATTTAATAGTGTTATAAACTTCCACATCATGTACACATTTTTAAACTTTACACTCAAACATCTCATTTATAAATGTGTTTCTTTAACCACTCAGCCACTGAAAAGTTCTTTATAGTTACTCTATGACAATGGTCAACAACTCTCCTCCTGGAGATATGCTTTTCTGTATTGATTTGCTTCTACCTGCATCTCCTTATTCTGCCCACTCCCCATACCCACACTAACGCCTCTGATCCAACCAATCAGAAACCTCTGAAGAAGTTAATAATCTATAACAGGTGTGGTTACTACAGTTCAAAGGAAAGTGGATCTCCAGAATTAGGGTTGGTGACCACTGCTGTATTGTATCAATCCAACAAGCCCTTTTTGGCTTTTTTAAAAGAGCATATTCCTTCACACTCTGAGAGAGCAGAGGCAGAGAGTGTCAGCCAGCAGCAGACAGCACACGCCACAGCTGGTGTTCAAATTTGAGCACTGAATTACAGCCTTTACAGAATAGAAGACTGAAAATGATTAATGAAAGCCTTGTTAATGAGCTGATGAGTTTAATTAGGGGTGTTTAACGAGGCAGACCGCTGAGCTGCGGCCCATGAGGACTTGAGTCTGACACATGTGACTTAGTAGAGGCAAAGAATTATACGTACAGAATGAAAAAGAGGCAGAAAATGATAGTTATGTGTGATCTGTGAAAACAGGAATTCTTACATATCGTCGGAAAAAGCACATTTTGTCAGTCCTCCCGCTCAGTTCTATCTGCTGCACCGTAAACGCCAATCACAACCAGTTATTGCCTTTTTACATGCAATATAGGAAATACAAGTGTTGAATAACCTGCATTGTTTATCTTAAACATTAAAATGTGTCAGTTTAACAAATCTAAAAGAAATTGGGGGATGGGCAAAAAAAATTATCAGCATTGTATATATGTATTGGTGCATGAATCTCTTTGCCTCAACTTACATTAAAGGAAAATAGCAGTTTTGCTGTTTAGCTGCTATTTGGAGATATGTAGGTTTTTTCTGGACTCTTATGATACGTTTGATGGTATGTTTTGGAAGCGGGTTATGGGGTCAGCAGTAATAGAAGTAATTAGACTGATCACCAGAAAAAAAAACCTCACATATGTTGTGTTTGAATGCTGGGTGACCAGACAGGCTGAAATGCATGCTATCCTGCGCTGTATTTTTTTTTTTCAGTAGAGCTAGTTTAAACTTTCAGCCAAAAAGGTTTCAGTGCACTGGAATGCTCTGGATAATTCTAGGGCTGATTTCCTTGTACTACTGATCTAGGAAGCTCTTTAAAACACATCCTTTGTCTGGTTGTGTGTTTTTGCTTCATGCCATTGCTTTTGATTCCCTGTCTCTCTTTATGTGCCATTACATTTGCTAAGTCTTTGCTTTGTTAGTCAAGCTTGCTTCCTTCCTCAGCAGCTCCCCAGTCATGGCGATGTGATACATTGAAACTCACAAGCAAAATAGCTTGCCCAAACAAATTATACAGACACCTAAATGCAAGTGGAATAGATGGAAAGGCGCAAACTTGACCTTTTATAACTGTTCACAGGGCTTTATCTAAGACATACCAATCTGACTGCATAATGTTCAGATCTACAGCATAGCTCATATTAAATAGTGTAGTTTTTATTTATCTCCTGACTGTCATGTACTTGTTGCATGCCCGTGATATGGGATAATCCATTCAGAGTCGTGCCCTTTTGTGAGGCTGTAGCCTTTCAGGAAGCACGGACCAAAAGACTGAAGTCAAGCAATTAGTGAAAAGACTGCACATCATCAGCAGCATAGAGCTCGACTATGTGCTACTAAGCACAATATTTTATAAGTATCTGGAACATGTGATACTTTATGTGATCTTCTATCTAGGAGAAACTACAGAGATACATTATATTGGCAAAAGTATGTGGATATATATGCTATATGTATATGCTATATCATACATATATCATACATATAGCAGCTTTAACAACCTGTTCTGAAGTACCTCCATATTTCTTAAACCGCATACAGTAGGGAAAAATATTACATTTGCTTTTTACAATAATCTGATCAGAGCATGCAGTAGAGATGCATGTGCCTCACAGCAAAAAACAGTCAAATCAAGTCACACAAATCCATTAAAATGAAACAGAAAACTGAACAAAACTTTTAAAAATACAAACTTTCCCATTAATGAGTGTTATTGAACTAAATACTTGTTCAGCATTCCATGCAGCAGAAAGATTCCTTGGTTGGTCTGGAGTGTTGACATCACAAATTTAGAATGTTGTGGAGGATGCTTTTATGACAGCCATATTTCTTTTGCCCTGCAGTGTGAAACAGAATCACAGAAACAGAACAGAGTTTAAAAAAAACACAATGATTCGTAAAATAATCCATATGGCTAACAAACTTTACATAAACTCCTGTCTTTGGTGAGCACTTTTATTGTTCTTGTATGTTCAGTTCTCTTGTTTATGATAATACAGGCGCATTTGTCCTTCCTTTAGAATGAACAGCAGAGTCGCAAACGAGTCGCAGTACATAGCTGTATGTCTTGGGGTGCCAGCTATTCAACACTAGGATTAATGCATATTCAAGAGATGGTTTATTTTCATTTAATCTCCTCAGGTTACAGGTAGCTAGTACAGTTCTTTTAAAACAGGACTGATATAAGCTCTTTTTGCTTTTGTTAGAATCTGAGCTGCAGCATTTTGTATAGTTGTAGGGAAGGGATTGTTTTCTTAGGAACCCCAATATGAAGAGCACTACAGTGATCAATGCTGATAACAAACGCATAAACACGATTCTCTGCATCACTCTGGGATAGAAAAGGCTGAACTTTAGTTATATTTCTCAAATTATAAAAATCTACTTTATTGATTGTTCTTCTATTCAGGAGCTCAGAGTCTAAGATCACACCCAGGTTTCCTACTTCAGGTTTGGTATACATAGTTAAAATCAATAGCCTGTCATAAAGCACTTCTCTCTTACTTCTAGTACCAAGAATCAGTATTTTAGCTTTTTCTTGATTATTTATTTTTTCTTCAGACAAGTGGCCAGCAGTCACATGGGCTGATATATACGATTATAAGTCCAGTGTTTATAAAAAGCTAAATCTATTTGCATACAAATGCACAGATGAGTAAAATGATGTACTTTGTTTTATGACAATGAATCAGAGTTTTGCACAATGCCTGTGTTTACGTGCCTTGGGACCTGCGGTACATCCTAACAGCTAAGTGAACATGCATGAGAGGGTAAGTATTAAACAGCAGATCATTTGAGATTGTGAGTTCATTCACTTTTACTAATAACCTTTCCAAAGCTCCAGCCTTGCTTTTTGTTGCAGTCATGCTGTAGCTATCATGTCACATCATGTGCGTTTAATTTCCCCCTAGGGATATTAATCATTCTTCTACCATCTTCTCTGTCATTGGTGCCGCAGTTCCTTGTCATTGTTGCCTTCTGTTGTGAAGAGCGCTGCTTTCTTTCTCTGAGTGTATCTCTAGGAGGACTTTTCACAGAAACGGATGTATGCTGCTATAAGCTTTAGGTCCTGAATATGTTATTCTTTTACAGTTGGTGCAGACTGTGGATTGGTTCTGTAGTTGTGCTTATCATTCCCCATTTATTTACTCTCACAAATGAGGATATATTAAGTCAATAACACATCTACAAAGCCATTATTCACTTTATCTCTGCGCCCAAAGAACTCCCACACACTTGCTTCTCATAACTAACCTCCATCACACCTGCTCCTTGAGCTCTGTGAGTCTTCTTCAGCTTCTTTCCCTCCATCTCACAGTTTAAAGAATTCAAGGCTTAATGAGAGCTCAGACCTCACACAGACTCCCCTTCAGCAGAGCTGTTGCTGCTCTTAAAGACATTTCCTTAGTGTGGCATGCACAATGTACACCTACTATTAGCTAGCCAACTAACAGAAAGGCATTTTTAAAAAATTGGCCAGTTAGTGGAACCACAAGGTAGGTGTTTCTAATAAAATGGTCAGCAAGTAGAAGTACAAGGTGACTGTTTCCAATTAAGTGGTCAGTCAGTGGAAGCACAAGGTACATGTTTAAGTGCCCAGCAAGTGGAAGCACAAACCAAGTGTTTTTAACAAAGTGACCAGTAACTGGAAATACAAGGAAGGTGTTTGTAACAAAGTGGTCAGTTAATGGAAGTGCAAGACAGATGTTTGCTATAAAGTTGCCAGTGAGAGAAAGCACAATGTAGGTGTTTCTAATAAAGTGGTCAGTGAGTGGAAGCACAATGAAGGCGTTTCTACTAAAGTGGCCACATACTGGAAGCACAAGGTAGGTGTTTCTAATGCAGGGGTCAGTTAGTGAAATCCGAAGGTAGACCGGTCAGTGAAAGTACAAATAGAATCAGATCTGCATCCAAAAGTACACAGTATTAATTTAGTCTGTGATTGCTTTTTTATATATACTGAAAAAGATCCAGATAGAATATATGATCTCCTCCAGACGTGTTCTTACAAAGCCCTTTTGAAGATCTCAGCTCCTGCCCTCATCAAAGTCAGTGCACACCACTGGTTAGCAACGCACATTACTGTCTACAACTGCAAAACATGTGTTAGAGTGAGTGAGAGAGAGGAGACCAGAGCTTGGTATGCAATTATAAATACCCTACAACATTATCTAAGGCCCACTTCTGCGCCTGTCTTTCCGCGAGTGGGACGGCTGCTCTCTGTCTACCCTGTAGCAGACTGAGACATCCTCCTGCCCGAAGAGTGCTTTATAAAAGAGATGTGAACCTGTCCAATGGTTTTGTCATTCAAAGTAACTACTAGGTGTTATCTGTGCCTCCTACAACTGTGTGGTCTGTGACTACTGTCCTAACTTTAGAATGAGCCCAACACTGTCCTAATCTCTGTTCAAGCGTCTGTGTCTGTGGTTTTGTTCAGTAACCGGCAGAAGAAGTTTCTATAACTATTAGCAGACTGATGACCTGTATGACAGTTATCTATATTCTAAACAGAGTTTACACACTTGTGAGGATTTTATTCTAACAGTGTTTTAGAAATCACAGACGATACAGACCCCTCTTCTAGCCTTCTTGTGTTAATGTTGATAAAAACTGCTTAGATAAAATGTTACAGCATTGGTGGTGAATACTGAGGAGACAGAGCTGAACGTGTGGCTGTGTATAAGGAAGAATAACATTCGCACACTCGGCTCAAAGTGTTTGGGAAAAGCAAACTGAAACTGGGGAATGGCAAAGCTCTGAGGAACGGCAGGGACTCTCGCAATATTCGTGACTCCTACTTTATCAGAATCTTGTTTAGTTATCAATCAATCAATCAATCAATCAATCAATCAATCAATCAATCAGGGCCTTTATTGTCACACAGTCACAAGTACAAGTACAAGAACCGGTGAAATGATCATCAACCTGTCTGTTACATACAGATATGAGGTATGGGGGGAGTAGGAGGGGACACAGGACAGGAAGACAGGCAGAATCAGAAACCTAAGAGGGATAGAGAGGATAAAAAAGTCATACCCCCCAGACTGAGCTCCGTAGAGCAGTGTGGGAACATACAAAAAAACTCTGCTGATAGGCACAATCAATACACGCAAAAACACAACTAGCAACGGGTAAGTGGGCCGGATAAGGGAAACAACACCGAGCCTCACGCAACATCACCATACGCCTTCTTTGCATCTGTAACAGGAGCTGTCTGGATAATTTATTTCCATTGTTAACAATATTTTAATTATGTTTTTATATCTTAGCTGCATGTACGGTAGGTTGCTTGGTGATTGTGCTAGAAAGCAGTGATGTCTCAGCTCACTATGAAATTATTATTAATGTTAAATACAGTGTTCTCCTCTAAGGAGCGAAATTATGGAATGTGGGATATTCTGTCCACACCAATGCTGAGAGCAAACCTACACCCTTGTTGAAAATCTACACTTCAGTCACATCTTGACTCCTGTGTTTCAAATCCAAATTGGGGGTGTTGTCCAAATTGTGTCACAGTCCAAATACTTATGGATCTGACCTGTTTGTTGTGATGTCAACATGTGATTGTGAAGGCTCACAACTCTAGAAAACTACAATTAGCTTTAATACATGTGATCAGGAGATTATTCAATAACTGTGACATCTGAGCATTTGCATGTGCCTGAGATAAATTAAATAAAGCCTCTATGCCTTATGGGTAATATCTGTGACAAGTGACTACAAACAGTTTTTTGGCATCTGCTTTATTGATCTGTTTGTGTGTTTCATTTTTTTTTTAGCTTGTCGGCATCTTTGTATAAAAGCAGTGTCAGTTTAGGATGTTTGTACATTTCATTATAAGTCAGTGAGCACAAGAAAGATACAGCGAGAAAGAGAAGAGACTAAGCACCAAAACACATTCAGTGTGATATTAAAATATGCAAATTCTGTGCAATCTAATATAGACTTGCTCATGAGCAAACAGACACTAAGACTTTATGTGAAAACAAAGAAAAATGCTAATTCCTTGCTGAGGAATCCTTACTGCAGGGGCACCAGCGTTTTTCAAAGCTGTTGTTTTTCGCCACTTGGAGTTAAATTTCTAAGATTTTCAGGCAAAAATTCTTACCCTGGGGCAGAATGGGTCTCATCCTCAGGCCATGACAAAGGAATTTCATCAGAAGTGTTGAAAGTAACGTTGCGCTTAATCCTTAATGGGCCTCAGTAGTCGAGTACACATTCCAGTCACCCTCCTAAAGAATTCATTTCGCATTTAACGTGTCAAATGAGAGGGACTGCCTGATGTGTCAGATGTTATTTTGCTATTTATATTGGAGGAATATGTGCAGGGTGTTGTAAGGCAAAATAGTCCCAAAAAAACTATGCTATCGTCATCTACATTCAATATAAAACTAGGTCATTTACGTGGTAAATAAAATGTCTATATGTGTGTTGTAGACATGGTGACCGCTGGTTCATATCAACACCACCATAAAGTAATAAGTACGTTTTTATCTAGTTCTTAAAAAACACAAAAACACACTATTTAAAAATGCAGACATTTTGGAAAATACGTAAAAATTTTATTTGTCCTAACAATTTTTAATTATCTATTCTTCATAAAACACTCCTACAATGTAAAAGAAGCTGTTTTTTGCAGTACTGACAGGCCTACACCAATCAGATAGAAGCTGTGCAATAGGCAACCACACTTAACACAGGCAGTGTGCGCTTCACATTGAAATTCAGTTCAATTCAAATCAGTTGCATAGCGGTTTTTACAACAGGCGTTGTGCCAAAGCAGCTTTACAGAACTATAGGTCCAGAACTGTAAGCATATAAGCATATCAAACACCATAAGCATAGGGAATATCTAAGAGTCTGGGGAAGAACTGAGAGGAACAAAGGCTAAGTAGAAGAAACTCTCAAAGTGCCTAAGGAAGAGCCACTGAGAGGAACCAAGACTCAACAGCATAGATTACCTAAACGCATGAGGAGGAACTCCTCAGAGGAGCCAAGACTCAAAAGCAGACTCTTCTAGAGTGTGTAGAACTTCCTAAGATCATGAATAAGAGCCAGTGGAGAGGACAGGATTTATATGCTTTACATTCTTAACAACTAACTGAGAGCCACTGCCTGTTCATGTAGCGGGTTGGTGGACGCTTCAAAACCTCTGCTTGGGCTTTGTATGGTTGTCGGAATGGCTGTTCTTGAAGTAGGGTGGGGGTTTGGGGGTACGTTATCCAACAGCTGGAATGTACAGTCGTGAACAGTGAATTGGTTTACTTCCACTGACGATTGATTTTCTGTTGCCATATGACAACAAACCACAAAGTAATATTTTAAAAAAGAACAGGATAAAGCAGATGGCAGATGGCAAGTAATTTTTGCCAACAGATGGTCTACAGCCTGTAATTGATGACCAATATAGTGACATGCAAGGTAGGCAGACCTTGTAAAGTGGATAATGAGCATAAGCAGATTGCAGGTGCATGTAAAAACTAGACTGACTGTAGACTGATGTATTTGAAAATACTGGGCAAAAAAACTGCGCTAATGACAAAAGCTGTGGGTTCCCCACAAGCACGACAAGAATATTGATAATACATGATGGACGGAGCCTGACCTTCAGTTTAGCATTTGTATGTCAAAATGTTTTATATGATGCATGTAACAGATATTAGCATAGATTTGGCCATCAAGCAGTTTTACAGTAAGCACATTTATATGCAGTTAATAATCTGATTAACTCACTGCAGAAATGCCAGTTTAGGCACCTGTCCTCCAGGCCTTCTTGGTGCAGGGGTGGGAGGGGTGAGAAGAGATGAGAAGGGTAATAAGTAATCAGAGATCTGCTTTGCACCCAACTAATTATCTCACAGGACAAAACATTTGTACTTACTGGTTTTGCTCATATTTTCGTGTTTCTGTCTTTTGTATAGTCTTTTGTATCTGCACTATTGCTTATATTTCTCTATTCAACTTAAACTTTAGTTAAATTGAATTGAATGACAAACGTACCAATAAACTTTATGCACTGTTAAATCTGAAAGAAATCAGAGTAAGAGTATATATACACTGATAAATCTGAAAGAAATCAGAGTAAGAGTATACATACACTGATAAATCTGAAAGAAATCAGAGTAAGAGTATATATACACTGATAAATCTGAAAGAAATCAGAGTAAGAGTATATATACACTGATAAATCTGAAAGAAATCAGAGTAAGAGTATACATACACTTAGAAATCTGAAAGAAATCAGAGTAAGAGTATATAAACACTGATAAATCTGAAAGAAATCAGAGTAAGAGTATATATACACTGAGAAATCTGATAGAAATTAGAGTAAAAGTATACATACACTGAGAAATCTGAAAGAAATCAGAGTAAGAGTATATATACACTGATAAATCTAAAAGAAATCAGAGTAAGAGTATACATACACTGAGAAATCTGAAAGAAATCAGAGTAAGAGTATATATACACTGATAAATCTAAAAGAAATCAGAGTAAGAGTATACATACACTGATAAATCTGAAAGAAATCAGAGTAAAAGTATACATACACTGAGAAATCTGAAATAAATCAGAGTAAGAGTATACATACACTGAGAAATCTGAAAGAAATCAGAGTAAGAGTATATATACACTGAGAAATCTGAAAGAAATCAGAGTAAAAGTATACATACACTGAGAAATCTGAAATAAATCAGAATAAGAGTATACATACACTGAGAAATCTGAAAGAAATCAGAGTAAGAGTATATATACACTGAGAAATCTGAAAGAAATCAGAATAAGAGTATACATACACTGAGAAATCTGAAAGAAATCAGAGTAAGAGTATATATACACTGAGAAATCTGAAAGAAATCAGAGTAAGAGTATACATACACTGAGAAATCTAAAAGAAATCAGAGTAAGAGTATACATACACTGAGAAATCTGAAAGAAATCAGAGTAAGAGTATATATACACTGATAAATCTGAAAGAAATCAGAGTAAGAGTATATATACACTGAGAAATCTGAAAGAAATCAGAGTAAGAGTATACATACACTGAGAAATCTGAAAGAAATCAAAGTAAGAGTATATATACACTGATAAATCTGAAAGAAATCAGAGTAAGAGTATATATACACTGATAAATCTGAAAGAAATCAGAGTAAGAGTATACATACCCTGAGAAATCTGATAGAAATCAGAGTAAGAGTATACATACACTGAGAAATCTGAAAGAAATTAGAGTAAGAGTATACATACATTGAGAAATCTGAAAGAAATCTTTATCAGATATCTTAATAGAGTTTTCTAGAATTCTCTGGAATTATGGGAATTATCTAAGAAATCGGAATTTGGTGTTTACATTATAAGCACAATCCTGATTGAATATTTTCCTTTTTGGTATTTAAACAAAACTACCAAAACAAGGATATTACTACAATGCTTGAGAGTTTAAATACAGCAGGCATGATGATCCTATTGAATAAAAGTAAACATGTGTAGGACTGAATGCTCTGAGTGTTCCCACTGATTTACATAAGCTTGCCAGGGACCAGTTTCACATGCAAACTATTGCAGTGCATCTAGCAGTTTTTCATAGTATCAGTGGAGCTGTTACAGGACAGCAACTACCAGCAAGCAGATGTGCAAAACCATACAGAATAACTCCTGTAACTAATTAGGACACCAACTCACTGTCCCTTTTCAGGCTGACATCACAGAAATAATGGCATGTTAGTTCATAGCGGCCAATTCCCTCTGCAGATCTGACAGACGCTCCTCCCGTCGTGCTGAAATATAAATGAATCATAAGACGGATTTACAGATGGTTTTGTGTTTATGAATTTTTAATGATATCTCTTTTCCTTGGTGCGAAAGTGGAGATACGACTTTTATTACAGCGTGAGTGGGTCATAACTTTTGTACATCACCGCATACACGCCTGCTGCGTTATTATCTCTTGTTCTGTAAGCATATTTGTTCTTCTGTTAGCCTACCGTAGCACCCTTGCACCATAATTTTATTACGCATGATTTGGAGGGAAATGCACCGCTGCCGTCTTCTCACATCCACCTCTCTCCCTCCAGGGAATCTCACACCACCACTGGGATATCTGGTCCAATGAAACATAACAAGATTCCAGCACCTAACGCCACTGCTGGAACACAACAATTGAATTAGTGTCAGATCAGCATTCAATTCACCAGCCATCAGCGCTTCTGCGCAGCACTTGGGGACTGGGTTGGCAGTCACTGCCACGCTCACACGGATTCCGGCCATGATGCGGAATTGTGCATAGCGTTAAAGACATCATGGTGAGTAGATGAGCAGTATATATCTCCCATTGCAGGTAAACTGCGCGTGGAAAAGCTTGTTGATAGAGACTGTTTTAATAGAACCGAGGAAGAAGCGTCCTGCATGAGCGGATTAACAGACTAATGAAGCTCATAATGGGTGAAAGTTAACCCATTCTAGATCTTGTAAAAGACGTTCCACATATTTTATGTGATTTATATTATCAAAAATCAGCTACATTTTTATATGCATCTTAAAATGATAACTAATATAGTTAACATGAGGTAAATACAGAACTGTGTTCCAATGTAGGTGGACACCAAATAATTGATATTTTACACTGTACACATTTAAACACAACCAGAAAACAGTATAGTATGAAAATGGATCAGTATGTAGCTTTCTGTGTCCTACCATGTTTTCTTTGCCTGTATAAAAGGAGCTGCATTCTGCCTTTATATTTGGATGCAATGCAGTAATTTTCTACAGGCATATTAGTGATGCAAGTGCATGTCAAGCGTGCAAGGTGTGCACTTGTATGCAGCAACATAAAACGCAACATCTTATCAAGTGACATATATGACCATCCTTGGTGTTGGTATAGTGTGTTACACTGCTGCCCTCCAAGCTGTAGACGGGGGTTTGATTCCCCAGCTAGGTAACCACACTTCACTGTACCAATAAGAGTCTTTGGGTGAGACTCCTAATGCTACCATTGCTTTCCTGTGTAAATATAAACTGTTAAGTGTTTGCCAAATGCCATCGGTGTAAAATGTTCTTCAGTCGCTACTTGCTGTCATTGTTTGACTCTTTAGCAACATGCCAGCAAATTTTTTAAATATTTCAATTTGAAGCTTCACATTTTCAAAGACAATGACAGGCTACACCCCCTACAGTGTCCAGCATAACCACCATACCACCGTAGAGGTCATAAACATCACAAGAGACTACCAACCACACAGTGAGCAGATCCAACTAATCCATGTAACAGTCTCTCGGTCTGGCTGGTCGGACAGAACCATTACATAAGAAGGAGGAGGAGCCACGAGGCAGCTGACCACCAGACTTAAAAGTCATCTCCCTGCATCAGCCCAACCAATCAGCACACACCACCACATCTCTTTCAGCAACAACACCTAAAGACTGTTCAAGAACAGAAGAGTAAGGCCAAAGAAGAAAGAATGCAATAGAAAGAAGAAAAGCACAATACGTGCAACAATGTTGTTTCATTCCCAATTGTCAGTAATGCTTTTGATATAAAAGTGGAAAGAATGATTACTGAATGAACAGACTCCTAATAAAATAGTTCTGACAAATCCCAATGAATCTCCTGATATTATAAAGTTGGCTTCATTTAGGGACTTGGCAAGCTGAATAAACAGTAAATGAACTGGTTGGAATATTAAGTTATTTATACATAAAGACTGAAACATCAGCTGAAATATACAAAGACAGACACCAGTTCATGCACACTGTTTACAAATTGTTCATATTTTCTGTTATTAAATCTCGGTCACTTTGCCACTTCAGGCCACTTTGCTCTGCTTACAGGCCTGGAGTGATTTGTTACATTACTGGGGCTTATTATTGATTATTTATTGATTTATTTATTTTTTAAATCAGAGGGTCCTCACTGATAAAAAATAATATTCTTATGCAACTGAAGTTTGTAATCATCTTGATATGTTGAATGTGACAGTAATGTGCCTAAGAAATCATATTATTAAAGAAGAACTGTTAGAAAGACGAGGGCTTGTCTCTGTTTTAAAGCGTTAAGCTTGGTCAGGGGCTGTCCAGCGTTTCCTAACTGCATCACCTCCCACATTAAAGAGGCAAATCAGCTCACAGCCTAATCTTCCAGCATTCATTCAGGTTTTTCCCAGGTTAGGGTGCAAAAGCAAACCCCTCCTAATCCAAAGCCGATCCTATTATGGCGCTCCTGTTAGGTAAAATGAGCTTCCGTACCTGCCATTCCGAAGCAAGGCAGTGCAGAAGTGTTGCACCTAATCGTTTGGCTGCAGGTGGAAGTGCGCTCAAATGTGACTTAGTTTAGCTTATCTTCGGCAAGTCTGCATTTTTTACAATAAAACTACTTTAGCATTCTGAATCAGAAGAAAATGCAAATGTGATTTTTTCATTCTCACCTCTTAAACCTAAAAAGCTTTCATACAGAGCTTTGTTCATGCATGCAAGGATGTAAAATATGTTATACAGTACTGAAAAAGTGGCCATTGCTTTCTAAGGAGTTTAGGTTTAAAATTATTCTCACCAATAAAGAAAGGCTAAAGAAAACAAAAATCCAGAAATAGAGTGTCCAGAAATAAAGTTCAAAAAGTGACTACAAAGAAAATACGGCTCATAACAACCACTTGGAAGACCTGGTAGACCACAAACACTGTCCCCATCAGATAAACAGCACTTAATGTGATATTTAGAGAAGAACCGTTATTGGAATTCTGGGTAAATGCCAATATTATTATTTTTTTTTTTACATAATAATTCACAGTTTTACATGTCTTTACCTCCTGGGCATGTATAACTGCCCTCTGTAAAGGTCACTCCGTGCTGGACTTAGAATGTTGTGCAGAATCCAAAACCTCCACTGTTTTTGCTTTTGCTGATCAATGGACGTCTGTACCAATCAGTTCCTCAGTGCCCCATACTGCGTTTTACCATTACTACATTAAATTAAAATCATGTTGAGGAATAGAAAGAGACACATGTACAAAGAGAAAGGCTGCCAGACTTCAAGATAAAGACGAATGCTTATGGCCTGTTTTCAGCTTGTATCTCTCAGCTAGAAAACAGCCAGTCGGTGAAAAGATTATAAAGTGATATCAAGTTTTGGCGAGCAATTTATTCCAATTATTTAGTATTAGTGCCGTGTTAACATGAACTTGAGATGTTTTATCAGCTCTCCTTTATCTTCTCTGCTACATGATGCTACGCTGTGAATTCAAAATATCTGATCCACTGCACGAGTACACAGAGAATACACACAGCACTCACATACGAGGAGCTATCAAAACCCAACATCCTCCACAACAGAGAACGGCTGATCATCCAGAACTATAAACTCCTCACCTTTGCTGTAGGAACTGTAAATGCTGTAGATGGTCTCTGAATATTGCCCAGTACTATATATCCATGTTCCAAGTAGAATATTGATAGTCCCTATATTTGTGCACCTAGCATATGATCACTGTATAAAAAATCTCGATTTTGGTGGATTTTTATTTTTCCACATTCCTACATCATGTGAAAGTTTCATGATGAACAGACCAATAGAAGTGCTTTAAAATGCATGTATATAACATGTTTTGTGAAGTAATTAAATTGATCTGTTATGACATTTAATCACCAGTTTTTTAATATGAGGAATTCTGAGGAATTTAATTTAATTATAACGTTATTCTGAATGTTTAGCAGATTTCCTGGTCATGAAGGAATCACCTATAGCTTCACAATCATTCTGTCATACAGAATAGAATCTTTTTTTTTGTCTTGCAAAAAATTGGTTTCATAAAAATGTTTTAAATTATTCATCCATCCATCCATTATCTTCTGCTTTATCCTGCTAGTCGGGGTTACTGGGGGCTGAAGCCAATCCCAGCGTCATTGGGCAAAGGCGGGGTACACCATGGACAGGTCACTAATCAAAAATGTTTTAATTAAATTATCTTAAATTTATATTAAACTTTTCGACATTATTATACATATAATTAAGAAAACGAAGACCTAGCAAAGCCTTCTGAACCTTAGCCAGCCTACTGCAGCATAACAGTTGAAGGTTTCGGCACCATACTGAGCCCCTAGCATTTTGGAAAATCTGCATACATACAATAATGCCAATAAAGGCCGGGGCAGTCTGAGGCACTCGTAAGGAAGAAAACCAGAAATGCCTGAGGAGTTTTATTATCAGCTATTTTAATTCAGTTCACCATTCAGATTGATTAAGCCCCCGTAGCTAGCTAGGTAACGAGTTCTTATTCCAGTGCTCTCGTTGTGCTGGGGCCTTTGCAAATCAAACTCATTAATATGAGCAGAACACGACATCTACTGACCCAAAGTCTCAGACTCCTACAGTGAAGTTCACCATGATAAAGAGAAGGTTCTGACATGAAGTTTCGGTTACAACAGTAGCAGTTCAGTGGCACTCCTGAAGCTGTAATGAGCTAGTCTGCTTTGGCTTCTCTATTTTCCAACCTATTTTTTAGTTTCCCACTTCAAGCCCACGTGTACTGCATTCAGTTAGCTGTGTGCTGTCTGTGCAAATCTCATATACACACAAAAGCAAGTGTTCACAAAGGTTTCTAGCATGAATCTTTCATAGGATTCTTTCAAAGGCTACTTTTATATGCACGCTAATGACGCAACATTGCTATGAATATGCTTTTAATTGTCTCGTTCCAAGAAATGTTCAAAAAACATTTTAAATAGATGGCGCAATTATCTGTGGCACATTAAGGAGACTTATTTTAGTTTCATTTAGTTATAATTAGTTACTGTGTTGTTTTTTAATTTATTTTGTTGCAGTTGTAGTTTTACTATTTAGCACTTGCTATGAAAGTAGGTAATTGATAAGGGAAGTATACACTGAAAAGTTATGCACCGTTGCTATTTGCACCAATCCCTAAGTATGTCTTACATGCTGTATTCTGAGAAAAACTTAATGCTTTCAAGTGTTTGACTCACACAGTTTTGGGAAAATCCTGATTTCTAAGAACATGTGCACCAGTACATCTTTATACTTCTCTTAAAATTATAATCTCATGTTAATTGCAGAGAATTCAGACTAAACAGTGTTTCCACCTGTTTTAACCTTGTGCTGTTTGTCATTTTACTTAATTAAAATGTTATCGGTTTTAGGCAGCACACAGGCAGCATAACCATAGCAACAATGTTGCAAACTCTTGAGCAATTATACTATTAAAGGCTATAGCAACCACCTGGTACACCACTGCATCTACCCAACAACCAACAAAAGCCTAACAACCAGCTGGGATACTATAGCAACCACCTGGAACACAACTGCATCTATCTAACAACCAGCAAAACAATAACAACCAGCTGGAATACAATAGAAAGCATTTGGAACACCATTGCAGCTGCCTAACAACCAGCAAAACCCAAAAAAACAGCTGGAATACGATAGCAAGCACCTGGCAACTGTTTAAGCTTTTGTGTGTGTTTTTGTAATGATATACTGCAGTTCAGTTCCTCACACTTTTTTAGTTTTTATTAATATATTTATACATCAGTAGTTCTGATATCTAACGTACATTTCCTTCTAACGTTACATTTTTTTTACTGTCCAGAACCACCTCTCTTGTGTGTTTAATATAAAATATTAATGATGGTAAAATAGTGGAAAAGTTTTTAGGGGGGGATGTTTCGTCCTCCAATAAAACCCTGATTATAACGTGAGGCTGAAATCTTCTCAAAACAGTACTACAAAATCTTCTCAGATATCAGGCAGCGTATTCATAACCATTTCATATAATATTTTTTTAAGGGGGGACGTCTGGTTCACATTACCACCACTATTAGAAATGAGAACCAACTCCCCCACCCCCCACCCCCTGAATGATTCTGTTTACAATACATTTAATCTAGAATTATTGAAAAACTAGTGGAGTTCCCCTTTAAAGCCTGAACACAGTGAGGAGAGAACATTGTGAGAGAATGTAATGGGGCTAAGTCAGGGCTTTTTTCCAGGTGTATAAAAATGTGGCCATTGCAAGAACAACATGATAGAAATCTCTGGCTCAAGCACAGCAGAAGCCTATTGTCCTCTAAACAATACCTCCTCTGATTGCTCCTTCTCCTTAGCCATTTTTCCTTCTCCAAAGTCCTCCTCCATCCATCACTGGAGCCAGCCCTGTGAAAGTGAACAGCGTCAGCATCCTGCAGGACCCCCGGGGTTTGGAAGTAACACCGTTCTCTGGAACTGGATTTCAGATGGAGACCACACTTTTTTTAAGAATGAGTCCAGAGAAGAACATCTTTTCATTTTCTGAGGAACATTTTAATGAATGGTTCAAGAAAGAATATGAAATCAAGTACAGCTTATTTTCATCCAAGCCAAAGGGAACCTTTATTTTTAGGAGTGTAATGAAGTATGATGTGAGGATGCACCTGTAAAGCCATGACATAAAGATATAGATGATTCTGACTCAAAGTCAGAGCCGAAAAACATTTGGGAATTTAGACTAAATTTCTTTAGTAACCCTATACCTTTATTATGTTTATTCCATTGAAACTAATAAGTAAAATTTTTATCACATACATAACAATCGTAACACTTACGAAACTTTACCAAAGCTACATGTGAGCTACAGTCTGTTTCTGTGTCTCAATACGGCTTTCATTTAATGTAGTAATGTTAAAATGCAGCATGGCCGGCTGTGAGTCACTGAGGGTTTATTTTTAGTAAAATAGAGCTGTTTATTTTTATTATACAGAAAAAGAATCCATCATCCAAGTAGCATTTGTACATTTAACTGCTCATGGTTTTATATACAATCATTGTTTTTACTAAAGGACCCCTGAAGGACTGAGTCATTTTCTAAGTATGACTAACTACACAATTAAATTGGTTAATTAATTGATTGACTGGCAGCAAAACGCTTCTACAACGCTAATGGTGGAAAACCAGGAAGACCTGAAGGCCCTTTAAGGAAGGTTAAAAAACGGAGCGAAGGAATGCAGCAGAAGACCTTGTGATGACAGGAGAGACCTCTATCTTTACCATTGATGGAGCAGATGTGGAAACAGTGTGCGTCGTTCATCATCTCACATCAATTTTAGAAGAAGAGTTCAGTACATAAAACGTACATACCACGAACTAGTGTTACAGTCAAGATCACTAAATCCGACTCCGAGTCAAAACCAAAGCCAGGACACATCGAGTCTGAGTCAAGACCAAGACTTTTAGCAGTTAGGACCGAGCCCAGATAAAGATTTTGTTTTTAGAATAAAAAAACAAACAAACATTTGTTTATGGTTTATTGGACATTATCCTTAATTGTACATTATATATACAACATGATATAATATCACATTTTAGATTATTTATTGTAAATTATAGCATTAAATAATATATAAATATAACTATAATAATATAATCTTCAACGAACTTTGCATACATAACTTTGCATGCGTAACTACAGCTCTTTGCAAATGAAGCTTTAAAACCCACCAGTTACAATGTCACTCTGAGGCTGAAAACAGTGAATTTAAATATATCTATATATAAACCTGTCAAATTGACTCACAACCGATGCCAAGTATTGAGGGGTTTGTATTGTGAGAGGCTGGTGTTTACAGTCTGGCCTAATTCTTTATATACCCGGAGCCGAACCTACTTCAGGAGAGATTGAAGACATATGGCAAATTGAGTAATTGTAAGAATGAAGAAATGCTGTAGTACAATATAATGTGTTCTGTATAGTATGTGCATTTAAATATGTAAAATAAGTAAAATAGTTACAAACATTTGTAATATAAAACACAGTGGATAATGACACTACACAGACAAACGCTCTAAGGAATTTTTGGTTCCTACAGCCTGTTATGTACTACAGTAATTTCGACTGTAGCAGGGATATGTTAATAACTTTACACTGTCACATACAATAAAAACAGCAAAAACACTTAATGATGTTCTATCATCAGTTTGAACAGTGAACAGTAAAATCAGCACTCAATAACATGGTTCTTTTAAGTTCCACCCTAAATAGTGCCACAATGGAATGTGGAACAAGAACATTTTAAAAAGAAGCTTTTGGTTTTATGTAATTTAGCATATGAAAATATCTCATCTACTGTGTTATGTAGAGCTTGTGGTGAAAGTTTTTTATATGAATGTTTTCTGTAGAAGTTGTTTTGTTTAAAAAATCATTGCATGTTTATTGTGTGTTGTATTACATGAATTTTGGATGTTTTTGGAATGTAAAAAAAATTGTGGTCTAAATTGTAGTGTTTCCACAACTCCACACTTTGCAGGGGTCAGAAGACCATGTGGCATATACGCAGCACTCTGCAGGGGTCAGGTGACCATATAGTATCAAGAACTCAGCATAGGTCACAGAGATTACAAGAAACTGAGCTCTAGCTCTCCCGCTGGCCAGAAACTACATTCTTTAAGGCGCTTGGTTTGGTGATTTATTCAGTATTTAAAAATACTTCATCAACAAACTCTACCAGTAAATATTGTATGTATATTCCATACAGTAGGATATATTTAAATATGGTAGGATGACTCCAAGTTTTTTGCAATCGACTACAACTCTCGACTCCAGCTACTGGAATCGATAGAATCGACTATTTTGACTCCACTTTGTTTTATTTTAGGATTAGTGATAAACGGATAGATTAGATATAAAACCATTTTAACTGTATTTTATCCATTTTTGAGTAACAACATGACAAAAAAATTAGAACATTTTAGAATTTGTTTTAGAATATGTTTTATGTACTTATTGTAGAGAGAATTCTCTGAAACGTATCATCATTATCAGATGTCTCCGCAGTACAAAACACCCTCCTTATCTTGCTTCACACTCACCTCCTTCACAATGTCCCTCTAGCACATCACTATGAAAAAACACAGAATCCAAGCTTTCAAGCAAGGACTCTCAGAGTCATTGCCTTGACTTTCAGACTCCTTACACTAATTGGTCACAGTCCTGGCTCATACTAACACAGTCGAGTGAACAGCTAGACTCTATTGTCTACTTTGTTACAGTGGACTCACAGTGGATTTGGCTGGTCTTAATAACAAAACCGAGTCAAGGCCATTTCCAAATAAGGTCAAAACTGAGACAAGACCGATAGTTTGTGGTCTCTAGTAGTACAACACTACGGTGAACCTCAAACACTGTTGTTCCTCCTTAAAATACAGATTTTTCATTTCCCAAGAGGATAGTAAAGCTAAACTGTTACATAACAGACTGTCAGTGGTACATGGCTGATGTTCATCTTTAAAAGAGGTTAAAGTTGGCTTCCTATTCACCATTTTCTTAATCTAAAGTGCTGTTCCACCTTACATTATGCAGCTTGTACTTGTGCCAGAATGTAACTGTGACCATTTAAGGTGGAACAGAAAATTAGCAAAAAGCCAACTTCAGCTTCCATATCCTTAACAGAATCCTGGACATTTCACTCTGAACAGTTTCTCAAACCCTGAGCTATATTGAGAGGCTTCACTCAGAGTTTGACTCTTAACAGACTGAAAAAAGGAGCAGTTCCACCTTTATTAACATCACACCACCCCCAACAGGTTAACCCCCACAGTAACCTGTAAGTAGCAGCCATGCTGCATGGTTTTATCACTGTTGAAGCAGATCATTTTTGACTGAAAGTTTCATAGTGAGCAACTACTTTAATTTACTTTATGTTTGTGTTCAGATTGAAGGTGAGTTGCTAGTATAAGTAACGTTAACTACTAGCATGCTCCAAGTAACTAACATAACTAAGTAAACTGTATGAGTACCAAGCTTATTTTTACAGAGATTTATTTAATTTTTTCCACTTCGTCACATTGCTTTTGTGTGAGCATCGTGGTGTCTTGTTGTAAGCCAGCCAATCAGAGCAGAGCTCTATGAATTATTCAGCAAAATATCCAAAACAAAAAAAATCTCATCTCATTTAAGGACCAAATCACAGGGTTTAGATGAGCATGTAAAACCATTTATGTTGACATCAGAGAACAATCTAAAATACTGAATAAAAACATTTTAATAACTGTAAGGATTTAACACAGATTGACTCTTAGCAGAACAAAAATGAAGGAGCTTGAAAAGATATTTAAATGTAATGGTGTCTTCACAAACAAACATCAGGCTGGAGTCCTCTCTGTGGTTTGGATGGATGTGAAAGCTGGAAAACTTGGTGTTTATTGTTTACTTGGTGTTGAAAAAACTATAGTTTCCTGTATGGCAAAGAAAAATGTGTGCAAAAGCAAATTAAGCCCCCGTTGAAGCTCCAATAACCAAACTGAAGCTTTCAAACAGTTGACTGTAAAGGATCATTATGTTTAGAATAGTTGAGGGTAAAAAAGAAAAAGGTTAGCTAAGAGCTGCTCGGAGTAGTTACTACATAGAGTAGGAAACAGAGGTTTTATGAACCAGCCAATCAGAGGAAACAGAGCACAAGACTCTCTGGAGAAACACTTTATACATGGCCGCCTGGAGTTCACTGAAGATGCACAGTACTGAAAGAACAGTCTTCATTCATGTCCAATCACAAATTTGAGTTTTTTATTTGTGTCCAGTTGTGTGCAATGAAAAAATAAATCATTTTTCAAAATTGTCAAACAGCACATAAAGAGAAGTATGTCACTCAATTGCATTACACTCAGAGCAGCATTTCTTTCTACACTGGGGATTTTGAGGGGAGGTAATATTTCATCCACATTTTTCTTCAGTCTGAATTATAAAAGCATGCTCTGCGTAACCCTATCAACTTCAACTTCTCCTCAAATCCTGCCTTCCTTCAGTTTTTCTGCTGTTTCTTTTTTAACAGCAAACTGCCTCTGTGGCTCTTTGAAGATTTATCACACAAGTATACAGCAAAGGATCTGCCACTGATTTCTTACAGATGTGCTGGTGTACTGAGATGATGCCTAGATTGAGAATAATTACAGTGCGTTGTTATTTTTTATAGCATGAAGGGAGACAGGGAGCAGCAATTCTTCTAAAATCACCCTAATCAGTGCCATTAGGAGGCAGCAGCATCCGTGCTGTTGGAATGGTCATTTGTCAGTATCAGAACAGACACCACGCTCCCCTAAGCCCACCCATTACGGGTCACAATCTCTCCTGAATCATTAGAATGTAATGCTCATCCCGTCTCTTCGTTAAGGGCTCACGTCTTCAGCGTAGCTTCCCCCTCACGGCCAAGAGCGGGGCATTGATTCCTAATGAAATGGAGAGGTGTCATTGAGACTGCAGCCCTGCTGGACCTGATGAGGGTAATCACAGGAAGTGAGGCCCGTCAGGGCCAGACATATGCTGGCTCCATTAAAAGCCTCTCCAGCACCATTTCTAGCGCATCTGCTCTCCATCGGATGGAGGGCACCTTTGGTGATGAAGGGTCTCAAGGACCAGCCGGTGTGAGCTCGCTTGGGAAGATGGAGTTGAGAAAGTGAAAGAGTTAACCATTAGAAGGCTGGGGTTTTACTTCTCCAGCAATGCAGTCTAGGGCATTGCTCCAGGGCACACGCCGCTGTACTAACCTGTAGAGTGTTAAACTCAGGTATGCTCAATTTTTACAATGATTGTAAGAAATTACATTCTGTATTAGGAGCATGTTTTTAGCTTGTTTCTGTGCCAGTGAACGGCAGCAACATGGGAAAAATGCAAAGGATGTTTCTGCAAAACAAGGCTGTGCATGCAACAGTAACACTCCAAAGTGAGTTCAATATAAAATACTTACAAACACAGGTTCTCACCCCTCACAGCTCTCTAGCCACTAGTCACACAGTCATAGGCTACCCACAGAAAAATAACAGTCCTAGTTCATCTGAAAACAGAGTTACAGGGAAACACTGTCTGTCACATGTAACACCCCCTACACTGTCTGTCACATGTAACACCCCCTACACTGTCAGTCACATTTAACACCCCCTACACTGTCTGTCACATTTAACACCCCCTACACTGTCTGTCACATGTAACACCCCCTACAATGTCTGTCACATTTAACACCCCCTACACTGTCTGTCACATGTAACAGCCCCTTCACTGCCAGTCACATGTAAATCCACCTCCTACACTGTCACTCAGTCACAGTAAACTCCTCCTACACTGTCAATCATAGTAAACTCCTCCTACACTGTCACTCAGTCACAGTAAGTTCCTCCTACACTGTCAATCACATGTAACTAAATCACTTTTGCTATGTGGGATATGACATTATAATGTACATTATACTGCAGCAGTCAGTGAGAGTGTTTTCTTTTTTCTTTTCTGAAGTTCTTTATCTGGTACCAGAGGATGAAGATTGATGTCTGTGTATTCAGGCTTTTAAATAAAATACACTCAGTGCTGTGGAAGTGAAATGTGCACCGAGTCCAGCGCCCGTCATACATTGTATTAGACGTTACGCATGCATTCCATAATGCTTATCATTATACAATTAAACTACAAATAAGGCTGTGGGAGTCCTACAAACGTCCCAAGAACGTCGAAAGAGATGTTTAAAGGACTTTCCATAAACGTCCCCTCATAGTCCCCTGGAGGTTTCCTGGTAGTCCTACGAACGTCCCATAATTATGTCCCCTGTAACATTTTGGCGACCCTACAAAACGACATCCGCAGTGTTGGTTCGGGGGACGTCCTGGGGACCGGTTTTTGTTAGTTGGATACTGGTAGTTAAGCTTTGTAACATATTCTGCAAACTTTTTACTCTACAGGTTCTGCAAGCGAGGCAGTGTCCCTAGGCTCTGTAAATTCATTGCAACAATACAATGCCTCGACATTACCAGAAAATGAATACTTTGAAGTGTAGGTGTTGAGCTGTCTAATGTTGTTGCGTTAGAAAAGTGAGATGTGGCAGAGCTTCACCACTGTAGCCCACACTAGCCACGATAGCTTGTATGACTGGGGATGGCTCACGGCATGAAATATTCATTCTTACTCATATTTTTAATTCAGCATACAAAACCTCTGGAGACAGAAATACTGGAGGGATAGTAAAAAAAAAAGAATCACGACTTAAACATGCGATGTGGCTTCTTCTTCTCTGCCTATATTAAGTAGCAATGCATTGGGGTCACACTCATGTTTTATTTAGCACATGTGGGTGATGATATGCTGATATCCTTCTACAGAAGTGTGTGTGTATGTTTGTGTGTGAATGATGGGTAGGGTGGGAAAATTTGAAGCTCAGCTGATTTCCTCAGGGCTGACCTGAAAGCTTCTCGATCTTTAGCCCTGCTCTGAATTTCCGTCTCCTTCAACCTGTCTCATTACTGCTTCCCTACCTTTTGCCTTTTGCATTGGTTTTCTTTCAGCGTTTCGCCTATTGATCTTCTGCGTCTGAGTGTTATACCTCCGCACTCGCTCTGAAACAAAAGAAAGAATATAAAAGGAATTTGCTGGACTTGAAAACCATAGCAGGGTGAAAGTTCAATAAGATAAATCAAGGATTGCATTTGTTGGTAGGAATGTAGCACTTAAGTAATTAAAAGTGCTCTCCACCTATCATAAAGCCTGAAACGCTCTTACTGATTATGCTACTTATGCTACGGCAGAGGAACTCTCAGCGTTAGCTCACTGATTCAGTTTTATTGCTACAGCATGTGCAGCACGAGGAGCACTCAAGACAAGCACCAGACTGATTGAGGAAGGTCTTTGGAAAGGCACAATTTGCCTAAAACATGTTTTCATTTAAAGCAGTGTCCACCTTATACTTGAAGGTCTCCACCACATTGAGCCTGTTTCATTACATCCCTTAAAACAACTTGCAACATGATTAAATGCTCTGCTCACCAGGTTTCTGTACAGTTTATGACAAGTAGATGTGGTCATTAAGTATTTTCACTGCGTCTACACTATATCATGCAAGGATGCCTGCTTTCTCCTAACCTCTTTCCTTTTTAATTAGGAGCTGCTCTAGACAGCCAGCATGCAGAGAATGATCGGTTGCCCCTGCAGTCTCCTTACAGGTGAGGTCGTTTAACAGCAAAGATTGCGACTTAATAGCAGAATCTGGGCCCTTCTTTTTTCCTCGTATTACTTCAGAAAGCAGTATTTTTCAGATATATACTCTCCATTTTCGGAGCAGATGTCCACGAAGAGTTATCAGCTAATTAGCAGTGCAGGAAGTAAGTGCTGGAGGCCAGTTTCAGATGCTTACGCTAAATCTGGTCATCAGCAGGACTACAGGGAGGCATATGGGAGAGGGCCATCCGGGGACTTACCTGCTAAATCACAACTAAGAGCTCTCGAAAATCTGCTAATGTTGCTCTCTGCAGCTGGGCAGTACACATGACTGCTCCCACAGAGACTAATCTAAGCGGGCTGATGAGCACTGAAGAAAAGCAATATATTGAAAATGTATAATAAAATGTTATGCCATTTCCATAAACTGCAATACTACTACTAATAATATTACTACTACTAAAAACACAGTCGAGTCACATTGTTATGACAACCAGCTAATATTCAGAGTAACCGCCATGTGCAGTGTGGACAGCAGCTAGACGTGCTGAAAGTGACTCAATAAGGTCCTGGTAGGTTGTTACAGCCATCTGGAGCCATACTGACTGCAGTGCATCCCACAGCTGCTGGAGGGTGCATGGGGGAGGATCCGTAGAGCAAACACGACTTTTCTAGCAGTGTGACATGTCGCATTGTCTTGCTGGAAGATCCCATCTGCCCCAGGGAAGACAGTTAGCATATATGGCTGTACGTGATCTGCAAGGGTAGATTGATACCCGAATTGGTTGAGAGTGCTTTCTACATTGTTACCAGAGAATGCTACGAAAACAGCGCCCAGACCATAATGATGCCACTTATGCTGTGTTGCCTTAAAAAGTAGGAAGTGGTCATAATAATGTGACTTGACTATGTACTTTTTCGATGACAATCAACAGCAAACAAACTAGGACATAAAATATGCTGATCCACGATCCAGACAAACTCTACCACCGTGGTGAAAAGGCTCCTTGGCTGAGGTCCAGTCAGATTTCACTGATGCTGTGAAAACGTTTGACATTATCTAAGAACATGAGCTGCGATTCTGTTTATCTAGGCAGTAAACTTGTGTTCAGAAACATAGAAATTAGTATAGATTAAAAAGAACATTAATAATAATACTTAAAAATAATCATTAAAAAAAACATTAAAAACTGATTATTTGAGTGTTAACCATTTCCAAAGCTCTCCTCAAAAAAACGCATTGTTTACAGTTAGCACTAAATACCTACGTTATCTATTCAGCCCTTCATTTAATTAAATCAGTCAGAATTCGCATGGCTGCCTAAGACTATGAAAAGGTACATTTCAGGATGTGAAAGTAAAAAATATTAATTAAAATTCTTTAGTTTGAATGCGGCTGGAGGTTTTACATACATAGCTTTTATAAGTAGTCTGGGCGTTCAGACGATTCATAATTTGTGTGAATATTTTAAAATGTTTCCACATGCCAGACTTTATATTGTCCCATTATTTTGTTATAGAGACTCAGTTTAACACTGAACACCGTCCAACAACTTGAAATGATTATACTTGGCAGGATCATTTGATATTTTTAATGAAGATGGTGCTCCTGAACAGAATCTTTATGACTTTTACTTAAGCAGCCCTGATTGTTCAGTAAATGGATGTCAATAGGTGAGAGAAGCGAGAGTGCAATCGATTAATAATCGATTCCCAAGCAGAGAATTCACACAGAATCACCCCATAAAGCACAGCTATGCAGGCAATAACCTCCTCTAGGTTCTCTTTAAGTAGTTAGCTGTTCAACTGAAGGATAGTTAACAGCTAGTGCAGTGAGCAAGAGTGTGCATATTATACAGCATAGACATATAACCACTCCTTATTACAGATTCCGTTCTCTTCAGGAGACTTCTCTTTGGACACACACCTCCAAAATTCACTCCTAGAATTTGGTTTAGTATTTTCTGTTTCGCATCATCCAAATACTCCCAAACACATTCAGTGATGATGAGGTCTGGACTCTGGATTGTCAATTGTCTGCTGAGAGCACCAGCAGTTTCTTTGTTTGATGTGTCTTCTTTTCTCAGGATTTGACAACATCCTTTAAGAGGAGTTGTCTTCTCACAGTTGATTTTCTCCCTCCCTCAAAGACAAAAGCTTTAAAGCATCATTATGTAAAAAAATGGCATTTTTTGCTCTTGGGGTCTCCCTGCAGTTGCAGAGTGTAATTCACTTTTACACCTCTGTCGCACCTCTTTACACTACGGACCCTCATGGAGAGCTGTACACATGCATTTGTTGATGAGTTGAAGGATACAGATTTGTGTTCCTGCTGGAGTTAATTCTGACTCCACTTTACATGCATACACGCCATACAGACATATGGATACTCTATGGATTCTGTGTGAATATTCTGTTTATACTATGTGTAAATAACTGAACTCGTAAGTGTAGCATCTATATTCCTGCATAGAACACAGGCATGCAAGTTGGATTCTGACAGGGAATCAGAATTTCTAATTACTACAACTGCAAAGGCAACGCCATGTGGACGTAAAAGTATTATGTTTGTTGCATGCTAGCCTGAAACAAGACTGAGGTACTCTTATCATCCGGAAAACTACAAAACCTGACTGCGACAGGAATAACACTGATTAGGTTATAGCCTACGTAACAATCTCTCATACACAACGCTGGTAAGGATTTTTGGTTGTTTAACATTTACTCCGGTCTCTTGGTCTTTTTCTCTTTTGACAATATTTTCTTCTGTCTCTTCACAGCCTTTGCCATGATTTCCATACTGTAAATACCAAGCAAGCTTCTTCTAGCCAGATGGACCAGTTATTGGTGTTTCATGTGGTGCTGCAATGAGTTCCAGGACCATAAGGCTTCTGAGCCTGGAGTGCCAATGACAAATAGGCTTCCTATAATATGTCAATCGGAAATAATCTTTACTCAATGTTGCATTTAGTGCTGTTTATCTGATGGGGACAGTGCGGGTGGGTCCACCAGGTAGTCACATTTTTTCTGTAGCTTTTCATCTGTTTTTGAACCTCAGGTTTTTTTCTTTCTTATGCAAGTGGATATATTAAATATCAAACACTATCTAAGTCAAACACTATCTAAGGTGTTTCTGTTGATTCATAGCAAATTTTGTTGCTCTATCTTGGTGCCTTTTCATCCATATAAACAAACTTGCATGGCTAAACTTTGCTTGTTTTATTGGTGACAGTACAGTTAGGGAATTATGGCTGTGAGTGACAGCTCTGGCCTTTCTTTGAGCGTTAGCTGTTTGTCCCTCATGGGCTACTGTTTCCAGTCAGCCGTGACTTATGCTGACAGAAGACAGGCTGAAATGAAAGAGAATTGTGGCTCACTAAAAGTCATACAGCAAAAAACGAAAAAGTCTGAGAAACTGCCATGAAGAGGCTTGAGGCAAAGAAAGAATTTCACAAACACAGGGCTGTAACCACACGTTGTGCTACAGACAGCCGATACTGATTCATTTAACAGAGAATGCGTCCCGTTTATCACTCATGGTGCCATGGACTGCCCAGTTCCTGGCCCTGTCCTGGAACTTTCTGACTCTGTGTCTAGGCTTCTTCCCTTCATCCTGCCCATGTACACAACAATAGAAACAGAAAAAGCTGAAACGCGTTTCTAAATTTGTACATTCAACTAATCAATACAAATTAGTACGGCTAATTTCCACTCCTGGACTGGAAAACAACTTTCTGAGCAAACATATGGAACCTACAGAGCAAACAGCCCTGGGTGTGAACACATCCTTAGTCTGTTGAATTGAGCTAGAAATTTATTTGCAACTGTCCTCTCTTCAACCAGCACAGCTGTGTCACGCATATGACTGTCCCTGACACGAACTTACTTCCAAACTCCATTTCCCAGAATGCACATCCGGATGATGTCACACCCACATGTTCACCTCCAGCCAATCATGCACCTGTCCCACGATCAGCCTCACCGGAATTCTAATACGCACAGCTGTTTGTCATTACGATCACCCCATATAAGCTTCACACACACAGACACACTTTGCGAAGTTTTGCCAACCTATTGTTGCAATTCTGAGCGGTTTCCCTTGTGGTCTTGATTGTCTATTCTGGTTTTGACTTGTTTCGTTTTCTGACTATTCTCCTTCTCGATTTCTCCTTCTGGTTGTGGTTGCCTGTATCTTACTCTCCCTTGGCTCTGATCTCCCTTCCGTACTCTCGACTCTCCCTTCGGATTTCCCTCATGATTTGGTCGCCTCGCTCTCTGCTATTCTGGTTACGACTTCTGCCTGTCTCCTGGTCTACGATTCTCGCTCCGTCCCGTTTTGTGTTTGTTTGTATTTTGCTGCTCTGTCACACTGCTGATCTTAATAAATCCAACGTAACTTTTAGCTCTGCGAGCGTCGTGCTGAGTGCTTTGCCTATGACAAGCTGCCAAATGAGGTTCATAAGCTGAGGTCAGAACTTTTGCACTGCAGAAGCTTTTGTGGTTGCTTGTGTGGGCTGAGAGTCGCCACAGATTGGTAACCCTATTATAGCACTTTCCAGTTTACATTCCTGCCTGTTTCTCGGTTTCTGTTTGCAGACTGTACCGTGCATAGTAATGGAAAAGTCCCCATTACACATTACAATTCAGCTCTTTCACTGTACAAGCCCGTCGCCCATTTGTTACACATCCCCTCTACATGAGTGGCTAATCCTAATCCTGCACTGCAAAGGAACGCATTCAACTCTTCACACAATCATAATTCAGTATGTAAACCCATATTACACTCTTATGACCTCATTATAAACAAGAGTTAGTGAGGCTAAGCTGTTTGGTGTGGGGAGATTTAAAGACTGTGGCCGTGGAAAACTGTGGTTGCCTGGGAAGATCAATCTGACCATATCTGTCGAAGCCCTGCGTTAGCTATCAATCACTTTCACTGCAGGAGAACATGAGGGCCCCCGAGCAGCGGCCTCCAAATGAAACTGAATGGAAAAGCTGGAGAAGGCTGGAGGAAAAAGAGGAAAAAAGACAGCTTAATCATTGTGAGACCCAGCAAAACAGTAAAGCCCATGGGGAAAGGTGACTCCTGAAAGACAGATGAAGTGTTTACCAGGTATGAGTAATAGACCTTTAAATATGGGTCCCTGGTGATTCTTTCTACTCCTGCATTCACCAGAGCTTCTCTTCATCTCCTGTAGAATGGTTGACATTTCTCCAAATTCGCTGCCTGATGACCTAGATATCATTTTTTTTTGAGAGAAAGTTTTGGCGTATAATGTAATCTTAAAAGTCCATGTAAACAGCAAACAGTCAAAGCCAAGCTAAGCTGCAGCTTCTGTTTTCTGCCTATGTTTTTATGTAGGCGCAGAAAACAAGCCTTATCTTTCTTCCTTGATATGGTCATTACATTAGGAGAGCTGGACAGGGCTGTAGAAGGGCATAAATCAGCTGCATCTCCTTCTTTGTGTGAGGAGAACGGGAGGAGCACTGCCAAAATGACCCACAAAATGACCTCCAGTGAGCTATTGGTGAACTGTCAGAAACAGACTCCATGACAGTGGCATGAGGGTCCAACATCCTTTAGTGGGTCCTGTCCTCACTGCTAAGCTCCATGCAGTTCGATTGGCATTTGCTAGAGACTTCTAGAACTTTCAGATCGGCCACTGGCGTCCCATTCTCCTCACAGATAAGCGCAGGTTCACACTGAGCACATGTGACAGACGTGAAAGAGTCTAGAAAAACCTTGGTGAACGTGTGCTGCCTGCAACTATAATTGGATGATGACACAAACCTCCATCTGATGGATAAACAACAGTGTTTATATCAGTAAATATTTTTAACTTAAAACTTTCCTTCATTGAGTTTGGATGTGTAATTTAAGTGTTCTGTAAATTCTTTTGAACTGTCTAGTTGACCAGCATTATCATCGAGACCAAGCTGCCCAACCAGAACGACCAGCATGGCCAAAAATGACTTACTGAACCAACCTTGTTGAACATCATGACCAAAATAAATGCTAACCTTTACCATCTTTAGCAAACCTTATGCCCAGAATCACCAGCATGATCCATCTGGCTAAGCATGACCAGCAGGAAAAAAACTAGATGACCAGCATTACCACCTTGACCAAGCTTGGCAACCAGAATAACCAGCATGACCAAACCGGCCAACCAGAATGACTATCTAGAACTTACTTGTCAACAAGCATTACCACCTAATTGAGTAACTGAGTAATACAACCTCAGCGTGGGCTATTTTACCTAGTATAGCTTGTCAACCAGCTTATCAACCACCAGACCAAACCATCAAAGACTGGCTTAGATCATCAACTACCACCAAAAACTGGCCATGTCTGTATTTTTTAAGCAGGGAGTTCTAGGGGAGCTAACAGGGTTACGTATAATGGGCAGTACGACGTTGAGACATGCTGCTTAACTAAGCCAGGTTGAGTTAGGAAGAAGAGTGCTGCACGCTCTCTGGAGCTCAGAATAAGCTTTGAGTGAAATTAGCTTTTTCCTCCTGAGTCCTACGTGTTTATCAGGATGAGGCAATATAAACAGTTACTAACACAATATGTACAACATTGCTGACTCTATGAATATGACAGCATTTTAAACTTGAACTCACTGTATATGCCAAACCCACTGAGGCTCCATCTCTTCACCTACTTTGCAGAGACTCTGCTGATAACAAACTGTTCAACTTGATCTCTCTGAAATTCCCTTCTGCCCTACTTTTCACACTGCCGTGGGAATATCATAAGTAACATAATGAATGGATGGGGTTTAAGAGAACTCCAGAGGAAGCAGAAGCAATGCTAAAATCACAGAGCAGAGACTGTAGAGAACTGAAGAATACATTAACAGTGCTCTAATTAGAAACTACAGTATCCCAAAATCTAGTGTACACTATTAAAAAGTGAATCTATATATAAATTTAAGATGAACATGACTGCTTTTAATAAGCAAATCAGTGCACTGCCCTTCACTAGATGGCTGTGTTCTCAGCAAAAACTAAATCATAATATTGTTTGAAGGGCTGCAGTCAAAACATCACACTTCTTCTAGTTCTACATCTGCTGCCTTTACCCAGGCTTCCTCTTCTCTGCCATTAATCTTTGAGTTTATTGAAGAGCCACTCCAAGATGTTGAGAAGAACTATGCCTCTTCTGATGGCAGCGCGGCATCGGCATAGAGTAAGACACAGGACAGACTATGACTGTACTGGCCAGCAGAAAGACACATACAAGCAAAGCTACGGAGCAGACGGTTCACCTCTACTAATACAATTCCTCTCCACGCTAGACACAAGCCACTTTAAGTAACCTAAAAAACTTACACATACCTTAGACTAGTAATCAAGACTGCTAGATGTAAATGCTGAAAATACTGATACTACAGCTCTGTGCAATTGAAACTTTGAAAACCACCACTTAACCATTTCCTCTGAGGCTAAACACCGTAAACAGATATGTCTCAAAATGAGAGAGAACTTTTTTCTCTTGACATTCATACGTATTGCACTGATTATGACGGTTGTAAGGAAGAGTTAATAATATTGTACAGCAAATAATGAATAGTATCAAATATGAAAATAACTAAACAGCAGAAAATCTATGCTGTTCTAACAGATTTGTAAACCATGTTAACTTTTTTTTACTGGTAATGTCTGATAAGATGATTCACCTTAAATGGTGCCTGAGTGGCTGTTGAATAAAGTTTTTTGCCCCTTCCTTAAAAAAAATCACTATTTCGGAGACAATACAAAGGATCGGTCTCTCGCTTTTCACATCAAAGCGTTTGAAATCCTTCACAGACAGAGTCTTGCTAAAGGGCACAACGACAGGACTATAGCAGGACTGTCCACTTTCAACTCCTACCTCCTACTTACACTTTATGAATTGCACCTGTCTCAAGGGTCTATATATGTACAGTTACTGTATAAAGTCCCTCTGTTGTTATGCAGTTGTCAGCCTCCTTCTTCTCCCCTTCAATCACTGGTCATTTCCTGAGCACATGACTGCTGCAGATCAGACATTATTCGGGCACTAGCTAGTGAGTGTATACACTAATTTGCGTAAAATTGAGCTTAAAGCTGTTCACAATTAACCATTTTACAAAATAATGACTGACCCATGCACAAAACTCACAATTCGAATGTGTCTAATGTTTCCCAACACTTAAAAACCCAACCCATTCATTCTGAACACTTTTGGTTAATAAACAGGCGCAGGAAATCTATGTGCTGCTCTGACTGTGTTTTAGTTGGTACAAGGAAATGACTGTGTGATATTTGACTGCACACTATATTTGCTGGAGTATTTTTCTAAGCACTGGCTCTCGGTTAGTAAAAAACATGCAGTTACAAGCATGCAGGAAGGGTATCACACCCATCTCAGGTCTCCCATCAACTTGTGATAATTTACTTGTTAATAATTTATGGTCTCTTATGTCACACCTGGGAGTTCTGTTTAATTATGTGGTGTTACTGTGAACCACCTGTGCCTTTATCGTATGTTCAACATTAATAATACACCAGCATGATGTATCACTTGGCAAATGTCCAGTCAATATTACATTTTCTCAGCGTTGGTGTGAATGCTGCTGGGAAATAAAGCAACTGATATGTCGAGGTTCTTTATTTGCTTTGCTGTGCTGTAGGGTCATTTGCTGAAAAAGAGGGGTTTAGTTCCAGTTGACGTTCAGGTGCTGAATAATGAATGTTTTTTTTTCTAGGCCTTTTCCCTTAAAGGCAAGACCTTTCAAGTCAAGCATTCACCTTTTTAATCCACAATGGCTATGATTTCGTCTGTTGGGAGATGCTGTGAGGGAGACCTGTGAACTTTCTTGGCGGGCAGGCTATGAACAGTATGTGGCACAGATGAACTTCGGTCCCAGTGCTAGCACTTATGCTATGCCTACAAAAGTCCTACTTTACATAGAAAAAAGTGATGCTAATCTTGGCTCACCTCCAATTAGAGCTGTCAGATGTGATCAGGAATCTAAACTGAACACAGGATACACAACTGTAGCAAACAGTAAATTACTAATGGCGTGTGTCGCAGATCCAGCATAAATCATCAATCATTCAAGAAAGAGAACGGCTTAAACATAACTGCTCAACTCACAAAGGCAGAGTTGCAACAAAAAAGAATGTTTTGAAAGAATGGGATGTAAAACGTGTTCTAAAAGCATTAACTCACTGTTTGGGTATAGGTTCTATGACTAGATCAAACCCGTGCATGTTTGTCTGTTTCTTAATCTGTTTATCCCTTCTTTTGTGCCTTTTCTATCTGTTGTGCTGGTCCATCTGTCATATCATCCACCCATCTGTCCATTTCTGCATGTACTACTTAATCCATTTGTTCTTCTGCAAGTCACTATCTTTTCTTTCACTGGTTGCCTCATCTATCTGTTCATCTGCTGGCTCGTTCATTCACTCACCTACACATCTGTTTCTTCGTGGATCATTTCATCTGTTCATTCATCCGACTATCTGCATGTCTGTTCATTCGTTCCTTCATGTATTGCTCCCTCTGTCTGTTTATTCGTCTGTCTGTCCATTCTTTCATGCATCTGTTTATCCGTTTATTCGCTTGTTGCTTCATCCGTACATTTGGTTTGTCCATCTGTCCGCACATCTGTTAGATCTGAGATTTTTTAGGTCCAGTTAGCATCACATTTTCTTTATTTATTAATTTTTTCATTATATGTGTCCATTGGCCACACCACCACCTCCCCTTCTGAGAACCACAACAAATCTTTTTATACACACACGTATGTATATAAATAACACATACATATATGCATAGAAGATGCAGGTGATTTATGCAGCCAATCCGGACAGATAACAGTTACTGGTACCTACAAACAAACACTGACAATTCAATTAACATCACAGAAAAGCTGGATAACTCTGTAGGGGGGCAGAGCAGGCTAAAAGTGTTGAACAGAGAGCTGTCAGTCAAGCTGCTTTTTAGCCCCACCCACACAATTCTCAGATGGGTATGATCAGTATTTTTTAAGTTTAAGTTTTATCATATTTATATTTTATATTTTTCTTTCAAGCTTCACTGAATGTTTAGTACAAACACTTAAATTTTGTATCATATAACCATTTTTAATACTTTATTCACTGACTGCTGACATTCCAATGTCACTCTGTATTTTCTGTCTATGAAAACATAAATACTTTATTTTATACATATTTTTTATTTTATTTTATTTTATTTTATGTATTTTATACACTATGATTAACTCTTAGAAGTTGCAGTTACAACACAACAAAAGCATAATTTAATAAATTTAAATCAGATATTTCTCACTGTATCTCTGAAAAATACGAACATTTAGATCTGAATTAAGTTTATATATGTAATAAACTTAACCTGAATCAGGAAGTGGTGTGAAAATATCTGTGTTTGTCAGTTCATCATAACAATCAGTTCATCATAACAAACAGAACCAACAGAACCAACAGAACCAACAGAACAAACAGAACAAACAGAAATGCCAAATGCAGAATATAAATGTAACAATTATTTAATGACTTATAACTATGTAGTTGAATACGTTTAATTATGTAACTAATCATTTAATGATGTTATAACAATGCCACTGTAAGAACTATTCATCAAAGAGTTTATGCAAGAAAAGTTTAGTGTTTGATCTTACTTTTTTTTATGTTTTAAAAGCTAAATAAATCTGGATGTTATGATAAAGGTTATTGAAACTCCATCACTTTCGTACCTTTTCTCTCATTCCATTATTCCATTTTGCAACTTCTATGCAGCTAAAACCAGCTCTCAGTCTGGGATGTTTTATTTGATTTTTCATTTAGCCCAGAAGTCTTAAAAGCCTTTTCACTCAAGGTAATAAATCACCTGAAGCTTAATTAGCGATTACGGAACTGAATATCAACCCACTCCCATCTCTCTGCATATCGGCGTTAAGTGCACTCTCTACTGAAGCTCCCGTTTCGTTCTTAATCATATGTTATTTAAAGATTGCTTTAATCAATTGTGACTTCCGTTGCAGTCTTACTTGTGCATTTACTAAGTGTTCCTTGGTTTTTCACTGAAGTAGTAATGGCACACGCACTCAAGTCAGGTTACGTCCTCTTATACGCGTCATGCAGAATTAGAGATTAAATGTTAGTTATATGTTATTGTCTGTTCAAACTGTCTTTTGTTGTTGTTGTGAGATTTATTTACAGGTCACACTATCACGTTACTTCATCACACTGTCCAAATAATATATTGTTAATTTTATAGTTAATTACAGGGCACCATCTCGTCTCGTATTCACCAGGTTTTCTTGTGTTTGGATTTGCTGTAAACATCACTAAACTCTTATATCTGATGCAGCTTGCAAACCATGTAGAAAAAGGTGAGATTCACTTTAGAATGATAGAAGGATTAGGCATCAGTGTTGGAGTTTACATGCAATTATTGATCAACATTGAGGTATTTAAATAGACCATATTGAACAATCTGATGATTATTTCAGTTTACATGCACACGACAATTAATCATGTCCAAAAAGACAAGCATACATCCTCTTCAGAAAAAAGGGTATGAAAGCTGTTACTGGGGCGGTACCCCTCTCATCACTGGGGTGGTACTCTCAATGGTACATCTTTGTAACTTTAATTAGGGAACACAGTTGAACCATTTTTTGTTGAAATGATATTGTTTAAGGTTGCACTGATTCTCTACACCATATTTTCTCTGCATTGTATGCAAGACACACAGTTGGATCTTCAAACCAATGGTGTACTTTTAGGAGTACATTTACAATGTTTTTAACTTGAGGAACAAAAGCTTACCCGCACCATAGCTTATTGTCTAACAGTGTATTTAGTATAGATGTAACCATGAAAACAAGTCCTGTCTAGTGAGGTGAGCAGCTGAGTAACTTCCATCTGTGTGCCCTACAGTGGTGTAAAACCTGAATCGTCCTTCATTTGCTCATATACTGATCCGAACAGCTTATTATTGCATGTCTATGTCGTGAAAAGTGTTTAGAAGTCTTTGAAAGTTTAAAAATTATGAACGTTGTCTCCTCTGCAGACCAGTTTCTGCTCTCCCCATGTTGAACTTCCATTATGAGTCAAACGCACTTGCAGGGAACTTTCCAAGTGGGAATGTATTCAGATAGAGGTGTTTATATGGCTAGTATTCTTCTATGTGAAGTATTATTTACAGGATCACCCACCTTGATACAAACTGTATGTGGATCAATCAGACTAGTCTGTTCCCTTTGAGATGTACACATGGACAGATTCTTGATGAATTATCAAACTGCATATAAATGTGGCTAGTGAGTTATATGTGTTATATGTCTTTGGATGTCTTGTAAGGTGCTATTAAAATAAAATGTTATTATTGTTGGGCTATAAAGTGCTGGTGCAACTGAATAAGATTCTAGATTTACTGTAAAAGTACTGCAGTTTAAACCCTGATTCTTTTCAAACTAGGTTATAGGTCTGGTGCAGAATAACAGCATCAACAGATAAACCTCTGTTTAATCCAAGTTCAAGTATAATCCTTGTTGCTGCAACAAACACATAATCTCCCAGTAGTCACACACATGGCATATCAACCAACCAGCCTATTTTTACAGTGGTGGTGATGAGAACCAGGGGTCATCATGTGTACCACACAAATATATCAATTTTAATCACAATCCAAGACCACCAGTAAACGTGCATTGACTCAGAACGATGGCTCAGAATATATATATGAGAGCATATTTAATGTCTGTGGGAAGAGACTGTCCCCTACTTAAACCATTATTCTCTATAATTTTCCGTTGACAGAGTTACTGTGTTTTCTGAGAGGACTGCATGGCCTCCGTTTCAGTCACAGAGTCTAACAGCTCTTGCTTAGCCTTTACTGCTCTGGCCAAGGTATGGTGACAGTGGGCTCTACCTTCAGCTAGCTAGCTGACCTAGCTAACATTCTACTATCAAAAGCCAAACTACCACTAAACTACTACTAAAGCCATCACAAGCAAAGTAGTATAATGAGTAGTTTTTTTTAACTATTTATATAGTATTCACAACAGGCAACAGAGCACTACAGCACGATGAAAAGATAAAAACCATAGCCAGTGCAGTAGAGACTTAGACCCAGACATCTTAACAAACAGATAGACCCTTTTTTACCCCCTACAAGTGGTGTCTCACTGAAGAAGGAAGTGAAACCCGAAAAAAGCTTCCAGGTTCTGCTACTGTTTGGGATCTGAAGGAGCAGTGGGTCCCAGAAATGACTATTATAGGTGTATGGCATCAGACATAGCAAACAAATAGATTATGGATATAATTATTATTTGTGCTTTGTAATCATCAAGTGACAATGACTTATTTTCTTGCTGTTTGTTTGCCGCTCTGATTGCTGAGCCTGATATTCTGCACACCAAGCTTAGAATGGCAGACCAACAGCACTTGTGATTTGTATTATTTCTGTCATCATCTCCTGAAATCTGATTAATAAGTTGCCAAGTTTTGATGAATTTATAAACAACTATAATTATTAAAACAAATGCAGTGGGCTTTTGGGGTCTAGCTGGGCAGAATTCATTATGCATTCTTCCTGTGACTCTATCCCCCATAAAAACAGGAAAAATAAGTCATTTTGGTTTTAAAACTCCTTGTGACTGGTCTTTGTACATAGTCATTGTAGGATAATAGACCTACAAACACCTATGATCTCCAGCATCAGTTCAGTTTTGTACTACACAAATAAAAAAAAACATTTTAATTTTAAAAAACATTGCACTCTATTTTGAAAAATATTTTGTCAGTCAACATGTTTCATCATTCTAGTGCAGGAGTGACCACCTGTGGGAATTTGCTAAACACCACCCTCTCATAGATGCTGGAGATTCTAATAATAAAGTACAAATAATCTTAAAGTAAAGTTACATTGTCACATTGCATAGTGAGATTATTTAAATAACAAACAATGTCAGGCGGAAGGGGCCCTGGGGTGTCTGGAGCCCCTAAATAGCATATTTGATCCCTGAATGTTTCAAAGTCTAACTTCTGGGGGTCACTTTAAATAAACTTATTATAATGTTACACTGTCAGTGATTAGGTGCTTTACCCACAATCTGCAAGCTCTTCTCTCTCTTAACTAGAGGCGCAGCACTGGTCTGCCACAAGGTGGCGCTGTAGAAAATTGGTTCACCCAGTTGATCTTCATTGCTAGGCAATTGTAGACTTGCCCAAGATATCTCTGAAAAACTTTACCATGTGACACAGCATATCTGTAAATCTGAAAACTCCATCAAAAAAGTTTGATGGAAAGAGTGAATTATTACTCACCTCTCAAACTGAAGACAGAAGAGGAGATTAATTAGATATCAGCTAAGGTGTGGAAGATGTACCAAACTAGAAAACAGTATTTCTAGAAGAAGAAATGAAAGCTTTAGCGAAAGTTCTGCCAGGAAGACTCCAATGCTACGTCACTCTCCCATCCATTACTCCAGCCATTTTTCTTTAAAAGGAATCAACTCATGCTCCTTTTTGCTGCCTTTAGGTGCTGACGTTTCTGTACACTCCCCGCTCCTCCCCACCACCACCAGTTGAGTCCCATTCCTGCCATCCTGGGAGGTGGCTTCGCCCAAGCTGTCCATATCCAGCAGGATCTTCAGGGTCTGAATGCTTAAAAACCTGGACCTATGACTGGGCTAATGCCAAAGACTTTTCTTCATGTTCTACAATAACTAACCTTCCAATTGTACACTTTATCGAAGATTAAACCTAGTTTTACGTTCCTCTACTCCTGGAGTCTTTTTGTTAGAACTCCTAAAGCAATGTTTTTTGGCCACTGAAGCTAACATCGGTGCCGCTATGGGAAGTGAGTTATCAATCAGACAATGTTTGATTAGCGAACCAACATGGGACGCTCAAATTTGGTTTGAACTGGAAAGCAACATTTAAACCATCCTGAGCTTAAAGTTCACTTGTTAAGGTAGCAATCTAGCTACTTCTAGCTACTGCGCATGTGCAGATCTCCACAAAGAGTGGAAGCTTTTCTCTTTTTTGCCGTGTTGTCCTCCACCCCCCATTGGCATAACCAGTAAGCTGATTGGCTCTTTTCTTGTAGGGCAGGATTTACTTTATAAATAGACAGCATGTTAAGTGTTAAAAGTTTTTCCATTCACATTTCAACCAGTGAGCGGCCTCTTCAGTTATAACATCTCGACTCACATAAACTCATTTCAGCTCCTTTATTTCCATGATGACATTAGAAACACCCACCAGGGGTGAGCAGAGAGATCCGGCCCGGCAGACTACAGTAAGAAAGACACAAGCAAGCGCACATGTGCCCTATGAAGAGATAATAACTACATAAACCAAGTTTTTGTTATTGTAAAAAAGCTTATTCCAGGCCCTAAATAGCATAATTACTCACTAGTTTCTAGTAATGAGACAGCACAGGTACAATTACAGTCTAGCACGCAGGTCGCTAAATCTTGGTGTTGGCAGTAATGCTGTTATTTCAGGCTGCCTGGTGAAAGTCTCCTAACACTGGGTGTGGTTTCCTCTGAAACTTCATGACTGTTTCTCTTAGTGAGAGTGCTTGAAACGTGCTGCAAATTAAATAAACCTATTTTCACAGTTGCCATGAAATGCAATTTCTGTTTTGGAGGTCCCTCAGCTGAACGACACGTTGATGTAATATATAAAGGGTTTTATTAAGGGTTTATGAAGAGGTTTTTGGGAGTGGGGCTTAACACATACAAGAAACCTCTGTGTTGTATCATGAACAATATCATCTTCATTAAAGAAATACATTTTCTGTCATATGTCATTTGACAATATTCTTGCAAACGGATACACAGCATATTGGAATGAAACTCTTTATATTTGGATGTAAATATATAAAATATACAAAACCAGAAGCAAACTAGATTTTCATCTTTGTCAGAGAGCCAGCAGGCCAACATTTAGAACAGTGTTTTGTTGTGTTTAAATGAGCTATTTGTAAGATTCACACTCCAAACTATAGGGGCCCCCATATTGCCAGAATATGTTTATTCTTCACTTCTCACCAGTTTAGAAGAAACATTATAGGTTTAGCATGAAACTTCACCTATTTACTCTCCAAATGTGTCTACAGGGGTGGAAAGCTCTTGTTCTGCTTCTTTTGATTGTTGCTCAATGTGGTTTCTTGCCAGCCGCAGTCGCTTGCCAAGAGCTTTAACCATTGATGGGTTTATTTTCCCTTTCATTGGCTACCTGTACTTAAATGATCGAACCAGGAGCAGCACCTTCACCATGATTGACAAGAGGTTGGAATACTTCATTGAGACAGCGGTTCTACCTCTTCATCCTCTCATGTTGACTTAATTATACTTCAAGCTACAGTGACTTACTGTCGCCTCTTGAGGTACAAAGCGGAATTACGAGAAAGGACGGGCTGAGGCTAGTTGGTTAGCATGCTAATTTCAGTAGATATCTCTGCAACATGGTACATAGTTTTTGGCTACAGTCACAGCTGTTATTTATTCACATTCTGTTGATCATTCCCGTTTATTTGGGATGTTGGAATGAAATCTTGCATATTGCACATTTAAGTGCTGAGTGTTTATTGCATCGTGTGTTCAGAAGTGTTAGATATGAAAAGCTGCAGTTGTCTGTTTTGGATGAATAGTTTTTCACAGCAGGGGCTAACCAGCAGCTCAATATAGAGTCCCAGTATTTCACACACAGAGAGTCATAGTTCATCTGATAAACAAGAACACTTTATTTAATCGTATTCATACAAAACATCTGCATCGATTATCATTCCATTGGTGATATGCCAGTAGTAGAATTAAAATCATTCTTCACTGTTACTACTGGAAAACTGCTGCATTGTTTAGGTCTAAGTGCTTTTTCTTATTACCGATGCAAAATCATTTATTATTAGCATGTTGTACTTTGTCACCACTTAATAAAATACGTATATTGTGATTTAGTCCATTTTCCATTAACTGCAGTAAAATCATTGTAACTCACCGCCTGGAGTGTCTTATAGCGTGTTGACCAATGCATTGATCCACATTACTTAACCTGTGATAAACCACATTAACACACAGCATTTAACACAGCAGTTAACAGGTCCTGCTGGCCTGTGATATATACCGCCTGCTCAGGCACTTAATCACTGCCTTTTTCACAGCCCTGTGCAGGAGATGGGCCGAGCGATCAATCTTTCATCAGATGGCAGGAAACGGAAGGCTTACTTTGCAGCGCTGACTTTCCAGCTAGGTTTTCAGGTTCGCAAGGAAGAAGAAATAGATTTCGGAGCTAGGAATGGCCTGATATAACGTCTTCTTTGCCCTCTCGAGACAGCTTTACGGTCGCCCACTGAATGCCAGGGCTCTGTACTTCAATGGCCAGGTTTACAGTTATTTGTTCCAAGCGCACTACATCATTTGATTGAACTAATTAGCTCCTAACTCCGTCCATGGGAGCAAAGTAATGAGTCATGTCAGATGGAGCATCGGTTGCCTGGAGCTGATTAGCTGCCTCAGGCACTTTGCCAGTCGATTCCCAGATTTGCGGTGTACTGCATTTATACAGCCGGTGCGTATATTCCACCAGAGGAAGAAGTGACAGATTTGTCTACTTCTTAGGTATACAAGAATATAGAGAATAAAGGTGATACAAGAATTTAAAGGGGCCACTTTTGGCTAGCCAACTGTAAACGCTATGTAGATGCTTATCTTGCAGTTATCCTCTTTTCGCATATTATTTCGCAATTGTCTATTAAATTTATTGTAATTTGCGTTGACCCTCAACCCAATCTCAGCCCTAAACCTAACCCTCAGTTTTGAAAACAAAAATATGTGTTTGTTTAATGTTGGTTATTCCTGCTTTTGTACAAAATAAGTTATTTGGGGAACTTATCCACTAAGAGTTTAGTTTTTTAAACGAAATGATTCAAGATTCAAGAGTTGTATTGTCATATGAACAGCAGAACAGACAGTTACACTGTCCAATGAAATTCTTACTTTGCTGCTCCTCCATTCACCAGTAGATAAGATAACAAAAAAGAAATACTAAAATTATATACAAAGTATAATAATATAAGTTGAAGTAAATAAAAGTATTTCTATATAGTTAAAAAATTAAAAGTTACATGTGATTTTATGTGCAAGTATGAAGAGCAGCAGCCATAAAGTGCAAGTTGCAAGTAACAAATGTAAACAATAATGTTTTGTGTGAGTAGCGAATGTAAACAATATTCTAAGGGCAGCACAGTGAGTGTGAACAGTATTCTGACAGCAGCAGTACAGTGAGTGTAAACAGTATTCTGAGAGCAGCAGTACAGTGAGTGTAGGGTGCAGTTAAAATCAGACCAGTTAAAAACCAGTTCAGATAGGAGAGGTTGGAGAGGTAGTGCATGAGGTGTTCACAAGCCTGATGGCCTGTGAGTAGAAACTGTTTGTCAGTCTTGTGATCCTGGACTTCACACTCCTGTAACGTCTGCCTGAAGGTAAAAGTGTGAAGAGTGTGTGCTGGGGGTGTGTACTGTCCCTGATTATGTTGTGGGCCCTCCTGGTGACCCCTGTGTGGTAGATGTTCTGCAGTGAGGGGAAGGCTGCTCCTGAGATGGACTGTGCAGTTTTGATCATACGCTGGAGAGCCTTTCTGTCCTGAGCAGTAGAGTTTCCATACCAGACGATGATGGAGCTGGTTAGAACACTCTCGATCATACTCCTGTAGAAGGTGGCTGGCATACAAAATTTTCTCAGCCTTCTCAGAAAGTACCGTCGCTGCTGGGACTTCCTGATGATGATCTGAGTGTTGTGGGACCAGCTGAGATCCTCACTGATATGGATGCCAAGAAATTTAAAGGTTTTCATCCTCTCCACCTCTCCAGTCTCCCCTATGCACAGGGGTATGTGTAGCTCTTGCTTCCCCCTTGGATCAACAATCATTTCCTTGGTCTTGTCTGTATTTAAGGAAAGATTGTTGTCATGACACCAGGCCACCAGCTCAGCCACCTCCTTCCTGTACCTTCCTCCTTCCTTCCGTCTTCCCACCAGTGATCAGTCCAATGACTGTAGTATCATCAGCAAATTAGATGTTGGTGTTGTTCTGGGAGGCCACGCAGTCATGTGTGAAGAGTGTGTACAGAAGGGGGCTCAGCACACAGCCTTGAGGGACCCCTGTGCTCACTGTTCTTGTGCTGGATGTGCAGCTGCCGACTCTGACTGACTGGGGTCTGTCTGTTAGAAAACTCAGCACCCAGTTGCAGAGGGCTGGTGCCAGTCCGAGGGTGAGGAGCTTTTCTGAGAGTCTGAGTGGGATGACCGTGTTGAATGCTGAACAGTAGTCAATAAAGAGCATTCTGACAAATGTGTCCTTGCCCTCCAGGTGTGTGAGGGCTTTGTGAAGAGCAGCGTTGATCGCGTCGTCTGTAGACCGGTTCCGACGGTACGCGAACTGTAAAGGATCTATTGTGTTGGGAATGGTCTTCTGGATGTGAGTCATGACTATCCTCTCGAAGCACTTCATCACGATTGAAGTGAGTGCAACAGGGCGATAGTCATTTAGGCATCTCACATTACTTTTCTTTGGAAGGGGCACGATGGTGGTGGTCTTGAAACAGGATGGCACAAAAGCTTGTGTGAGTGACAGATTGAATATGTCTACAAACACATCAGCCAGTTCTGATGAGCAAACCCTGAGTGCACGCCCGGGGATGTTATCTGGGCCTGCTGCTCTGTGTGGGTTGATTCTCATCAGGTTCCCGTGCACATTCACTGTTGTTACAATGAGTGATGGGTTCTGTATGCTCTCCTTGGCCGCAATGTCCTTCAGTTGGTCAAGGACATCGAAGCGAGCATAGAACTCATTCAGCTCATCAGGCAGTGCAGAATGGCTGGTTGTGAGCGCCGTGCTTGTTTGTTGATGGTTGTTGATGTGCTGCAGACCTTGCCACATGCGCCGGGAGTCTGCTGTGGTGTAGTAGCCGTCCAACTTCAGCCTGTACTGTCTCTTAGCTTCTCTGATGGATCTACGCAGGTCGTATCTAGACCTTTTGTATTCATCAGCGTTGCCAGAGAGAAATGCAGTCTGGCGAGCACGTAGCATGGACCGAACTTCACCATTTCTCCTTGGTTTTTGGTTGGGGTACTTTATGCAGCACTTTGAAGGGACAATGGTTTCAATGCAGCTGCTGATATAGCCAGTTACCTCAGAAGCATAGTCCTCTAGATCAACAGAACCATCCTCTCTCACAGCAGCGGTTCTAAACACATCCCAGTTTGTACTGTCAAAGCAGTCCTAAAGCACTGAATCAGTTTCTTCATTCCACACTTTAACAGTTTTACTCACTGGAAGTGACCGCTTGAGGAGTTGTCTGTATGCTGGGTAGAGGAACACGGAGATGTGGTCGAAGTGTGGCCGAGGCACAGCTCTGTAGGCCCCCCTCACGTTGCTGTAGACATGGTTGAGTAAGTTGTTCTCCGTCGTCTGGAGGCTCACGTGCTGATAATACTTGGGGAGGACAGTCCTCAGGTTGCAATGACTAAAGGCGCCGGCAACAATAAACACGGAGTCCGGGTGCACGGTCTATTGTTTACTGATGACGTCATGCAGCAGCCCCAGCGCTGCAAAGGAGTTCGCGCGAGGCGGAATGTAAACAGCCAGAATAAACACAACGCTAAACTCTCTCGGCAGATAGTGGGGTCTGCATTTCACCATCAGCAGCTCTAAGTCCGCTAGACAAAGTTTTTCAACTGTCTTTACGTCGGAACACCACGCGTTATTTACATAAACACAGACACCACCGCCTTTGTTCTTTCCCGACGCTGCCGTGCGGTCCCTGCGGTGAACGGAGTGAGTGTCTAGCTGGATCGCTGATTCTGGCGTGTTGCCAGAAAGCCAGGTTTCTGTGAAGATCAGAAACACAGAAACACTCTCTGATCTCACGCTGAGTTGTTATTCTGGTTCTCAGCTCATCCAGCTTGTTTTTGAGGGAGTGAACATTAGCTAGCAACAGGCTAGGTAGTGGTGGCCGCGTAGCTCTCGCCTTTAGCCTAGCATGCAGCCCACCTCTCTTGGCCCGCTTCCGTTTTGGCCACTCGTACACTTCTAATATAAAACTGGGGTCTTAAACTTGTGTCATACATACATAAGCAGTCAGAATCCTTAATCGGTCCCTATTCTGTCTCCCATTCCGGTTCAGTTATTTAGGTTCATTAGCTCCACCTCATGGTAATTTTTGGTACTGCAGGAAAATTATTTGTTTTAGACAACGCAGCCTCCATTTTGTTTTCAGTCTAGCTTCAGGAGAGCTGCAGTGCATGTGGACTTGCATTTCCCCCTTTTTTTTGCTTGAGTCTACGGAAACATGTGCCTGTAAGTTAAAAAATATTAAAACGTAATTGATGTTAGCACTTTTAAGAAGCATAAAATTCAGGATTTGTATTAATTTGGTAGTGGATGCTTTGGATATTTTGTGTTCAATCCATGCTGTATCTGTTCATTGGTTAGCTAGTCTAGGCTTGCTACACTACAATAATATGCTAGCTTTGGTAGCTCTTACCTCACTGTTGTTATTTTAATGTTAATTAGCATATGTACATATTTACACAACCAGTACGGTTAACTATTTACATAAATAACTAATGTGTTTATGGTAAAAATACATTTTGGTTTGTATTTACAGTTTTACATGTACGAATGAAAGGAAAGAGTCAAATTAACTACAAAGGGTGTGAATAAACCTGAAGTCCTCAGTAAAGCCACTCCTTTCACGAAGTTTGATTCTTCTTGGAGTTCCTGTTAGCTATCTGTCTAGCTTTTGCTCACACACGCATCTGCAAGGGCAGAATAGTCCCAACTTTATTAGCATCACAACCCCAACAGAAACCTGTTACCAATATTTGCTGGTAGAAGCAGATCACCTTAAGATGAATCATATGGTATACATGGCCGCAATCTGCAGAAGTCAGCTGACCATTTTGCACCAAGAACTCTGCAGGAGTGCCAGAGATCACGAGAGCACCCCATGCTGAGTGCATGGTCAAAACATTCCAATAAAGTGGGTTACGGATTGCACAGATTTAAGGGGGAACTATATAATATGACACCATCATCGATTAAAACATAGTGAGCTGATGTGCGTGAGTAGCTCTCATGCTGGGGAGAAACTCTGCAGATTAAAATTACAATCTTCATTTGGTTTGGTGATTTATTCATTACTTTAAAATATTTCATCCACAAACATTAAAAAACTATTTAACACACTGAATAAATACATTCCATGGCACTTTCAACAAAATAGCATTCACCTAAAAGCTAATCTAGCAGGTAAAACTGTCTGCCTGTTACCTGTCTTTTTGTCTGGATGCACATTCAGTAGTAAATTGAAAGGGAACCTTCTTTAAAACAATCATAGTTTTAGAAAGTGAGAGCAGAAGTGTGTTCACCGCCACCTGTATATGTAAAGCATGTTTAACACAAATTTAGCTCGGTTTCGGATTGTTGGCCTGAGTGCTGTCAGCACTGCGTTGTCATCAGATAATATTATGCCCAGGCACTTCTGTGACACACTGGTGGTTTATGATCCTCTATGGTCAACAAACGCACCCGTGCCCCAATCTTGATGTTCCCATTAATGTCAAGTTTGATATTAATATGCGATAACACGGCACAGAAATCTGTTTCTAATCTTTCCTGAATCAGTAGAGTCGCCCTTTACAACTTATCACAGAATCGTACGTGACTCACAGATGAGCCTGTGAAGAAGGGTCAAGATACAAGTCATCTGCCTGTCACTGTCTGTAACTGGTGGATTTGAGAGTCCAGCATCTGCTTCTCACTTGTTATTGCCAGATTTGAGTGTCTTACCTATTTTTTGTGTGAAACTGACCAAGGGATACTAAGTGTTTACTCATCACATGAAAATCTCCTAATTCCTCGTTCAGTTGACTCAAAGGCAGATGTGAAATGGTAAATAAGGACACAGCTGCTGAAGTTTTTCAGGGGCTTTGGAAAGCATCATACTTCATTACTAATTTCATTCATTCAATGCACCACTTTTGTGAAGTTTGTTGTAAATACATTTCAAACACCGCAACAGTTTATCTATATTATGTCTCATTTGTTTGATACTCTGACCAATCGCAGTCCACCACCAGCCTTTAAAATAAAATCGACTTACAGTCCTGTTCTGCTGCTTTCAGGTGGCAACGTTTCACCAATCTTGTTGTCCAGGCAGTAGGCCCTGCCCCCTCTCTCCCTGTCCGGCAGGATCTGTTAGGGTGTGACAGGGCGTACACCAAAGCCTCTTTACTTCTTAAGAATTGTTAATCTTCTAATTTTACACCTTATCGCAGCTTCACTAATGATATTAAAAATCTCACTATACATTTTTAGCTTTAGGATGAAATTGTCAATATACCTTGTAATATCTTGTTTTTTTTTCATTAAATCTTTGCTGGATTATTCAATGATCAATTTTGGTATTATACAAACAATTTTTTTGTTTCATATTTTGTAAATTAAATGTAAACGCGATTTGTAAAGAACCCCCACTTAAAGGTTAAGGTTCTATACCAAGTTGAGTTTTCCATGATTGTTCATCCAAGCCAAGAACTAAGAAATCTCTCTTTCTGAGTGTGCAATGCAGCAATTACTAGTCTATTCAGAATACTAGGGTGAGGAGCTGTAACCACCAGTAACCTCAATGGTGGAAAAAAGGCACAGCATGACAGCAATAGCCCCAAGTTTTATGTGAATAGTGAGTTGGCACACTCTGACATGCAATCAGCTGCAAGCCAAAGTGACAGCTTAGGACAGCAGGCATGAATCTAATACTGTAACACCGAGGTTTAAATAAAAGCCCCCGGTTTTTGTGTGGCTTTCCCAACACGCTAGACAGATGGCTCATAAGAACACTGAGGAGAAGTAGACCAGAATCCAATTTACACATCAATGAGTACAATCAGTCTCATGCGCCCACTAAGCGCCTAACTGGAGCGTAGCGTTCTGCAGAAGATTTGGTGCTTAACTTTGTGCAAAGTTAGCCGAAGTTTTTCAAGCGAGCGTTCACCATTTTTAGTCACAAGGGCAGCCTGCATCCCCTTGAGAAGATGACCTTTATTGGATAACAGGATTCCATAAGTGAAATGCTATTATCTTGTGTTTTGTTTACATGGTGCTGCCGTGTGTAGTCAGCTAAAGTGTGGGCAATGCCCTTGTTGCCCTTCAGGAGTGACTAAAAAACTTGGCAGTCAGTTCTGTCTGAAAGGTCTATTTGATATGTTGACCAAATAGATGATTAGTCAAACATAAGCAAGAAGTTTTAATTAGCTGTGAAGCAGTCAGCAGAAGGTGGGCGTTGCATGTCTCTTGATGTATCTTTTGACAAAACCAACCAAGGACACTCTTGATATTTCTAAATTCCTTGGGTTGGAATGCATTGAATCTTGAAAACTAAAACATCCAAGAATTCAAACTGAAATGCGTTCACTAATAAAATGTTTTTTTTCATCAATACTGGAAACTTTGCAAATATCTCATATAGAAGTAACCATACAGATAAATACTTGACCAATATCCCAAACTGACCATGACAGTCTGCTGAGTGTAGTTAGTGGATGAGAATCAAAATATCTCAGTGTGAAAAGGCTCCCTGAAGAAAAACTTACTGAATCAGGTCTTTACAGTTGTGGTGATGTTAAGTGGTTGTCTAAATGTCTTCATGAATATAATCAATTTACCTACTGTCCAAAACCACCAGTGAACCTACACATGGATGTTTATGTTGATAATTTTAGTAATCTAGTTGCTGGCAGTGTGGCATGCTGTGGGAAGTTTCTTTGTGCACAGCAGGTGCTGACAACCGAAACTTGTGTTTGATGCCTAGAATGAACTGCTAAACTGTGTTCTGGAATTGTGTGCGACTCTAGGCACTAGGCACTTTGCCCCAACTAGTTAGTCATGGAACTGTTGATCTTTAAAGGGAGGGCAAGGGCAGTGTAGTGGGCCATTGCTGGTTGCTAGTTTGAAGCTTGTTTAGCATGGCAATGATGTGCCTCTCATAGTTATGATGACCAAAAAATGTATTGGTGAAAATTAAACCAGAATTTATAGCCCATTTTTTATTTGTGTTTTGGTTAAATCATTAAGATTATTTTGGGGTGTTCTAATGACAATGGAATCATACTACCATCACTATCTTCTGACAAGAACTGCTTATGCATTAGTTGCTGTAGCTTAATTTTGAAAAGCTCTTGCATTAGAGAATGCTTTATGCTTAGGAGCTGGCCACACTGTCCGGCAGAGTACTGGGAGAATTCCTGGTATCATGGCCTGTCAATTAGTCTGGACCATCAGACCAGACGCAAAGATAAATGAAACCAGAGCACAGCGCAGCTAAATCCATTTAGATGTCAACAGCTTCTTCTCTTGCATATCTCAAAGTCAACCACGCCACCGATCTAAATGACTTTTCAAAGCACGCACATAATAAATGGAATTGCATCAGTATTAGCTGGCAAGCCAGCTAGCACAGTTAGTCAACTTCAACTGCATCTTCACAAAAAAGATAGAGAAGTGGTGAGAAGGGGAGCAAAAAGAAACAGAAACTCAAGTACTTTGGGGAAAAAACAACAACTTAAAAATGACAATAATATACAATAATTAGTGTTAGTATTTCATAATAAGTGTACAATAGTTCACATTTTCAGATTTGCTCACAACGTCTGACTGAAGTAGATTTGGATGATAGGTAAATTGTGTTATAACCTCTGTTCATCATTCTGGACTAAAACATTCTCCATTTTTTGTAATGTCCTATATTTACATTTACTGCATTTAGCAGACTCTTTTATCCAGAGCGACTTACATTAGTGTTCAGAGTATGTATGTCTATCTAGGACAAACAGGTTTAAGTCCAAACTACTCCTGCACTCAAACACTGTCATAAACAAGTGCCAGTGCTGATACCAAGAAAGAAGAAAAATAATAAAAGGTTAGACATAGCAAGACAGGAATACCTACAGAGAAGAGAATAAATACAAGAGTACATACAGTATAAGTGCAATACTTTGTTCCTAGAAGATACTACAGTATCATAATAGAATCATTACATTTATGGAATATTATTTATACATATATTCTTATGATAATTAGTCGACTAAAACTAGACTTAACCTAAAAACATTTCAGATGACTAAATTATAACTAAGACTAAATGACATTTTAATCAAAAGACTATGACTAAAACTAAATCAAAATAAACACTGATGGTGGCATACTTTACAAACCATGTTTAAAAAAGTCAATGAGCTCTTCAGTTGGAGCCATTCTGCTACCAGTGTACGTTTTGTACACATGTTAAGAATAGATGTGATAAAAAAAACTTGAGTGTCCACATACTTTTAGCTAAAGAATGTATATGTGTGTTTGTTTGTGGTCTGGTATGGACCTACTTTCCGGGTCTAAATAAGGGCTTGTACGGCTTATTAAGAACCTCATCATTTGCACATCATGCCCTGTATAGTAAATCATGCAGTTGTGCAATAGTGCAGTATGTTGGTAAATCAGCTCTCAAGCCTCAGGTCATAGCAAAACCTGGACAATTGGAACTGTAGGCGTTAATTCAGTGCTGGAGATTTTATACTGCATTTCTCATCAGACCTTTTAAATTCAACACCTCCTGTTGTGCTCCTGCTGTCTTTTGTAATATTTATGGAGTAAACATATTCTGTATGAAGTTCATGGAATCTAAAAATAAAAGTCAGAGGAGGGCTGGAAATCAAACGCAAGCAGGCTCTGGGGGCTTGGAGAGGGGACGGCCTGTTTGCATCATCACAATTCAGAGGCCTGGAAGAAAGAGAAAAGAGTTCCGGCTTCTGCCATGTCAGTCCCTGCCTACATCTACTGCCGGGCTAAACAACAGTTGAGAAGAAACTGCAATTTCATCATGCTCGGCTGACAGCGTTTGCTGAACAGAAAAGGCCAGCTCTTTCATTATGAGCACAATGTCGCTGTGCACCAGACTGTCACTACACATTAGGCTTTACTTCTGCCATGGATATTGAATGTTTGGTCACAAAGTGGGTTAGTTGAGTATACCCAGCCATGCAAGGGAACCATTTCTACAACTCAAATCAAATGTTCATTTACTGACAGTTTAGATTATAATGCACTTTCTGCTAGTTCATTATAAATTGCAGCGACTGAACCCACTGAGCATCTGTCGCGTGGAGCTTTGTGCAGAAAAAGCATGATTTGAGATGAAATGTGAAACTGAAAACGCTATGACTGACACTCGAGTACAATGTCCTATATTTATTTAACCTGCTGCCAAAACAGCCAATAAAAACAGGTTATTCCTTTTTATGCAGGAAAAAAAACAGAGAATATATATTTACCATGTTCTACTAGTCTGTGGTAGCCAGTGTCCTCTGAAGTGTCAGAGAGAAGGTCCCTCAGTAAACTGCTGACCATCAAGGACAATGTTGACCACCCTCTGCACAGTGCCATCATTAGGAAGAGGAGCTCATTCAGTGGCTGACTGCTGTCCCAGTCATGCTCCACTGACAGATTCAGGAAGTCTTTTGTCCCTAAGACTGTTCAACCCAGCACAGTAAAAAATAATCCTGTGACACTGTGACACTACTCCGGACCCCTATATCAGTTATCAGACACTGTTATACTCCGAACCCCTATATCAGTCATCAGTTATGAGATTGTATCACATATATATTCATTCTATTTTTTATTTTCTATTTATTTTATATTCTATCTTTATTTTCTGTTGTAACTGTCCTGTTTTGTCTTACCTTGTGCACATGTGGAATAGCTACTGGACACTACAGCCTCTTTCACCATCCTTTAGCTGGGCTATGCTGCTGAACCTCCTGGACAGCTTCCTATGCAGTCCTCAATGCCTGTCCTTGCCATGCTGCTTATTTCTTTGCAGTCTTCAGCTGGGCTTGGTCCTCCATACCATCAGCCCTTGAGTTCACTATAGCACCATTTTTTATTTTGCTCTTTTACTTCTGACACCAGTGCAATGCTGACATAGAGTGAGGCACAACAAACCGCAATCAACATGGAAACCCATATAAAACTAAACAACAACTTCTTCTTTACAGTTTAAAGTCACTCCTATCACAATTGCAGTGCTTCCATGGGCATGTGCACATAACCCACTCCGCATGGTCACTGTCCATGGCCACACAAGGCAGTAGTGGGTCGACACAATATCAAAATATCAATATCTTTATTGTGTTAACTCTACATTCATTACAGTTTCCCTTCTTTTCAGGGCACTCACTTTCAGGTCTGCAGACACGCCTTCAGACTTCAGCAGGTTTAGCATTTTCTGCTTCTCACCATCCAAATAATCCCCCACTAGTCTGAGGTGGTCAGTCCATTGTCCTGAGAACACTAGCAATAAGATAGTTTAATAATTGCAGTCTCTGTGGCAGTGAACTTGTGGCTATCATTTATTATTTTACTGTAGATTATATAAGAACATTTTAGAACTTTATACAAAATGTTGGATGGTCAAACACACATGTTTTGTCAAGTTCCAAGTAGAAAAGCAAATCTAGCACATAACAAATGTATAACTACAGCTAATGTTAACTAACTAATACATAACAACCATGTTATTGTTTATATGGACCTGTTATCTTAAGTGCTGCTATATCAGACATGGTGTTTCTGTTTCTCAGTGTTTTTTCTAACGCCACACTGCAGTGTTTGTATCAGACTCCTTGCAGCTGTTAGTTATTTAAAGCAGATACAGAATCTGTGCTGATGAATGTTTAAGTACATGTTTACTCATTGCCTGACTCCACTGAGCAAATGTCACCTTCACTAATTGGGCTCTCTTACTTGAATCAATTTTGCGTATCTAAGTGTGCATTCACAAAGACAAAGAAGTGAAACAAAAGTTCTGCCTGGAGTGATGAATTCTGAGCTTTCATCATGCAAAGCTGCATTACTCAAGGGGACCCTCCACAGCTCTGAATACGAACAAGGGATTCTTTAAGGGTGTCTTACAGCAAAGTCCTAGACCACCCTTCATTTATTTACTTTCTAATCAAGTTGTTTAAGTTGTTTAAAGGTGTCTAGACACTAGACAGCACAAGGACAGAGCAGTAGACCCAGACGCATACAGATTTTGTCCGTCTAGAAGGCGTGTACACAGCTGGAGCAGGGCAACGACACATTTGGACCAAGAAATACAGACCATCAAAATAAAATATGTTGATGCATAAACACAGAAGCAAGCAGACAACAGACACATTCCTGTTGGTTGACATGCCTGAACATCAGAAAATAATTGAAATTGTTTTTAACTTTTTGATGCTCAGTGAAGTATCTTTCCTGCACACAGGTATGTTTCTTGTCTGACAGAGCTAACGCACCATGTTCTAATGCAGCTCTATTGTGTAGGAGGTATTTAAAAGGAGGTGAAAGGAGAAAGTCAATGTGAGTTTCTGAGTTCAGAAAATGGGGCTGGAAACTGAAAGACATGATAGGCCCACCAAAACTGACCCCATCAAATTAGCAGAGCTTTCATCTTTGAGAGAGAGGAGATGTTCCAGCTCCTTTCAGATCTGAAAACATCCACAGGTTTTTCTGTCCATCCTTCTACTGTGAGACAAAGCTCCTCACTGAGAAAAGGAGACACATCAGACAAATAAACTGCTGCTGTTCTCAGAACAACAGACTGTCTAGACCTCAACATCACTGAATGTATTTGAGATGGTTTAAATGGTGAGAAGAAAAAACTGCTAAACCAAGGTTGAGATGTAAATTTCTGTTAAATAGGCTCGTTTTTACTTAAACTGCTGATTTGACTGGAAATTAAATAAAGTCTCTACAGAGAATTCTACATATTCTGAAATGATATAAATCCAGCAAAGGCCACTCAGGCCATTATGTTAGGCCAAGAAAACCGCTTCTGACTTTACCGCAGATTGTAGACTCAGCAAAGAGGAAATAACACAAGCTTACACACTTGTTTGTGTGCATTCACATGGTGTTCAACACCATAGATGATTCCTGCAGCACCAGCAGTGAGCCCAGAACACATGCTGACAAAGTGATGAAGCGACCTGTGGTCTCAGTGGACCGTCATGAGCTCCACAATGACATCTTGAGTGCGCGCAGCACTTTATACTGGAAATGCAGCGTGTTTATTGGTTGATATCAGGAGATGAGTGACTTAAAGTTGTATTCCAAAAAATCGATACACAATTATATTTGTGTTTGTAAACAGAGATGACGTGTTTTGTGGGTGAAGTATAACTGGTGGTGGAAAGTGACAGTTAGCATAGCGCTGTCTGGTGTAGGGATATAGCAATATGGATCCTCCGGACACCAGCGGGAGACTAACTCTTAGCAGTGAGGTGAGCGCTTCCACACATTACCTGAGATCAAACTCATCTTCACTTCTGTCTTCAGTAATAATTAAGTTGGCTTGAAAGAGCCAACTTACTGTTCTTCATAATTAAGTTGGCTTGAAAGAGCCAACTTACTGTTCTTCATAATCTTCTTCTTATTATTATTCTATTCGCAAAATATAATCACTAACTCGTCCCACAGTTTTCAAGCTAGAACCACGAAATTCGGCGGGATCGTAGGTCCTATAGCGCAGATTTATGCTTGTGCTTTTCTAAGCGATCCGAACTACGGTTTTCCGGAAAACGGCGTTCAAACAGGGAATTTTTGCCCCATAGGAATGAATGGCGGAATGTTGAGAGAATTCAAACTTAACTGCCAGCAGTGATGTCACAATGCACACCTCTCACACAGACACCCATTAAACAGTACACACAAACTCACACACACGCACGCTCACACACACACACCCTACACAACACACACACTACACAACATACACACACTACACAACACACACACACCCTACACAACCTACACACACTACACACCACACATACCCTACACAACACACACAACCTACACAACCTACACACACTACACAACACACACACACACTACACACACCCTACACAACACACACACACTACACACCACACACACACTACACAACATACACAAACTACACAACACACACCCTACACAACATACACATTACACAACACACACACTACACAACATACACACTACACAACATACACATTACACACACACTACACAATTACACAACACACACACCCTACACAACATACACACCCTACACAACATACACACTACACAACATACACAATACTCAACATACACACACTACACAACAAACACACTACACAACACACAAACTACACAACATACACACCCTACACAACATACACACTACACAATACACACACTACACAACATACACAATACACAACATACACACCCTACACAACATACACACTACACAAAACACAAACTACACAACATACACACTACACAATACACACACTACACAACATACACAATACACAACACACAAACTACACAACATACACACTACACAACACACACACTACACAACATACACACACTACACAACACACACACCTTACACAACCTACACACACTACACACCACACATACCCTACACAACACACACACCCTACACAACACACACAACCTACACAACCTACACACACTACACACCACACATAACCTACACAACACACACACCCTACACAACACACACACACTACACAGTATACACAAACTACACAACATACACGCTACACAACATACAAACTACACAACATACACACTACACAACACACACACCCTACACAACATACACATTACACAACACACACACTACAAAACATACACACTACACAACATACACATTACACACACACTACACAATTACACAACATACACACCCTACACAACATACACACTACACAACATACACACCCTACACAACATACACACCCTACACAACATACACACTACACAACATACACACACTACACAACAAACACACTACACAACACACAAACTACACAACATACACACCCTACACAACATACACACTACACAATACACACACTACACAACATACACAATACACAACATACACACCCTACACAACATACACACCCTACACAACATACACACTACACAAAACACAAACTACACAACATACACACTACACAATACACACACTACACAACATACACACTACACAACACACAAACTACACAACATACACACTACACAACACACACACTACACAACATACACACCCTAAACAACACACACACAGTACACAACATATACACTACATAATAGACACAAACTGACACGCACGCACGCTCACACACGCACACAGCTATGAAAGTAGGAGCAGTGCTTTTAAGGTGGAATTACAGAAATTCACACTCACACTAAAACACAACTATAACAGCAGTCACAATGCTTTTAAGGTGGAACTACAGAAATCCACAGTAATGACATACACACACTAAAACACAACTATAACAGCACTCACAATGCTTTTAAGGTGGAACTACAGAAATTCACAGTACTCACACCTTCAAACTAAAACACAACTATAACAGCACCTACAATGCTTTTAAGGTGGAACTACAATATGAATTTAAGGTGGAGTTATAGGATTTTAAGGTGGAATTGTAGAAATTTAAGGGGGAGTTATAGGAATTTAAGATGGAATTATGGGAATTTAAGGTGGACTTGTGGGAATTTAAGGTGGACTTGTGGGAATTTAAGGTGGACTTGTAGAAATTTAAAGTGGAGTACTAAATATTTAAGGTGGATTGCTAGATATGTAAGGTGGACTTGTAGAAATTTAAGGTGGATTTATAGGAATTTAAGGTGGAGTTACAGGGTACAAAACACACCTTCGCCAAACACAGACATCACACACACACAACTATCAGCGTGCGATTTCAAGCCAACTTCGAAGTTCGTTCATGAACTTCCCCTCTCTAGTTTACTATTTATAGTCTTTTAGGAAATTGGCTGTTTGCAGATTTACAAACATGCTACATGTTCTAACATTTTTCAGAGGTATCCCGGGCATAATAGCAGTTGCTAGACTTGGACGGACCAGTTGGATAAAGCAGTTTGCTAGAGCGCCACACTGAGGCAAATCAGTGCTGCAGCTCTTGTTAGTCAAGAATATCAAAGACAGAAGCTCACTGATAGCGCGCAAAAGGCTAGGTGGGTTTTTTGTCAGCGTGTGATTTTACCAACATGGTAAATTGGCAATTTTTGTTGGGTAGAGCGTCCTGTAATACAACAACCTTGTTGAGCTCTGCTGAGAAACGACTTGTCAGGTTTAGCATTTATATCTACGTTTGCAAAAGGTTACATCTCGCTGCTGTCCAAAGAAAATCTAGTATCTCAAAAATGCCAACTTTACAGGAGAGGCCAAAAACAAGCCTTACTTTTGATATAAGTCAGTGGAACCAGATTTATTTGGAGCATTTGCATTGGTCCATTCATCATGAAATGTTTACACAAGGCAAACGATGACTACTGTGTTAAAATTATGTTGTAAATCATTAAAAATGGAGATACATGCTGTTCTTTGGACAGCGACAATATGTGTAATGAGCGAGAGGGGAACAATGCTGAATGTTGCAGGTGAAGCATCACGTAAGACTGTAAACGTAGCCAAGCTGGTCACAATGCATTTACATTCACACATACATATCAAATTTTATTTTTATTAGCCACTGCTAACTATTAAAGCTTTTACAGATGCTTAATTATGCCATTCTCCTCATCACAGCCTCAATAACATCCTGCACAGCTGAAGACTCTGGGCCTCTGGTAAAGAAACACATAATGGAAAAATATCACATCTCCTAAAGACATATTGACCAGTCTTAGCTGCGGCGACACCTTCTTCTGGCAGTCTGTTAGGAGAGAGTGGCTGATTGGAGACAGATATGAAAAGGAATGAAAAATGTAGCGTGTAGAGGAAAATAGAAGAGCAAATGAAGGACGATTCAGGTTTTACACCACTGTAAGGCACACAGATGGAAGTTACTAAGCTGCTCACCTCACTAGACAGGACTTATTGTCATGGATCCCCCCTTAAACGGGGTTAATTTACTGTAAATCTAAATCATATCTGAGATAGACTAAAAAGAGTACCTTCAAAAAAGGCATCTTATCTTACTGTTGTGGTAAGAAGTAGATAGATAGATAGATAGATAGATAGATAGATAGATAGATAGATAGATAGATAGATAGATAGATAGATAGATAGATAGATAGATAGATAGATAGATAGATAGATAGATTTTCATTATTGATCAACGTACAGCTCTAGAAATATTAGATTTTAAAATTTAACTGAGGCTTAAACATCATTTTAGTAACATTTGAAATGTAATTTTGTTTACTTATTGAACTAGTGTGATTATATTAATCAATGAAAATTGTAAAACTATTGTTATCTGACGGTATATACTTTTACATATGCTATTCTGCTATAACTAATTACAACGGTCTGTAAACCATATTGAGCTGCCACTGGTATGAAAAGTGATCTATAAATATAGGTCATATATTTGGTCATAGGTTTGTCATAGGTTTTTTTATTACTCGTCCTGCAATTTTCAAGGCATCTATAGTGTTCCACCTCTGGAATGTTTGGTCTGATCTGGAAAGTTTGTGTAGCTTAAATTATAATTAGAACATTAGTAACACCATATGGACCAAGTAGGATATCATAGCAACCACCTGGAATGTCATGGCTGCTGCATAGAAGTATCCCATTAACCATCTCGGATACGATAACCACAACGTAGCAATGCCATAACCATGCTTACGCTGTGCAGTAACTCTGTGTTTTCTTCATTAAATGCAATTTTCTAGTTACCCAATGATCTTGAATACAATAATGTATTATCATTATTAATATTATTGCTGTTGTTGTATTAAACTCTTCATGGTAAATGATTACTGTACATGACAAAACAGATCAGGAGTGGATGGAACACCTGACTGTATAGTGAGAAGACATCACCCCATGAAGAATAAAGAATGAAGAATTAAGTGAGGAGAAAAGAAGAGTAAAAAAGCAAAACCAGAAGATATTTGAACATGTATTGTAGATCACGGGGAGGCTTTGAGTCCATTTCGAGACACCTGGCTCAAAAGAGTAGATTAATAGGCTTAAGCTCTTGTTTTGCTTGGAAGAGATTCACATGAATACAACAGTCTGTTGTCATTATGGGTATATTCGTATACTTGCTACTTTAAATACTTAAAGACTAAGTAATAAATAAATAAGCCACATCAATTTTTATTTTGTTCAGTCGAAACTCCTATGATGCGCATTGATGTAAAGCGGAACCATATCAGCGAGATTTTGTTCCCCTGTCGGAACTCGACAGTGACGCACGTGATTTCCTGTTTACAAAGCTAGCCGACCGTCATTCATTTCTGGTCACTTTTCCTATTAAATCTTTCACTTTTCATGTAGCTCCTCACACCAGACCGGGGCAGACATGATTCCGTACACTGTCAACATTAAACTGGCCGCTCGGACACTGACGGGGACGGTCAACTTACAGAACAAAACCGCAGTTGATTGGTGAGTGCAGTTGGCTATGGTTAGCGCAGTGGCTAGCCGCTTAGCTGCTGGAGAAACGCAGAGAGCAGATTTACAGCCTTAGTTTACACTTTACACCTTTTTATTCACCCTGTATCACTCTCAGAAGCAGAATCAGGCCGGTTTTAATGTGGGAAATGTGCTGTCACACCCAAACGTGTAAAGACTGTGCTGTCACTGTCTTGCAGTCTAACCATTTATACAAAGGGGCCTTAGACTGAGTTGAACCCCTTTTAGGGGGCTGGATTAAGTCTAGTACTGAACTAGACTGCAGTACCGATTAGGAATGACGTTTAGAAGTTCAGGCTGGGCTTAAAGTGGAATTCCACCTACCTTTGTGCATGGATCAGTGGTTGAGATGTAAATAGGGTTGTGAAAGAGATGTAAATGTTCATAGAGTTTTGATGTGAACTATGTAATTCTAGAAAATCTCACTGAATCTCCCTTCATGAATCTGTGAGTGATAGGAAACCAGAGTTGCGATGTCTCAGTATTAGAGCTGGGCAATGTGAGAGTGTTTATTAGCTTGATAAATTACACCACAACAAATCACAGTATGCTTTTCTGATTATCTGAAATAGTGTCATTGCTTAAAATCCACTTACCACCTGTGGGTTTGATTAAAAACAGAGAAAGTTTTTTTATTTAGTACAGCATAGTGTGTAAAGTTGAATTAGTAGTGGGATTTATAGCTTTTGCTAATATTTTTTTAATGAGGCACTACTTTGCATGTTCTAACATATCAGAACACCATGGCACCTCATGTATCACAAAAATACCTCCATAAGTATTGTGACATAATGTTTTGCCGTCCATTTCTTTACTATCCATCCTTATTTGTAATTAGATATTAATGATATTTAGGAATGCATCAATAAAAAAAATTCAGACCAAGTAGAATTAGAATTTAGATCTTTTGGCCACTTTGTGTTTTGCACACAGCGGAATTTATCCTCTGCGTTTAACTCATCCGTGCAGTGAACATATACACACAATATACACACATATGCACCCACATATACACACAAGTGCCCAAGTGCACTTCAGTCGTGTTCTGTTGGGCCAGGGAGGTACATGAGCTTTAGTAATGTTACAGACTCTGATCCCATACAAAATTACTTGTAACGAAGTAGTCGGAAGTAAGTGTTATGTACCTTCAAAAAATAAATAAACCATTAAAATAGGTGGAGATGGGTGGGTTTTGTTCCACATAACAACAGCTGTAAGTAATTTGTGTTCTGTAGTTTTGACCCCCACTGCTTGTTTGTCTCAACAGCAGTCTGTGTAGGACAGTGACAGTAGGAATCACATTGAAGGCTAATGAGGCTAATGCTTGCCCATTAATCAGTAAGAAAGTCAGAGATCTGGGGAGCTGCTGATACTGTCAGAGACCATTAGATTCCTGACCTTTCCAGCTTTGGACCATAGTTGCATTTGACAGATGATTAGGACATGATGGTAAGATTTATGTATGATCAGAGCATTGATGTACCTCTTCTGTGTTAGCCTTTTGTCTGGCCAACAGAATATGTAGAGGCACTAGCAAATTGTGTGAGCTAATAGCCACTATGGTTAAAAAACAAAATAATGGATAGACCAGGCTAAGAGATAAGTAGTGTTATATTATAGAACAGAGCAGGTTCACTGTTTTGTCAATTAGCTTGCATATTATATATATATATATATATATATATATATATATATATACACACACACACACACACACACACATACACATATACAACATTTTTAAAGAATAAAAATGTCTGTATTAAAGCCTATTTTTGTATAGAGGCTTATTTTGTATATAGTCCTATTATCAGCAATTCTCAGTCCTCTGTCTAAATCTCCTGGTACGGCCACCAATCCAAGTTAAGGATGTTATTGGGCTAATTGGTTGTTTGGACACTCTTGCTCAATTGTGATGCACAGCTGAAAAACATTCTACTAATAAGTGGGTATAAAAGAACAACATTCTAGGTTAGTTTAGTATCTGAAGCATCAGCAGTTGATGGCTTGCTGACCGGCTCAAAATGGCCAGAAAGAAACAACTTTCCCGTCAGTCCATTGTTGTGTTGAGGAAGGAAGGCTACTCCATTGAAAACAAGAAAATTTCACTGTGAACTTTTGAGCGGTAGTGTATGTAGTGGCCAAATTAGCTGATTAGCTTGGTAGCTGTGATTATTATTAAGAGCTAATACTCAATGTACAGTCAAAGTGCTACAATACACTATTGTAGATACACCAACTCGGCGCTGCCCTCTAAACATGTCTGCGTTTTGACGTCTCAGTGATACATTTTATTTCTATTTATATGCTCAGAACGCTCACTCAACATTCTCCTTAGTCTAACAAATGTGAAAAATGATTGTGTTCTTAAGTAATTGCGATTATTCCAAGTAGCTGCAATTAGATGATTAAGCAATGATTATTGTGATCAGTGCAGTGCTACGTTTATTTATATTTATTTGTCTCAACCCAACATACCCTAGGGTTCTTCTTTGTTATGGCATATTATAGTTGTGAAAACCTAATTAATTATGTAGAATGGTTGCAATTATCAAAAATAAATAAAAAATTGAAAACGGGCGAGTATGTGACAGGCCTCTGTGCGATTTCAATTACCGCTTATCATTGCTACTGATAATTAAGCACTTTGTTTTCCTTCCATACACATTAACACCCGCACAATCTCACAAGCCCTTCTCATGGAGATCTACGTTCCTGCAGAGCTGAGCCTGTACCTAACATGCTGCTTTACTCCTTAACTAAGACTGATGCATGTGGTTCAGCTGATCGGAGATGTCTGAATAAGCTTTCGCAGATTGTGGTTGGAACCTCTTTAGAGGAAGGCAGATCTTCAGGGCCACATCGGCACTAGTGGATGGACAGTACACTATACCTTTACAAATGAGCTTTAACTGAAATAGATTGAATAACACCGTCGCACCACTTGCAGACGACTGAAAGTTTGATTTGATGTTCCTTCAGCTTAGGAGCGTGATCTGTTCAGACTAATTTCGGATGTACGTTACATTTAAACGATATTGTAGAGAGCCCTGTAAGAAAATTTGGATTTGGACCTTTTGTACCTGCCGTGTGAACGTAGCCTAAATAACTTTGCTTGACGTATCTACGTCCTGTCATCATCACTGATGTGGTCTGCGTCTCTTGACGCTGATTGTTTTGTAGAGGGTGTGTGTCTGACGTCAGCCTTTTCACTGGGAGAATAATGAATGTATTTCTAAAGCATTGCTTTGCCGCTACACTATTAAGTGTCCTTCACATTTGTCAATGTGCTTTTTCATCGAGCCCCTTTATGTACTGCTGCAGTTTCTTTGTCAGGTGGCATTGCTCTCCCAACCTATCATATCTGCTCTCTCTCATCTCTTGTCTCAGGTGTAAGTTTCTGAGAGAGTTTTACTTCTTTCCTGTTCTTTTTCTCACTCTGTTGTTTAATCGTGATGTTAGTTTGAACCATCCAAAGTGTAGTTTGAACCGGACTGAGACCACCGCTTTTGGTGGTCACTTGATCCAGACCATGGTCTGAGGCATCTTTCACACCTGCGCACCTGAAAAGTCTGAAGTTCTGGTCTGGACTCACCCTTTTTGTACTAGTGGCGTCTTATTGTTTGGAATATGCCATCAACTCAAAACACTTATCTGTGATAGAGCCTATCTGTGGTTACGCCTTTGGCTGTTTATAATATATCTTTTTTTTCTGCGTTTAAAGTATTTCCAGTATTTTGTCTGCTTGTGTAGTTAATGACCTGTGTCTAATCTTAGTATCCAGAGGCTGAAAGCACTCGTAAAAAAGGTGGACTCCAACCCTGATGCTTGGAAATATCACAGATACTTGAAAGCATCACAGATGCAGGAACGTGTGCAGTTTTTGATTGTGCTCTGTTTGTATGAGTACTCTTTCGTACTGGGCAGGAACGGAAGGTGTTTGGAGAGGAGAAGTGATGAGTTTTTGATGTAGTGTGCTCAGGGTCATAGATTCTTCAACATCAGTGTTTCATCAGAAACAGTGAAGTCTTGAATGACTGAGAATAGCTGCGTTAACTGACTCCCTGCCTCCTGTTTATTTAAAGAAAAGGTCACAATCCCAGTGCATTTATATGCATCATATTTTCTTGATGAGCTGCAACAGTGTGTTTAGACATAAAATAGCCTGTCTTTCTTTATATAATTAGCGTTGTCACTTTTGGCGATACCGTCTTGGAGGTCTCGCCCATATTGTTCAGCATCACTGTTTAATACAACTAATTGAACTGCCTTGCTGTCCCACCGTAGTCCTTATTTAAAAATATTACTTCACATAAAATTCTTATTTTTGTTCCTTCATCACCTTAATAAAAACTACTACTACTACCTGCTGGTTTGCTATTTGGCTTCTTGTTTAAATTTTCAAGTTCAAATAGTTTAGCAGTTATTATAAAGCTTCAGATGCCAGAATGTAACTGCTGCACCATTTAAAATGGGACGGGAACATCTGAAAAAGAAAGTGATGATTAGAAATCTCTGTCTTGTTTTCAAACCACAGGTATGATACTAGTGAGGAAGTAGTCAGAAGTCATATAGTCTAAATCTTGTTCTATTTTTTTTCAGCAATAAATTAATAGTTGAGATTATTTGATTAGCTTAATTAGCTCATTAGGGGGTGTAGTGATTTGAAACAGTGTCAGAAATTAATTAACAATAAAACACAATAAATGTCAGGATGCCACCCTTAATGTTAATGTGTATTTGATATGGTATTCATTAGTTATTGTTTATATTTTTATAATGATTATGAAAATAAAAAGTTATGCCTACTTTGTTTGTGGTTTTCAGTATATAACTGCATGTAATGATTTCACTATAATCGTGACAATAAATTTTTAGATTATAACTTATAATTATTATAACACAGCGTAGGTGTTAATGTAAAGGTTTCAATCTGTCTGTCACACGGTTCTCAATAAGTCTGTGTGTATTCACTACTGTTATCAAACAAACAACATCCACGGTACATTAAGGACAAGTTGTTTAGCCATGAAATGACAGTATTGTATTATATACTAGATACCAAAGTGATAAACCTGCACATGGATGAGTGGACTCCATCCTAGCAACTGTCATAACTTGAGTGAAATATGTGTTGCTTCTCAACAGACATGAATTTGGTTTTTTTTTTCTCTTCATTAAATATTTACACGCTTAAAATTTCAGAAAAGTTTCAAGAGGGAAACGTCTTGCATGTGTTGCTCTCTCTGATCCCTCAGGCTGTCTTCTCCTCACCCATGAGATCTCTCTCACTCTTTTTTCTCCTTCCTCAGGGGCTGGCAAGGCCTGATCGCCCAAGGATGTCACTCCAGCATCCTTATTATCGATCCAAAGACTGCTCAGACTATTCAGGTCCTGGAGAGGCACAAAGCCAATGTTGTCAAGGTGAGTTTGAAAACTTTCTGAAACTCTGTCACTTAATGTGAGGAAAGATGAATCACGAGGCGAGTAGCTCGTGGTCCAAGATGGTCCATCATGGCTATTGATAAACTATATTAACCCTGATTTCTCAAAGTTCAATAGTCGAGATTAGAGACGCACTGATGCCACCGTTTCTCATCTGATGCCCTTCTGATACCGATACCTGATCTTTAAAAAAGGCTGATACTGAGTACCTATGTTATTTTTTTTTGTTTCATATTAAATTTCATGTTCACATGCATAACATCTCTGAGCATCAGGCTCTGCTAGAGTTTAGTATATCTCACCACCTCCCTGTCAGTAGCAGCTACAGATCGATCGATATGGGTTGTTCTATAGCCGAAGCTGATGTATAGAGGTCAGGGTCCGCTGATGGCCGAAATGAGCTGCCGATTTTTAGGGCTGATATCTCAAAGTTTTCCGCTTTATTTGCTGCTAAAATGTCTCACTAATAATAACAACAAGTGGATGCACAAGATTTCTAAACTTAACATAATTTATTTGAACACTGACTTAACAAGAATATTAACAAAATATTTCCACCCCCCCCAAAAAAAATACAGTATGACTATATTACTGCTGAAAGAATGTAACATACATCTCTTTATACCCATAACAAACAAGTTTTAAAGAAGTGCACTGAAAAATGCTTCCACACAGCTGACATGTTTACAGCAGTTACAAAGAGTGTCTCACTTCACGGGTGTGTTTTTATCATGTTGTAGTAAAATAAGGCTCCAAACACTGATATCGGGCCACAAGACTTCACTTCTGAGCAATACAGAGTGCTTTGGGATGAAATGTTTATTATTAGAGAATTTTAGAGCTTGTTTTCTTTATAGTGTTGGTAATGAGAACTAGGGGTCACTAATTAATCATTTTTTACCTGGGGATGAGTAGTATACCTGTATATGAGTGAATACCGATCTGATGTTGTCTCATGTTATGATATATGATGTGGTTGTAGCCGTACCGTGGATACAGTAATAAGCTCAGTGAATCACAAACAGCGCCGCACCTGAGACAAAGTAGACATGAGCAAGGTCAGCTTCAAAATAAGTAACAGCAGCACTACACGATAGAGCGACGCTGCAAGGCTTGCACGCTGTCTGTGGACACACGCTGTGAAAGTAAAACTAGTGCACCTGCACCAATCCAGTATGTTGTTGGGCACGTGTGCATAAGGCATCATGAACACATTCAGATGGTCTGGTCACGCTGCTTTTCTATTTTAATTGTTTTGTTTTGCTCCAATGGAAATAACAGGGTTCCTCCCATCTTTCAGAGTTGTTACAGCTCTTATAGCTCACATGCCCTGCTTATTCACACATACCATAGATTGTATGTGTATTTTCACCTTTACCAAATAAATAAACAGTCATATCTGTCACTTTGCTCAGTGAAACATTTTTCCCCTGGGACTGAGTAACTGTTTCAAGCTTACTGCACCAGAAAACTGTTAAGCATGACTAAAATTAACAAACCAGCTTGAAACCTTAAACCAATCAAACAGTGAAATATTATTTTAGACTCCAAATACACGGTGCAGAACAGAACTGAGGATGAGTTAAAAGGTAAAAACAATCTTTAATAATAATAATAATAATAATAATAATAAAAATAATGGCAACAGTTGCAGCAGTATTCATTGCAGTAGTAATAATTATGTTATTTTTTTTATAACTGGTAATACATTTCTTCACGTTTTTTAACTTTTTTATATTGTGATTTATTTGTATTGAAAAAAACACTGATTTAAGTTTAGATTTAAACAATTCAGACTCAATGGCTGCTTACATCTTAGCATAATTTATTAATGGTTTAAATATACATATATGTATATATCTATTTTTATGCGAGCCGTCATTTCACTGCTATCCGTGTATGACTGTGTATGTGACAGAGAAACTTGAAGTGATTTGAATTTTGAAACATTAGTGGCAGTCCCCTTAAATGGTTTGTTCTTTTTTTACCTGTAAAGTTTGTAGTAATTTATTATCTGCTGACAAAAAAAAAACAACATTTTGAATGCTTCTTTTTTCCTGAACAGTTTTGATACGTACTTTGAAGCTGCTCTTACAAAACCAGCACTAAGCTGAGTCTTTTTTCTTTTCTCTGTTACAGCATTTCTTCTTTTCATGTTTTCAAACTCAGATACTTCAGCTTTTAATAATCTGCTATTTCTCTGATAATATATTTCAACAAGAGAGGAAATAAGGTTGGTCTTAGACCATACGTCCTCCTCACTCTTAGCAAAGTGTCTCTTCACACTTTGTACTTGCACTTTTTCCCGAGTCACAAACCTTCTTCGGCAAACAAATTGAGCTTGATGATCGTCCACGACCAGTGGGCAGTGTGGTAATAGCCTCTAAAGTATCGGTCCGTTCTTCTGGGCAGCGCGGCGGGGAGGGATGCTACGACTGCACTTCATCAGCGATGCTCTAGTGTGGAGGCGATTGCGTGTGGCCAGTGGCTGAGTGCTCGCTTCATGAGTAATGGCCCATAAACAACAGTGTGTTTATCAGCAGCGCCGCTTCGCTCCTCCTGCTACTTATTTCTCACCTCGCCGCACACTTTAATCTTGTAAACCGCACTGCTGCTACACCGGCTCATTCCTCAACGCCAGCCCCAGAGCAAAGCTGCAGACAAATGGGAAGAATTGTCAAAGTGTGACGTGTGCCAAGCTGGGCACGTCTGCAGTTATTCGCCTGCTATTCGTCTGCGTTCTCTGGTCGTTGCGTCATAGGCATTTAGATTGTTCTACAACGTCCTGCTCCACTGCTTCCACGTTTCTGTATCACCAATTTGACTGTTATTGGATCCGCTTTTTAGTCTCCTCTTGTCTGTGTCTTCATTCTTCTGCGCTCAGGTGAAATGGTCGAGAGAGAACTACCACCACAGCCTCAGTTCGCCCTACTCCCTGAGACTGGCCTCGGCCGATGCTGCGGGCAAAATCATTGTGTGGGATGTGGTGAGCGGCATGGCGCACTGCGAGATCCAGGAGCACAGCAAACCTATCCAGGGTGAGAAAACCAACATATTGATAAGTGCAAATAATCACTAATATAATAAAGAGTCATTGTAAGCCTGTGAGTCAGCATCTCATTTCCAAATCTCTCCTCTAAGCAGCCTCATCCACACCTGCTTATTGATGAATACTTTAGTAACTCATGTGTTCTGATAACAAATTTGAAGCAGGGACACAAAATTTCAGCTATCAAAAATTATTGGCCAAAAAATGAGCAGCAGACTGAGAGTGAAAACTGAGAGCAAATCTGATCAGTTCTTAAAATGTGCTTTTAATAAGCATTTTGTATGTTCATTACAAATAAATAAATACATAGAACAGCAAATTAAAAACATTGTTCTTTTAGTTTTGGACAGGAATTAGAACTAGAATTAGAAGTTAGAATTAGATTCATGTAACATTATATCACAATATCATAATATCAATAAAAATAACAAATAATATTAACACCTAAAGAACACTGAACATATACATGGGTAAGTAAATTCCTAAATTTGGAGTAGTATTTGCTTCTGTAATTTGATTTTGTGTAAAGGATAGAAAGAGAGAGTCAGGAAGGACTGTAAAGGAAGAAACATCTTGTGTATTTTTTGTGTATATTGTCTCATCATAAATCTCGATAGACCTTAACAAGTCGCTGTGTATACATCCAGTCCAAGCACTTTGGTACAGGAGTAGAAGCAGCATTCAAGGTACATCACGAGTGCACTTTCCTACCTGATCATGTGTTACCAGATCGTCTGAAGTTAGAACAATAAACTGTCTGACTGCTGATCACGTTTGGTGGCGAAACCTTGTGATTCTCATCTGATCCGATATCTGTATTTTGCTCAGTACTGCAATATCACCACAGCAGAGCTCCAAAGACACCAGCGTGTTCTGCCACACATACATATACCCCCCGATTTCCATCACATTCCTCCCGCTCTAATGAAGGCACAGACATTAATGAAAGCCAGCGCTGGAGGGACATGCTGTGACTCTTTTCTGACTGTCTTAAAGGCACAGCTAGTTTTGTGTGTTCGACTCTTCATCTTTTCTGCTCTCTTCGTTTCTGACTCCCTGCTCCCTGGTACTCTGTGATAGAAGTTTCAGTTTAATCTCTGTAGTCTATCTCATAAATATGTAAAAATAACAACTTTTTGATTTTGCCAGACATGGATTGGTTGTGGAACCAAGACGCGTCACGTGACCTGCTTTTGGCCGTGCACCCTCCCAACTACATAGTGCTGTGGAACGGAGACACAGGGACCAAACTGTGGAAGAAGAGCTACGCTGAGAACATCCTGTCCTTCTCTTTCGACCCTTTTGACCCCTCCAATCTGGCCTGTGAGTTCTTAGAGTACCTGTTCCACCTGCACAATCTTATTTAGTGTATAGTGTGTCCAGTTGTCTCCTGGCAAGTTAATTTCTCTAACTAACATTACTCATGTTTAAAATGTTCCAAGATCAGTTATTTATTTATTTACCATTAATAATTTTTTATTTACAGGTATTTAGTATTTTTTTTTATTTTGAGTGCTTCTTGCGTATTGTAGTGTGTATATAGTATAAGCTAGTCTAAAATCATTATTCCTTTAATCAATTAATTAGAATATAATGGCTTGATTAATCAGATAATTAGGAAAAGAACAGTTAGTAGCTAATAGACTTTTGCACATCATTCTGCATACGCTGTTTTGCTTTTAGCAAAGGTGATCAAATAATTATTCCACCTGGTAGATCAAAGACGATAGCTCATATGTTGCTGCACAATTAGTAATCCTTAGTCCCTCATCAGTGGTCTCAGAACACTGTTGGTGGACTATTCTCAGTCCAGCAGGGACACTGAGGTGTTTAAAAACTCCAGCAGTGCTGCTGTGTCTGATCCACTCATGCCAGCACAACACACACTAACACTTCAGGACCATGTCAGTGTCACTGCAGTGCTGAAAAGTGAGCCACCACCTGAATAATATGTGCTCTATGGTGGTCCTGTGGGGTCCTGACTAAAGAACAGGTAACAAAGTATACAGAGAAACAGTTGAACTACAGTCTGTATTTGTAGACTTACAAAGTGTTGCTATATGGTAAGTGCAGCTGATACAATGGACAGTTTAAACAGCTATTAAGTAAATGAAGGGTGGTCTCTGACTCAGTACTGAATGTGTATTACAAACCTGCGATGCAAACCAACAAAGAAAACATTTTGAGTAGGGTGTCTAGAAAAGAATAGATTGTGATAAAGTTCTGCAGTCTTTTGTTGTACTGCTAGTTTCAGTTACTAAGCTGAGGTCTTTTGACTTGCTTAACCTCTTATTCTCATTTCTTATAGTGCTGACCAGTGAGGGAATCGTCTTCATCACAGACTTCTCCCCCTCCAAGGCCCCAGGCAGTGGTGGTAAGAAGGTTTACATTGCCAGCCCCCACTCTAGCCCTGCCCACAGCAAACCTGCTGCTGTCCAGCCTACTGGTGCCAAGAAGGCCCTCAACAAGGTCAAAGTTCTCATCACTAATGAGAAACCCACGTGAGTACTGCCACACTTAACCGTCCCACACCATGGCCTGGAACCAGATAGTTGATTTATGACTTGGTTTAATTGGAAGCAACCCGACATTACTGGACAGAAGCAGTTGTCGAGGCTCTGGGAGCTGATCCAGGCTGCCAATGCTTTAAATACAGTTCACTGGAGACCTCCGGCTCTGCTGACCTGGCATTGTTTTCCCACTGTGAAAATAGCCACTCAATTCCTTTGTTGCCCGCAGAGAGTGTTCATTGGGGAATGGCTCTTCTTTGTTTTACAGGAGTCATTGCTCTGGGCTGTTCATGTCTTCTGGCCGCACTGAGAATGATCTAGTTTAGAGGCTTTAAGAGGACGTTGTGGTTCTGTTTTTTTAACGAGTGGCCAGGCAAATAAAATTGTCCTGTGTGCCTGATAGGAAATACTATTGAATGGGTTGTTTCCTCAGGATAGTGGAGCTGAATAGGCCTGAGTAACATGACATATTGGTTGGGCATAATATATAGCACATCATGTGCTGCATATGGTCAGCACTTGTAAGAACCAATCAACTGCATTTTTAATCTAAAAAGAGTAAAAATAATTCCCGCACAGTTTGTACTAATACTGAATGTTGCATTTACAGTGTTTCTTAGTATTTTTTAAAAATGTTGCAGTTTTTTTCTTTGTTCCAACTGATCATAAGTGTGAAATAATACAAACTGTGACACATAATGTATCGTAAGAACATTATGAGATATTGCAATATTATATTATTCCCATATCGCCCACCTGTAGTGCTGAAAGAGAAATCATTTCTAGATTAAACTTGCAGTTTGAAGGGCTGCAGTTTTAATAATAGCTGACTTTAGGCTTGTAGTTGTACGTTAAAAAACTAAATAACATGTATCTTGTTAACAGCCTGTGAATGAGTGGGACTAATTAAAATTGAATTTATGTATAAAAGTGTATAAAAACACAGTTAGATATTTTCTACAAATTGTTCAGTCCTATAATACTTTAGTTTTGCTGTATTCAATGTTTCCAGCAGGATGAAATGGCACTAAACCTGTAATTGAGATGATATTGTTTGTTGTATCTCTTCTTGGTACTGTAGATAAGTAGGCTACAAGTCTTTTATCAAATGTTGCTCGTAGGAAGCATGAAATGGTCTCATGTGGCCAATAGTTTTCATTGTTTGTCTGCTGATGCTCTAACTGTTTGCTTTTCCATTCTGGCCAACACTCACAAGCTCAAGGTTTTTAAGTAACTTTCTTAGTCTTGGATTTGTAATAACACATTTCACGTTTATCTTTGAGAAAACTTTCAGAAAGGGCTTCTTTTGCCGTATTTTGTGGCCTAAAGTTCCAGTGCATTTGTAATCGATAGCATATGATATATTTTATTTTCATTTCAAAAGTAGTAACGAAACATATAACATATCACAAATATTGAAAGGTTCCAAGTAATATATGCAGTGCACAAACATGATCAGAATGTGACTCTTGCTGTCACTTTACAGTGCAGGTGGCAGTTACACCACCCCCAGTTTTATTTTTTTTTGAGTTAGTCATCAATAAACCAAGCCTCTTGCAGGCACCGTGCAGAGGATTTGCCATTACTCATTCCTTTTATCTACTCTAAATCATGTTTTTGCTCATCAAATTTCTCTTTTCTGTCAACCCCCCCCCCCCCCCCCCCCCCCCCCCCTCATGTCTGCTGGAGGTTTTACTCAACACTTTTTACTCGTGAGACACGCCCTCAGCTCTCTCTCTCTCTCTCTCTCTCTCCCTTCTTCTTTGATCACTGCACTCTGAATGCAGTGGCCTATCGTTTCTTCTTAATGGCTCAAAGTACTTACCCACATCCCATCAGTTCCTGCGGTCTGCTTATTTACGGTATCGACTTTGATGGATTCCCACATAAAGAACCGGCTCTGCTGTCCATTAGCTTGCCGCTACTGCTCATTGTCTTAGTGGAGGGGTGGAATCTAGGACAGGACTGTTAGAGCCCAGTACTTTAAGACAATGGCTTAAAATACATGGTTGCATAATGGCTGCCAGGTCTGACCGGACGTTGTAACAATGAGGAAAGAAAAACATATAAAGTCTGAATATTTACAAACGTAACCTGAGATATCACTGACTCGTTTACGACATAAATAATGTAATATGTAGTGGAGCAGGTCATGTGGGTGTGCACTGATTGGTCATTTTTAATCTGGTTTCTTATGGTTTGGTAATTTAATTTGGCTCTTTTAATACGTGAAGCCAAGGCCACTGTAGCCAGGAGGCCCCCATGTGTCTAGGCACTCCCCCAGACCTACCCCATGTAAACGGATTAAAAACAAAAGCAGGCAGTATTGTTTTATGTCCAAGGCTTTAAGTTATTGTTTTGAGTGATAAATGTTAGTAATTTATTTGATTTATTTGAACTGTCAAATTGTATGAGCACAACTATTCAAATATACATAATTAATTATTTGTTTTATTGTGTTTAAAAGGATCAATCGTAATCCAATCCAAACACATATTATCCAAATATGTATAAAATGTAAGTATAGCCTTAAATAAACATGAAGTTATAAATCCTAGTTTTACATATCGTCAGTAAGCCTGGTTATGAGCTGTACTGTGAAATTAGGTGCAAACTGATAACAATTACTACAGCTAGTGTTGTAGTGGAAAAATAGCAGTTTGGGGTATTGCTGACTATATGTTCTAATTGAATTACAAAACCAACGTATCAGATATCTGTGTCATGGCTGCAGGGCCCTGGGCAGCTGTTTATGCCGCTTAATATCTAGATCCGTCTCCGCATACAGCTTACACTGTGAAAGAACATGAAACACACTCTTAAGCCTGATTCAGAGCTACAACAGCCAAAATGATGTAACTGTGGATGAAACGGCTGGTGTGGAGGACACATGCACCATTAATAAAAATTTTAACAACGTGGCAAATCAACGTCAACGTCACCGGGGACAGCTGAATCAAAATAAGAAATGATAGAGATAAGAGTCCATTGTTGGGATGGTCCAGCTTTGTTTGTAGTAGATGGTCAGCAGGTCAGGAGGCTCCATCCGACTGACCACACCTCTCTCTGTAGATCCCGTCTGTCCTGCTTGGTGCTTTTTCCCAAACCAGGCTGTGACGTTTCCCTTGAAGATGCTTTCGATGGTGCAGGTGAAGAAGTTCCACAGCACTTTTAAAGAAAAGTCTGAAGTCTCTCAGGCGTCAAAGACGCTGATGGGCCTTCTCCACCAAAGAGCTGATGTGGCAAAACCAAGACAGATATTTGAAACTATCTGCTCTTTTCACTGCAGCTCCAATGGTGCAGACAGGGTGGTAGCTCCTCGCCTGCATTTTGCTGCAGTCCACTATCAGCTCCTTTGTCCTGCTTACATGAAGAAGATTATTATAATTGTTGTTGTTGTTATTATTATTATTATTATTATTAGTATACACCAGTTCTCCAGGTGTTTAACCTCCACAGGTAGGCCCTCTAATCATCATCAGAGATCAGACCCACCACAACAGTGTCATCAGGCAAACTTGACAATGGTGGTAGAGCCAAAAATGGCCTCGCATGAAGTTGCATTTTGCCGTATGGTCCGTGGCTTGCTGATACGCAGAGGTTCATTATCAGTATCGGAAAAGAAAAAACAGAATTGTGCAGGAAACTTGTGAAAGAGGCTTAAAGTCAGAAAGTTTTAATAGAGCTTGTTCCTTATTACTGATATATGGGGTCTTTTGAAAGCTGTGTGTAAATGCTTCCTCACCGCAGAGAGCACGGCACTGTTTCTGTTTGTGTTTCTTTCCGTGGTGCTGATAGAAAGCATGCAGGGCGAGGGACACTCTGCGTACTTTGTAGTGCACATGAAAGAGAGAAAATGGAGAGGTCATGCCGGTGTTAATGGAAGAAAGACATGAGTATCGAGAGAATCTGCACATCTGTATACCAATCGGAGGGGGGCCTCTCTCACCGAGGGCAGTGCTTGTAGCCTCCAGTCTGGTTTATGATTTCAGTGTAGCTTTATCTGGCTGGCGCTACCAACACTGGAGGAGATCTGAATCCTTTGAAGCATAAAAGCTCTCTGTTATGCTTCTGTGTTCTTTCTTATATGATTTTTAACAATTCTCTTTGGGAGCCGCACTGGCGGCTAAAGAAGCCGTCCAAAATTTCTGTCGTCCATGTTTTAAATAATTGAAGTGAGTACATGCTTTATGTTTCGAATGGATGGAAAACTCGCTGCTTGTTAAGCAAGTTATACATTTTAAGACATTTTCTGGGCACCGTGTTCAGCCTGTTTGTTAGCTGAAAGCTTTTGACACGTAGCCTGGTCTTGAGCGAAAGTGCGTTTGTCACAGTCGTCAGTGGACGATCTTTATTAAGAAGACTTTCTCGCAAGGCTTATTACATGAGACATTCCGGCAATTTGGGCACTGTTATTTTTTTAAATGAGCTCTTTTTGGAATCAGCATTTATGCCAGCCCCTAATTCTCCCACACCTGCGAGTGATCATATATTGTCTCAGTCCATTTCTCTGTAAAATGGCTCTTGAATGGTCCGCAGAATAGCCTGCTTATTATGTTCCTCAGTTTGCACAGCCAGTATTCTCTATTAGCAGGTTTGATGAAGTGTGATGGTAGGTGGGCCTGGAATTAGTAGATGCCCAGCTTGGAGGAGATTTGCGGCAGTTGTTATTCCATTTTCTCTCAGAGGGTCATGCGTCATGCCCTTCTAGCAATCAGTCTTTTCTATAATACTGCTGAGTCTTTCAGAGAGACACACTTATAACTTCTGGGGATTTTGAACTACAGCGAGCATGATTTATTCGAGCAGTCCAACATTATGGTATTGTTATTTTGCACACGTTAATGGCTGACAGACATTGGAAAAAAATCGAAAGTATTGAAGATGATGCTCTTTTTTAGGGTAACTGCTCAGATTCTGCTGAGAACAGTGTGTTGTTATTGTTTGTGCAGCATCTGTCACATAATGCTGATGTGAATGTGATGATGTTTTGATCTGGCTAATTTAGGTAATTTGGGGAAGTTACAAGGATCTATTGTCCTTGTCTAGTCAAATTAGGCACTTCTTACATCACCGGACCTCCTCTGATAAAATCAGTCCCCCTCAAATAGGACTTGCGCGTGTAAAGCGAGTAAAGAACTGGATGTGTATTTGTATGTACAGGGCCGAAGCAGTGACTCTGAACGACTGCCTCCAGCTGTCCTATTTGCCCTCAAAGAGAAACCACATGCTGCTGCTTTACCCCAGAGAGATCCTCATCCTGGACCTGGAGCTCAGCCAGACTGTGGGCGTGGTGGCCATTGAGCGCTCTGGCGTTCCCTTCATACAGGTGTGTGTTGTGTGTAATTTTTTGGGGTGAGAGAATCAATATAACATAATATAGTGGAGTTATAATATTGAGTCACAAAGGCACACGTGTCTGTATTTATTATATACTAATATACGGGTTACTTGCTTACTCTTACCTTACTGCCGTCCTTTAGCTGAAGTAAGCCAGTAGGGATAGAGTTCACCCTTACGGCCAACTTGGTGGGAGTGTTAAGGCTTAGAGGAGGACAGGGGAAGGTATGTGTGCACTGTTTCTGTTTATTAAGGCCTTATATTTTGTTTTGTTTTTGTTATGTTTGGTTGTTCTTTTTGTCCAAGTGAAAGCCTATCTATGTGGGACAGTCCCCCCCATTGATTGCAGTGGTTTCAACCAGGGGTGGGCCTGTGCTACAAGATGGAGAAAATCTCAGTACTCGGGAAGCTAGCTGTAGAGTACTCACCTCGAGCTGAGGTGTAGCTGAGATGCTGTTGAAAAACTAGTCAAATAAGGTAGTTCTGTGGTCTTGCGATCAGGGACTCATATTGCCTAGACTGACTGCCATTTTATTGTATTTCGCCGCTAACCTGTTTTATTTAGGATTATATTTGATGTCAAAGTAAGAGTTTTACTAACTCTAGCTTGGTTGCTTTAATTAGTCGATAGTACATGATTGTATGACGTACTACTTTTAATACATGCAGGGTAGGAATCACGGTAGGATGCTGTGTTGAATGGAAAGTTGAAAATGATATGAGTTGTGAATTCTGTGAAAGTGACGAGGCTGAGGAATATAAAGCTGTAGAGTGTTAACATCACATAGAATTAGTATGTAAAAGTGTAGTTTTAGGCTAGTTTTAGGAAACGTGAGGTATTAATATGACAGCAACAACATGCTCCATATGCAGTAGTAGAAGAAATGTTTTTTAATGTTTCGTTTGCTTTGAGATGAAGGACAGATACCCTGTCAAGGTAAATTACAGCAGGTCACGTTGTAGTACTTATCTCAAATCGGTCGGTGTAGTTTGTAATACTGCTCTGACACATCAGTAAGAGTGCTTGGGCAAGATCCCTAATGCTACATATGCCCAGATCTGTAGTGTGTTTAAGCATCTGTCAATGCATAAATAGTGTAAATGTAAATCCTTTATATTCATAATACTTAAAAATCTAGGTGGCTAGGATGGCCCACCATCTCCTCTTTACTCAGCATCATGCTACCCAATGCAGACATCTGTTGGCTGACGTACCAGAATTAACGTTCTCCTCCAGGCCTGTGGAGCTCCAGTTTTAAAGCAGTGTGGTAGAACCTTGCATGTCTCTGAGGAAGCATGTGTTAGCCTTTACCCTCCTAGCTTGGTTGTCCTGTGTGATTGTAGGTTTGAACCAGTCAGCTGGGTCTCCCTCAAAGACTAAAGACAGGTGAAGTATTGCAGTGATATTGTGTCATATGGCTTCTTGTAATTCTGATGTATTCTTTAGTGACCCACTTTTGCATAGCTCCACCAGTCTTTTGTAGATTTGAGGACATTCTTTCTTTTTTCTGTGTGTTTGTATTTGTCTTTGTTGCATTATGTTTACAGCACACAGCCACCTCCTCAATCACAGCGCTGGAAACTCTGTACTCCACCATATACACGCGTATGTCCAGACTCTCTCTGTAGGAGTGTCAGAGCCTCCTAAGTGTTATAAAGCGCTTGTCAGGAAGGCCATTTGCATGACTGATGATGCAGCTGCAAGCACGCGCTCACTCTGAATGTAGGCTGGACCGTGGGAGCGGGGAGTAAGCCAAAACCGGACACACAAACCTTCTCTCTCTTTCATTTCACCCTCTCTCTCTCACTCTCACTCTCTCTCTCTCGCTCTCACTCAGAGCCCTCACTCCAGATGCCCTAGTTCTTCTTAAAGACATTCTTAGAAACTTCTGCCCTTTACTTTTGAAATGCTCAGTATGATATTTGAATATATAAATATAGAGATATTACTGTTACAACCCAATGTGGAAAAAAATGATCCAGAATTGTTAGCATCGCTCAAAACTTTATATGATATTAATTAAGAAAACAAACCCTATTCTGCTTTGACTTTACTGAAAATGTGTCAGTGGATCAGGTAACATTGACAAACTAACCACAGAGAAAAGCAGAGATTTACAAACTAGCGAATACGTGAAGTTATTTAGCAGAACACAAACATGCACTTGCTTCTTGGACTTGTTTCTGGTAAATCAGCTCTAGTTATATTAATATGGCTAAAGCTTACTGTGTATGGGTTATTAATATTAATAACAGGATAGTTGTTAGGCTGTTAATAACAGTAATAAAATAGTTGTTGTACTCATCCCACCGTCTCTTGCTGCTTTACTGCTTCCCCCACTGTCTCTTGTGACTGTTGTCCTCCTACCATTGTCCTCCTCCTACCGCGGGTTGTCCTGCTTTATACTATTGATGTAGTTTGTAAACATTTCAAAACATACTGTTGACTACTCGAATGATTCTCTACATATAAGAACCCTAGATGTCAAAAACTACCGCAGCACGCTGTGTGCTACCCTACGAGGATAAAGGGGGCAAAAGTGAGGGTTACAGCGAGCCTTTTAGTCCCAGACTGCTGAACTCATCAGGCCGCTTTCTGCTGCTGCTCGTCCATCGTCTCTCCTCGCTCCTCCCTTTGTGCTCCTTTTAAAGTTGCCTATGCTGCAAATCCAAACCAGCCTCAGCTGTTTCTCATTAAGGGCAGCATGAGCACCTGAGCTGAGAGGGTAGAGAACATTTTGCCTTCACTGCCCCCGCTGGACCAGGGTGAGACATCAGGTCTAGGCGGGGCTGTCATCGTCCTCCAAGCATCTCTCATGGCTGTCAGCATCCCCTGGTCACTTCTTGAGACTGTGGTCCTCCTCCCTCTGCCTCTTTCGACTGTGGTCCTTCTCTCATAGTCTCTTGCGACTGTTGTTTTCCTCCCATCATTTCTTGTGACAGTTGTTCTCCTCCCACCGTCTTTTTTGGTTGTTGTTCTACTCCCACCATGTACTGCATCTGTTGTCCTCCTCACACAGTCTCTTGTGCCTGTTGTCCTCATCCCACCGTCTCTTGCCGCTTTAGTGCTTCCCCCACTGTCTTTTATGGCTGTTGTTCTCTTCCCACCGCGGGTTGTCCTGCTTTCTCTCGGCTGCCGTCCTCCTCCCCACTAATGGCATGCAGAGTTTCGCACACATACTTTCCACCGTCTCTTGTGGCCCTTAGCCCATTCTGAATTAATTGTTTCTGTGGTGTCCTGAAAACCAACACATCTGTATATTCAGTTCACAGAAGTCTAGCCCCACCCATTCAGGCTGAAGTTATAAGGAGTGCTTTAGCAAATGAATGTGACTGAGGCAAAATACGAGGCAGCCAGTCAAGACTGAGCAGCGGATGGACCTGCATTCTCAATTTGGCCCATTTGTAAAACCTGAACATCCACAAGCTTCCAGGAATTCTTAGTGCTTCTCTACATCCACTGAATGTTGATAAAGTGGTGAAGATGATTAAGCTTCAAACTTAATTCAGGCCAGGTGCTTTGTGAAACACAGTTACATTAAAACCTAATCAGAAAGGTGTTGATACTCTTCTCTAATGATTGCTGCATTAGCGGCAATAAAAAGATATGATGGAGCTTCAAGTGTTTCAGAGGAAGCTCTTGCTGGCCTTCAAACTACCAGGTAGAAGACTGGAAGGACAGTTAGGTGTACATAAAAAAAATTGTTATCCAATCTAATGTATTAAACAGGCAGTGAATCCCCCCAAACATTACTAATACTCTGTTGGTAATAGTACACAATATCTATATCCATCCAGAAATGAGGAGTAATAAAGTATGATAATTACAAGAGTTTTTTTTGTTGTCGTTCTATATCAGTGAACAAGCACAATTAAAAAGAAGCAGAAGTTAAAAAAAACAAAAAATCCTGTAGAAGAAGAACTGCAGTGGAGCTGTCTGAGCAGTGAGAGCATATTAGGCTGCACTGGAGGTTCTTTTTGTTTTTATTGTTTGTATATTTAGGTTACTAAATCTCATACGTCTCTGCGTGAAGCCTCAAGTGTGACTGACTGAGAGTTGTTAGTCTGTAAGTTTGAGGGAAGTTCTCGGCGCCTTTGGGGTCTGACTGAACCAGCGGCGAGAGTCGCGCTACGTGATCAGAGTTGTGACAAATGCCCTCCTACTGTCCTGTCTCACGCAGGTGATCCCATGCGCCCAGAGGGACGTTCTCTACTGCCTGCACGAGAATGGCTGCATCACCCTGCGCGTGTGCCGCTCCACCACGCCCTTGGCAGAGGAAACAGGCAAGACCCCCCACTCTCATTCCCACTTCCTCGTTTCTTCCCTTCTTCCCCCACAAACCTTCTCACAAGCCATCCATTCATTTCAAATGCTATTTGGCCGTGAGAGACCACAAGATGAATCAATCTGTCAGGCTTTACTAACACGCCGGAACAGCAGCTCGCAACTCTCGGCAGAGCTCGATGGCGAGGGCCGCGGATCATCGGCTCAAAGGCTCGCGGTTCATAATCAGGAAACTGGCCTTGGATGCGAGTTCCTATGGTTCTGCGCTCGCACTGTTCTCTGCTGGTGTGCTGCATTAACATCACTGAGCTTGGAATTATAGGAAGTTAAATCTTGTACACTAGAACACACTAGATGACTTCCAAGGTTTGCTAAATGATTGTTAGTGCGTTGCTTTTGTAACTGTGCCACAGACATTATTCGATAGTTACTTCTCTCCCATTACAGTGCTGGCTTATTATTCAGCTATTAATCCTGATATTTGTTCAGTAAATATGATGAATTGTTAAACAATTACAAACTTCAATTCCACAATTGTTGATTAGCTGTGATTAGTAAATTCTGTTTGACTTGTGTTCAATTGAAAACTGTACAATCTATTATATTTGATGGTATATCTTGAGTGAATATACTCCTCTCTTCTATCTGGCCTGGAGAACACCCCGGCTGTATTCTTGCATACATGTAATAAAATGAATTACTGACTCGTGCAGGTTTTTAATGCAGTTTTGTTAGGTCACATTGTGATTTTCAGCCTTTTCCCTTACACAGATTTCTCTAGATAGAGTGTTTGATCATTTTATGCACTGTAATAGGAGAAATAACTAGAGATGGACCGATCAGCGTTTTTGAGGCCGATTCTGATCGCCTATCAAACTGCACTGGATAAGTCTGAGTCACATACGGTAACAAACTGCCATACGCACAATGTTTTCTTTCCGTACATGCGGTGAACTGTTCTTGCGAGGCCGCTGCTTTAGTCAGTCTGACGAAAATGAAACGGTATGTGTTTCCACCTAGCGGTTCAGATAGGAATTGCAGGAAACTGGCCGGAGGGGGTTTCACGCAGGGCTCCTCTCCCTGAATGAAACGCTAGCTGTAAATGCACAAATTAGTTTAACACAAAATGGCCGATTGATCCTTCCATCTCTAGAAATAACCAGAATCCTTGTAGTCCCTGGTAGAGGAACATTATTTTTAAACTGCCAGATAATTATAACCATCCTCGTTCTTAAAGGAAAGATAAACCGTCACTCTTGTGTGTGTATTTTTGTGTACAAATCATTGCTTCCTGTATTGTTCCAACTTATTCGAATGTGAGGCTTGTACTACTGCCGCTCAGTGTACCATTATTTTAATCAGTATTCCAGTATCTGTTCTTTGCTATGCTGATATCACAGGAGGCTACACTGTACAAATGAGCCCTCTGAGCATCCTAACTGATTTCACAACTTCAATGCAAATAATTATGGTCAGAATGATTCATAACAAGCATTAACACTGTCACATCGAAGATTCATCCCCATTTTTTAGGTGTATTAAGGCGTTTACACACCGAGGCTGATTAATTTGTGTGATTTATTCAGATGGCTTTGTATTTATTTAAACATGTGTATAACTGAAGGTACCTGAATGTGATTTTTCAGACATTGAAATGTTTTTCTGCCTTCTGTTCGATCTTTTGAAAACTTTCACAAAAACAAAATCTATCTAGTTATCATGTTCAGTTCCTCTGCTGGCATGACAACACCTGAGATGCTGGAGCGGCTGTGTTCTACCAAACAAGACTTATTGACAAACATAATTAAAAAAATCTGAATCCCAAGTAACAGCTCAACCTGAGCTACAAACAGCAAGTAAAATGTAAAAGATATGAAGGTTTAAGATCTTGAATTAAGTGCTAAAGCTTTTCATGCTGCTTTTCCAAAATGGACAGTAGTCCAGTGTGATCACTTGCTGGTTCTCCTGGGGAAAAAAAAAAGTAAATTATTTACACTTAAAGAGAGTCTGTTTGTTTTGTGCTTTGTTTAGTGGAGATGCATCTCCAACATTAGCTTAAACTGAGATTGCAGCAGTGAGTGAATTCACTTGCAAAGTTTCTGAAAAGACTCTTTTCACTTTTCTGTTGTGGAAGCAGCCTCAGTGCCTCATTTCGTGAGAAGCAAAGGGCCTTTTTTGATATGGTCGATATGTTTTGAAACGAAGAAAATCCTGTTTTTTTCCCCACGTTCTTGTTTTTTTTTTCGTTTTCATGCCACATTTGCTGTGTAATGGCCTTGTCACTGCATATTGCATCATATAGCAGTATCTTTGCAAAATCATGTTGGTCCAAAAAGCGCAGCCCCAGTAACTAAGCTAATAATGTGGGTTAGGTAGAAGTATGTTGTTGGTGGTCTAACCTGACTGATTGTGTTGTTGTGTGTCGTGGAGCTGTCTGCGCTGTAGCTGGTATCTCAGTACCTCCCAGTTCTTTTCTCTTAACATGACTTCCACTGTTTCAGCCGCGGACCCAGAGCAGAGCGTGCAGGAGCTGGTGTATGACCTGCGTTCACAGTGTGATGCCATCCGTGTCACCAAGACGGTGCGGCCCTACCGAGCTGTGGTCTGCCCCATCAACGAGAACAGGGCCGCCCTGGTGGTCAGCGATGGCCGGGTCATGCTGTGGGAGCTGAAAGCTCACACTAGCAAAGCTCCAGCCAACCTCAGGTACCTTTTGCGTTTTCTGAATACTGATTACAATTTCTTCACGAAAACTGAGGGCCCATTTACTTTCTTCTACAGAAAGACTGATTGACTTTTCTTCTTATCTACAACTCAGCTGAAAGATAGCAAACACGCTAAATATATTCATCATTAATATTACAAGCTTGAATTAAAGTACTTATGATTGACTGTAAAACTGCAATGTAACAGTCTAAAGAATGTCTTACATTTTAAATGTCTGTGCTTCCGTCAGAAGAAGCATCAAACTCAGGCTGAACCTCAAATTCCTCCATACTAATATGAACAAGCATCTTTACAATTTCTACAAACAGAGACTGCACTATTTCTTAGCTTATGAATGGGTGTAAATCCCAAATATCTGTTTTTAGTTATACTATGTGATCATATCTTGTATCATGTTTTTCATTATTATACCACAAAAGGTTGAAATGACCACAATATACAGTGACCAAACATTGTTCCCCTCATTTGACAGTCCATGGATTCTTAGCGATGACACTATTCTATATAGAAATTGCATTTCTTGGCGGAATACTATTAATTACTATTACTGTTATTAATGCTATTAATTGTGTATTTGTATTTTTTCAGCCTTGAACACCCTAAATCATTGTAATGCATCTCTCATTTTGTGTCTGTCCTGCTACCTCATATAATTACAGTTCTGGCTTGTCTCCTCTCTATTCGCCCATCAATTTCTGTGGTACTCCTTTGAGCCGGAGCCAGAAACGGATCCCGGACCTCTCCCTCAACTCTATGATTGGTAAGGCACTGTACACGACACACATCCACTTACACTATTATTACTCTACTAAAAAGCATAATTACATCATTATCATCACTGATTAGAGTCTGAAAAGTGCTTAACAAGTTTTGGGTAGTTGATTTGTATCAGCTTCAGTTCTGTTCAGCTGTTGTATTTATTTTACTCAAAATATGTGGCACAAGAGGACTTTTAGCCTCTGTTTAAATACTTTCTACGTAGTGGCTTAATGAAACTCTTGTTAAGTGAAAAGCAAAAGATAAATTTAAAAAATATTAGGAAAATGATAAAAAAAAAGAAAATATAAAATGTGCAGTACTCTGTGCATGTGTGAGTGGTTGAGGTGTAAACAGACTAATTTGGAGTGCTTTGGTGTGAAAAGCTGTGTAAGAATTGTTCACAGCGGTGTTGATAGAAACCAGACATCCACCCCCCTCTCAGAAAATTATCGCATGAAATGGTTTAAATATGCTGCCTGAGGCGCAGCTGTATGATCATTTAGAAGATTAAACGATTTTTGAGAAGTTTTTTTTTGGTCAGCATGGTACCTTTTGGCGATGTATTTTCAGATGAACTTTTTTCTATTTCTGTTACAACATTGCAGATAAAAACTTTATATGAAAAAACACAAGATGGTTTGGAAAAATATATTAAATTACTATATCTGCGCCACAAACTCTTGGTTCCCATCACTATTACTGAGTGAGTCAGTTTCTTAACTGTGAGTCACTTCACATCAAACCACTCTGAAGAACTTTGTTTACATCTTAACCACCGAGTCGTACAGTAATTAAAAGCAGAAACTTAACCTATCTCTCTAAATATTCTGAGTTATATCTTCTATCATGATGGTATATGGTTGTTATACATTATTCTTGCCGTATTGCCCATCTCTGCATGCTGCATAGCTCTGCTATTTTCTGATTGGTCAGTAGCTTGTTTGCGATTTGACTTGACGTGTTTGTTTGAAAGCTTTATGGTGTGATGTGTTACTACATTTGAACGCTCTCCTGCGTACTAGAGTAAAGTATTTTCTCACTCTCTTAGCCTCAAAAGATTCAATTTAGCAAGTGCCTAACGAGGAACCAGCTAAACGAGTTAGTCATTGGAACCCAGTTTCAGTGTCCCTTTTTTCTGCATTCCTTTTCTTTACCTCCGCCTGGTAACTGTCTCCTGTGTGGAATAAGATGAGCCGTCTTATGAGCTTTGTGCTCTTTTCTTCGGAAGGCTGGATGTTTTGAGGTCCTGAGGGCACGCTCTGCTCTCCTTTCATCTTCTTGTTCCAGCCAGTAGCCCAAAACAGATAACCGTCTCATACATGGAGGCCTCTTTTATCTATTTTGTATCTGTTTAAACAGTGCATGGATGGTTTCTGCTGTTTGCTCTGAGGTTGAAGGGACTGTGTGTCTCTCAGGGGCTGGACAGTATGACCGTATGTTATCTTAACTTTGATTAATTAATTCACAAGAGGACTGTCAAACTGAAATTTGACATTGAGTATTTGTTGAAGTGCATCTATTAAATTTTTTGGTTCTTGTAGCTGTAGTGTTGTAGCTTTGTTTGAATGTAAATATTCTGCAAATTTATAAAGCCCAAGGTACACGCCAGACAGAGAAACTCCCTCACTTTTCTCAGCTGCCTGAAACATCCATTTTCCATGTTACAAGGTGACATCATCTCATAACACAGTCCTTATTTACCACTTATAGTCTGCATGATGCCTTTAGACAGTAAAAACTGACCGCTCTGCAACTGCGCCAGCCTAGTTTGCGAATGTGGATCTCCCAGCGTGTTCTACCCAACTTTCTGGAGCAGACTCTCACTCAAACTGATACAGCTGAACCCAGGCCATTGTAGAAACAGCCACAGCAGTGTGGGGGCAGAATCAGAGCACACTGGGCTCATTAAGAGCTGGAGCTTAAGCACAGAGGATAAATAAAGATGTGTGTAACAAATATTGTGTTTGGGAAAAACTGTAGCTTGTGAATCTATTCTAATAGAATATGTTTTGAAGTCAGTGTGTCTCAAAGTCTGAAAGTTAAGGACGGTCACTACTGAAACATTTGGTAAAGTTTGGGTAATGTGATTGTGTTGGTGGAATGTTTAATCGTTACTTTTAATTCAATAAATTAATTATGGTATATGTGGATTTTAGTCTGAAATGTATTTCCCAGTTTAGTAGCATCATGCAGAAACGATAAAATATGGTTCTTTCTCTGTTTCTACTACCTGATGATGAAGTAGACTCTTAATTTGTAGGTTAAATATTATTCACCAGATGTTCTGCACTCTCATTGGCTGTGGCAGGTCACACTCTGATCTCAGGCGTGGATCCACCCTGGCCTGCGGCTGGCCAGCAGGAAGTGCAGCTGAAGTTCCTCCTGACAGGGCTGCTGTCCGGCCTGCCTTTGCCGCCCTTCTCCCTGCGCATGTGTCCCCCACTGACCACCAAGAACATCAACCACTACCAGCCCCTGCTGGCCGTAGGTGAGCACTGTACCATCTCTACATTCCATTCTATTATACAGTCATCATTTCACATTTTTTTATTCTTTCGTGGCTGATAGAGGTTTTTAAGGGGAAACAAATGTAAATAACTGACCATATCAGTGTGTATTTTAGATTTGTATGCAGTTTGTATACAAAAAGCAGTTTTTGCACAAAAATGTGCAGCAATGTGTCAGTTTACCCTTTACCCCTAAACATAAGCTGAAAGAGATATTTGGAGCACTACCAGAAAAGAAACACTTTTATTTACCTAAAGAAAGTCTCAGATGATTAATTTAATGAAACATATGGTATCTATCCAAAGACCAGCTTTCGCACCATTATTTTATTTCCTGGTCAATTAAATGCAAGTAAAATCTTCTACACCACTACTAATACATATATGCTGCCTATTTTATTTTGATTTGTTGCTGGTGACGAATAGTCAATAGTCACTGAATCAGTTAACAATTCCAGACTAAATCACTGTTTGAGCTCCAGGAACTACTCCAGCTGTAGAAGGTAGAAAGGAAATGAATTGAAAATGGAAATGGATCATAAGGTATGTTTGTGCACAGACACCTCATCTAATCTCTATCAGCCTTCCTGACCTTGCCTTTGTAGCAGTTCTAACGGAAACGGGAGAATAACTGAGGCTAAACAAATCAGCCAATCTGAGAAATGATGGGGGGAAGAAAAAGGCACAAACATGTCATAAAGCTTTTCACGACCGTCGTTCATCATTTAATCCAAACGCCAATGCCACGTCTCTCTCTCTCTCTCTCTCTCTCTCTCAGTCAATCGTTTATTTGATTAAAATCTCAGGAAGAAGATTGATTGAGTGTGAATATTAAAAACCTTTTTGAAGTTTACAATATTTAACATCCACACTGCGACTGAATTTCTGAAAAGATGCTGATGTACCATGGAGGCACCAAGGCTCGGGTGAGGGAGATGATAAAATTGGGATGCCTTTAGCTGTTTTGTTGTACTGATTTCTGGCTTTGGTTGAAGAAGAGAACACTCTCAGGCACACTTTTAAAAAAGGATTGTACTTCAGTAAAACGTGTGATTCTTGAATACATGAACGTTTATGTGTTTAAATGGTTCTTGCATGAGCGAAAAGCTCAGCGATTTATGGAGAGTAATGTTTCAATGGCAGATATATTTCACCACATTTCTCTCCTCTCCATGTACACTGTGTGGGCCTAAGTTGGGCTTACGCTTCTATAACTATTCCCCTGACCAATCACAGTGCTGATGTCGTTGGCCCCACCCACACAACAGCTTCAGAGCCAGAGAAACTTAGTGAGTGAAAGCTAAACCAGCATAACCAATACAAGCAACCTGTCTGTAGCCCCCTCTCACCCCCTCATTCCTTTATCCATCACCAGCATTGTTCCTTCTTACTTTCATTCCTTTATCAGTACACCAGCATTGTTCCTTTGTCCGTTCACTCCTTTATTCGCACACCAATATTTTTTTTTTATCTGTTCTCTCCTTTATCCATACACCATACTTTTTCATCTGTGACTTTTTTTAGTCTAGTTAGCATCACAAGCTGCATCATGATGATTTTTCTTTTTCTTAAAACATCATGTATGATTCCTATTCAGTCTGGAGTGCTGTTTTGCGTCGACCTTGTCTGTGTCTTCTGCTGTGGATTGTAATTCTAGCTCCAGCAGATAAACTGTCAGAGCAGTTGTGCGGACCTCATTTTCAGAACTATGATAGAGAACTAATAAATCTCTATGAAATGTCCTGCTACATGGTGCCCTTCATTTATATGAGTAAAGTCTCCTTTGCTATTCAATAAATGATATCTATTAAAGCAATAAGCCCCTGTACGCTGTGTTTTAGACTGCTTTTACAACTTCATAGCAATGTACGGCCTTGCACTGCCTTATTGTGACAACATACAATTTGATAAACCAATGTTCAATAAAAAATTTATTACTATTAGTAATTATAAAATACATCCATCTTCTATAAAGGCATACAGTTCTATTCCTCAATAGCGAAGAAGTCAGAATATTCAGTAAACAGTAAAAGGGATTTGTATGTATGGCTGTGTCAACTCAGAGGTCCAAGCACTATTTTTCAATAAACCCAGTCGTTTAATTATTTTGAGTGCCTTTTACTTTAAAATGCTACAATAATATGATAAAACTTTATCGTTGCTATGCTAATAATTTGGCTTTAAACTGATATTAGAATTGCTTACACCACTAAGAAACATGCTATTGTTCAAACAGTGGCAGTATACAATAGAAGATTTAAAATCTTTCATGCAGTGTTTACAGTATTGTGGTTACAGAAAGAAGTTAATATTAATATATATTAAATAATACACTGTAATTATCTATTGTATGTCAGTTTATGTGCCTTGACATTTGTTTGGCACTTTTATGATATTTTATGGATAAATTGTGGGTAAGACTTATGGATCCAGTATTTATATATATTTATTTTATAGTGCATTCATAAAAGCATTATATGGCATGCCTGTCGTATGATTATGTAGTTGCCTAAAAGTAGTTATAATTACATTCATAACACCTTATAAAATAAAGCTATGTAGATTATAACCTCAGGTTATATAATGCATAATAATATCGTCCCATAATAACATAACATGATTTTGTGTATTTGTGTTTGTGTGTATTTGTATTAGTGTGTATTTGATAGGATTAATTAGCAGACTGTTAGCAGTTAGCCATCAAAACTAAATGGCCAGCAGCACAGAAAACTGCTTTTAAACAGATACCTTGTTTACGGCTAACATTAGTAATGGCTTCAAGATAGCTTTGTTCACTTTGTGTAATCCTGAATTAACAGTTCTGTGTAGATATCTGACATCAGCCTGTAATGATCTAGCATAACATTAATTTATGTTCATAAGAACAGACATTATGCTGCATTTTGTAACATGAGACTTATAAGCTTTATCTGTGTGTAATGACTACTTTAGAGCGATCATATAGGATCATGCCCAGCCTCATGCAGGATGTTAGAAAAGGTTATTGTAATTTTGACTCCATGCGTTTGAATTGTAGTGTATATCAACTGTACAGCAACACGTTGTTATAGCAGCTAAACTCTTCAGATGCTCTTATTCCTCAGTGTAGCACTGTTACAGAGAAACGTACTTGAGTTGAAGAGTCTCCTTGTCTTTTTTTTTTGACTTTTGACCTTTTGCGGATCAGCCTTGAAGCCACAAGCTAAGAACAGATCCGACTGTCCTAGCAAGGCTGTCGCACTATTATCAGCGTTCAGAGCCAGCCCATCATCACCCAGGCGGTCTTGAGAGCGAGACCAATCATGCTATTCTGGACGTGGTGAGATCAATCAGTCTGAGGCTGTATAGCATCGATCGGGAGTAGGTGGCAGTCCTTGCTGGCTTCTCCTGCCTCTGAGAAATCCTGCGTGGCTGGAGTCTGTAAGTGCTGGGGGCCATTAGAAGTGGAGGCAGTCTACTTCAGAACACTCTGGACGGGGTGAGAATGAAAGGTGGAGAGCTGAAAAAAAACAGGGGAGATTAAAATTGCTGCTCTCTGTCATATTAAACAGAGATAAACACACAAGTCTCGCAGGCCCGTCTGTCGCTCGAAGACCGATTTCCTCTGTTGCTATGCTTACAGACTTAAAACACCTCATAAACCCGACTCACAGGAGAACACACTATTCTAGATGAATCGATTAGTTGAAGCCATGTTTATCACATGCATCTACATAAGTGACTGAAAGCAACTTATTTGAATGGAGACTAAAGAGCTAGAAATTATCTCAGGAAGAGAATCATTTCACATATTGTCCTAGATTTTTAACTCCATTTATGATTTCTGGTCTGAATAGGAAAGCGACAACTGGCTTGTTAAAAAAGAGAAGGTCACTGAGGAAGTGATCAACAACAAATGCACAGGGAACTGTGTTTTCTACATAAACGTTTGTTAAATGAACATTTAAGGAACATAATGAAGAGTTTAAGGTGTTTCCCTGGCCTCCAAGATTCATTTGTCTCAGTGCTGGAACATCCAAACATGCTGGAATTTTAATTCGTGGTGGCTTCACCTCAGAACTTGCAAGACTGCTGCTAAAGTGTGATGCTCTGGGTGATGTTCTGCCAGGCAAGGTACACTCATTATGGTAATGACAGTTGCATATTTCAGCCAGATGATTTGTCCTGTCGCACTGCACATAGTTTGGGAGCTGTTTAAGGATTGTAATGAAGATTCCTCCAAGATTCTCGTGTTTCAGTGCGGGAACCAATTTGGGGTGGCTTCACCTCAGAACTTTCAAGACTGCTGCTTATGTCTTACACCTTCAGATGTCTTGCGGAGTCTATGCCTCAGTGGGTCAGAGCTGTTTTGGTGGCATGCAGAGGTCGAACAACATAATGTTTTGGTTCACTGGTGTATATCTGTATAAATCCGATGGTCAGCATTCAGACTTGGTTGTGTAGATTATCCTAGGCTTGCCCAGCCAGCATGCTGCTGCAGATGTCCTTCAACATAGGTGCTAACAAACATGCAAATTGTTTTTCAGGCTCCGTTCTTGCTTCATTAGCACTCACTCCTCCTTCATTCTCCTGCTCTGTCTCCATTATTTTCCTTCACTATGGCATCCCTCCGTCCCCCAAAAGTATTTATGGCTGTCTGCCAGCTTTATCATGCCTTGCCGATTCGCCGCCAATGCTGTAATCTGATATCATATGGCTCTATTATTGACACCACGAACCCACACTGTCAGCACCGGCAAACCGTCAACCTTCTTATCGCCAGTGTGCACAGTTCTCCACAAAAGTTGATGTTTCTATATTCTATTTCTTCATTTCTGCTTTCTGTTTGTTTCTGTTGGTGACTTAAACATAATTAATTTGTGTTTAATGAAGATAGAACAAGGTCATTGTCTTCTTTCTTTCACATTCCCTCAGCTTGGCTCCCTCTCTTCACTCGCGTACAAGAACTGCTACAGTAGTGTGCAGAACACATTCTTCATTTATTCCAGTTCTTTTTGTCAAAACTGCCTTAAAGTGCCAAAAAGACTCAACAGCTAAATATAATTTTAGATGTTAGTGTTTAATGTGTCCACTAAGAAATCTGCAGCCACATCCTAAAGTTCTCACCTTCCAAATAACCCCAAACACAGTGATGTTGAGGTCTGGACTCAGGTGGTCAGTTAATTGTTTTAAGAACAGCAGCAGCTTATTTGTTTGTTGTGTCTCCTTTTCTCAGTGAGGAACCTTTACCAGTTGCACACTTTTTCAGACCCATAACATAAGGTTGTCTTCTCACGTGTTTTTAGGAGAGTGGAGCTTGATGTTCACCTCACTCTTAAAGATGAAAGTTGTAGGTTCTGTGTATCTGATGAGGATAGTTTTGGTAGGTCTATCAGGTCTTCCATGTGGTTGTTAGCAGTCTCTTTTCCCCCACCCCCAACATCCATTTCTCTGTCCTTATAGATGACCTTATATCTGATCTCCTCAGAAATACCTTCTCAATAATGAATGACTTGTACTATACGGCTGACTTGACTGAAAAGTAAACAAAAAGAGATGGGTGGTCTCAGGCGTCTGCACAGCGAGGTACATCGAATAGATTTTCTTCTTCTCAGATGGTCTGTGCATTGAGGCAGCACCTGCAGTGCAGAGCTCAGTCCCGGGAGATTTGCTCTGGCCCTGTATCCCTCCAGCTCTCCTCTAGCTAATAGCCTCAATTACTTAGCATTTAAACTTGACCTTGTGGCCTTGTTAAATGCAGCATCTATTATATTTTCATACAGTACATTTATTCTCTTCCTGCTGATGCAAGCCAGGACGTTATGCTGTGGAGTTTCTTGCGTAGACATATATGGGTAATTATTGTCTTAGGTGTACTTGCTTTTTGTTTAAGTACAAAAGTTTGGTGTAGTGTGTAAACACTCTTGTGCTGAGATCACGTTTGTGTTTAAAAACAAAGGCTAATTGTTCACCTCATAGCAGTAGCAGATTATGGCAGCATGAAGCCACCCAAACATTTGCTTGATCTATATGATGGTCAGAATAGAGGGTCTTCCGTGTGAATTGTGTATTTATGGTGAAGAAAGACGAGCAACTCAATTTTTGTTGTATATACGGGGTTCATCTGGAATTCAGCAAAGAGACGCTTGGAGTCCATCCCTTTATTCCACCCCTGCGGTCGATGATAATAGATGGGAAAATTGAACTCTTGATGGATTGCTCCTCTCCAAATTTACACTTATAGTGGAGGAATTTTCCGCTACAGCTCCACTGAAAACAATGGAATATCTGGATTGCTATATTCCGTCTAACATGTGAACGCAGCGTTCATTTCAAAATGTGTTCACGCTGTACTCCACATGACCCACATAAGAGAACAACAATTTAACTGTGTTTTAATTCTTTTTCTTTGTGATGCCACAAAAACTCACCAGCTTGGTCTGCCTTTTGAATGAGGTGCAATAGAGGGCAGCCGACCAGAACAGAATTTATGTACCTATATCCATCTGAAGAGCACAAACAGCCTGGTCAGTTCCGCAGAGAGGGTGAAAGTGGTCATTTGTAAACAAATGATTGTTTTTGTTACACACAGACATCATAAGTAGACCTCATGGGAAGAATGCAAATTTCTGCCAAATGTCTGCTTCGGGTTGTGAATAGAGCTTTTTCCACAATGGAGAACTTTTGAGATGGATATGCCATAATATGTGAGATACTGATGTTCTAACTCCTCTATTATGTGTCAAAGGTTAAAAGTTATTGAAATTCTTTGTCGGAGCGTCGAGATGTAGACAGACTATTGTCAGGCTTTGGTTTTTGACGTTTTCAGCAGACTGATGGTTCTGATATTTGACAACTGCCCGAACAGAGCGTGAAATTTGCTGCACTGAAGGTTGGGACTTGGGGAAAGGCTGACATTTAAATGACGGTGATTGCAGAATGAATGTGAGATTGTGCCTGTCTCCTTCCCGTAGGCACAAGCAACGGCTCAGTGCTGGTGTACAACCTGACCAGCGGTCTCCTGCACAAAGAACTCAGTGTCCACTCGTGTGAAGTCAGGTGAGCGAAGTTATTTTCGATACAGAGTAAAAGGAATGTAATCAAAGCTAATCAGCAGGTACCTAATCTAATGCCCTATAATTAAGCAACAGAACACAAAGAGGCAGTGTGTTAATGTGAAGCAACAGGTAATAACAGGAACACAATATGGTAGATTTCTGATGTCATTCACCGCAACCCATGACCTCCCAGGCTATTTTGCTTTTATGCGATGACCCTAGAAAACATGGACAGTGCCACCTCTCTCAGTGCCACCTGCGTCATTTCCAAATTCACTAAAGAACAAAGCAAAACAAAAGAACAGGTGCACACATTAATGGCTGGCTCTCACTCCCCAAACTGTCAGCTGGATAAGCTAAACACAGCCTTCCTTAGCTTGAAGCTGAACTCGAAACTCATTAGCTTGTCCTGCTCACGAAAAACTCCACCACCTCATCTGTGTTCAGGGACTTCAAAATAAATGTCCCTGTCTAAACACACTTCAGCATTCCAGATAAACATTCTTTCTTTTTCTTTTTTTAATAAACTAACTACATACATGGTGACATGGCCACACCACAGCCCTGATGTCAGTTAAACATTTCCATCTCGCTCAAAAACGTGGTGTAGGGGTGTTGGTTGTGTAGATGAGAAAAATAAGTTTTTGCATGTGACAGAGTTGCAGCATCAACTATTACTTATTAACATCCATTTTATGAAACAGCTCTTTACACTTACCAGATAAACTCTCTAGGAAAAAAGCCTCTGCTTTTGCTGCAGTTTACATAGAATATAAGGATCGGTGGAGCATCTGTGGCTGAAAATACTGTTCATTAAGCTTAAACAACAAAACTCTGAATCCCATTGGACCAACTCAAAGCCATACACAGAAATGAATGTGGAAGTGTGGAAATGCGGATAGCAGTGGCGTAATTCTGACAGCGTGGCAATCCTGACTTTGCCTCTCTTCTATACTTAGTAAATTCTGGTTTCAAGTTTAACAACTTGGCGGAGGAAATGTTAATTTCGTAGAACAGGAAGATTATAGAGCCACATCGTCCTTGCTATCTACAGTTTTGCTGTTATATAACAGTTCTAGAAAATGAAAGAAAAATAAGCTCATACATTGTATCAAATGTGCAAATCGAATATTGCCTAGTGCAACATAGTAAACTGTTTCAATAAAACAAATGTTATTACTAACATGTAGATTTTCGTCATTTTCTTGTAGCTTCTTTTACATTCAGTGATGTGAATTCAGATTGTTTGGTGCATCATTAGAGTTAATGTGCACTTCATTTGGCTCTTTTCCACATTGTTTGAAATCATGGCTCAAAACACTCATGAATATGACTGTTGTCTGTGAATCCTTGTAGGAGCTGGTCACGTTCTTCATATTACTAATTGTTTTGTATTACTGCATGTATGAGGAGTTGGTCAGAGCTTTTGCCTTTTTGTTCCAAACACTACTGAAAATGGGTCACCTTGGCTAAACTGGTACATTTGCAGAAAGGTTCTCCTTTAGGTTGAGAGAATGTGTTCAGTGTGTTAACCACTCTGCTGTAGTAAACAAATCTGTGATCTTCCAGGTCGGCCTGGAGAAGGCTTGAAGTTTAATATCACTGGTTGACGTTTAACGTGTGGATGGAGATTTCTAAAAACAGGCTGTGGGCTAGCAAGATGTGCTCAGAGTCACTGATCTGGTTTTCCTATTTTAATTTCAGCAGGAAGAAGAATAAAAAAATTATTCGCTTTTCAAGCCATCACAGCGCCATGGAGCAGTCGATGTGAACTATTTCAAAAATCAATCATATTTTGGTGTTATTGAATGAGCGTGTATGTATGTTTAACTGTGGGGTCTTAGGGTCTATGTAAGTGCGAGCATGATGTACACATGTCAGTGGTCCAGTACAGTATAGTACATACATGTTAATGTTCAGAGAGATTGATAATGGTTCTTTTTTCTTTTCTTTCACTTTTGTCCTTCACAGGTTCGTTATAGGTTCAGAATATTTCCACTTTGTAACCAAGCATTAAAATAGCAGTTAGGACCCCAATCGGAATCTGGAATTAGACTCTTCCTTTTAATCAAAGCCCCTCCGATATACGGAACGTTTGCTGCCCCATTCGCTTTCTTCATTACCGTCTCCTCAGAGAAGCACAGCGACCTCAACAAAACCTCCCTGGCTCAGACGAGGATTAAAAACTTTATTGGCCTTATCCAGGAAAAACAAACTAAACGAGCAGGCTTTTATATCCTGGCGCCTTGGCTTTTGAGGGATAGACTTAATCCTCTAGTTGCTGCTGGTGAGCTGCTCGGGAGAGCGCCAGAAGCCCTTGTCTCATTAATTACAATTCTCTTAATGAGTGAAGAAACAATTTCACCCTTACAATTATGCCAGAGATTGAATCAATTATATGGTTAAGCGATTGATTTGGAACAAACACCATCCATTCTCTTGGTGTCAGGCCTCTCCTCATTAGAGCAGCGTCTCTCCACGCACGTCCAGTGTCCGAAGCAGAGGAGTCTCGCTTACCATGAAAGTCACAATTTCTGGATTTCATGTGAAACGTTAAGCTGTTCTCCTCCAGGGAGAGGGGAACTAAACTGATCTTTAGTATCGTATTAGATTATATGTTTAAGTTTTATTTACCTTTTTTAGGGTCCAAAGCTGGACCTTAGGGGAAATGTAACACTTTAAGGGTACATGTATTATAAATAAATACTTCTCTAGCACCGTGTTTAAAGTCAGTGACCACACTATTATGGCAAATTGACCAATTACTGATCGCACTGATAGAATGCCTTTTGGTAATTTGCCTAAAATTCTGAGATTTCTGGAACAAAGTTGCCTTTAAATAGTAACCTTAATGTATGCATTTATTCCCAGAAGCGTAAAAACATACATCATCTAAGACAGTGGTTCCCAGACTTTGTTGAAAAGGGCACGTAATGCTCTACTGAACTGAGACATTCCCATCAACTTGACTTGAATCACACAGCTGTCGACTTCAGTCCTTAAAACAAAGTGTCACAACTTTTTGCACTGGCCACGTTTTGTGATCTTTCTCTCCCAGTTTGTTAGCTTTTAAATTCAGCAAATTAAGTTATTGTGCATTTAAAATGTGCAAATGTGTGTTCTTATTTCTCACAAAGAATTGAAGGAAATCAACATAACATGTAGTTTACAGTAACAATGCACTACATAGTATGTATGTGTACAGTTCTGCTAGAAAAAAAGTTTTTTAGAAAATTCTAGAAGAACTCTGGTTTTGCTGCATTCCACCCATAAGTAAGTCTGTACATGTCATCTTTATGAAGGGCAGGAAGGGAGCCCATGCTGTGCTAGCTTAGATGAAATTATAAAATCACAGCATTTGCTAGACATGATGTTTGTTATGAAGTGGGATTTTTAACTAAAAGGTTAGCTGCTATCATGGCAGCAGATATAAGAACTATCTTCTCCAGACATCCTTCTACATAAGAACGCTCATGAAAGATTACAAAAGTACTGATGCATAGTACTGATGCTTTTCCTTTATTGTGCTGTGGATTGACCCAGCAATAAGCATTTAATGCAGTGGCACCTCTCCCTCCACATTAACACTGTTTACTTTAGGTGTGGATCTGAACTGTTTGGATATTTGTTGGGTAGTTATCCAGTTTTTTCGGTTTTAAATTTATTTATTTATTGGCTAAGTGTAGCTATCAATTACAAAAAAAGTGATGTTCTCGGGAGAGAATTTGTGGCTACCCTCTATAATGCATCTTTATAATTTGAAGGTGCTGAAAGTATCGGCAAATATGGCGAGAAGAAAAACTCTATTCAGCGCTAACAGCTAAATACAAACCCACCCCTCAACCCGAGAGAGGCTAGCAAGCCTGGTAAAAGGAGCGAAACTGACACTGGTGAAAAGCTAGCCTGGAGACTTTGCAGTAGAGGAAGCCACTGTTGTGCTTTTCTTAACTCATTTCTCAAATTATTGATATGTTCAGTTTTATCAGCATAACCTGATCAATCAAATTTATTAGATAAATTTATTAATGCTGAGAATAGCATTGGAAATTAGAGATGGACCGATCAGCGTTTTTGAGGCCGATTCCTATCACCTTTCAGCGCGATCGGCCAATAGCCGATACTGATCGAGGGCGGGGCTGTTAGACACGGCAGGGCTACATATTATTAGCACAAGAAAGTCATAAAACAAGGTGGAAACTCGTTTATTACCATTTTTAACGAACTCATGTGACGAAGCATAATACTTTGAACTAAATTAGAAGTTGGTCTATGTGGGCGTAAACCGCTTGATACAGCTCCGGAAGAGCGACATCTGAAAAGTATTTCTACTAGTAACGGCAGAGCGTGGATCCAGGTGGAATATTAAGCAGCAGAATGAACGTCTTCTACAGCCGAGAAGAGCTGCTTATCTAGAACTATAAACTCAACCACTCTGGCTGTGGTTCTTTTAGCTCTCTGGCTGTTTCTACTGCTGTACTGTTCGTACCGTTTAGATCTGGTCAGCACGGTTCTCTGGGCTGCGCGTGCTAGCTGCACTGTTTACTGATACTCACTGTATTCAGCTGCGTGGTGTAAGTCTTTGTCTTGGTTCCCCCGCGAGAGACGCTGGTTTTACTAATGTTACAGATGTTACAAACTGCCCTGGATGAGTCTGAGTCACATACGGTAACAAACTGCCAGATGGACGATGTTTTCTTTCCACACGTGCGGTAAACGCTTAAACTGTTGTCGCTTGGCCGCTGATTTAGTCAGTCTGACGAAAACGAAACGGTATGTGTTTCCACCTAGTGGTTCAGGTAGGAATTGCAGGGTGCTGGAAGGAGGGGTTTTCACGCAGGGCTTCTCTTCCAGGATGAAACGCTAGCTGGAAATACAGAAATTAAGCTCATTCGTTTACCGCCATCGATCGGCTCTCGAGATCGGCCGATCGGCGATCACATATTTTGATTAAAAATCGGCCGATACCGATACATGGCCGATCGATCCTTACATCTCTATCGGAGATGGTAAAGAAAAATCATTAATATATAAAATTCTATATTCTGTATTTATGTGTATTTGGTTTATATTGTAGTTTGAATGATTTAATTAGTTTAGTTTAGTTAATTAGTGACATGTTGCTAAAATATTTCTACATATTAAATTTTTACCTTTCTTCTTGTTTGAATGATGCTAGCTGAAACTTGCTAGCTTGTATTCGTTACTCCAGCATCATGCCATCTTATTGAAGTGTTTCTTTAAAATCACTGTTTGAAAGTCTTTTTATAGCCCTCCAAAGAAAACATCTCATTTCTTTTTCTATCTGAAGTCTTCAAGCTGTCATTTTCTCTCCTTCATCTGCTTGCCATCAGTCTCTCTCTCTCTCTCTCTCTCCCTCTCTCTCTCTCCCTCCCTCTCCCTCTCTCTCTCTCCCTCTCCCGGGTCACTCCTGGTCGCTGGTAAAAGTGATGGACACACGCAGCATATAGACACACACACACACACACACACAATGTAAAAGTTAGTCCTCTGCCCTCATTCCCTTGGAGAGCTTCATTTCCATATCATTTGCATATTTCAGAGAAAAGTGGGCTAATTAATCATGTGGCCGTTTAGCATCTCATTAGTACTCGTCGACGGATCCCCAGCCGGCACCGAGACGCCACTCCTTTTCTCCCCGCTCTGATCTCTGCCGACAGTCCATCAGCCCTCACTCCCGCATCCGCCTCCCCAGAGAAAAGGTTCAGAACAAAGTTTTTTTGCTTCAGTTTTTTGTCTTCACCACTTCATTTGAATAAACCATGAAGGTTTATGGGTACATGTGTAGGCCTGAGCCTTTTTAGACTTATTACAGACCTACCCAATCAAAAGCCCAAGTTAACTTGACAGAACTGTTCGGATGTTGGCTTGAACGGCAAAGCAAAGCACCCATATGACAGCAAAGCACCTGGAGGAAGTGGTGATGCACACTTCTTCACAGAAACGCTTGTTTGAGCATGATCTGCACGGATGAGTCACAAACGTGAGAATCGTAAAAGTACAAAACAATGAGCCAGAGGCATTTTAGAAACTTAACTGCATGAATATGAGTTCTGGCAGTAAATGTGATTAACATTTAAATGATTTAAATAGGCTTCTACATAAACCTCTTCAAACATCGCAAGCTAAAGTTGTTTGAAAGGCCCTCACAGTCCCCTGACCTAGGGAACCAGCCATTCAGTCCCTGAAGTGCCCTTAAGCAAGGCCCCTAACCCCCCCACCTGCTCCCCGGGCGCTGTGCATAGGTGTGTTAGCTAGTGTGTGTGAACATAAACAAGCTGTGTGTGCAGGGCAGCCTAAGAATATTACAGTCCTGATACAGGAACAGAAAGCTTACAGAAACATGTACAAGCTGTGCCCAAAATTGTTCCCTAGCCACATTTCTTTATGTGAATCAAATTTGCTAATGTTGTGCAGCTCCCAGGTCAGTTACCCTAATGTTTGCATGCAGTGAAAGATAAAGATTAGGCTGAAAATATGCTCCATATACTGTGAAGTAAATATACCAATCAATTGAATTAATTACACCCCCTCTCTCACACACTCAAACCCCCCCTCTGCCCCCACCCTCTCTATCTCTCGAACCTCACCCATCTCCCGCTCCCACCCCGCTTCTCTCTCTCCCCCACCCCTCTCCTCTGTCTTTCTCCCACAGAGGGATTGAATGGGTCAGTCTGACCAGTTTCCTGTCATTTGCCACCTCGGCTCCTAACAACATGGGGCTAGTAAGGAATGAGCTTCAGCATGTGGACTTGCGCACAGGTGAGACGAGCAAACACAGATTTTTAATTCTCGTTATTACACACACACACACACACACACACACACACACACACACACACACAGGTAGTCTTAAAGGGGAATTCCAGCAATTTTTCCAAATTTTGGCTTATTTCAGATACGTAGTCTGCATAGTGTTTACAGATTTGCTGCCTGATACGTTTTAGGAAACGTTGGAGAGCAGCTTTTGACCTAAAACCTACATGTAGAGAGCTGGAAGGCAAATAGTGCCCACAGACTTAATCTTCATTAACATATAAAACTCAGAAGACATGTGATAATAAATAAAAGGACTATCTTTCTGTTTAGCAATTTTTTTACCCCTGGTTTCTATCACCCCTGCTGACCATCACCACTAGCGTGAAGAAGTCTCAACATTTTAGCTGCCCGAGCTTAACCATCACATTAAAACAGCAATTTCATCACATCACAGCACTTAGCAGATCCTGTCCTCTTTGACCAGTTTTCACCCCCCTCTGACCAATCACCAGCCAGTAATCCAGCTCTAAAAACCACACGACATCCACTCCCTACTGCTACATTAGCTCTCTTCTTATAGCTATTAAATTATGACAATGGGTTAAGAATTGATGTAATTTTAATATCAGAACACTCATTATGGTAAACATACTTTTTAGAAAGTAAAATTAAAGTCAGTCTTAATGTGTTTTAGAATTTTATCACATGAATCTAAGAAGACAGGTTGAGAGTTGAAATAGATTAAAAATAAGGGTCATGACATGAAATATCTTATTTTTCACTATTTGATTTATAAATTTAGGGATTTAGCATAATGTAATGGATCAAGTTTTTTTTTATCCTAGCATCTTTTTTGGAGACATTAATACATGCTCTATGTGAATGGGAGTGTTAAGTGGTGGAAATGGTATTATGTTTGTAATGTTGATGTCTCAGAACGGCATTAAAAATATTTCATTTCATTTTAAGCACAAACCCTGAAATGACACCCTGTCATAATGTTGTCATTCTAGTCTCATGCTAATCCCAATCTCGCTCCAGCATGCAGCCATTAAGATTAAGATTCATGAAGGTGATTGCCCCAATCTGAGTCTGACAGGAGACGGAGTGCTGTGTGATATAGGGAAAAAAATAGATTAAAACTGGTCAGGGAGATGGAAGGGGGCAGATTTCAATGGAGAGGGACAAAACCAGTGGAAAAACATTGAATCAGAGGGAGATAACGCTGCTAACAAGATTTCCGTGGTGCTCTGAAGGGTGATGGCCCACTCTGCTCACTCTTTCTGTCCTTTTTATAGCAGCATTAAGGAAATGGGAGAAGAGAGGCTGCAATTTGTGAATGATTTATTGCAGCCTAACATTCACAGAGGATTTTTACATTCATAGTGACTGTCTAATGTGAGAGCGCGGTCTGGATGTGCTGTCATGCCATTTATTAAATGTGCTCCTCCGGATTTGTGTTTCCAAACACGATGCATGTGTGATTGTCCTGGTTGTTGATGAGTAGTTCTGTACACGTTAGGTTGATTCAGAGTTTCTCTGACATTTTGTGTCATATTCACATCATGAAATGTCTAAACCGCGTCCTCCATCAGGGGGCAGTGTAGTGTTGGCCCAAGGGATATAGTAATACAATTAGATTATAATTAGACATCATCAGTGACTGACTAGTATCCTCATGATTATGCGGGAAGGCGGTAATTGGCCTTATTACGTGGTCTTAAAAAGCTAGGGGTTGCACGACTCCAGATATTTTAAAGTCATCAGTTTGTGATGAAAGTCAGTTCAACCTCGAGTCAACTGCCGATGAAATCGTGACTAAAGCTCCGGGAGTCAGCTGCTCAATTCCCTGAATATAATTTAATGTTTGAAAAAGTGCTGCTGTATTATCTGTACTCTGATGAGTAAAATTATTCAAATAAAAAATATATATTACATAGTTTTTCAAAATCATATATCTATGAATTCTACAGGGAAAATGTCCAGTTTTACTAATACAGAAATCACTCATTTAGAGCAGGTGTTGCAGTCTGACGTTTTCCCAGGGACTTGTCCTGAACATACACCAGAAGATCACAAATGCACATGTTTGCAGTAACAGCTATTAAAATGATAGTAGTTTGCAAAAGATGCTGATTAAATTAGTTTGATATAATTTAATAGGTCAAATTTTTAAGATTTTAAGATTTAAGATTTGTATTTGAATAGATATTGACTTATCAATGTCCTTATGCACCTCACTGATATAAAGCGAATGCCTTAAAACTGAAATATCTTTCTGTGAATTAATGATGTTTACTATCAGAAAACTCTTCTTAAACTCACTTCAAGCTCGCCTCATTTCAGAGCTAATGTGTTTAAGCTGGAAAAAGCTGTGATGTGTGACGTGTGATGTAGCTGGGCTAGGTGTTTAGTCTTTTTTGTCACTGGTGGTTTTGGATAGTAAATAAAATGTCTGTGTCTGTGTTGTATACATGGTGACCCATAGTTTCTATCATCACCACTGTAAGTCATTAGGATTCTATACATTGAACTTTTTACATCAAATCAGTTTGACTTTATTTACATATGTTTTTCTTTTGATTTTAGAGGAATAAGTATAGAAAGGCCTAATATACTTTGATGAGCCCAAACAGTATGACCACTGATAAGTTAAACAAATGTTGATTATCACTTAAAGTCACAAGTTATAGGTTAGTCATTAAAACTCATATTCATCCCCTCCACAAATTTTGTGTCAAACTATAGTTTTATCAAGTTGTAGCGTCTAATTTTATCAAGTTAGCCTATGTACTTTGCATGACACAAGCTGTTTTTTCCGTAAATGTTTACACACAGATTCCCTTATAAATTCTGTGGGTCTAAAGTTGACTGTTCCTTTAAAAAGATTTCAGAAAAAAGTATCATGGCTTTAGAAGACAGCCTAGTTGATATTGTTTGAGTTCATTGTAGGTGCACCTGCGGCAGTATTTAAAGGCCCACTTTGAAATATACGTTATTGGGAGCAAGTTCCAAATGCCTGAATGTACGACGTTCATCTGTTTAAACACCATGGGACCATGCAGGCATCATGCTGTTCAAGAAGGATTTTTTCATTTTTCCTCCTAGAAATGAACATACTATAAAGGTACATATTAATCAAAGAACGACAGCTAACAACCTTGTGAAGATGCTGGAGAATGAACTGTTGGCTGTAACGACCATTGATATAGTTGGAGGAAAAAGAGGGAGAACCCCATCCTGACCGTGAAGCATGGCTGCTAAACTACTAACCATGTGTATACAAGCTTCTGAACCACTGGGAACATGATGAAGGAAAAACTGAAATAATCATTGTTTCTATTGTATAAAGTGATTATCATAACTGACCCAAGGGGGTAAATGTGTACTAGACTTGTTGTCAGGAATTGTGAGTTTAAGTGCGTGAGGCTCAGGTGTACGTAAACATATGACTTCCACTGTAATAACGGTGCATATCATGTCCTGGGTTTTAATAGACAGTAAGTGAGGAGTTGGTTCTCGCAGTCAGCATGCAGGATAAATAGGCAGACAGGAAGACTTGAGCGTGTTTGACAAGAGTGAAAACTTTACGTCCAGACGACTGCGTCAGAGCATCTTCGAAACAGCAAGGCTTGTGAAGTGCTCCCAATCAGCAGGGGTGAGAACCTACTGACAGAGCCGAGGAGGGACAACCGAACCAGCAGCAGTGTGCTGAGCGCTCAAGCTTTGTTTTAGTACACTACCAGTCAAACGTTTTAGATCACTACCAGTCAAACGTTTTAGATCACTACCAGTCAAACGTTTTAGATCACTACCAGTCAAACGTTTTAGTACACTACCAGTCAAACATTTTAAATCACTACCAGCCAAACATTTTAGAACACTACCAGTCAAACGTTTTAGATCACTACCAGTCAAACGTTTTAGTACACTACCAGTCAAACGTTTTAGTACACTACCAGTCAAACGTTTTAGTACACTACCAGTCAAACATTTTAAATCACTACCAGCCAAACATTTTAGAACACTACCAGTCAAACTTTTTAGATCACTACCAGTCAAACGTTTTAGTACACTACCAGCCAAACGTTTTAGATCACTACCAGTCAAACGTTTTAGTACATTACCAGCCAGACGTTTTAGTACATTACCAGTCAAACGTTTTAGTATGCTACCAGTCAAACGTTTTAGTACACTACCAGCCAAACGTTTTAGTACACTACCAGCCAAACGTTTTAGTACACTACCAGTCAAACGTTTTAGTACACTACCAGCCAAACGTTTTAGTACACTACCAGTCAAATGTTTTAGTACACTACCAGTCAAACGTTTTAGTACACTACCAGTCAAACGTTTTAGTACACTACCAGCCAAACGTTTTAGTACACTACCAGTCAAACGTTTTAGATCACTACCAGCCAGACGTTTTAGTACATTACCAGTCAAACGTTTTAGTACACTACCAGTCAAACGTTTTAGTACACTACCAGTCAAACGTTTTAGATCACTACCAGTCAAACGTTTTAGATCACTACCAGCCAAACGTTTTAGTACACTACCAGTCAAACGTTTTAGATCACTACCAGTCAAACGTTTTAGATCACTACCAGTCAAACGTTTTAGATCACTACCAGTCAAACGTTTTAGTACACTACCAGTCAAACGTTTTAGATCACTACCAGCCAAACGTTTTAGATCACTACCAGCCAAACGTTTTAGTACACTACCAGCCAAACGTTTTAGTACACTACCAGTCAAACGTTTTAGATCACTACCAGCCAAACGTTTTTGTACACTACCAGCCAAACGTTTTTGTACACTACCAGTCAAACGTTTTAGATCACTACCAGCCAAACGTTTTAGATCACTACCAGCCAAACGTTTTAGATCACTACCAGCCCAACGTTTTAGATCACTACCAGCCAAACGTTTTAGATACACTACCAGCCAAACGTTTTAGATCACTACCAGCCAAACGTTTTAGATCACTACCAGCCAAACGTTTTAGATCACTACCAGCCAAACGTTTTAGATACACTACCAATCAAACGTTTTAGATCACTACCAGCCAAACGTTTTAGATCACTACCAGCCAAACGTTTTAGATACACTACCAGCCAAACGTTTTAGATACACTACCAGCCAAACGTTTTAGATACACTACCAGCCAAACGTTTTAGATCACTACCAGCCAAACGTTTTAGATCACTACCAACCAAACGTTTTTGTACACTACCAGCCAAACGTTTTTGTACACTACCAGCCAAACGTTTTTGTACACTACCAGCCAAACGTTTTAGTACACTACCAGCCAAACGTTTTAGTACACTACCAGACAAACGTTTTAGATCACTACCAACCAAACGTTTTAGAACACTACCAGTCAAACGTTTTAGATCACTACCAACCAAACGTTTTAGATACACTACCAGTCAAACGTTTTATTACACTACCAGTCAAACGTTTTTTTACACTACCAATCAAACGTTTTTTTACACTACCAATCAAACGTTTTAGATCACTACCAGTCAAACGTTTTTTTACACTACCAATCAAACGTTTTTTTACACTACCAATCAAACGTTTTAGATCACTACCAACCAAACGTTTTAGATCACTACCAGTCAAACGTTTTAGATCACTACCAGTCAAACGTTTTAGATCACTACCAGTCAAACGTTTTAGATCACTACCAGTCAAACGTTTTAGATCACTACCAGTCAAACGTTTTAGATCACTACCAGTCAAACGTTTTAGATCACTACCAGTCAAACGTTTTAGATACACTACCAGTCAAACAATTTTGAAGTGTTTTAAATCTTTTGACCAGTAGCAGGATAGCTGACACTCTACCACTCTGCACATTGCCCTGCCTGCAGTTTCTCAGATCTCAGTCTGATCCAGCATCTGTATGGGATGTGTTGGAGCAAAAAGTACAATATGTGGCGACATAGCAGGTCAGAGCTGATTTGTCTCACAGTGAGGACCAGCAGCGTGTAAGGCTGCCACCAATGGAAGCAGTTCCTTAACAGAAATGCTTCTAAATTTAGGTTTGCATCGAAGGGCGTTTTCACACCTGCACTTTATAGTTTGGTTAAAGCTAACTGTGATTAGTTGGGCATGTGGGAATGCAGTAATCACACTCTGCTCCGGAACAAAACAACTGCACCGAGACCCTCAAAAGGAGGAGGTTTCAGAGGCAAACGAACACTAACCCTAACCTTGAGTTGACCCAACTCTTCAAGTGTAATCTGCAAGTTTGAGCTAAACAGCTCCCGCAGCCAGGTACATAGAGACTTCACCTTTAGCAGCTAACCAGAGATTGAGAAGTGACTGTGCCCTTGAAGTGAATTACCACAGCTGTGACCTAATCCATTCCTGCTGTTGCTCAGAGCGCAGGACCTTCTTCCTGTATTTAATTTCTTGCTCCTGCTTCAGACACATCTGACCAATAAGCGGAGTGAACAATGTCACGTAGTTTGTTGTGACGCATTTTGGTACACTTTGCTTTTTCCCTGGAGGAGAAGAACCGAATCATGGAGGAACCGCTCCAAGTTTTTGAGCTCATCAAGTGGTTCTAAACAACACAAACGAACTACAGCCTTAGTACTGTGTGTCTGAGAGCAGCGTTTATAATCAAGCCTGTGTCTGTGTGAGACTGTGACGCTGGCATGGTCCTCTTCATCAGCCCTGCTTTGTTCTTGTTTACTGTCGGAGGCTGCTCCGCCTCCATATTATCTCCCTGTCTTAATTATAAGAAGGCCTTAATGAGCGGCCGCACTACAGATGCAGCGTCTCAGAAGGTTTAGCAGAGCGCACACTCACATACAGACGCGTTGAGTAATAAACACACGTTAGTGGCCAGAAAATGAAACGCTAAGAAGACAGTAAAGCCATTAAGGAGAGGCTGGGAACATGTAGTTTGAGCATGATGGCATCTGTAACACTAACAGCATTCTGTCAGCCCATAAATCTAGTAGGAGAGGTGGTCAGTGTGACACTGCTTTGTTGTTATTTTGATTAATTTTGTTATTTTGGTGTATCATCAGTACTTAAAGAACATTGACTCCATGTTTCATTACAGAGAGATGATAATTAGTTCTGTTAAAATACCTTAACTTATTGTAAAGTAACATTTTTTCCATCCATGATCTTTTTCATGTGATCTCAGTATTTCAGAGCCTGTGCGGAACATCTGGCTGTTTCAAAGTTTAATTTTTCGCTAAATGTCTTTAAGAAACTTAGCACTCAATTCTTAGTTTATGGTGTTACCGCAGCCGAGCAAACTAAATCACAACCCGCTCTAGAAAGCGCAGTGCTCTCCTCTGTTGGTTCTCCCTCCATCAACTGCCAGTTGTAGTAAAAAAGTAGTGATAGGTGGCCCAGTAACAGCATTCATTCATTCATTCATTTGTTTAAAGTAGAAATGTGTCATTGTAGTTGTTAGTGCATTTACTATAATGGCTAATGCATAAATCCAGTCATCACAAATGTAATGGATCTGTCAATAAACATGATGTAATTCAGCATGACAAAGGTGATTTAATCTCACTTTGACATATTGAACAAGCTGCTTGTGTCAAGTTAACTGTCATAAAACAGTTTGCAGTTTCAAATACATTCAGCGAAAAACTAGTTTAAGATTGTTCTCTGTTGATGACATGTTAACTTGCTTTCAGTTAGAAGAGCTTACATTAAAATTAATAACAGCTGCCTCCTGTTAGATAAAACTGTATCAATTATCGGATAAGGACCTCAGAGAAAACATTTAGAACTGTAGGTGAATAGCCGCTTGAAAAACAAACCTCTTTCTAGGATTGGCTCATGTGAGTGCTTGTCTAGCAGCTGCTCAACGTTAGTCATTGAGAGGCTGAGAGACGCGTCGGAGGGCTCACGTTATTGTGTGCATTGTAGAACCTCTCTGATCGCTGCCTCACTGTCTTGCTCTCGTGCTGTGACTTTGATGTAGCCCCCGGAGGGATGTTTCTCGGTAAGCAAACACCTGAGGAAGACCTCCTTTTCCCCAGGCACAGCTATCACACCAGCAGGTCAGGCCTCCACTGCTGTGATGGGAGTAAATGGTTTGGGGGGAGGAGAGCAGTTTTCTCTGCCTCTTCAGTATTCTAATGACCTCCTCACCTCCGTCTGTGCTTTAAAGGACACACTCAAACTGCTCCAGAATTCCCTGCGGTCAGGTGGTCTTGCTGTTTGCTGTGCAGTATTGCAGGCATGTCCGTTGGGGAGTAATGTGCTGCAACACTGAACGACTGTTAAAGTGTCAGTTCCTACGTTCCTACCTCTCCATTTATCTCCATTTAGTTCCTGTATCTCCATTTTTGTTGTATTTTTTAAGTTGTTTATGTTATTTGAACGTCCTGCCTGTCCTTAAATAAATAGACTAAATGAACCTCTTTATATGAACTTATATTAAAAGCTAGGACTGATTTTGCATCCTTGTGTAAAGTTCCTGTTTTGGAGATTTTGAAAAACACTTGTTTTTCTGTGTGCAGTAATGTTTTTTTAATGGCATTTCATTTTGGGGTGCCCCCTGAACGTTGACCGATTGAATCATCGTTCAGAAACCCGTCAGTTGGCTGAGATTGTTAAAGATGCTTTTTTATTATGTGCCGGTGACTTCAGAGAAAGAGATGGTAGCATACGTTGAAACTCATTTTAAGCCCATGGAGGGAAGATGAATATGTTTTAATTCAAACAGGCTTCAGATGTTTTTGTAGCAACTACTGTTTTTGAGTAGCTTGGCTAAAAATGGTGAAAGTGCTGACTTTGCAGTTTAACCCTCAGGTGTGACTAAAAGCAGCAATCATGAGAACCTGGTGTAAATTAGTGCAAAACACATAGAAGCGAGTACAGTTCTGTTGTAAAACTAGACAAGAGAGTCACACATTCACCCAGCTTTGCAACAAATGTATTAATCATCATAAAGACAGGTACAAGGCAGTTTGTGACGTTTCTGTTCTACTACTAGACTGTGGTATTTGACTGGGATTCCCAACAAGCTCATATAGGTGTGATGGGGTGTGGCCTGAGTTTTTTAATCTTTTTCAAGCTTTGAGTTGTGCTATTGATGAATTTGATTGAAAAAATATTCTGCAGAACTATAAAAAAAGTTGACTCCCTTCCAGATGTTTACCAATCAGATTTCTGTCTCTGGTGTTATGTAAATAAATCTTGCTGCTGTGCTAGACGTCAACAGACATGACAGGTCTTTGAGAGATGATACTGCCGCCGTCACGTTATTTATTTTTATATCCTTGATGATTTAAGATCGGGTGTGCTTATAGCTAGCTGGCTCTCCAAGAGAGATTAAATTCAGATATTTTTAGCGGCTGCTTAAATCATACACAAGTTTCAAATGGAAGTTTCACCCCTGAGTATGAACACTGTTGATGCGAGCCTGCTCTGGTTTAGTGGTAGTCAGCCGCATCTCTTTACACCTGATATTAGTCAGTATTATAATCAACCATTAATATGTAGTGTTTTGAATGAGACTCATGAGGATGAGGTCCAAGATTAAAACTTGTCAGTGTACTTACTAGTGTAGTGTTAGCTGTGGTATTAGGATCAGCTCCATCAGTTACATCTGATTCTGACACATGCAGCCTCTGTGTTGCATGAGTGATGCAACAGTGTGACTGATACAGCTTGCATGTGCTGGCCTTTCATACGTACAGTACAGCGTTTGTACTACAGAGCACTGCAGTGAGAAAATTACAGAGATTCTCTTTTCCAGGTGGATACTAGTTAATCAGTCAATTCTAAAATAGCTTTTTTTTAAAGAGCACAGTACGATTGTTTAAAATTGGCAGGTTTTGACTTCTGATTGGCCAATAGCTTCAAGAAGGGGGACCAGCAAGGAAATCTGTTTGCTACACAGGATGTTTTACTAGATTTTTCATGTGATTACAGTCTTAAATAAAGTCATGCTAAAGAATTGAGTCAGTTTTAGTTAGTTAGTTAATTAGTTCAGAATTAGTTTGGTTTTTATATCTAATTGTCAGATTTTCATGGCTTCAGTGTATTTTGGTACCTATAAAACACTGCATTGCTTCAGTGCATCTGGGATGCTCCGCCACCTCGCTACTGCAGCCTGTGTGAAAGTGCCTCTCAGAGGTAACACGTGAACAGGCATAACTCTTTGTAGTAATTGGGACACTTTATAATTAAAAGGATCATTTCATGGAATATCAGAACGTTCAGAAAAGTTTAATGTAGTATGTAGCAGGCCCGGGCGATAGGCCCATGACATCGCTGCTCATGAAGGAACCGGATGTAGATATGTAAAAGGTGATATTTGCTATTGAATTAAAGAGGACAGTTTAACAGCTTGCTAAATATGTTGTGAAATAGGGTTCACATTTAAGGAGTGTGTAGGCATGCGCACCTTTCTGCAGTTTCTTTTGGAGTGAGTGTTTCTCTGCTACACACTGTAATGCTACTTTTACTGCAAAGATTTCATATTTTACGTTGCATAAATGGAATATAAAATGAATGCTATCGTACTTTGGAATTTGGCTCAAAGTAGAGCTCTGCATCACAGATCGTAGCACAGTATTTTACTGTGCAGGTCTACATTTCAGAGTCATGTGCGTGAGTAGCCTGATTAACCAAGCCAGTGCAAATGAAGAAAAAGTTCATATAAAAGCATATTTTATGCAACAGCATTACAATTAGCATGCGTAATTACCACACTAGTTAAATAATCAATAAGCCCACTACGGTCAAGCCTGACATATGGCAGCCATTTTTAGTTGTGATAATTTCAGGAGAAAAGCTTTTATTGGTGAATAGAGTGTCAAATATTGAATGTCGTTTTTTCCCTCGTACACAACTGTGAATGTTGTTTAAAACCTCAGTCCTGTGCTGACCTCTGCCTCAGAGTGACTCGCCGCACTAAAAAATATGAACTTAAATGACTGGATGTCACTGTAGAGCAGCTAACACTAAGTGCACGGTTACCTGAAGAGAAAGCCCTTCTGGTTCCTGTCTACAGCTGCTGTTCCAAAAAAACTCTGCCCAGAGAAAAACAAGTATCTCCAAAATATTAGCTTTATAGTACAGAACAAAAAACTTTTTAACTTTCAGTGCTAGTCAATAGAACCAAAACTTTTTTTTCCAACAGATTTTGAAGCATTTCTGTTGGCCCATTCATCAGGAAACATTTGCAGGATATAAAAAGCAGCGGACGTGTTCAAATGATATAGAAAAATTCTAATTAACAGAAATGGAGATACATGTTTTTTTTCTTTTGGGATGGTAATAATGGGGTCTTAAAAAGTTCAGAGGGAGTAATCTCCCCACTGTGTGCTGTATGTAGTTCAGTCTGCAGTGTTTCTTGTTCAGCTGAAGTGAAATTGAAATGAAATGGTACAATATGCCAGAATGCATTGTGCCAGGAGTAAACTTTGGTGGAGGCTGTTGTAGCTACAAAGGGGGGAAACTCATTATTAATGCCCCCTGGTTTTGGGAAAGGGATGTACAACATGGTCATAAAGTGGGATGATCAGGAGTCAAATATTGTAGCTCTGAAAATCAAACTGCAATATTGAGCATTCAGATTATTCTAGAATCAGGTTCATCAGTGGTACTTATTTGTTATTTTTGGATCTTCTTCATCAGAAGATCTGCTCTCTAGATTTCCATATCAGATCCTAATTATTTGCTATTATCTCTCTCCTTCTCTCTGTTTCTCACAGGCAGGTCATTTGCATTTCGAGGCGAGCGGGGAAATGATGAACCAGCCATTGAAATGATTAAAGTGTCTCATCTAAAGTGAGCAAGATGCACCAGCACAGCACAACACGATCACAGATTCCAGTTCCAAAGGCTTCCTTCCAGTACTGTTGTGATCATTGTTATCTCACTTACACAAATTAATACACACTTACACAGAACTACTTGGATTCTTATTCCTTACTCTAATCAGACCCTCTCAATAGTCACAGTGAAGTATGCAGAATTTCAGCAAATGGGGTCTGAGCAGGCCTATGACAGAGTAGAGAAGACTGTTCTCTGTGTCTTTGTGATTGTGTACCACATTCTACTTTGTCATAAAAGACTTCAGACCACAACATTCCCTGTAGTGAAAGGACACATCCTACATTATAGATTCTTGTGTATTCATTAAATAAAACACTATATATAGTTTAAATAGTGTGTAAAATAGTGCATATACAATTAGAAGTGCACTTATTAGTGTAGCTGGTGGAATATAGAAGCGTTCGCATTAGTGAAGTAGTTTATGAAAACTTTAATTTTCAAATTCTTCTGAAGAATTTAGTCAGCCCTGCCAGTTGTGTTAGATAATTTTTTTTTGGGGGGGGGATTGTGTTGAAAATTTTATTGAGAATAAAAATTTCTGCCACGTCTGTTCTTGCTGGAGCCTGACTGATACAGACAAACTTACAGTTCTATCAGTGTCTCTGAAAATATTGCTTAGAAGACAATTAATTACCCGCGTTCAAGCTTGTGGCAAGAGGATCTAATGTAGCCGTCTTGTCATTTAAATATATGACATTAATAAATGCCAGCTTGGTAAAACTGGTCAAATTAAAAATATAAAATCTTTGTTAAAATAACAAACAAGTAAAATCTTTAGTAAGGATAAAATAATAATAATATACAACTGATTGAATTCACTGCTGGTGGGAATACATTATAACAATGTTCTGCAGCAGTTGAGGGAATTCAACATCAGAGCATGATTTCTTCCTCCTCTAGCAGCTCCTCCTCCTCTGACTTTAAACAGACGCTCATATCATTCATGCAGCACAAGCTGCTGCTCATAACAGCATACAAGCAATAAAACAATAGCAACGCAGTGCACTTGCATTTGGAATTGGAATCAGCGACGTGACCTGACTGTCTGAATTCATGTTCAATTTTGTCATATTTGTAATTTTTTTTGGTGCCAAATGGGATGTGTTAGTCTGTTCATCATGACATTCTCGCACCTAGTACAAGCCATGTGCCAATTTTATATGGTGGAAAATGAGGAAAGAACTTAAAAAAGGGACAAAAACATTTACTTGTGACTGCGGTGTTGTATTTCCTGACAACGTCAATAAAAGAAGCCTGGCTATGGGGGAGAGCTGAGGTCTGAAATTATGGTGAAATTATGGTTTACATTTTCTGATCCTCACTTTTCAGCTCTCGTTTATCTCGCAAAATGGACCCAAAACAGCCTCAAGTACAATGTCGTTAGAGGAGACAGGAGTCAGAGGAGGAGTCTTACTTAGTAGGTTACATTTTCAAGGCTAGATTAAAGAAGACACTGTACTACAACCACAACTTATACTAAACTATCTTCAGTTATTTGACAAAGAAAGTGTCAGCTCACTGGCTAATCACTGTATTCTCTAGCTCTGTAAATTTACAGGGCTAAATAGAAAAGAGTACCCCAACCTGGTACTATATATATATATATATTTAAAAGAGTTACCATTACGGTCCTTTTACGCTTCCTGAAACAATCCTGAAGTCTGCCTGCGTCTGTTCCGTATTTTCTTTTGTGGAGGATCTTCTGCCAGTCTCATTATTTAAGCAGTAATCAGAATACTCTGATTAATCACTAATCATTGCAGTGTCATTGAGAAGGTACATATAAATTGGCTTAAATTAAGTTTGAACAAGTTAGCATTCAAGATATACAGCAAAGTTACTTCTACTGGAGGCCAAAACTCCTCAGTTAGACTTTTCCATAAAATGATGATCAATTGTTATTGGTTCTGATATTTGATTTGAATTGATCCACTACAGTTATTATGATGTTAAAGTCTGTGTTTATGTTGGCGTCTGCAGGCAGTACCTGGTGGTGGTGTTCAAAGAGAAGCCTCTGGAGCTGTGGGACGTCCGTACAGGGACTTTGCTGCGTGAGATGGCCAAGAACTTCCCTACTGTCACTGCACTGGTAAAGACATCTAGTTCTGTACATTGTGGGGTTCACTATTTGAGTGTCATAGTAATTCCACAGATGAACAGTGTTCATGTAATGTAGTAATGAGTTTCAGTTGCATGTACTTCACACACATTTTTCACTTTTTATTCAATGCGTAAATGAGTTTGTATTATTTAAACCATTGAATCTCTATACTTTTATGAACCCAAACATCAACATATTCTGTGTTACAGATGAAAAGAAAAAACCTCAGAGGCTGTTAGTGTGTAATAAGTTAGAATAGCTAAATTCTGTATATTATATTATACCATCATTGTCCAATGAAAAACAAGTTTCTCCAAAATTGTAACTTTACAGGTGAGACCAAAAACATACTTTGCCTTTAATGTAAGTCAACGGAACCAGATTTTTTCAAGCTATTTTGGAGCAATTCTTTTGATCCATTCAGCATGAAATTTGCACACAATGTAGACAACTATTGGCTATATTTGAACTATTGTGTTCAAATGATGTAGAAAACTCAAAATGAAGATACATTTATAGTTTTTCAATAGACAGTGACGATATGTATTGTGCTGTATATGTGTTTAAAAAGCTTTTTACTGATGCTGATACCGTCACTGATACATAGTGTTGTCTTACTCTAGATACTAGTGTTTATAGTCTTACTCAGATCCTTTTTAAATCAGTTAGTTTTTTTTTTTTTTTTTTGAGTCAGCGGTTAGTATTTGTCATGTTTTTGAAAATGACCCTGTAGAGGCGCCCTGAGAAAAACAGGGCTAACTGACAAAACCAGGGCCGATAAAACAGTCCAGACAGTGACGTGAGGGGGGTCATAGCACATACAGACTGCTGTGATAGCCACGTTATTAGTTATTGATAAGTGAGTCCGCTGATCCTGTCATCTCTGTCATTACAAAACATTTAATCCCCATCGTTATTGTTGTTTGACCCGTCATCCTGCTGCTTGAGTCCTCGTCATCTGAGCTCGTTTTTCCACTCACGTTTTCACTTTATTGATGATCTTTCTCTCGTCAGTTGAACTCTCTTCCTCATTTTGACAGTCTCTTTCCTTTTGGTCACTGGAGTTAAAGCAGCATTATATGATTTAATGAAGAAGGGAGTGAAGAGGGGTTTAAGTGAGCTCTTTCTCAGGTCTTTTTCTCTACAGTGCTGCAAAATTGTGATTAGCCATTTCTCACTGGGTTGAGTGAGTGTTGCGGCATGACAGCCTGGATTCCTCTTTAAGTAGTCATATGTTCTCTACTCGACCTCAGATCTGCTCAGCAATGACTAGAACATTTAGTTCACTGCAGGATTAACGCCTTTCAGAATTCACTGTGACAGTCTATTTATTTATTTATACATTTTTAATCATATCTGAGCGACCCTTCCTACCCCTCCAGTGAGTATAGGCTATTAACTAATTAACTGATTAATTCATTTATTTAATCTGTCTGTCTATATTAGCAAAGGATCCATCTTTAACAAAAAAGGTGTTTGTTTTTTGAAGTTACACTCTTATTACAAGTAACTAACATAATACAGTATAACGTAAACGCGGCTTCTTTGGACAGTAAGTACTTATTAAACATAAGCCCCTTGACATCATGGGTTACTGGGTGAAAATCTTTTTTTAATTCACAGTAACATGCGGCCTGGAGTGACTGATTGCTTTTATAAAATGGTGGCCGCTGTGGAATGTGTAATAATACTTGTAATTGTGTAAAAAAAATAGTGGATGTTATTGTTAATAGCAATCAACATGAACAGGGTTTCTACTGAGAAATGTAGTTTATTTACAAACTGTTGAATGAGTACACTGTGTATATTGCAGTCGTTTCATAAACTTTCATTTCATTTGCTTAAGATGTTTTTTCTTGCTTTTTTTGCACTATAAGACTTTAACAAAGTATTATAAACAGAACACATGGGACCCCGCGTCCTGACGTTTCCAGAAAACAAGTAGATGTGTGTGCGTGCCGGCCTGTAGTCATGCTCAGTTCCTATTATCACCTCTCAGATTGAGAAATTAGTCTGGAAACTTCGCTTCACTCAGCAAACAACCAGACTCCGTTATTCGGCAGGGAAACTCATAAAGAGGAGAGAGCTGTTGTCCGGCCCATACTGCAGGGCCAGTAAACATTGTAACGACGCCACTGAAGGCAGCTAGCAAATAAGCCCCACAATAATGTTAATAATACATGCCTCTCCCCAGCTCCCTCTGCCAGCTCATTTCCATATTGATTGCACCCTCTGGGTAAATATCCCTAGCACCAGCTTCTAATGATCAGAGCCTGAATTATAACCCTCTTTCCACCCACCGCTACCACACACACACAGACACAGACACACACACACGCACCAAATTTGTTGGTATTTGTGGGTATGTTGGTGTCTGGGTGCATTGCAGCACTTACCTATTGTTGATATTTAGAAAGCTGGAGTGTTTAGGGTGGCAGTGCTGGAGAAGTATATTCTGAAAGACAGTTGTTCCAGACAAGAAAGAACCCCAGTCCTTGACCTTTAGCACAACACTAAAGATAAATAAATAGACTTCTGATCAGGTTGGGTGGTGGATCATTGGTACTCTAGCACATGGTGTATAAGACAGTACAACAATGATAGAGTTGAATTGTGCTGTCATCAAGGCCTGTCACAATTACTGCGTAAGCGGATGATTGTTAGAGCTTACCGTGATTATTTTCCACAGCTGGTTTGGGGTACACTAATGTATTATGAATAAAACATCTGTGCTATAACACCTGCAGAGGGTGGTGATGATTAACGTGTATTCATTTGTGGCAAACAATTATCAGTTAAAATTTCCAGATTGTGACAGGACCGCTATCAGTTTCGGATTTCTTTTGCGCAAGGCCTCGTTTTAAAGCACCGAACTCCCTGGACAGTTTAACCTTATGTGCAATTAAAAGTAACATTAAGTATAATTGAAAAACAAGCCTATTTGCAGTTTAGAACCTGCACCCTTAAGCTTCTGCAAAGAAGATCAAGCTGAACATACACTTAAACACAGAGTCCGTAAAAAAGTCTAATGAAGTCTTCAAATAGATTACAAAACCTGAAAATGTCTTATTTCTTACTATTGGAGATATTACAATTCAAAAGTTATTTACCACCTGGCTAGTTACGTATCAGACATATCACTGACATATGGCTGAAACTGGAAAGCAATCACTGTATATCAGTGTAAGATGTATGTATCTTTGAGTGTCAACATAAGCAATCAAGTCATTAAATGAAAAAGAGGTATAGCAAGCAGAGTTGATCACTGTAATGTTCTACTTTCTGAAGAAAACAGTCCATCCTCTACAACTCAACAACAATATGAAATGCATTAGCTCAGACACTGACAGGAACAAAGTGACTTCAAAGTGACTTTAGTCTTAACTGATACAGGCCCTGGTTCGCTTAACATTCTCTTCGTATAGAGTGGCTGCACTCAAAGAACATGGCTTCATTAACTTTATTAATGCTGACCTAAAAAGCGTTTCATAACATGATACATTTCTAATATATTTTATTGATATTGCCCACCAACATGCCTGTGCTTGTGAGACCTAGCATTGGTTCTCTTCTGCAAAGCGCTGGGCTGTTTAATCATGTTTGTGTTAAACATCTTGCTGTTTCATTACACCAACTAAAGACAGTCCAGATCTACTTGAGGGTGTACATTCAGTTTAATTGTAGTATGTGTAAGAGATTAGCACACTGCAAAAGCTGGAGGACACATGGAAGAGCAGTCCAGGCAAATCCTTGGGATGAAATAGGGATCTGAGATGATGTTCCTATAGAGTTCCAGCTGCGCTGTGCTAGAACCGATTGGGAAGAGTTGGCTGAGACAGTGATGCTGCTTAAGCTAAGAATGACATAACTTTCTTCAGAGATGCTTTGGAGGCACTTTTGGAGCCACCTTATCACAGCATATCCATTTACATCCCTCTGAAACCTTTCCACCTGAGCTGCGAAATCAATAATCTAGGAATCTGTATTGTAGAAGAAATTTGTGAAGAGAAGTTTTATAGTTGACAAGCTCTTTCAAGCTTTTTACTTTTGGGTTGTTTCATTATTTCAGGTGGTCTCAAACTATGGAGTCATGTTTTTTCTGTGCACGCGTGAACACGTCATACAGACTCAGACCCCCAAACTGGAATAAATTATTTGGTTTAGGTGAGGCTATCTGCTTCAGCATGGAGTTCTGTATCCATCAGTGTCAGATTACAATGATTGGGTAACCAGACAGGTTATTGGGAGTGAGTTTCTGAAATGTATCATGCTCATGCACATAATCAGCACTTGTTGCATTTTATTAGACACTCCTCAATGTATCTACGGGCATTCTCCATTTTATTGACTGCACTTACTATATCACTTTTTGTAGTTTTACCATTACACTGTAGTGCATCTGTGTACTATGTGTATTTGTTATTATTGTCCATCTGTTTAGATGCATTTCACCCTGTTCTTCAGTGGTCAGGACCCCCACAGGACTACCACAGAGCGGGTGTTATTTGGTTGGTGGATCAGCACTGCAGTGACACATGTGGCAGTGGTGGTGTGTTATTCTGTGTTGCACTGGTACGGGTGGATCAGACAAAACAGTGATGCCAGATGTAACAGAGCAGCACTCACTAACGCACCACCAACTTGTCAGTGTCACTGCAGTGCTGAGAATTATCCACCTCCCAAACAATACCTGCTCTGTGGTGGTCCTGTTGGGGGAAGTGTGGGAGTCCTGTCTATTGAAAAGCAGTGTAAGAAAGTATGAAACAGATGGACTTGCATCTGTAACTGTAGAACTACAAAGTGCTCCTATATGGCAAGTGCAGCAGATGAGCAGATGTTCAGATGTTCTTTAAAATGTGAGTGTATGTAGACGAGTTTTAAATGCATTAGTCATTCTGCTAGAGACGTGAGATACATTTTAAAACTGGATGTAAACTCAGTAAATTAAATAGACACTCTGTTCTTACATTTCCAGAAACATGACATGTACGTTTGTTTGTTTTTATTTTTATTTTTTTATATGTTTCATCAATATTTGCATATGACCATGTTTACAGATTTTCTGTACATTTAGAAAAGTACAGCATGGTCAGCAACAGCTTTGTGTACTTTGTATGTTTACAGGAATGGTCTCCCTCTCACAACCTGAAGAGTCTGAAGAAGAAACAAATGGCAGCTCGAGAGGCCATGGCCAGACAGACCACGCTCTCGGATGCCGAGCAAAGCAGTGTGGAGTCCTCCGTTATCAGGTCAGACCATGGGTGTCCTCAAAGGTCATTCCCAGGCCACGCTGAGGATCATGGGCTGTCCCCACCTGCAGGACGTGTTGGGATATCCTCAGTCATTATTCATTTATTGCATTATTCATTTGCAGGTCTGAGGTCTCTCTGTCTCTCTCTCAGTCTGCTGCAGGACGCGGAGAGCAAAGCAGAGACGAGCCAGGGCATCTCTGCCCGGGAGCACTTTGTGTTTACTGACACGGACGGCCAGGTCTACCACATCACCGTGGAGGGCAACACCGTGAAGGATGGAGCACGCATCCCTCCTGATGTGAGTCCCCTACATGGTTCTCTGATACACTTTCTTTTTTATGCTGCCCTCGGCTTCAGAGCTGTTAACCTCTGGGAAGTTGCGGTTTCAAAAAAGTCATTCATGGGTTTGTTGATCACACTAATGATCTTCTTATTGGAGAAAACAATCCATCCTCTACAACTCAGCACCAAAGCAGAGACCCATATCACACCTGTTTGGAACCTGCGCTGACTGCCTGGACGTTTAAGGATGACTGAAATGATGTCTTGCACAAATACACGCAACAAACAAATGCGCCTCCTTACCCTGCCTTTCCTGAAATCTGCACAACTGCCTAGATGGTTTAGGAAAGTCTTTAAGATGGATTAGTTTGTAAAGCTCTACATGATCCTGAAGCTCTTGAGTTCTGTCTGTTTACGATCTTAGATCTGCAGATACTGACATTCTGTAAACACCTTCCGAGAAATATAGACAATATGCAGGAACTCTTTGTTATTCAGCTTCTAAACTGCAGACGTCAAGTCACCTTTCGTTAAATAGTCAAGCTCAGTGTTCACGTTCAGTAAACAACTAAAAATGTCTCTCTTCAGCTTAGAGTTGAAATAAATTCTACATCTCTTTGTTATTCATCTTTTAATTTTGGTCTGTCGCTTTATCACCTCTGAAAAGCACTTTTTAGCTGCCACTGCTTTGACAGGTGCTTTATAAATAAGGAATTATTAGATTATTAAATTATATTGTTATTATTACATAGATGTTTAAGAATGTGTATTGCAATAGACATCCTTCGCTATAAATTTTTTAAATAAAAGTTATTAATTGCTTAATTAATTAAAGGATTGTTTATGAGAGATCTGTTGGACGCCTGTTCATAGGCTACGTGTACCCAACTGGATAGTGTTAACTATGCAGGACTGTGCACAAGTCAGAGCCCACCTTGTTTTCAGGAGATGTTTCTAAGGAGATTAGATATATGATAATCTGGTTGCATAAGGAAGGAGAAAGTAAAAAGAGCACAGGTGAAGAAACAGCTGTTTTCCAAAACTGGAGTTCAAAAAAAGGAGCTGAATGTTTTGCATGCACCTCCACATGAAATGAAGCATAAAGCGATCAGGCAGAACATCTTCAAGTACACACAAGTTCCTGTTTGCTCCACAGAAATAGGACAGATGGTGACACTGAGCAGGATACTTTGCAGTTTGGAAAAGAACTTTCAAGCACTGAAACTAAAGCAAGTTGTTCATCTACTAACTTCTTGCTAATTTTTAAAATGCACAAAGAAAGACCGGACTTAAAATCCTGAAAAGTGAAAACACCCAAGAAGCCTTTTTATAACTTGGACGAGGTGGAAAGGTTTGAAAGTTTAAAAGGGTAGATGGAAAAGTGATTTTCACATACACAATAATGTATACAATTTGTAAGTCATACAAAAGCATCCTGCTGTTACACTCATGCCAAACATTTGGCAGCTTGTATAAGGCAGTGGACGTTGTCTCATCAGTGGACGCTGTCTTATCAGTGGACGTTGTCTTATCAGTGGACGCACAATGGCAGAACTGTCTGGTACGTTTACATTCCCAGATGCAAGCGGATGTTGACGGGGTGACACAGAGATTTCAGTCTTCATTAGGTGGGCCACTGCTTGTCCGTCTCTAAGCTTCACGGCCATAAAAAGATGACTAATGTCTGTAGATGGTTCTACATAAAGCAGAAACCAAGTTAAGTCTCTCCATCTTTCTCATTTCAATGCAGCCTGTAATCACAGGAGCTTCAATGCAGCACATAATCACGTCCAGCTTGGTTGTTGCCATGCCGATGCCGAGATGACAGTGAATGATTACATTATCAGTTACAGTTCACAAAGAATAAAAGAATAATATAATGTTACTTTTTCATCAGCTAAAAACTGTTTGTGGTAAAAGTTGGCATCAGTTATTCACATTGGCAAAATATTTTTTAAAGAAAGGAAACATTTTACTCACACTGTGCACTCAAGTCCTTGTCTTAAAGTTTGTGCACCAGAGAAATAGCCTGAACCTGTTTCGTTATATTGTACTGCCCCGTATTTGTCAAGAAAGTTGAACTGAGTTCAGTTGAAACACTGTGGTACGGCTTTGCTGCATGTAACAAATGTCCGAAGTGTGTTCATCCTCAGGTGGCACGTTACCCCGGTTTCTCTGTGTTCTCACATTTCTCTCAGTGTTCATTTCGATGGACCCGCTTTTCAGTGTGGAGGCTGCGGGTGAAGGGTAGCTGTCAAAACACACCACTCTTAAACTCTTTTACTGTATAGGTCTCTGAAATTATATCTCCTGAAATTACATGCAACACCCAAACCCTGCCTTTCCTGAAAACTGCACATGGAACTGCAGCCCAGCAGCTGAGTTCGACCTGGTGTAAACAACAACAACAACAAGGCATTGAAACAATTTGAGTTTGTTTTTGGAACTGACACTTGATTGACAGGGGTCCTAGGATGGATGGGTCATGCACATTACATGATGCATCGCTTTTGAACAGCATTTCCATCAATATAATGAATGATGAAAAGGTCAAAGCCATCTGGTGGTTTTTCTCTTCTTTTTTTGGAAATGAGGAAAGAAAAACCACTGCGAAGAAGAGAGTATGTCATGTCATTAGGGCCATTTTATGTTGTGTTTTTTTTAATAATTATTGTAGTTAGGCTGACATTATAATGACTATTGCGTCGAAATACACTATATGGCCTAAAGTATGTGGACACATTCCTGTTTATTGAGGTTAGGTGTTTCATTAAGAACCAGGTGTGTAAAATCAAGCACTGGTCGTTTAGGAATAGAATTCCACTTTTACCTCGAGTCAGTTCATCTGCCCCCTGTAACTGTACAAGCTATTATTGTGACATGAAAGCATTAAGGAGTAACTACAGCAGACCAGGGCCAATGAGTGCTGGCGCACGTAGCGTGTAAAAGTCCTCAGCTGTGTTTCTTACTGCAGAGTTCTAGACTGCTTATAGAAGCAGTGGATGCCAGAAGAGCGCTACCTACTGGAACGCATAGGGTCAGTGGTTTTTGGGCAAGGGGCTGATGGTCTGGGGCTGTTGTCAGGATTTGGGCTCTGGCCCTTATTTCCAGTGTAGTGTAATTTTACACAGTATAGACTTCCATCCTTGAGGCAGCGCTGTTCCAGTGTGACTGTGTCCCTGTAGCCCCCTGCTTCATAACGACACAAAGAATGTAATGGAACTTCAGTGCCCTGGACCTCAAACCCACTGAACACCTTTGAGCGTTCGGTTGTAAGTGAGGCCTTCTTGTCCAGCAGCAGTGCCTGACCTCACATATGGTCTTTTGACTGAATAGGAACAAATTTCCACAGATGCTCTCAAATTGTTGTGGAACGTCTTTCTAGAAGGATGGAACCTGTTGTAGCTAAAAAGGGGGGAAATTCCATGTTGATGCTCATGGTTTTGGAATATGATGTGCAACAAATGTCCATAGGTAGGATGGTTACCAGCTTTTGTCTGTATAGTGATAATGAGGTTAGACAAGCTTAAGACTAGCTTGTTAGCATTAGCCAACCGTATGTAACCTCCCACCTAGAATCCGCTTTCTCTTAGAAACATCATCAACTGCAGAAAGCCTAAGCTATGATGTAAGTGGTGATGGTGGAGGGGTGCAGGGGGTGTCTTTGTGTTGTTTCACCTAGGGCACAAAAGTGAGCCTGGACTGCGAGTGCCTCTGGGTGCCTTTTTTTCTCTTAATGCCTCTTTCTTTCTTTTGCTCTCCTTTGATCGTTTTCTCTGTTGCTCGACAGTTACACGCGGATGAAAGCCTTGCTGTCCTTTCTTCTGCTAGTTATTGTTGGCTCTGCCAGATTCTGCTACCTGTAGCGTAGACTGCATCAGATATGTCAGATTTAATAAGTACATCAACACAAATGCATGGATGCGTAGGCTAGATGTATCCTGTTGATTATGTATATCAGTGTAAATCTTTAGATGAAAGGAAGTAAGGAGACCGTCGTGGTGTTTTGCAAACAAATCTGCAGAGCTGGTGCACCATGTTGGCTTGTGGTCACCTAGGAGATGATCAGCATGATATTAACAGGATTATCAGGTAATTTCATCTGCTTAAAACACAAAAGCAGATTCTTTAACATGTTTGACAAATGCTTTTTTAAAAACATTAACATTCAGGCTAGTGTTTTATCTTTTTGGTGATAAACATTTTATCCTGTTGATGTGATGTTATCAGTGAAGTCAAAGATATTTGATTTTGATATATTCTTTTTAATCTTTTGTTCTCTTTTGTGCCTTTTTTATCTTTTTATGTCATTTTCAGACTAAGTCTTGTGGTGGCTGCGAATTCAGTATATTCCTACTAAAAATAATTAGCTGCTATATCAGGATTTCCAGTTACAAGTTTTAAAAGTGAGCTCCTGCTGGTGTGGCCCAGTCCTCTCTTTAATTGATATGCACAAAAATATACTAATATATAAGTTAATGTAAGGTTTACTGCTGGAGGAGCTTCAGGCTGCACACTGTGCAGTGAGGTCGTTTTAGAGCCACGTCCATGTGCTTTTTCATGAAAATCAGGTGCTTTCCATCTAAATTTCAGCTGTAGATGCTCGTCCAAACCATCAGGACAGTGAAGTCAAATAAAATTAGTCAGAGTCAGAACTATTATCACTGTTAGTGTCAACATTATTATCAGATAAGATCTCATATGCTCACATCCATTGGCGTAGGAACCGGGGGGACGTGTCCCACCCAGTATCAGAAATAGGTCATTTGTCCCACCCAAAAATTAAACGGAAAGCGGAAACTGTTTAAAAACACTTATTTTAAAAGCACGTTTTGGAAGCGTTTGCAATTCACGCGCTGCGTTTGTTGTTAGAAATGGGCTCTGGTTGTCAGGTGGTCTGGATCTTTCACTTTATTAAGGCTTGTGTTGAGATGCCTGTTCAGAAATATCCTGCAGTCTGCAGCTTCACTGACCCGAGCTCTCGCCTCGCTGGAGCTTCAGGTAGCTCGCGCCAGCTATAAACACGAGGTCAGTGATGAGAGCAATGTATAGCAACGATGACCATACATATTGCAATAAAAACAGCTTTTGTATGATGTTTTGTTATGGTAACAGACTAGTTAGCAAACCTTTATATTAGGGCTGCAGCTATCGATTATTTTAGTAATCGAGTATTCTATCGATTATTTCATCGATTAATCGAGTAATCTGATAAAATATAAGTTTTTTAAATTAAAGAGAAATAGTAAATGTATAAGATAAAATAAGACAGGTTTCTTAATATTGTGTTGCTTAAATTTCATATAGTACAGTTTTAAAGAAAATATTTTAATAAATATTATTATTGAAATGTATTGCTAGGCCTATAGATCATACTATAAGTTTATAACGTCCACTCTGCTGAAGCTTGTCCTACACTTGCTAACCCACTTACTGCAAACAAACTAAACTGAATATTCTTGCTGTATTGGATTTATGCATTTTAGGCTCCAAATTGCTACAAACACCACCTGATATTTAGTTTGCTGTGTATTTTATGCATCACTGTGAGGGAGGAGGGTGTGTAAGGGGTGTATATTCTTGTAAGTGTGTGTTTGTTTGTAACTATAATCAAAACAATAAAAAGGCTTTTATTTTTTGTGGTTATGTTTTTTAGCAAAGCTTAGATCATTTACGGAAATAACTCGCTATCTGACTTATTTTCTTATATAACCACAACTAACATACACACTTTACTAGCCTTCATCTCAACTCACCATCACACTGATTTAGGCTAAATGTTATGGTTACTGTGTGTCGCTCCGCTGTGTGGACTGGACGTGTAGACTGATTCAGCTCAGATGCTGAAACACTGAGATCGTGCTCGGCTAGGGGTTACCATAAAACTCAGACTCGCTATCAGTTTGCTGGGAAAGCTCTGTTGCTTGATTTCTGAAGCTTCTTATTTGAATTCCCTGTTCCACCTTAACTGGTATAGAAGTTACATTCTGGCGCCTGTAACTGCTGCATCATTAAAGGTAGAAAGGCGGAATTAACATGAGAAGCTAACTTTAGCCACGTCTTTCTTCAGGTTGGCGCTATACAGTAGACACTGTATATGGTTGTCCCTGGCCGTCTCTTCTGTTCGCCTCTCCTTATTTTCTCTCTTTCTCTCTCTTTCTCCATTTTGCAATCCACGACATCAAATCACGTCTTCTTCGTGTCCCCTGACAACACCGTGAGCGTGCGCTGTGTGAAACAGTGTACTGCATGTGGTTGTATGGATTAAACGAATCTTCGAGCCAAAGGATTTGCTTCGATGATTTTTTGTAATCGAGTTACTCGAGTTCCTCGAGGAATCGTTTCAGCCCTAGTTTATTTTAACTTTAGTCAGCAAGCACTCTGAAGTGTAAAGTTAGTTTACTCTCTGGACACGCCCCAAACTGCAGACTGCTACTACACTAAATGCGCAAAAAATAAAATATAATAAATAAAAGAAATAAATTATGAATAAATAAAAGGACACCATCATTAGAAGTGCTTTTAGTTGTGCAGTATGTAATGTTTCAGAGAGTGCTGTTTGGGACACAGCCTTACTGTCTAACATTAATGTTAGTCTTGTCCAGTCAGGAAACCTTAACATATTCATTTCAGCAGTGTGCTACCAAAGACAAAAATTTGGTCTACATATGTATATAGTCCAGACATTGCATGCATAGTTTAAAGGTTTTCTGACAACAGTACCATGTTATGTGGAGTATGCTGTTTAGTTTATAAAGTGATCTTAAATTGTATTTATCTAATAATAAACAGAAGTACTGATAATGTTGTATTTTGTTTATTTGTAATTTACTGTAATTCCACAAATGTTGTTCTATGTCACCATACATACAGTGATTTACTACCTTACCTACAGTAGAATCAGGTTATGGGTAATATTTTAGGGGATAGAGTGGGCTTTGATTCATATTAGCAAATACGCCCCCCCACCCCCACCACCAAATATGGCAAACCCGCTCATACGCCCTTGCTCACACCGTCACTGATGGCCGATTGCATCACCCTGCCGCTCAGAGCCAGTACCAAGATTTAGTATTGTAAACGAGGAATAAGAGGAAAATTAATAATATTTTTCATTCTTTTTATCATATCATTTTTTATGTTTATATATGTTTATGTCTTCTTTGTGTCTGAGTAAAGGGCATCATCTTCTTTCTTTGTTCTCCCTAAATGATCAGCATAGATTCTTCCTTTTTCCTCCCCTGTCGTTATTGAGCCTTAACCTTGTGTTCCGTGTGTCAAACAGCCTTCGTCTATCTCTGCTTCTGTCTTTCTGCCTGTCATCCCTCTTTTTCATCATGGTTCGTTTCTCTGTTATTCATTAATGTCTTGCTGTCACTCACTCTGAGCTGGTCTCTCCAGAGCTTTCTCAAGTTTCTTTCATTTACATTCTTCTCCTTTATCTCTTCAATTTTCTTTCCTCATCTTGAACTTTGCTTTCTTGTTGACGTCAAATCATTTTAAGTCATGTAGTGATTCCTCAATCTACCCCGTGTACATCACTTTTCAGCTCCCATAGTGTAACACAGCAACACGCAACAGTAAACTACACAGGACTACACAGTGTGCAAATACACAACCTTGTGAAACTTACTGGTATGAAGTTTACACTCCTCTGTAAGATATGATGGAGTTTTGGTTCAATTTGATTACAGAATAAACAAGCGTAGCGGTCAATAGTAACAGGCGCTAATAAACAGGGTTAACTCTAATTGACCAGTCGGTGTTAAAGGCTGTTGTAAAATGCTCTCTTGGTGTTAATTGTATTCAAGTAATGTATAGATTGTTACTTGAATGTCTTGCTCGCTTCAGATGTCCATGCTGTAGTTAGATCTGCCTTAAATAATATTAAGCTCAGGCTGAATCTGTAATCTATGGAAGTTAGGAAATTCTGGCTTCTGCATTCAAACTAGGCACAGTATTTGCTCACTATGGAATTGTGCACATGCGGCTGAATCCCAGAATGACTGTCAGACATATCCTGCTATGTTTGGCTGCAGTAGACAATATTATAATCCCACTATATAGGGAGACGTTTCAGATTCAACACTGCTAGCTTGATGCTAAATAACTTAATGGAAACGCTAATGGAAATTTGCATTGCATTGATGATTTGTGGAGTGAATACTACTTTCAAAGCAAACGTTTTGTTTTTTCCCATGAAACAGCACTGGTATTAATATATGCATCAAGTTTCTTAAAGAACCGCAATATACAGTAATGCAAATATACACTGGAAGTTCGTGCCCTCTTTTAACAGCCTATGGTTGCTTGGCGACAGTATCATGTTCTAAAGGATACAGTTCTTGCTGAATTACTTGTGTATTTAAATTATTATTAGTAACAGTTTATTATTAGTATGAAGTTATTCGATCATATTTTATATTGCCTGTCATTTTGTAAAACCAGTAAGTCACTTGAGTTTGTGAATCGCAGTTATTCTATAATAAATGAGGAGTGTATTAGACTGAGGGTAGATACCGATGTACAGTATATTTTGGAACAGTCAAAGCATGTAAATCTATTGTAGGAGAACCCAAAAGTAAACGTTTTAACATTAGAAATAATAAGTCCTCCTTAAGTGAATATGGATGGTCATACATAAGTGTAGTAGATTTGCCCAAAAAAAGATGACGTGCCTTCTGTGCTTTACGTTTAACTCCTGATTAAGTAGCCCATTCTGCACGCAGCCTCAAGCTCAATCCAGCTAATGAACTCATCATTACACCAGCACAGAATACCGCTGAAGCTAATGCAGACCAATTTTGCTCTGTTTGTTTTAAGCAATTATTTGCCAAAAAACGCTATGCTACACATTTAATGATGCATCCCACTCTGATGCCTCCAACACTGCATTAACTCTTTAAGTAGGAGTTATATATAGATGTGTGTACTGTTGTAGTAATTGTAGTGCAGTAGTGCAGTAGGAGTTATATATGGATATGTATACTGTTGTAGTAGTAGTTGTAGTGCAGTAGGAGTTATATATAGATGTGTGTACTGTTGTAGTAGTAGTTGTAGTGCAGTAGGAGTTATATATAGATGTGTGTACTGTTGTAGTGCAATAGTGCAGTAGGAGTTATATATAGATATGTATACTGTTGTGCAGTAGGAGTTATATATAGATGTGTATACTGTTGTAGTTGTAGTAGTTGTAGTGCAGTAGGAGTTATATATATATATATGTATGTACTGTTGTAGTAGTAGTTGTAGTGCAGTAGGAGTTATATATAGATGTGTGTACTGTTGTAGTAATAGTAGTGCAGTAGTGCAGTAGGAGTTTTATATAGATGCATATTCTGTTGTAGTAGTTGTAGTGCAGTAGTGCAGGAGTTATATATAGATGTGTGCACTGTTGTTGTTGTAGTGCAGTAGGAGTTATATATAGATGTATATACAGTTGTAGTAGTTGTAGTGCAGTAGGAGTTATATAGATGTGTATACTGTTGTAATTGTAGTAGTTGTAGTGCAGTAGGAGTTATATATAGATGTATGTACTGTTGTAGTTGTAGTTGTAGTGCAGTAGGAGTTATATATAGATGTGTGTACTGTTGTAGTAGTTGTAGTGCAGTAAGAGTTATATATAGATGTGTATACTGTTGTAGTTGTAGTGCAGTAGGAGTTATATATAGATGTGTGTACTGTTGTAGTTGTAGTAGTTGTAGTCCAGTAGGAGTTATATATAGATGTGTGTACTGTTGTAGTAGTAGTTGTAGTGCAGTAGTGCAGTAGGAGTTATATATAGATGTGTGTACTGTTGTAGTAGTAGTTGTAGTGCAGTAGTGCAGTAGGAGTTATATATAGATGTGTGTACTGTTGTAGTTGTAGTGCAGTAGTGCAGTAGGAGTTATATATAGATGTGTGTACTGTTGTAGTAGTAGTTGTAGTGCAGTAGTGCAGTAGGAGTTATATATAGATGTGTGTACTGTTGTAGTTGTAGTGCAGTAGTGCAGTAGGAGTTATATATAGATGTGTGTACTGTTGTAGTAGTAGTTGTAGTGCAGTAGTGCAGTAGGAGTTATATATAGATGTGTGTACTGTTGTAGTTGTAGTGCAGTAGTGCAGTAGGAGTTATATATAGATGTGTGTACTGTTGTAGTAGTAGTTGTAGTGCAGTGGGAGTTATATATAGATATGTGTACTGTTGTAGTAGTTGTAGTGCAGTAGGAGTTATATATAGATGTGTATACTGTTGTGCGGTAGGAGTTATATATAGATGTGTATACTGTTGTAGTTGTAGTAGTTGTAGTGCAGTAGGAGTTATATATAGATATGTATACTGTTGTTGTGCAGTAGGAGTTATATATAGATGTATGTACTGTTGTAGTAGTTGTAGTGCAGTAGGAGTTATATATAGATATGTATACTGTTGTGCGGTAGGAGTTATATATAGATGTGTATACTGTTGTAGTTGTAGTAGTTGTAGTGCAGTAGGAGTTATATATAGATATGTATACTGTTGTTGTGCAGTAGGAGTTATATATAGATGTGTGTACTGTTGTAGTTGTAGTGCAGTAGAGCAGTAGGAGTTATATATAGATATGTATGCTGTTGTTGTGCAGTAGGAGTTATATATAGATGTGTATACTGTTGTAGTTGTAGTGCAGTAGGAGTTAGATATAGATGTGTGTACTGTTGTAGTTGTAGTGCAGTAGAGCAGTAGGAGTTATATAGATATGTATACTGTTGTTGTGCAGTAGGAGTTATATATAGATGTGTATACTGTTGTCGTTGTAGTAGTTGTAGTGCAGTAGGAGTTATATATAGATGTATGTACTGTTGTAGTAGTTGTAGTGCAGTAGGAGTTATATATAGATGTGTATACTGTTGTAGTAGTTGTAGTGCAGTAGGAGTTATATATAGATGTGTGTACTGTTGTAGTAGTAGTTGTAGTGCAGTAGTGCAGTAGGAGTTATATATAGATGTGTGTACTGTTGTAGTAGTAGTTGTAGTGCAGTAGACCAGTAGGAGTTATATATAGATATGTGTACTGTTGTTGTAGTTGTAGCAGTTTCTTGCTTAAGTTTCGTGGAAAAAGCTGAACGAGATGAGAAGCCAGTAGGCATCTGCACATATGCGTCGGTTAATAGAGATGAGAAAAAAGGTCCTCGGAGCAGATTTTCAGCCATCTGACTGCAGTGTTGCATGACACATTTTTGTTTGTGTGTGATGATGAGTGCATCAGAGAAAACAGAGTCAGTCTGCTGCCTCTCTGTGTGTTACTCCCGTCGTTTCTGGGAGGCTGATGGGGATGAACAAACAGACAGACAAACCTGACCCCGAGCGCTTTGTGATCTTTGTTTTCTAAATGTGTAATAATCTGCTTATTGTGATGTCAGACCTCCAAGCTAATAACATTTGCATTCCTTATTTGTTCTGAGCACATCAGGCCACTATGAGTGACGGTGCACTATGCAGATGTATGTGCCATGTATACATGGGGTTGTAACCCACACCTGGCTGTGGTTGTGTAATCAAGTCTGTCTGCTCTCTTGTAGGGCAGTATGGGCAGCATTGCCTGCATTGCTTGGAAGGGAGACACTCTGGTTCTGGGAGACGTGGATGGAAATCTGAATTTCTGGGATCTGAAGGCCCGTCTGTCCAGGTACGAGGGCGTCTGCATGTATTTGTATACTGTATATAGACTGCCATCTTTATTGTGATTGGGATGCAAAACCAAGAAGCTTCACAGATATGATAATAAAGTGTGACCCCCTTAAACACTAGAGATGGACCAACTAGCGTTTTTGAGGCCAATCCCGATCGCCGATCACCTTTCAGCGCGATCGGCTGATAGCCAATACGGATAGAGGGCGGGGCTATTACACACGGCAAGGCTACATATTATTAGCACAAGCAAGTCATGAAACATGGTGGAAACTGGTTTATTACCGTTTTTAACGAGCTCATGTGAAACAGCATAATATTTTAACTAAATTAGAAGTTGGTCTATGTGGGAGTAAACCGCTTGATACAGCTCCGGAAGAGCCACATCTGAAAGTATTTCTACTAGTAACGGCAGAGCGTGGATCCAGGTGGAATATTAAGCAGCAGAATGAACGTCTTCTACAGCCGAGAAGAGCTGCTTATCTAGAACTATAAACTCAATCACTCTGGCTGTGGTTCCTTTAGCTCTCTGGCTGTTTCTGTTCATACTGGTCAGATCTGGTCTGCACGGTGTTCTGGGTTGCTAGCTGCGCGTGCTAGCTCTGCTGTTTGCTGATACTCACTGTATTCAGCTGCGTGGTGTATTCTGAAGTCCCGTATCAGATTAGTAGTGTTAAATGTCTTTGTCTTGGTTCCACCTCGAGAGAGGCTGAGTTTACTAATTTCACAGATGTTATAAACTGTCCCATATGGTAACAAACTGCCAGATGGATGATGTTTTCTTTTCGCAGGTGCGGTGAACGCTTAAACTGTTCTCGCTAAGCCGCTGCTATAGTCAGTCTGACGAAAATGAAATTGTATGTGTTTCCACCTAGTGGTTCAGATAGGAATTGCAGGGAGCTGGCAGGAGGGGTTTTCACGCAGGGCTCCTCTCCCTGGTTGGAACGCTAGCTGGAAATACAGAAATATGGCTCATTTGTTTACTGCCATCGATCGGCTCTCGAGCTCGGCAGATCGCCGATCACATATTTTGATTCAAAATCGGCCGATACCGATACATGGCCGATGGATCCTTCCATCTCTATTAAACACTGTTATGACCTAGTCTAGGTCAGACCATAACATAATTAAAAAGGTGTCTGTACTCTCATGGTTCCCACAATAGAACATCATTCACTTGCAATGATATCAGACATGTTTAAAAAAAGAAAACCAAATACAATATCTAACCTAACTTCCTAAATAAACAACCCAGGAGAAAACAATTAAATCAAAATACCCTATCTCCCTAAAATATGCAAACTTAAAGGATAAGCTATTAAGCTGAATCTCAGCCAGACAAAGATAACACTTTTTATGATAATCTTAGGCAACACAACCTTAACCACAGCTCTATATCATCAGAAACAGATAGCTCTACCATCACACGCGCAGGGAACCGGGAATGCACAGAAGCACGTCAGACGCAGATGTCCCGCACCGCGTCTTCCTTCTGGCACGCCCCTTTTATCCGCAGTGTCCCCTGGTGGTGGCTCAGCACATCTGAAACCAGAGAACATTACACAGACAAAATTATGAACCTACCCCCTAGATTCGTAACAAACACATAAAATCTTAATTCTGGCCTTTCAGTATTTCTTTCATATTAATTTACATAAATCACATACTTGTCTGTGTATCTTCTGTTCATTATATTTTTAGCATTGATCTGCAGTTTTGCATATGTCATTAAATGAATAGGAAATTAACAGAAATGAAATAAAGGTGGTATTTTACATACACAGATTTAAACTTCACTTTAACTAGAAACCAACGTGCAGAGCACACATATGGGTGCAGCATAGACACAGAATCGAGACCTGTTCTGGTACATCTATATTTGTTCTGCATATTTGACATACCCAGTTCTATCTGTGAAATAATCAAAGAATATAGAGAAGAGACCCCTGTACTGGACTCCCGCTACTGCTGCCCAGATCAGCTGGTGATGTGCTCAAGTATTTTGTAGGTGTTGTGTAAAAAGTTGACTGTAATGAAGATGTTTGTTGCAGCAGACTGAGGATTAAATGGATTTCAGTCATAATGAGAAGTATTGTAGCATCTTGATGAGGAAGAGGTAGGAAAGGCCACGATTCTGCTACGAGAAGTGATCTTTCTTTACACCAGACACATACAGGGGGCCGTTTCCCAAACAACTTAGCATTCAACAAGCCTAGTGAGAAGCAGTGTAAAACCAACATCTGAAGAACAATGATTTCCCTGAACTGTTGTACTTTGTTCATTCCACAGAAGTATGTAGAACCACAGTAGTCTGAACTACAGTGATTCCAGATGCGTCATAATATGGCAAAATATGACAGACTTTATTGTTATTATTATTTTTGGCCATTGATTTGAATTCATAGGACACCACCATCTTGGTGTTCTACTGTTAATAACAGACCAAGAGAGTGAGAATCTACCTGTTTAGCTACTTTTAATAAAGTTTTTAAATGAAAATCGACCAACCCATACATAAACCTTTCTTGTTAACGTTTTGTTGTTTTGGTTTATTGACTCAAGTCTTCGAGGAAATGATACAGTAATCAGTAATGAGAAACATTGTTATGAGAATTGGGCTAAGAAATGTAAAAAAACACAAAGTATACAAATGTAATCAAATTGTTTAGTTTATTTTGTAAATGAAATGTTTTTTTTGTTTGTTTTTTTATCATGATAATAATGCTCAAATATTTATTATATATATATATGTGTGTCAAATCTAAACATTTGTCTTATGCCAGTACAGTTATGTTCTGGTACTGATGGTATGTTCTGCGTATGTTCTCATGAGCTTATCCCTGGTTCTTTGCGTGTTTCAGGGGGATCCCTACACATCGCGGATGGGTGAAGAAGATTCGTTTTGCTCCTGGGAAAGGCAACCAGAAGCTCCTGGTGATGTACACTGATGGAGCAGAGGTGTGGGATACCAAAGAGGTGGGCTGAGTTTATTTACCATCCCAACTGTACACGAACAGCAAAGACATTAATGTTTTACTGCAGGGTTCTTCATTCGGAAGTAATAATCAATTAAACCTGCTCTCTTAAAAAAATCTATGGTTCTTTAAGGATTCTTCAGTAAAGACAATGGATCTATATAGAACTATGAACACGTAAAAGAACTGTTTATATGATTACAGGCTGTATCATCTACGTTTTATTTATTTATTTTTACCAAACTCAGCTTTGCTCTGATCATCGTAGCTGTCTCCAGATACACAGCTCCATGTTTTCCAGGCAGGCGTTGCCTCATGTTGAGAGAGAGAGATTAAAAAGTAACAGTTACAGCATTACTTTGAGTTTAACATCATGTTTACATCACATCTTGTTCTGTGAGTTCTTTGGCCGGTTGCAAAGCAAGAATCTCGTTTTTGCCTGACTGTAGATCCACTCAGTGGAAAGAAGTGCTGCTCCTTAATGGGCCAGTTATAACAGCAGCTACAGCTCTAAACATTACTTTGTATTCACATATGCACGCACAGTATCCTCAGCTTTTTTTTAAAGAACATTCTCTAGAAATAATGAGTAGTTGCATCACCAATGAACAAATTCAGTCCAAATAAGATTGTTGTTTTATTCTGTTAACCTCATGTGTATATTGTGCATTTCATCTAGAAGTTAGAAGCAGCTCCATGAATTCTGCATAAATTAGTGAGGCACAGGAGGTTTGAAGGTATGCATGCTCTGCAGGAGGCACTGTTTCAGGTCAGGAGGCACTGTTTCAGGTCAGGAGGCACTATTTCAGGTCAGGAGACACAGTTTTAGGTATGTGGGTTGTGCAGACGTGGGTTTGTGATATTTATCGCTTTACTCATCCGGTAGTAAGCTGCATCTTAGAGAGATGTTTTTTTCACGCACCTTAAAAGCTTTGCCAGAGATATATGGCCATTTTAGCTTGTTTGAGGTTTGATGACTTTGCTGGGAGAGCCTCACATATCACTTACTTTTTGTTTCACTCTGCATCGTATCTTCTGCCGGGGGAGAGCCTAAGGCTAGAAGTGTTATGTAATTAGAAGAAAGCTCATGAATGAAAACGGCGCTCTTTGCTGCAGTAATGCTGTGTGTATTGAATGAGTAGAGCCTGGAAACTTGTTTTGTGACTCGAGTTGACGGTACTGTTACATTGTTTATATGTCACATGAGGTCCATGTCCCAGTTCCTCAGGAAGATTACTGTCATGTTCGTCTGTGATGCTCTGTAGTGCAGTGAGGTAATTGTAAACCTCAACAAAATAAAACCTGTACATAAAAACATTATTTACATAATCCACAAAAATAATTATACTACTAAATTTGTTCATGTGTTTGTGTACATGTGTTTAGTGCATCACTTCCCCTTTATTACACTTTCCATTAGTTTCAGGAGACTTATTTTCAGTTTCTCAAAAAAACACACTTCCAGTGTTTAGTCTTAAAATTTTGTTTAGCTGTTTTTTTTCTCACCATCCAAATAACCCCAAACATATTCAGTGATGTTGAGGTCTGGACTCTGGGGTGGTCAGTCCATTGTTCTGTGAACACCAGCAGTTTCTTTGTTTGATGTGTCTGTTTTCTCAGTGAGGAGCTTCTTCAAAGGGCCACATACTTTCAGACCCATATTGTTGAGTTGTCTTCTTTCAGTGGAAGGATGGACAGAAACACCTGTGGATGTTTTCAATTCTGGAGCAGGAGTGGAGAAGTTTGGACGGTTTGGTGGTTTTGCTACCGGGTCTTCCAGGTGTTTGTTAAGGTGGTCCCTAAGAGCAAATGCTCTTTAGCTTTGGAAACTGCTGTTTGTTGAACCCAGTTCTACACACGTTGATGGTGGTTCACCAACCAAAATTATCTAACTAATATCAGTTCTTTGAATCAATAATGTTATGACTAACATAAATCGTGCATGTAAGATGAGCTTTAGTCTTTGTGTGGTTTAGTTTATGTGTCATTAACATGACCAGTACTGGAAATGTTCTCAGGCTTAACCAGAACACTACACTGGAGCTCTGCTTGTTGGTGTTGGAAGTGTCAGAGTGTGGTGGTCTGTACATGTCCCCTAGTGCATACTGACATACTGTCACAGTCCTTTCATACACACAGAGCCGTCTGTGAGCAGAGAGTAGCAGCACATCCTTGCTGTCTCACAGCGTCCTAGTCTGACTCCCACTAGGAAACTTACATATCACGTCCTGCAGGCTGATTAATGTCCTGTTGCTCAGTTGGAATGAGGATCATCAGCTTGCATTAAACATGCAGTCCAATTTTATTTTTAGTACTTTGTAGTTTAGTGCCGTATGTATCTGTTTCTGATGCTTCCAGAACAGATGCTAGTGCTAAATCTGTTTAAATCATTTTTAAATCATGTTGCTTCTTTTCCAACAATAATTGTTTTTTTAACGGGACAATTTGAAAGAAGACACAACCTGTCAAATCCTTTTTCCAAACAATAGGGGGCAACGTATCACCAGAACATACACAGTCCCTCATCCACCTACTACACTCCTTTGCTGTCTAGAAGTAACAATAGCTAGTTAGTTAGGTTAGCATCAAACTTTATCTCTTTACTCTCTAGGAGTATCTCCAGTAATGGAAAGCAGCGACAGTGTTGACTGTAGTCCTGCTTCTGTTTATATCACTTCTTTTGTTTACTGCTGACCGTAGTTACTTGATGAGAGCGGGCGGCAGTGGTCTTTTACCAAGAGTTTCATCTATCATTGTGTTTACTGTTCCTTTCAGTAGTTCTGTCTGCTTAAATGATCTAACAGAGAGCTGCACTTTCAGCATCATTAATGAGGTTTTAGACTTTATTTTAATATCTAAGGTGCGTAACTGGAACTCCTGTCTAGCTGTTTGGTGTTTCTCCAACAGAAGGCATCATTAATGCACAAGTTGCTTTATTGCTTATGAACTCACACCAGCAGGATGTTGCATGTCGCATGTGTTTGTGTTCCACTGTTTGGCTACTTGAAAGCATCTCTGCTTCCTGGCACAGGAAAGCAAAACATTCTGAAATTCACGTTACATATATTCACCTAGTTGAATCTTTGTTATCTGGTGCATCCCTAATTAGACATAAAATCAGCCTAATTATTTGATTGGACACACTGCAGGTGCAGATGGTCAGCAGTATCAGAGTGGGCCGGAACGTGAGTTATCGGATTCTAGACATTGACTGGTGCACCTCGGACAAGGTGGTGCTGGCCTCAGACGACGGCTGTGTGCGAGTCCTGGAGATGGCCATGAAGTCTGCCAGCTATAGGATGGATGAGCAGGACCTAGCAGGTACATGTGTCCTAACCTGTGCTTGGTTACACACCTAGTTCTAAAAATTTCTAAAAACAGGAATGTATGAATCTGCTGTAACATGTACTACAAGTGAAAGTTGTACAAATACAAGATATTCAGTGTTTTACCTTTTCACGTTTTTTTCCTTTTTCTGAAAACGATGCATGCAATACATTCCAAAAACATTTAAGACAGAAGCAAATTGGCTGGTCGCGCAAGACACTTCTGCTGTAAGCTGTATGTGAATAACAACATCCACTGGCATATCAGCTGGTACTACACAATGACATTCTACATGAGATTTTAGCATCTGCCAAAGATCATGATCAGTAATACATATCACATCATTTAGACCCTTCTTGTGCACCTGGCCAATTTGCAAAAACCTCTCAAACCGGTGATGCAGTCATGCTACGTTATGACAGGAGAATCCAGGAAAAGCTAAATCCACACTCAGCACTTGCGCAAAAACTCCAGGGGCTTACAGGGGACCTATCCTGCTTTTTTATCTTTTTCCTTTAGTGTTTTGTTGCTTTTAGAGTATTTAAACGTTCTGCAAGGTTGTTAAACCCAAAGTACTGGGCAGCAGGAGACAGTCTCTTCCTCAGAAACTGCTTGAAATGCCTCATTGGAATTCCATGTCACATCATCTTGTAGCACAGTCCTTATTGGCCACCTACCAGCAAGCTTGGCACACCCTGACACAACACAAACAGCTAAAACTGCTAAACCAGCTAAAACTGACCGCTCTAAAAAGGTTCAGTCTACCTTGACATTCAGGGTCTGACTCTGGCTTAAACTGACATAGCATAACCAACACCATTGGAAGATTAGCCACAATGGTGTGGGGGTGGAACTGTTGGTTGAACAATCTGAAAAAGGTGTGTGAGCTGACCAGTCAGTGCCCACAGGACTCATCAGGAGGTGGGGCTTAAAGACACAGAAGCTCCAACTGATCGTTTTAGATGAAGGGTGTATACAACCGAATGCCTGCAACCTTCAGCCTCTCAGACAGCACTGCATTAGAAACAGTCATGTTTCTGTGATGATTTCAGGGTCAGGTTTACAAACAGCTGTCGACAAACTCCGACTGAACTGTACAAAGTGGAGGTCATATATATCAACTATGTCCAGAAACACTGCTGACCTCTCTGGACTTATCTGAAATGCAATGATACTGATACATCAGATATACCGTGTAGCTTTTATGAATTTTTCATGAACATATAGTGGTAAGATTTCTCAAAGTCTCTTTCTCTCTCATATGCAGATCCGGTTTGGTGTCCGTACCTGCTGCTCCCCCGTGCTGCTCTCACTCTGAAATCATTCCTGCTGCTGCAGCCTTGGTCTGGAACCTTTACCATGGACATCAGTCAAGTGTATGTAAACGTTCCTATACTGCATCTGCACAACCCTTTCAGTTTTTGTTAATTTCTCATAGCTTCTGTGAAATGAATTGCTAGATTAGTTTATTGATGCAATCCAACATGAACTATGGATTATTCATAGTAATCACAAACTGTAAACCCAAACTCTTGTTTCTAGTTAAACATGACAGTCCTGATATTAATATCCTAATATAGTTACAAACCTTTATATGTTTGTGAAACAAAATTATTTCCTGGAAATTAAAATCAGAACTCTGCATAATTAGATCATTATGACGTGAACAAAGTCATTCAGAGTGCTTTGGTGTGAAACACTCTAGAGTCCGTATTGTTCACAGTGGTGGTAATAAGAGCCAGACATCCACTTCTAAAAGCACCCTCACAGAAAGTTACATTAAATAGTTATGAATAAACTGCCTGAGATATGGCCGTTTTGAGATTTTTAAAAATTAAATTCAGAGAGGTGTTGTAAAATAGCTCTGTGTATTTATTTTTCCAATTTCTCACTATTTTACTATTATTAACATTCCTTGTAACATTCAAAAGACGTGCAAGTTCACTGCTGGTTTTGTATAGTGGCTGTATTTTTGTGTCATAGACATGGTGACCCCTGGTTCCCATCCCCACTACTGTAAAGAAATAGTCTCCACAGTTAACCACAATCGTCCCAATAATCCTGGAAATATATAAAATGAGAAATGAAATGGGACTGCTACCTTGTGTTTGTGAATATTTACTTTTTTTTCTTACTTGGCTTTAAAGCTAAGAAACATAGTACTACAGGTTATTTCCAAAGCCAGCCTGTAATCTCAAAACACTGTAAACTATATTTTCCTTTTCAGGTCTCAGTGTTGCTAAACCATTAAAAATATGTTTTGCCTCTATGTCATGTGTTTCCAGCGTGCCTTTTCAGCTCAGAGAATTTCAGAAATATTGTTTGTTATTTGTCTTTGATAATAGGTGACCTTTCAGATGAATAGTGCCAAGAAGTATTTTACAAGGCATTGACTAATGACTTCATTAGATATTGGCAGCTCATTTTGCTCAGTGTTGCCAGTGACAGTGAACAATTATACACTTGCATTTGCTTTTACTGTGGCTGCGTTGCCTGTAGTTACAAAGTGGCTTGTGCAGACATTAATTAGATGTTCTGTAGACTTGAGAAATTGCATTTTGGCCATGTAAGAACATGCTGGTCCTTCCAATTATGGAATTGTACAACTCATTCACTTTGCTGTGGATCTATTTAATTATTAATGATTAACGACCTGCACTTTATTTTTTACTTGTAATTCCTCATCATTCCGGTCACATTAGAATTGCTATTCTATAACCAGAACATGAATAATAAATAATTCATATAGAAAAATGATTGGTCAATGAAGATGGGCAGTTGTATGGAAAAGTTTGAACTCCTGGTCAGGTTACATGTTTTGTTGATTTGATAAAGTGAAAAAAAACATCCTGTACAGGAAACATACTGCAGTTTTGCTATTTGTAGTGCTCAGTTTCTGTGTATTTGCTGATTTTGAAATATTGGGGGAAATAAACATAACAAAGCCCCATGTAACTCTATTTTGTTGCTTCTGTTTGCAAATTTCTCTCAAACTACATACAGGTCTCCATTGAGGCCTTGCCAGCTTGTTAGTGTAATTTAATATGACCTGGTATACATCATGGCATACTCATAACTAGGGGTGGGTTTAAAAAATCGATTTTTCAATTCAAATTGATCTTCATTTGAATAATCCAATATCGATTCGCATAAACCCGAGATCGACCATTAAAATTAGCATTCCAGCCCCCCCTGACCGCCAACCCAATAAGTATTTAAACACCCTGTGACTTCTCTCACTTAGAAATCATGGAGGTGTCTGAAATTTTCATCTTAGGTGCATGTCCACTGAGAGAGACATAATCTAAAAAAAAATTTATCCGGAAATCACAACGTATGATTTGTAAATTATTTATTTGTGTGTTACTGCTGCAAATAAGTATTTAAACACCTGCCAATCAGCAAAAATTCTGGCCCTTAAAGACCCGCCTCTAAAAAAGTCCATCTCCATCCCACTTATTATTCTAAATTAGAAGCACCTCTTTGACGTTGTTGCATAAAGACACCTGTCCACCCCTCACAATCTGTACTTACTAACTACTAACAAGGCTAAGACCAAAGAGCTTTTCAAAGACACCAGAGACAAAATTGTCGACCTCCACAAGGCTGGAAAGGCCTACGGGGCAATAGCCAAGCAGCTTGGTGAAAAAAGATCAACTGTTGGAGCAATTATTAAAAAATGGAAGAAGCTAAATATGAAGCTAAATAAATCTCTCTTGGACTGGGGCTCCATGCAAGATCTCACCTTGTGGCGAATCAGTGATCCTAAGAAAGGTGAGGAATCAGCCCAGAACTACATGGGAGGAGCTGGTCAATGACCTGAAGAGAGCTGGCACCACTGTTTCCAAGGTTACTGTGGGTAATAAGACGTCATAGTTTAAAGTCATGCATGGCACTGAAGGTTCCCCTGCTTAAATCAGCACACATCCAGGCCCATCTTAAGTTTGCCCATGACCATTTGGATGATCCAGAGGAGTCATGGGAGAAAGTTCTGTGGTCAGATGAGACCAAAATAGAACTTTTTGGTCTTAATTCCACTCGACATGTTTGGAGGACGAAGAATGATGAGTACCATCCCAAAAACACCATCCCTTCTGTGAAGCATGGGGGTGGAAGCATCATGCTTTGGGGGGGGGCAGGACAACTGCACTGTCTTAAGGAGAGGATGACCGGGGCATATATTGCGAGATTTTGGGAAACAACCTACTTCCCTCAGTTAGAGCACTGAAAATGGGTCGTGAGTCTTTCAACATGACATTGACCCAAAGAACACATCCAGGATAACCAAGGAGTGGCTCCATAAGAAGCATATCAAGGTTCTGGAGTGGCCTAGCCAGTCTCCAGACCTAAACTCATAGGGAGCTCAAACTTGTGTTTCTCAGCGACAGCCCAGAAACCTGACTGATCTGGAGAAGGTCTGTGTGGAGGAATGGGCCAAAATCCCTGCTGCAGTACAAACCTGTGAAAAACTACAGGAAACGTTTGCAAACAAAGGCTACTGTACCAAATATTAACAGTGATTTTCACAGGTGTTCAAATACTTATTTGCAGCAGTAACATACAAATAAATTCAAAAAAGTCATATATTTTGATTTGCGGATTTTTTTATTAGATTATGTCTCTCACAGTAGACATGCACCTGAGATGAAAATTTCAGACCCCTCTATAATTTCTAAGTGGGAGAACTTGCAAAGTCGCAGGGTGTTCAAATATTTATTTTCCTCACTGTATGAGTATCACCTTGTAGTATGACCTTCAGTGCGAACTATGGTAATAACCAAAAACAGTTTGACTGACTTTTAAAAGCTAGCAACATAATAACACATTCGGAATGTAATAGATATATGTTAACAGTTGGGTTTTAAAATCATTTATTTACATACCAAACATGTACTCAGAAAATCTACCAAGAGGTCAAACTTGGGTGTGGTACTGTGTGGAATGTTAAAATGGAAAATGTGTAGGAAGCCTGCTTCCTTCCTGTCCAAGCCTGCTTGTTCCTTTAAAGTTGACGAGTTGTTAGTCTGTTTATATAGCAATTAATCATCGGCTGAAGTATCAGGATCGTGACCGGCCTACGCCATGTACTTCATTTTTAGTTCTTTCTTCTAAGATTAGGTCACTTGGGTCTCGGCACTTGCTAAATATTCTCTCTGTGTACATTTCAGGGACTACAACGAGAAGGACGAAATAAAAGGCTTGGTCCAGGAGCAGCTGAACTCTCTGTCTAAGTGAGTAATGGCCTATAGTGAGCCATCAAAAGGAGCCGGCGCTTCATCTCCTCTGTGTCAAAGAGGTGTTTTAAGCCCAGGTTGTTTTCCATTCCTGCTGCAGGCCTATAAATACAGTTGAGGGCTGATATTGTCCTGTAAAAAAAAAAAAAAAACACACTCAGCCCTGTACATGTGATCCACCATAAAAGATGACAGCTGAAAAAAAAATGCTTGCTGTCATTATACATGATGTGTTCCCTCTATTCTAGGAAAGATAAGTGGCCAAGCACTTTAACTTTTTCTTTCTTTATTTATCTTTTTATTTTGAGCTTCCTCAAAACTGTCTTTGTTTTTTTCCTAGTGACATCAAAAGTGTACTCCAAGACCCAGAGCTCAATCTGCTTCAGCGCTGCCTACTTGTGTCACGGTGTGTGTACTATTAATATATACATATGTCTTCTGTATGTCTTTGGAATTGTATGTAACATGTTATGTTTGGGGGTCTGTTTTGCCTTACCACACCCTGCATGGGTGTCTCTCCAACTTTAAAAAAAAAAAAAAAAAAAAAAAAAAAAAAAAATATATATATATATATATATATATATATATATATATATATATATATATGCATTTTAGGCCAAAGAACTTAAAACATCTTAGACATCAATCAGTTTATTTATAGTCATTTCAGGTAATATTGTCTGTGCTAATAAACAATCACGTGTCAGAAATTGCAGACATTTGCAATAAAGGTGGATTTAAGTATTACATCGTATTTTGCTGGAAAAGTCTGGGAGGCAATGTCCATGTTTAAAACCCAGACATATTATATATAAGCACTCATTAAGCGTCCACCAGCACTAATAAAGAATGTATTACTTCTACTTTACGTATGGCGTTGCAAAATGTGTTCTCAAAGATCTATGAGACATATTTTAATATTTGAGTACTATACTTAATTTGTAAATATTTGTAATGTCACTGATCAAATGTCTGACTTAAACCAGTTACATGATCTTATGGTTGATTAACATAAGTTAAAAGCTGATTAATGCCTTCTTCAGGTAATTGTGTCTTCAGCTCACTTGACTTGCTTTTGAATACTTTGTGCATGTTCCACAGACATCAGCACTATTTCGAACACAGTGATCTTCAAATCACTGTACTATCAGTGGTGAATTGAGTTCTGATAACCAGACATGCAAACATCTTAATAGCACATAACATAAATGAGGATACTTGCATACTAAATATTCCAGTTTACTCACATTTACTACCATGTTTGGTATTTGTAAATATTCCTTGATTAATATGTTACATACAGACATTTCTTAACATCTTTCAACTGAGAGATCACCGTTAGTCATTGAGCTGAACACGATAACTAATCTACAGAAACCCTAATTAACTTTTCAAAGAAATGAATTCATACCACATTTCTAAGCTTGCTTACAAAGATTGTTTTTATTTATTACTTAATTATTAATTGCTTACAATGTCATTATAAACTGCTCTTGTACTTGTGAAGAAGCAGACCATGAAGTAATGTGGCACCGTTTCTTAGTTTTATCAAGAGATGATGTTGCGCTCAGAACAGCTGTATTTGTCAGAGAGCAGTGCTCAACAAACAAGCTCTTTATTGAACATCCCTGCGCTGGAGCTCAACTGTAGCGCGTGTTCCGTTTCAGTCTGTTTGGAGATGAGTCGGACCTGCAGTTCTGGACGGTGGCGTCGCATTATCTGCAGGCTTTCTCCCAGGCAAGGCAGCTGAGTGTGCCCACTCCTGATAGCCAGCCCCAGGCAGAGGGTTCCCAGAGCACCCCCCAGAGCCACCTGGACATCTGCCATGACATCCTGTGCGAAAGCTCCTTCTTTCAGGTAATACAGTGCGAGTAGCCAGAGCTGCCGAGACGAAGGCAGTAAATCAGTTTTAGCATGATTTAAAGCTGATGATAGTTTGCACACTCCACATGTTCACCAGCAACAGCAGCTCATAAACAGTTCAGCTGTCTTCCAGCAAGTATTACGTCTTCACAAACAAAAGTATTAGAATCCCCCAAAGCAACATAAACAGCAACAAACATCGACTTAAATGTGGAAGATCTCAACATCTGAAGGAACTGATGAAGCTGATTACGACACTTTTACTTTCCAGAATGAACAGCAGCCTAATGTCACCAACTGCCTGTTTTGCTGTGAGCAAAGAATCAGATCTTATTAGCACTTAACGACATGCAGCCTGCTTGTTTTGTCCATCTGCATCTCCAAAATCAGCTCAGGCTGGACTGAGATCCCAGCTCAGCTCAGCTTTAACTCTGGAATGAAACTCTCCTGCACAATGTCATGTTCCTGCTCCATGGGGAGCAAATTACCTTAATATGGTTCATATATATTTTGCCCACTTTTCTGGCGGTGCATGAAACAATGATGTGTTTTTTTGTACCAATATAATGGGCTGCAGTGTTCAAGCCAGAAAACGTGCAGTTTACGTAGAGTGTTCATACATGCTAAAAAATTCAAATCTATCCACCACACCAGTCCACAAACACCTCGGCAGCCATGTGGGACAACATAGTGACAGCCTACAGTGAAGGTTTCAGGAAATCAAGCACGATGTATAAAGTAAAGCCGCTTCAGTGTCTGCCACAGGCTTTCACAGTGCTTCAAAGTCTGTGGCCTGAGCAGTATTAAACCCGGTGTGCGTAGTGAACATATCTAACATAGACATGCTAGTGAAAATTAGCAATATCACCACAAAGATTTTCTGGTTACTTATGTTGTGACTTCTTTTCTTACAGTTAAAATAAAGAGGGAGACCAGTTCAGAGTATAAGCTTCATTCTCGAGGATACCGCGGTACACACGTTCTTTAAGGTGGTCTGAGAACATGGTCTAAATTGTTTCTGCAACTGCGTGGTTATATAGATCTGCCTTTATGTTCCATCTGGCCCTTGCCAGTCCGTCCGAGTCGTTATCTCCAGGGCTTGGGCAGCTTTCTTGGGTGTTCCTGCTGTAAATGACGGGATTCACTGAACCATAAACTTCTCGTAACCGCTGTAGCATTCAGTGTGCCCGTCTGTATGAACAAGCTTTTTACAGATGCCAGAGTATGTAAGAAATAGTGACAACACATATGAAGGGAATATTTCTGCATTGAACACTGCTTGTTGAAAATTATATATGTTTAGGAAATGCCTCGAGCAAAATTCTTTATAAAATAACTTTTAAGGGCTTTAAATTGAATTTGCCTATACCTGGATATGTCCTGATAATCTGTATTTTCAAACCTTCAACTGTCCATTAAGAATAAATTTGTTGGACATGCATACATACTTTGCATATTTTATTTTATTTTATTTATTTATTTATTTATTTATTTAGTGTTTGTGATTATGAAATTATGCTTTGTTCTCTACCGAACACACTTTTGCACATTTTAATGCACAGTTACTGTTTTTTTGCTGAATGTAGCAAATATTTTGGGAAAAGAAATATGTGGCCTGTGCACACGTAATGGCATATATTTTACTGTGCTCTAGTATTTGCAGGAAATGGTCATATTTAATCTATTTCTGTGAAGGTTTTCACATTTTTTTCACAGGACACACAGCATGTAATATGAAGGACGAAGGCTGCAGTTGGTGTGTTTTGCATTCAGTGTAAGTGCGCGCCACTATAGCAAACTCAGACAAATAACAATATTGCCTGGCTGGGTTGGCAATTATCTGAAATTCCCCCTCGAAATGAGATTTTGGGATGTGAAGATGCTCTCGCTGGAGTGCACTTCATCAGACGCCCTTCTGGAATAGAAGAAGGCTATCTCACTCCGCGCTCTCCCCGTTATTAATCACCATATCAGGCCTTGTTAACGTCTCACACAACTGGCCAGTAACCTCTGTGACAGTCCTGTCTTGAAGACTGCTCCACACTGTCAGCAAACACATATGCCATTAGTATTCCACAGGACTGTAGTGATAAAGAGCAGAGTTAACAACAAATTTTCACTGAGTTGCATCATGCATGTTGTGTGGAATGGGGTGGTGATTGCTGGCAAAGAAGTTCAACCTTGTTTGAACTCTTTTCAAACCTAAGACACAGAAAGCTGTCACAAACAAGCATTTGGGTTTGAGATCATGTAAGCCAGTTGACAACACTGGATGTAGCCACTGGGACTGCATGGTATGAACATAAAATCACACAATGGCAGTTCGAGAAGTGAGATATTGTTATTTAATTTGTGTGCTTCTGACTGGATGGGCTGCATTATTATGGTTTTGGCTCTGCAAGCAGAAATCACATTTAAAGGTGCCATAATATGCGTTTATTCAGCATTGCTTAGCTACACCTGATGGCCATTAGAAACCCTCTGCTAGACCCTCTGCAGACATACAGAGCTTACAGTTGTGTCGACAGTGCAGTCAACTTATCTGTGCATTTTGTGCTACGCTACAGTTCTGTTTGTGGACTTTAGCTCAGAATTTAACACCATAGAAGTTCCGCAGATTAAACTGTCCCAGCTGCCAGTGGCAGATTCCATGTACCGGGGGTTTGTGGATTTCCTGACAATCAGGAGACACAGGTCTGGCTAGGAAAACACATCACAACCCCGGGCCCTCATTGCTGGACACCTTCCGTTCAATCTCTACACCAATGACATCACTGTGGTGGGCCTCAGATTCACTGAGTCACTTACCTGCTACTCAACATGCAAAAGACAATAGAAATGGTATTGCACTTGAGGCACAACCCCCTCTCCCTACCCCGCCTCAACATCAGTGGCTCTGCAGTTTCCACTGTGAAGTCACTGAAGTTCCTGGGCACCATCTTATCCAGGGATGTGGTATCCAGAGAAAAAAACAACAGTGAAAAACATGAATTTTAAGAAAGCTGAGTAATTCTACCTGACAATCCAGTTCTACACAGTCATCACCTCCATCTTCACATCCGTAACCATCTGGTTTGGATCTCCGCCTCACAAAAGAATGAGCCAAACTCCAGTACATAATCAGGACAGCAGAGCGGGTCACTGGACATAAGCTGCCAATGCTCAGGACATCTACAACAGCTGGGTGCTGGCAAAATTACAGCTGACCCCTCTCATCCTGGACATCACCTCTTCCAGACACTTCCCTCTGGTAGAAAACTCAGAGCCATCAAAGCCAGCACGACCATGCGAGCAGCTTTTTCTCCAAAGCTGTAGTGCTAATTAACCACAGCGGGCACTGCACACTCAAACTGAATCAACAAACCTCCTTTACTGAATTACAGTAACTTTTATGTTACTCTAATACATGCATATTTGCACAGCTGGACAGATCTTTGCAGATGTTTTTCATTCTGTAATTTTTCTCTGTACAATAGTTTTTATATTTCTACTCAGATCTGCATGTATAGATATCCATCTACACACAAGCATTCACACATCTCTTTGGCTCCTTTCCAGCTCTTTATAATTCTTATTTTATTAATTAATTAATTTTTAAAACTGTATGTGCACTCGTGTGATCAGTTTAATATGTTGCATGTCATATATGTGTGACTCAATAAGATAAATTTCAATTTTTTTGTAATATACTTGAAGAAAAAACAATGTGTACTCCAGAATTCATAAAAAAAGAATGTGAACATTCATTGTTCATTCACACATCCATGAACGTGTTCCTGTTGACAAGAAGAGATATCAGATGCTTTGCCATCTGACTAATTTCTATCCAAATTATTGGCCGCAGTCTTCTTGTCATTGATTAGGCCTTCTGGCTGATGCATCTTTTGTGATGGCTTAGAAAGACCTGCTCCCTGTAGCGTTGGCAATGGACTAAGATACCACTACTCTGAGATACAGATGATGGATTGCTGCTGTTTGTTGTAGAATTCATTGGTATGGACGTTGCCATTCATCATGCCTTTAGATTGGCTTTAAGTCCCTGAACATTACTACTGCATGATTTTTCAGTTTGCCGTAGTTTCTGCTTTATAGCAAATAAAAATGTACATGATTCATTGTCATGTTTTTATGATTTACTATGTTGCCCAAAATATATGGACGCCCCTCCTAATTGTTGGTTTCAGAGTAAAGCATGCCGGGACTCTGGAACAATGAGTGATGAATCATGCCTGCACTGCTGCACTATCTGGCAGTCTGATGGACAAATCCCGCTGAATACCTTGAGGATGAACTTTAGGATGAGCTGGATCATCAATTGTGAGCGAGGCCTTCTTTTCAAACATCATTGTCTCACCTCGCAAATGCTCTTTAATCTGAATGGCTACAGATGCCCACACACACATTACAGAATCTTATGGAAAGCTGTCGCAGAGAAGTGTTATAATATTAATGCCCCTGGATTTAGATAGCAATGTTCAACATGCCTATGCAAGTGTGTTGTTGTCCACATAATATATAGTGTAGACTGAAAAAAGTCTATAGGGAATAGGAGCATCCTTTTGGGCTAAGGACAACTATCTGAGAGACCAGAACCATATATGTAATAGTTTAATATGAAAAATGTTTGAATGATACTAACATATAAGATATGACTTAAAAACACTGATCAGACCTGTCCTAGTCTGCTTCGCCCGTCATACACAACTAGCATCAACTAACTTTTATGTGACGCTAACTGGACCAAATAAGTCACAGACCAACAGCCAGTGAAGTGAAGCAATTTTTTATGTGAATGAGGGAATGATGGATGAACAGATGAAGGAACAATGTTGTGATGGATAATGGAATGAACAGATGAAGGTACTGTGTTGGCTTGTGGATAAAGGAATGAACAGATGAAGGAACAGTGTTGAATAGATAAAGGAATGAACAAATGAAGGAACAGTGTTAAATAGATAAAGGAATGAACAGATGAAGGAACAGTCTTGTAATGGATAAATGAATGAACAGATGAAGGAACAGTGTTTTGATGAATAAAGGAATGAACAGATGAAGGAACAGTGTTTTGATGAATAAAGGAATGAACAGATGAAGGAACAGTGTTTTGATGAATAAAGGAATGAACAGATGAAGGAACAGTGTTGTGATGAATAAAGGAATGAACAGATGAAGGAACAGTGTTGTGATGGATAAAGGAATGAACAGATGAAGGAACAGTGTTGTGCTGGATAAAGTAATGAACAGATGAAGGAACAGTGTTGTGATGGATAAAGGAATGAACAGATGAAGTGTTGTGATGGATAAAGGAATGAACAGATGAAGTGTGATGGATAAAGGAATGAAGGGGTGTCAGATGGCTACAAACAGGCTGCTAGCTTTTGGTTATGCTGGGTTAGCTTTAGCTGACTCTGAAGCAGTTGTGTGGGCGGGGTCACAGACATCAGCACTGTGATTGGTCAGGGGAATAGTTACAGAAGCTTTACACACTTAGGACCACCCAGTTTACACGTAGAGGATAGAAATATGGTGTTATAGAAATACGTTGCTCATTTGCTGCTCAGTGGTACGCTATTCGGAGGTGTGCTCGTTATACACAGTAGATGTTTACTGTTTATCTGCTGGAACCAGATTAACCTCTTTAGGAAGAACACGCAGATTTAGGTTCCTGGGTCTTTTAAAGTGCATGAAATTCTTGTGGTTTTAAAATGCTTTGCTGCCTTAAGTTGTAGAGAAACCTCAGATCAAGCCCCCAATTAGATTCCATGACAGCAACAGTTCCACAGTCTTCATGCTTGAGAACCCACAGAGAACCCTGCTGAACACGAGTGGACCGTACTCAAATTAACTTGGAGAGAAATTACAGTCAGAAGTAGCTTAAGCAGTATAAGGAGTAAACAATGGATGTAGCCTGTTATTGTCAAATACATGTTGTTGTACAGGCTGTTTAGGCTCGTACTGGTCTGATGTGAGATCTATCAGATCCTTTCAGAAAACTGAGCAATAACTTTTCTCTGACTTTGTGTAGTCAGACAGTTTAGAGTGAGCAGAATACTAGGAGAGTGACAGATGTGTTCCGTGGCTGAACGTGAGCTCCCATCCATAAAATTAGTCAAAGCTTTTCAGTTTGTGCCTCAAAGCAAGTCATTAGAAATGGTGTTGGGATGAGATTTTCAGGCATCCAGTATCTCAAAGGATTGATCATAAAGGTTTATTGGTCTGATGTGATATTGAGTCTGACGATATTACATTCCTTATGAGCTGGCATTAAAAGACACAGGTCAATATTTGCACTCCCTTAATGCAGCTTTGATGATTCCTCCAGCGGGATGTTTTGCTGTAGGCTACACTTTGGCTAAGATACTTTAATTGTAAACTGTTTATAGATGGCAGAGCACAATGGACACTGCAACTAAGTCATTAGAAAATGAGAGGATGGTACTTGAAACAAGTAAAATGTGTAGAAATACATTATTTCTTATAGTGAGCTTTAAATTTTTTTTAGCTTTAAATCTTTAAATGGGAAATATAAGAAAGATCAACTAGATTTAACATTTTTTGTTAATAATTTTTCCAGTGGTCGTGAAAGTAAGAACCAGAAAACATTTTAATGCAAACCTATTTATTTTATTTTTTTATTTGCATAATATTTCCAGTACATTTATGTTTATTGTTTTCCAGAACATTAAACACAGCATATAAACCAAATTATACACTTACATTTGCTAAATAAGTGCTGCATTTAAGTTGTTCTTTGTAAAGGATGTGTAAACTTATTTTCAATTATAAAATCAACATCTGGCCAGATATTCTCACACATTTACATATGACTGCATCTTAATGTAAACTGCTTTCCAAATAAAACATTTCATGTAGGATTGCCTGCTGCTGTGTCGTAAAATACAATGTTGCTTAGCAGACTTTCGTTTAGCAAGGTTTCAGCTAGCGAGAGCTGTTAGCATGCAAGTAGCTTTTATGCTTCTTAATAGAGGAAATGAAAATGAATGTACACCTGTAGGACGCTGTGAATGAACATGTTTGCAGTCATAAATTTCAAATCATGAAAGCAAAATTAGTTTATTAGTTCAGTCCTGTTTACATGTTTTTAAGATTTTAATTAGCATGCAGGCTAGGCTAATAAACTAGTACATGAAATTAAGATTAAGATGGTGATACACAGTCATATGCAGGTTCGGATACTTGTAGTCAAACTATATATTGTATAGTTTTTATGTAAAATCAACACTGGACACTTTTTTTGCTATCAAACTCGTTTTCTGCTTTGAACTAAATATAATAATTTTTACTAGGAAACAAAATTCATTGGACTGAAACATATTTCTTATCATAAACTTAACAAATGTCTACCATGTTTTATATGTTTACTGTATGTACAGTTGCAACGAAAAGTTTCTGTATAAATGCTTGTATTAAAAAATATAAAACATGTTTCATAATAATACAAGAATAATACAAATTATAGACAAATAAATAATTACCAACTTCTTAAAGAAAAAAGCATACATACATACATAAGCTCGATTACGTATTACATTCATATGTGATTTTATATGGATTATATTATTATTTTCATTATTATTTTATATTTTCATTAACCTAATTTTAATGTCCAGTGAATGGTCAGTGAAAAACACAATATTATCTTCAAAATTATAAATCATCTACTGTTGCTCCTAAATTCACATTAGATTCCACTTTTAACAATAAAGCACAAATCTTGAATGTGTGCGTGTTTTTTTAATACTAAAAAAAGCAGATAACTGGACATTACACTTAAAATGTGTCTGTGTGTGTAGAAATAAATGACCTTTCAAAAGACAAAACATTTCAGAAAGAAATACAGACTCGTTCAGAAACAGCGGTTTGCAGGCAGTGTTGCCAGAGTCCGTATTTGGAGTTTTGTAGAAGTACTGTAGAACGTGAGTGTTGTGATGTATCTGCTTCTGTAGAGCTACAATACTGGAAAATATCTATTATACTGGACTTTGGTATGGTAAGCACAAGTGGCAGTTGTCTGCCGGTCCTGGAGCAGGATTTCTGTGTGTTTCCTGAAATTAACAGACTTTAAATAAAACTTTATCTATGAAATGCCTCGTAACCTTTCAACTTGCTACATTTTATGTCTTACTTTTTTGGGTTGTGTTGAATTCAGTAAGTAAACAGTAATTGTGTGTTACAATGTGCTGGAGTGTGTTCTCTGAAGAAGATGTGTAACTTAGTTTGAAAATCAACTGCACATGTCATTTGATCAGGGGCACCAAAACTTCTGTGATGTGATGCTGAGTACTTAACACAGCCTTTAATTTCAGGTTGTTTTCTTTGTCTGTAATAAAACAGCCGATAGATAATCGCTCTAACATTTATACGTACTTGCGCCCGCACGCATGCACACGGTGTAATAAAGCTGATTGGACGCCGTTGGGAGTTTTAAAAATGCAGCCTGTCATTTTGTGGACTGTTTAAATTCTTACTTTATTGCTCCACCAATAGGCTTCATTATGCCTCAGTGTGAGGTAGACTGACGCTTGTTTGAGTTCCATCAATTTCTCCTGCTGTGCGTCCAGAATCTAATCAGTACGAGGGCAGTGAGGAATAGACGTGCACCTCCAGAGGGGTACACCAGCGTTCACCAGGTGATGGACTAACAGGACCTGAAAGCTGAGAACCGACATTTAACAGGATAACTGAGCATGTTTCAGAGCTCAGCTGGAACTAACCTTTGGAAGAGTGAATATGTTACTGGCAGCACTTTACTGGCTAGCTGCTCCATACAGCATCCAATTTAAGCTCCTTCCATTTGTTTCTAAAGCCAATAAGAGGCTAGCACCTTAGTGTACAATGTATGGCCAGATGTATTGACACCTGACCATCACACCTAAATGAGCTTGTTGGGATCTTATTCCAAAACCATGGGCTTTAATATGAAGTTGTGGCTATATCAGCTTCCACTCTTCTAGGAAGCCTTTCAAAGATTTCTGCAGTGTGTCTACAGGAATTTGTGCCAAAAGAGCATTTGTGAGATCAGACACTGATGTTGGATGACGAGGCCTGGCTTACGATCAACGTTTCAGCAATTAATCATAAAGATGTTCGGTTGGCTTGAGGTCCTCGTCACTGGTGTTCCTTCATACATAGCTCCACAAATGATGTCTTATGGAACTGGCTTCAGCTGAAACAGGAAAATGATATTCCCCCAACTGCCTCCACAAAGTATATAAAATGTTTTTGTGTTCTGTAGCACCAACTTCACCCTTCACTGGGACTAAGTGTCCAAGCCCAAAACCTAACAAGCAGCCCCAGACCACCATAGAGTGACTGAGCTGAGCTGTTGTTGCTCCTAGATGCTTCCATTTCACAGTAATAGCTGATCTAGCAGAAATGTAAGGAGCTGACTTGTCGCAAAGTCTTTTAACAGACCTGCATTTAAAGTCACCGAGCTCTTTAGTTTGACTCATTCTGCTTTCGGTGTTTGTCTATGAAGGCTGAGTGGCTATGTGCTTGATTTTGTATACCTCATGGTGAAGGTAGTCCACATACTTTTGACCCTGTAGTGTATGTCAGATTGTCTGACTGAAACTATTCAGAGAACCAAACGCAAAGGAAGTTGAGACACTGTTTAGTATGTACACTCCCAAACTGTGGACCTCCCTGTCACAGGATAGCATTGTCTCTTTACTGTCTTTACTTTAGTCTTTCTCTAGTTTTATTTATAGTATCATTTGACCTTTTATACTGCAAAATTTCATAATACTATTCCTATCTTATTTCATTATGATCTTTTATATCATTATTTTTAATATAACTAATTCATTATAAAATAGTCTTACACCTGAGACACTTATTTATATGTGTTTTTTTTAGATTTTCCTTCTGCTTCTTGTTTTTTTTTTCAGTTTTTCTTCTATGTACAATGCTTCTGGTGTGAAAGTAATCGTATTAATTGTTTTGGTGTTTTGTTTTTTAGCAGGGTCTTTACTGTCTAGAATGTGCTCTTCAGTTGTTGAGTTGTTTTTTGTCCCAGTTTCCTCTCTCTGTTTCTGACTAATGGAGTGGCTCAGAAATGTCACAGATGCAGGACTCCTTTCTCTGCTCACCACAGCAGCCCCCATAAAAGTGGAACAGACTCTGATGTGAAACGCTGTGCAGAAACACCCAGAAAAAGGGGAATAATTGTTTAGAGCAAAACTCAGAGGTTTTGTTGTTTGTTGATGTGTCTTCTGTGCTAAATAGGTCCATCTCCTCTCGGTCTCTCCCCTCTATCCCTCTCCTCCGTCTCTTCCTCTCTGTCTCTTCCTCTGTCTCTCCCCTCTATCCCTCTCCTCCATCTCTTCCTCTCTGTCTCTCCCCTCTATCTCTCTCCTCTGTCTCTTTCTCTTTGTCTCTTTCTCTGTCTTTTTCTCATTGTCTCTTCCTCTGTCTCTATCTCTACCCTCTATCTCTCTCCTCTGTCTTTTTCTCATTGTCTCTTCCTGTGTCTCTCCCCTCTATCCCTCTCCTCTGTCTCTTTTTTGTCTCTTCCTGTGTCTCTCCCCTATATCTCTCTCCTCTGTCTCTTTTTTGTCTCTTCCTCTGTCTCTCCCCTCTATCTCTCTCCTCTGTCTCTTTCTCGTTGTCTCTTCCTCTCTGTCTCTCCCCTCTATCTCTCTCCCCTGTCTCTTCCTGTCTGTCTCTCCCCTCTGTCTCTCTCCCCTGTCTCTTCCTCTCTGTCTCTCCCCTCTGTCTCTCTCCCCTGTCTCTTTCTCTTATTCTCCTCCTCTCTGTCTCTTCCCTCTGTCTCTCTCCCCTGTCTCGTTCCGTTTGTCTCTTTCTCTCTGTTTCTTCCTCTCTGTCTCTTCTCTCTGTCTCTTCCTCTCTATCTCCCCTCTCTGTCTCTCTTTTCTCTCTCTCCTCTGTTTCTCCTCTTTGTCTCATTTCGGTCTCTCCACTCTGCCTCTCGCCTCAGTCTTACCTGTGTTTCTCACAGCTTTCACAGATCAAAGCAAATGACTAAGGTGTTCTGTTTGCATCTCTCTCTCTCTCTCTCTCTCTCTCTCTCTCTCTCTCTCTCTCTCTCTCTCTCTCTCTCCTTTCTCTCTCTCTCTCTCTTTCTCTCTCTCTCCCTCCCTCTCTCTCCCTCTCACAGAGGTTCCAGCTTGAGAGGGTTCATCTGCAGGAGGTGAAGAGGTCCAGCTATGAGCACACTAAAAAATGCGCCGACCAGCTTCTTCTTCTGGGGCAGGTTAGCTTCTCCTTTCATGTTGTCACAGTTTGCCATTATTATTATTAATATTTTAAAAGAGCCCAATTTGTTTATTTTACATTCATTATACATGATACAGACCAGAAAGCAACTCTATATTCAAAGTATTGACATTTTCGAACTAGAACGTGGATTCTGAATAAGGTGACCTGTTTTTTTTTCATCAGCCAATCTAAATGCAGATTTAATTTTATTTTATTTTAATGGGTTGTTGACGGTAAGTGATCATAGATGAATAAAAAAATCTAGATAATGAATAATAAAACAGAATTGCAGATCAGATCTGAGAACTGCCTGAGCGTGGCCTCATTCTGAAAAAAGGACATTAGGAAAAATGGTAGAAAGGAAATAAAAGCAATGATTTGTAAACTGTTGTTTGTAGGTATTTAACTGAAAACAGCACAAAGAGAAATACAGAGAGAAATATTTAAGACCTTTATCATCTTTAATGATTTTTTATGAATATACCATAATTCCTACTTTAATACCTGTTGCACATTTAACATGATTATATCATTTTGTGGAATGATCAATAACAGGTGACAGTAACACTACCAGGTGATGGGAGTTTTAATAGTCTAATATTTGAGACTCAATTACATTCCTCATCAATTAATAATATTTGAGAACTAACTTGCATTACCCACAGCCAGCCAGGCCATCTGAACACCACAGCTGTTTACCAATAAGGAGGCTGAAGAATAGGCATATGTGGTGGAAAACAACATGGGAATGTCATAAGCTGTATGGATTTTGACAGTTAATGACTTTTAAGCGAGTTTATCTCTGGTTATTACCCTACTTGAGCAGATGAAAAGAAGAATGGGGTGCCCTTCAGCTTTTCATTTGATGGATTTGTTCATCTTTTCCTTTACTTGCTCACTTCAGCCCCCACCCCCTCACACCCACATGCTCATCGAGGCATGCACCTCGCAAATTATCTGGCATGCAATCCCCTGCAATCTTCTGCTATCTTCTCTCGTTGTTGGGAGACAAATCAGGCTGCATGTGTGGGAGCATTTTCAATTAGAGCTTTTCACAGGAGGCTAAACATAAAGGGCATTGTAGGCATTCCTATGTAAGTTCTGGGGAAATGTGGTTGAGAATCAAACAGTATAGTTTTATACAACATTACTATTTAAAACAAAATAATATCTTTTTACCTAAAATTATGTAATGATTTGAGTTTGCTTGGTGCAATGTGCACTACTTACTGAACAAAAGTCCTGATCACCACCTTGTTTTCTCTGTCTCTGCCTGTTATTGGTCCTAATCATCACTTCATTGTGTTCTGAAATCTCCCCCTGACTGTTATATGTCCTAATCACCACCTTGTTGTGTTCTGAGACCACCCCCTGACTGTTATTGGTTTTAATCACAGCATTGTTTTTCTGAGCCCTGCTCCCTGACTTTGATTGATCCTAATCACCTCATCATTGTGTTCGGAGCCCTGCCCTGGTTGTGATCAGATCCTATTACCACATTGTTTATTCCAAGACCTCCCCACAAGTGTAATTGGTTCTAATCACCTTATTGCAGTTCTTGTGAATGGCATACATGATGGAATGTCCATTCTACACAATGCATTGTCACAGTTTTACACCGCCCTAGTTCTAAGGCCTCTCCTCGACTGTCATTGGTCCTAATCACCTTATAGTTGTGTTCTGAGTCTCCGATATTCAGATATTTTAAGCAAAATTCAAATGAAGAAACTATAAAGCTGTTGTACTGCTTACCAAGAGAGGCAGGAGGCTTGACTGAGCAAGAGGTTAATTGGTGCTGATCATTTATAAACAGTTTTTAACCAGTACAGTTCCATTTAATGGCAGGATTATTACACCCGTAGTCTTGAGGACTCCCCTTGACAGTGATTGGTCCTAATCACGACGTTGTTTTTTTAAGGCCTACCCCTGACTGTGATTGGTTCTAATCACCACATTGTTATTCCTGTGACTTTTCCCTGACTAGGATTCTTTTTTTCTAACTTGTTTAAAAATGCAAGACAAAGGTGCAGTTTTAGTAGTGTTGTTTTTTTCTCCAAGCTTGTATAAAATCTAATTAACTCACCTCCTTATAGGCCATGTGAATTCTACTAAATGTCAGATTGGCTTAAATTAATAATTGCTGCTCATAATGTAAGTATAAGTCATATTTTTTGCTACATTATCTCTGCAGCTCTGCTGCTTTGTTTACAATCCTGCAAAGCAATCAGTCTAAGGGGCAAAGAGCACTGTTGTGCTGTATTAATCAGAATTTTTTATGCAAGTGTTCATGTAACGAAAGTGAGTTTGTTACAGAAAACCGTTTCACACAGACTACGAGACAGTGCTGATGTTCGCTTGTCTCCACAGACAGATCGAGCGGTGCAGCTGCTTTTGGAAACCAGTGCGGATAACCCCAGCTACTACTGCGACTCGCTGAAGGCCTGTCTGGTGACCACCATCCCCTCCTCCGGCCCATCCCAGAGCACCATCAAGCTGGTGGCCACCAACATGATTGCCAGCAGCAAACTGGCAGGTACACGAAATGTGACTCACTGATGTGCTTTACCACCCCTGAACCCTTCCTGTGAAAGTTTAACTCAAACCAGGGAAGTCACTTTCCTGTAATTGTGGGTACTGAGTTTCATTAGTTAAGATAATTGGATAATTGGAGGATCTTTCTCTTAGTTTTGCCTTTTTCACAAAGACTTGAAAGAACTGCACAGACTTTGCGGAGAACCCAGGGCAGTTATCCTCGTCACTTTACACAAAAACAGGGTGCCAGACAGCGGCCCTCCTGACAGCACAGCAGACAATTATTGCCACCCTTAGCGCCGAACCCCTCCTCTCATATACAGACACAGGAATGTATTTGTCAAGGGACTTCCAGAGCTGTTGTTGGTAATTGACCATGCCATTGTGTTTCTACTCCCTGCTGTCTTACTTTCACTTGCTCTCTCTCTCTCTCTCTCTCTCTCTCTCTCTCTGCAGAGGGGGTGCAGTTGCTGTGCCTGATTGACAAAGCGGCGGATGCATGTCGGTATCTGCAGACGTATGGGGAATGGAATCGCGCTGCCTGGCTGGCAAAGGTACACCACACGCCAGAAGCTGTCAGCCCTGCAAGTGTACTGTCTGAGGCAGAACCTGCCAAAAATGTTAATGGGGAAAAAGTCGAGCTGAATGGGTTTGTGGGTACTTTGTACTGTGGAATAGATAGGATGCACATAATCTGTCACAGCATTCATTTGGATCTGCCACCCGCCATAAACAAAGCCAGCCAAGACTTACGCAGCATACAAATTACTATCAATGGTGTTGTGTTGATATTGTCATCAAGAATCCCTCAGGCTATGACAGCCTGTTACATATCTGGCAGCTAAAAGGTCGTTGTGCTCCTCTCCTTTTGGGTATTTTTATTAAGTTCTTGCTGATACATATTCAGATGCAAAAATTAAAGATGCATTTATCAAATCATGTAGATAGAATTCAGATCATGTAGACAGAAACAGAGCAAAGCAATATTAAATAGATAATGCATTATGGATGTACCCATAAGTTAACAAAGCATTCTGTTCTTTAAGTGATCAGGAAAGGGTTTGTGCACATTCTCACTTCCAAAAAAGTTGGAGCAGGAGCATGTTTACCACTCTGTTACATCACCTTTCCTTTTAACTTGTTGTAGTTGTTTGAAGACCGAAGACACAAATTGATTCAGCTTTGAAAGCAGAAAACAAGTCTTCAGCTACACAACCAAAAGGGGCCTTTGTTGTCGTACTTTGTGCTTTGTGCCATGCACAGATTTCGGATGCAGGCTGGTCCGTCTAACGCCCACACTGTCTCATTACACATGCAGAATATGTATTTGTGTGGTGATGCTGAAATAATCACGGACGTTTCTGAAAAAGACGGTGTCTAGAAGGCATCATATCTTCTCCAAAATATTTCCAGTGTTAACGGAGCTTTCATATATGTGCATGTTACTAATAGCCCTCCAAAATAAAACTGTGCAGCTGATAAGATGCACAAATATCTTGTCATTGTAGTGTTATATTTAAATTACAGGGTACAGTGACTGTGTGAATCACTGCTTTTATTTTTATTTGAATTTCACATACTGTGAGTTGTACCAGGACAAGATGGGCTTCGTTCTTTAGAGAAGTGCAGCTTTGTCATGGTTTATGAAGGAGTTTTAGAGTCTTTGTATTCATGGCTGTGGTAATGTTTTCTCGACTGTAGCAACCTAACAAAGCCTGTAAGGGTTGTATCATCTGCAAACATCCAGCATGTATAGCTGGGAAGAAAGCATGTGCGCTGAGGGCGAGTGGTTATTTTATCTCTTTTCAAATGGTACATTAATGGAAGGTGTGAAGTGGTCGGGGACGATGCACTGGCCAAGGTTTAATCGAAAATGTCTCTGAGAAGTGGGGCTTGGTGGTAATTCCAGGGTTTTAATGCAGTATGGAAGTCCAGGTCAGGTCATAGTGCCTTTTGGCAATTTTGTTTGCTGAATAGTCCGAGGACGTAATGTCCCGTGATGAGGGCAGTCAGGATGGGAGGCAGTTTTTCTTTTTTTGTGGACTAGGGTCAGCAGTGTCACTGTGCTTTAGTACTCCAGCTGTCTTTGAGCTTGTCAGGCTGAGATTGCTACGGGTTTTTTTATTGTGGATGGTGACAGTTTGAATAGCTTTCCAAGCTAAAATATGTTCTGCATGGTATGTTCTACAGCATTGTTATCTTTTGTGAACTGTTATGTATTTCTGACCTTTGGATTTAACAAAGCCCTCGCTTACCCTCAGGTCCGTCTGAACCCTGCGGAGGCTTCGGACGTGCTGAAGCGCTGGGCCGAGCACCTCTGCTCTCCTCAGGTCAATCAGAAGTCCAAAGCCATTTTGGTTCTGCTCTCGCTGGGCTGCTTCCACAAAGTGGGCGAGATGCTTCACAGGTTTGCATCTCTCATTTCTGTTCAACTCTCCCTCTTCCATTAGTTCTTCCTTTTTTTTCCCTTCTCCTGTTCCGATCATGATATGAGGATCTTGACCAGAGTGCACATATTTTAAGCCTAGGTTAATCTAGAAGCAGCCACTGGAACAACATTCCTGTCCCTCCATGGCTTTATGTGTTCCCCATATCAGGGAAAACAGAATTTCCCTTGATTCTTTAAGATGAAATAAAAAATTGATAAATCTACAATACACTCCCTACTTCATACACATTTTCATATATCCATCTATTCAGCTTATGTCAGTTTAGTTCTGGACACTCTTAGTGAAGTTCTGAGGAATGTTTCAGCTCTGAGTGGTTTTCTGAATACGGAGTCAATCAGAACAGGGCTTGTTTACATTTATGACTCTTTAAAGCTCAGTAACTAAAACTGTTCAGTTCTAAGAGATAAAGAGAGGTTGGAAAATGGTCATTGAAAATCAACTCTGTGTGTGTTTGGTCTATAAAACCACATGTCATAAGGTAAAAAATGTCATAAATTAACCCCAAGAAGACATAAAATATACACTATGTTCTAACTTTTAAACAGGATGCGTTTCATTAGATATTTTCCCCCCTGTATGTTAAATTCAGCAATGATTGTTATTAAAATATGCAGAAGTATGTTCTGTTTAGAGTTAACTTGCGTGTTATTGTACTGTTCAAGCTGCAATAGTTCCGTCTGGGGAGGTCATGTACTTTGTGATTAAGATTAAATGTAGTACAAATCTGCCTCGTCCGAGTCTTTTAAGTGAGAATGAACTCAGAGCTCCTTCAGTAATAATAGACCTGTTTAAATCCACATCACAGCAAAAACAAAACTAGATAATAGAAAATGGCTTCTATACTTATTTTTTCTTTTGTGACCTGAAGACAAGGATAGCAGCTAAAATGGACCTTGACTTGTCTTGTGGGGCACCATTTGGAAGGTAAAATATAACCCACTTTATTAGTTTAATGCTAGTGCTTTTGCTAGTATTTCACTGTTCATAAGTGTGGCTCCTGTGTAAACGTCCACACAATGATGTTAAGGATGTGGAGAAAATGAGACAGATCCTATACCCTGCATAAACCAGCCAGTCATATTACAGTACTGAATCTATGCTGCTGACACTAACCCAGCTTTAGTAGACCTTTCATTCATTAATAAATCCACAAAACATGTAGTTTGATCAAGAGAACTCAGACTTTTCTGACTGTATATATGTAGCAAAAACAAAATCTCACATATTATGTATGTAAATGAGCTCTGTTGTGCATTGAAAAGACAGATTGAATACACAGATATGTCTAAATATGTCTAAAGTGGGGGCTGCAGAACATTTTGAAACAATTTATTTACATGCTATATCAGACTGATGTTACTTATAAGTGAACAAAATTTAGTTCTCCATGCTTTTTAGTCTCCCTCATCTCAGCGTTTTCTCAAATCTGTATATTTCTTATTCTGTTGACCACTTTCTCTCAGTTCTCTCTATTTTTCTCGTATTGCTCAGCTGTGAATCTTCCAGGACAGTTATATTAAGATGAAACGGTGTGCATCCCACCCTGCATTTCCAATCACAGAGGATATTGATTGGTTTGTTTGTGAGAGAGAGCGTGAGAGAGTGTGAGAGAGAGCGAGAGAGACTGTCGACTCTGAGAGAACTACTTTGCATGTTTATGCTCCAGTTTACTGCTCCCAGGACGAATACGAAAGTTCATGTAGAAGGGAGCGGCTGACGGGTTTTTACTGAAAAGCCCTCAGAAAGCTGACTGACATGTTTCTCTCACAGCATGAGGCATTTTGACCGAGCAGCACTCTTTATCGAAGCCTGCCTGAAATACGGTGTGATGGAAGCCAACGACACCACTAATATCCTTTTATAGATGCCACCAGTTGCTGAATTGTGTACACATTGTCAATTCTCTTTACGCGTTTCTGGAATTTCTCTTTTCTTTAGTGAGTTGTAGCTTTTTGTGAATGTAAACAGTCTACAACGTTATAAAGCCAGAGGAAGAGACTCGCTCCCACAGAAACCACTTTTCTCTGCTGCCTGAAATCTCTTGTTGGAATTCCAGCCCTTTCCTCTGTTACAAGATGACATCATCTCATAACAGATTCCTTTTTGCCCGCCTACCAGCAAATTGCTGCAACAACTTACACAACACACAGAGAGCTAGAACAGTAAAAACGTACCACTGTGAAATGTCCTGAGCCAGTTTAGCTTGTGACGGTGGATCTAGCAAGTTGTTTTACAGATTCTGGTTTGAAGTGCATGAGCTGACTAATCAGGGCACACTGGGCTTATAGGGAGGTATGAGTTTCAGGATTAATACAGAGGTACTGTACCAGAAAAACCTGTTCTTAAAAAAAGTTCAGCATTGGAAATGAGCATAACAGGTCCCCATTACATTTTAATGCTTTTTATTCATTAACTAGAGGCACTACACACAATATCGACATAAAATGTGAGAGGATATATATTAGCATAAAAAATGATTAAAATACTAAACTTTCAAAAAGGTGGATATTAAAGGATTCTTTTAGACAGTGGCTCTGTTTAGAACCATGACTACTCAAGGAAGCATTGGAATTTGCATTTTTGTATGAGAAAATGGTTCTTTGTATTGATGTATTGTTTGTTTGTATTGTTGTATATGACTCTATGTAGCACCAAAAAGTGGTCTTCTTATGTTACGATGTCAGGCTTTTCACAGTAGCTTTTTTCAAAAATGTTTTATATAAATCGTATAAACAATGCATTCTCCATCAATCTGAAGAACTATTTCAAAGAACCATATAATCATGCAAATGGTTTGTTGAGTGATCATAGTTCTATATAGAACCACTGTCGTTTTTCAGAATGTCTGCATAGTTAAACAGTGAAGATGAAAATAGTCATTCACAGCAAAAATATCCTATGAAACCAGACGTCCACCTATTAAAGCTCCCTGACAGAAAATGGTTACATACTTTTGGTATGGATGAAAAGCCATTCCTTTTCCCGTCATTGGCAGTGACTTTTTAAACACATACAGGGACATTTTGTAGCACCACCTTCAGAAAAACCTTAAAGAGCTTGTGGGCTTGTAGATGTGATAACCAGATTCTCCTGCAACAGCTGTGCATTCTCCTTAACCCTCTGGCTTTCACATAAGCTGATAGGTGCAGCTTTCGCAGACTATGCCCGCCTATTGCGCTCAATGGGGCTACGAGAAGGAGCAGCACTGTGGGCCTCACGGGCAGGAGGAGCCGGGGAGGAGCTTCTGGAGGAGCTGTTCCAGGCTGAGGGAGGAGGATCAGACCTCGCCCCTAGAGAAGAGGAGTCTGAGAGAATTCTGGCAGCCGCAGAATGAATCTCACCACTGAGGGAGGAGGGGTACAGGGCTATGGGATAAAGGAGGGGTACAGAGAGCGATATCAGGTTGGGTGAAGGATGAAAAAGTTTCCTTCTGGCACTCTGTCTGGATTGCTTGTTTCATAAAGTTGAAGCGTTAATCCCACTGCTTTGGTGTAACTTGTTCTGAGTGGTAAAAAGAGATAGAGAGAGAGAGAGAGAGAGAGAGAGAGAAAATAAAGCGTGGGAAAGGTGTTGTGTAATGTGTGATACAGTGTATATGTGGAGTTGGACTTTTGTGTCGATGAGAAAAATATTAGCCCACCATATGGACTTCCTATAAAAGCATGCACACGTTAGCCTTCCATTCCTTGCCTTGTGTGGTAGTTTTGCGTCAGACCGTGTGGTGGGATGTGCTCATGCTACTCTTCCCTCAAAGGAAAATGTTGTCAGTATCTTTAAATAGGATGTGTGTTGGAGTAGGGAATGTTAATTAACTGTCTTACAGTGGGAATTGCTTGGGCCGAGATTTCCAAGCTCAAGTCTCTACATGCTGCTTCAGACATTCCAAATTGTTCTTGCTCTTTTTATTTAGACCAAATCATGGTTAAGGGGTATATGACTACAGAAACATAATTAACGCACATATCGATCTAATGTTCTTGTATTGAACAGTAATTAAGTATATTTTCTACTTAGAAAGTTGGAAGTTGTAGTCTGTGGTCTGACTGGGTGTCAGTTGGACTAAGCGAAGCTGTTACCCTGCTAGATGATATTGACAGATGACATGTCATCACAATCCAAAAATTTTTTCAAAAAGGGTGACTTTACAGGAGAGGACCATGTTTTATTTTAATGGAGGATTTTTGTTGGTCCATGTATCATGACACGTTCAAAAAATATAAAGGGCAGCTGCGGGGTCCAAATGATGTATAAAAATAAAAATGGATATACAAGCTTTATTTGTTTTGCATGTAGTTCAGGCTTCTTAGTCATATAAAATATCATTTCATGAGACAAGTAATAGAAACAATGATAAAAAACAGTAATAGCAGTAATAAACAAAAGACTTTGCTTTTTACATTAGAATATAATGCCATAAACATGTAAAGGTAGATATCACGTGTGCAACGAAGGGGACTCAGAGACAGAGGTGAGATCCATATGCAGGTTGTTCGTTTACTACACAGTAAAAATGCAATTGGCAAAGTCTGGGGTGGAGCAGTGGGTCCACGTCGGGTAGATGTGAGAGCCAGGCAGGAGAATCCAGGGTAACAGACAAAGACAAATTCCAGAGGACAGGCAGAGGTCAGTAAATACGGGTAGATAAGGCTTGGCTTGGCTCCGCTTGGTTTGGCTTGGTTTGGCTTGGTTCAGCTCGGCTTGGCTCTGCCTAGCTTAGCCGAAACGCTCCCAATCGGGAGTGGATTGGCAATACATTGCGTGGTGGTGATAGAGTGAAGGGCTTATGAATAGAGCTAGTGATGGGGAACAGGTGTGTTTGATGAGGGACAGGTACAGTGTGTTCTAGGCTGATCAGTACTCAGGGGACTGAGACCTCTGGTGGCGAAGAGCAGGACTGCCTACAATATAATATCATGAGTTGCCATCATGTTCAGCAGTAAAGCAGTCATGTTTCCATTAATGCTGTTGTCATAAGGGATGTTATAATGGCTGCCTGGAGTACACTTAGCTTGTGACATAAGCAGTGATGACATCAACAGTTATGGCTTCTGTCATGGTGAGATTACTGAGCATCATTCTGTCATGAGAGCTTTTTCCATGACATTTAAAGCTTCGAACCAGAAGCACAGGCAAGTTATGGTTTAAGCTACAGACATGGTACAAATATCAAAACATTCAGCAGACTCACCAGCCAGCAAGATCATCCAGCTGTGACATATTATCAGCCAGTAATTCTGCTCCAAACAACACTAAAAATCCACTCGCTGCTGTTATATTAGCTCCCTGCCTTTAGCCTTCATTTTATAAACAAAAGACTCAAGATTGACTCGATTTGAATATCAGAGAACTCTTGATAGTAAACATGCAACTCAGTGTATCAAGTTTTAGCTCCCGGCACGAATCCAAGAGGATAGATCTGATCTGCATAATAACCAGTGCAGGCACAAAGTAAATACTTGATCAAAAAATGAATATCTTTTGAAAGAGTATCAAAATTCTTTACCAACATCATACGGCATGTATGAATGTCCCATGTAAGTATCTAATTGATCAAAATTCCAAAACAGCATGGTCTCAGGATTCCGGAGTAGATTATGTCAGTGTTCCGTAGCAGGGCATATTTATTACTGAATCAGTTGTTTATCATCACTATTATTGTTTTGGTTATTCATCTAATATGTTGATATTTTATATGACTTCAAAAATCACAAATAAAACAGAAACCTAGATTATTTCCTGCATCGGCGAGCAAGCATAAAGACTTAGTACTTGTTGAAGAATAACGATGCATTAGTTTCAAAATCTAGGAGTCTTCTGTATTTAAACAGGAGTGCCCTGTTACAACTACCCCTGGTTAGCGGAGGCAGCCATAACAAGTGGGCACCTTGTATTCACACATTAGTTTTGGAAACTGTATGTATGTTATTGTCTGTGATCACATGAATGCAGAAGAAAACCTCCACGCTTCGTAAATTTTTTTTTTTTTTTTTGCATAACGTAGAGAATCAGTAACCATGATGATTGGTGTCAGGTAGGTAAATCCTGAGAAGCCCTTTAGTACAGTGTGCTGAAGTAACCGTGGCCTCCACCTTGTTCCAGTTCCTGCTCTCGGGAGTGTTCATATACATATTAGGATATATAATTGAGTAAGTGGTGTCGTAGAGGCCCGTCTGCCTCTTCTCCGGCTGTTAATTCTCTAACTGTATCTGTGGTCCTTTTATCTGTTCCTCTCCAACCAAGCTGAAACGTGACTAACTCGATGATGATGCGATTACCCAGCCTCCCCCACTGCGTGAAATCCATCCACGGTTTCCTTGTTCATCTTTGTCTGAGTCTTGTATTGTTGCTATGGTAACCCCTGACTGTTTTGATGGCGGTGGATCGTTCATATGGATTAGAGCAGAGCTGGATGTAACTGTAAAACATGATCCATATTTTGTGTTTATTGCACCCACAGGTCATCGTTTATACAGTCTCTGTGGTCCAGAAACCATGTTTCATTTTTTTTGCCTGCTTGTTCTGCTTATCGTCTGAGTCCACTGTGCTCGTTTGTTTTAAAGCCGTTACACTTTGTGACAAATGACTGGAATGTTGCATATGGTTATTGGAATGATTTGCCTTTTGTTGTTATATTGAATAATGAATTCCTTTTAAATGTTTACAGTGAATACATGTATTTGCTTTGATTTAATCCGATAGTAGATGTATATAAAGCCAGCAATAAACATGTCAAGACACTTCGTGAATTTTTTTTTCAATATTCATATTCTACACTACTGTGCAAATCGCAGCTCTTCGCAACTTTTATGCTTACGAAGTATTTAATGGTTTAGTGACAGTAAAGATCTATATAGATAGTTTTACTTTTGTTATGTAATATACACTATATTGCCTAAAGTGTTCGCTCGTCTGCCTTCACACGCATATGAACTTGAGTGACTTCCTATTTTTAATCCATAGAGTTTAACATGATGCTGGCCCACCCTTTGCAGCTATAACAACTCTTCTAGGAATGCGTTCCACACGGTTTGTGGGACTTTTTGACCGTTCTTCCAGAAGCGCGTTTGTGAGGTCAGACACTGATGTTGGATGAGAAGGCCTGGCTCGCAGTCTCCACTCTAATTCATCCCAAACTTTACAACAGGTAGGTACTAAAATGGTGGAGTTCCTGTCTCAGGCAAAAGCCACCACACCTTACACATCACACTCTCCTCATCATTCGTGGGTTATTAAGAGACAAGCCGCGAAGCAGGGCAGACTTGCCGGAGGAGATGACATTCTTTGTCTTTTTTTTTTTAAGCCATTCTTTGTATTTGATGTAGGGCACTTGGCACAATGCAGTCAGACAAGTACTGTTCTCCTGGTAACCGCTGAATCCAGACTCGTCCATGGGATTGCCAGACGGATAAGCGTGATTCGTCATTCCAGAGAATATGTCTCCTCTGTTCTAGAGTCCAGTGGCGGCATGCTTTACACCACTGCACGCAACGCTTTGCATTGCGCTTGGTGATGTAAGGCTTGGATGCAGCTGCTTGCCCATGGAAACTCATTACATGAAGCTCTCTGCGCATTGTTCTTCAGCTAACCTGAAGGCCACATTTGGAGGTCTGTAGAGACTGACTCTGTGGAAAGTTGGCAAACTTTCTACTGGTGTCATATAGTATAGTGTATTTCCAGCACATACATCCTTCACACATAGATATGTCACCCACTGGTACCACCATATCATGACAGATGTTGCACCTCTCATGTATGTCTGGACGGTCCCTTGCTTCTTTGGTACAAATGACTCCTCTGACCCTTTAAAAGAACTAGTTAAAAAACATGGACTCTGACCACAGCACACATTTCCTTTTGAACAGTCTAAGATAAGCTCAGGTTCAGAGAACCCAGCGGTGTTTCTGTGTAGAATGGATGCACGGCTTTCTCCCCAAGCTGCATTTCTTGGTGCGCTGTCTGATTGTGTTACTGTGCTAAACGGCACTGGTTTTCCTGAATCCATTTAATGAATTAAAATTGATTTATGTTGTTTTTTTTTATCAACATTGATGTGGTAATGTTGCTAACAAATTTGAACGACTTTAATTACACAAATAAAAAAATACAATGCAAAGACGAAATTCAAATATGCATAAGAATCTTTTCAGTCAAAAATGTAGCGATTTATAATAATAATTATGTATAATTGTGTATAATAATTATACATAATTGGTTCCCTGAATAATGTAAATAATACTTACATATTAACATTTAAAATAACATTTGTTATCCATTAAATCTTTAATTAACACCTGAAAATGATCCCAGTTAAATATTTTCACAACTCGACAACTCAGTTTATGATGCACTTAAGATTTAACATTTGTCGGCACAAGATTTCCAGTTACATTTCCAACATTACTCACAAAAGAGTGTCCTAAACTTTGTCTAACTGGAGTAGACTGGGGGCCCCACATCAAGTAGAAGGAATGGCTTGAAAAAAGAATGTCATCTCCTCCACCAAGTCTGCCCTGCCTCATAGCTTGTCTCTTAATGACCCACGAATGATGAGGAGAGGGTGATGTGTAAGGTGTTGAGGCTTTTGCCTGAAACAGGAACTCCACCATATTAGTACCAACCTGTTGTAAATACAAGTAAACACAGCATTAGTACTTTGATAAAGTAAGGAAAATACAGGACTTTCACCTACATACACTCACCAGTCACTTCATTAGGTACACCTCCTCCTATCAGACTCATTATCTGCTTTATCAACTCTACTTTGCAGCTCTACACTTATAGACTGCAGTCTTTAATATCTCTTTGTCTGTATACTGTTAGCCCCCTTACATCTGTTCTTCAATAGCCAGACCAGCTATTATTTGGTTTGTGGATTATTTTTAGTAATGCAGTAACACATGTGACATGGTGGTGGTGTGTTAGTGTGTGAAGTACAGCTACAGGCTGGAATTATGGAGCTACCACATGCCACATAAAATGTACCGTGAAACACAAGGTGGGTCTATCTAATGAAGTATGAGGGGGCGTGTGTGTGTGTGTCCTGCTCTTGTCATGTCTTCCTCATGGTTTGTGGACTCTCAAGAGTTAATACGAGCCAAAGGACAGAAATGTTAAAAGGTATCTGGAGAATTTGTTTTCAACAAGATATCCCACCAGGTAAAAATATTTCTCTACAACACAACAAGCTTTCTCTGGGTCACCTGATGCAACACTGACTGGACTTACTGAACAATGGTGTAAGTGAGATGATCAGTATGCTTCATTGTTCTAAAGCGGATGCCTTGCTATTGAACAAATACAGTCAGAGTTTCTTGAGTATCCAGCTGAATGTACCTTATATCTTAGAGGTGGATAAACAAAAGACCAAGATTCCAAACAGCAAACATACAAATAAAGCAAAAATACCTCAGTTTAGCTGAGTTACCTCGGTTTTTCAGGCATGACTTCAGCCTTAGACCTGACAGGAACCAACACCGGAATGGAAGCATTGTGCAAAACAAGGAAGCTCTCATCAGTTTCTTCAACCAAGAGATTTAAAGGAGAGAACGAGATGAAAGTATGCTTAGCAGAAGTGCTGGATACGCATATGCATTTCATTATGAAAGCCAATTTAAAAGCTTACAATGAGATCAGCCAAGTCCCAAAGTATAATCCTGATGGTGGGTCATTCTCAGCACTGCAGTGACACTGACATGGTGGTGGTGTGTACAAATGGACCAGACACAGTAGTGCTACATGGTAAGGGGAGCTAATAAATTGCTCAGTGAGTGTAGATGCGAGGGGGTGTACCCAATGAAGTGGCTGGTAGGTATATGAATATTACAAATGCACTATATTTTCAGCAGAATAAATAAAATTAAAAAATAAAATTTTGTACATTGTAGGCATATGCTCTTATGGTGTCCCAGACTTCTAAACACCTTGCCATCATGGGTAGTGTTCAGAATGATCTCATTATTATTTGGCTGTCATGTCATATTCATGAAGTAGATAAAATAGCAGTGAAATCAGTGTGTTTGCTTATGAACTGTAAATATCAACACAACAAAATTACAGCATCAATTAACAACTAGATATAGATTTTAACAATTATAAAACTAAAGTACTTATTAAAGTAGTATAGTATATACCTGCTTGTCTATAGAGCTCTAAAGGCCTGTGAGATTCTGTATTCAGCGTTACGATTTGGGAACTTTGGGTCTAAAATAGATTTCTCTACAGCAAAAATAAATGGGATTTATGGTCTACATTCACTTTTCAAAATACTGCCAGTGTCATGAGGCTCAAGTCAGCTTCTTGTTCAAATCTTCCTGTTAAATCTTAAATGGTGCAGCAGTCACATAAGCCGTCATATACATTAGTAAACAATTCTGAAAAATGAGTTAACATTAAGTTGCAGCAGAACAGAGCAACCTCATCATCACTTCATGCCTTTGAACACTTTATTAACACTCGCTAGCTTCATAGCTTCTCTTTCCACCTTAAATTGTGCTGCAGTTATTATAAGCAGTCAGCAGTGATATTAAGCTGAGTCTGTACATGAATACACTACACTGGCCAAACATGCTGGCACTTTTTCAGGAGGCTGCCAGAAATAATATAAATGTGCTTCACTGTAGTATCAGCTTACATAAAGTAGTTTTCATATTTTACTCTTTAACAGCCTGGCATTCCTGCAGATCTTGTAATATACAAGAGAATAATGTACATGTTTTATTTACATGTCGGCGACTACGAAATATCAATACATCGTGAGTGGCTTATAGTCCTGATAACAGTCGCAAACTTTGTTTTTACTGTGCTGTAAAGAGACCTTATTTAAGTTTCTTCATAGCTCAATGGTTGAGATTTAACAAACGTAACATTTTTATTAGATAACGGCCCTCAAACCCATGCAAGCTAAGTCTGTGAGATAGTGAGATGCCAACTGGTCTACTTTACTTAACTGGTCTACTTTAGTTATAAATTAGCCACATAGCAATAACAATAAGCAAGAAAGCTAACTTTTAGACTAGATTTGGTGAAAATGCACTTCTGTCTTATATCATAGATCTATGTCGTTTGATTCTTACAGTGTCTCAAAAATCTGACAGTAACTGACTACATAAATCCTGAAGAAAAATAATTTTTACTGTAGATTTTTTGTAATCATGCTGTGAACTTGGCACAGCAGGTGATATGTTTGATTTGTGATACAAATCACATTTGTGCTTCAAAATTCACCAACACAAAGTTTATTAACAAAATGCTCTTCATTTATTATAATAGTTGTTGTTTGTTTCAACATAAAAAAAACTGTTGTTATTTCAACTGCACTTCAACATTAAAGGTCGGTCATGTGCCAGCTGGGTATATTTAATTCTCATGCAGTGCTGTGTGAGGGATTAAAAGTCAAGGTCAAGAAGGTCTGTTGTTTTCAGCCTCGCCCTACACGGACTGAGATTTCTCCAGATTCCCAGAATCTTTTCCCAGTATTATGAACTGTAGGTGCAAAAGACCAAAATTCTTTGCTATCTTGTCTTGGGGATTTTTTTTTATTCTTTGATGATTCTGGTCGGGACCATCTCTGCTTGTAAAGACTGAGATTTTGCTGGAGCTTCTTTATACTTTGTCCTTTTGTCAGTTAAATAAAAGTTCAAGAGAATTAACAAATCAGTTTCTTTTTTAATTGCATTCTACAAACTTTTCTTGTATTTATTAACACAAATAAAATATGAAAACGAAAGAGGAATACATTATTATATAGGAATATATTAAATAAAACATTTAGTCAGGGAGAACATTATTGAACAACTCTTAAATGGAAAGTTCATGGAACTGCAACTAATTCTCCCTGGACAGGAGCTCCATTTTTCTCAGACTAACACTGAGACACTAAAGAGAGATAAAGCAGAGGAATAACCGTTACCTAGAGAACAGTAACCAGTGAACTGCACCACAATCATCTCTGTTTCTCACACAACGCACAGAATTCACATCTGGGATTTACACCATAGCAGGCACTTCAGAACAGTTTTGGAAGAAAGTTCTCTAATCAGACAAAGTAAAAATACAAGTCATCATGTTGGAGAAAGAAGTGTTGCTCGTATGGTCTCAGGGACCCCCACAGTGGAAGGTGGGAGCATCTCACAATTCTTCAGTAAAGGCAGTGTTTCTATAATGAACCACTCATATGCCTAAATGGTTCTGTGGATGGTGAAATGGTTCTTCAGATCTTTGGAGAGCGCACGTCTATATAGCACCATAATGGGCTCCTCTAGCCTGAAATGGAAACAATAGCAGAACCTTTTTTGGTGCCGCATAGAAGTAAGTGCTCATGGTTCTATTTGCCTTTAACCCCGCGAAGAAACATCTTTTAAAATGCTTCTGATATGAAGCTGCTTTCTTGCAGACAAGACAAGAGCATTACAAGTGTTGCACAACATAAGCCTTTAAATTAAACATGAATTTAGCAGAAAATATTAGACGAGAATTTAACCTGAAGTTAATAAGAAACTGAATTTACTCAATTATGGCAAAAATCATAATCATAGTTCAGGAAAGATTGCACAATTATTTAACTTAATAAACATTCTGCTTTAACCTTTTAACTTTAAATGAAAACAAATCGAAAAAAAAGTTAAAACGAGAGAAACTAAACATTCCAAAGGCCACAACTCACAAAAAGGACATTTGAAATTGAAAAGTCAACAAAAAATGCTGAATATGCATCACTTGCATTTTTCAAACATATATTTCAGTTGTTAGTTTAAATAGTCCCCAAAGAAAAGAGATTCTTCACTATTTAACCATCATCCGCACTTTATATAAACTCAGAAGGTATGTCTCATTAGTGGAGATACAAAAAACAAACATGCTCAGATATTCTTTCAGCAAGTTCTAAATGTATCTGTAACCACAAGAGGGCAGTGATGCCCATTAGACTGAAGGAATAGGTCTCAAAATTTCACTCAGGCAGTGTTTCTCTATCCTTCTTTTGGACATTCTTGCAAAAGAAAGGCGTAAATCAAGGAGAACTAAAACACACCCAACTCAAACATGGACATGTTGTAGCACTGACCTCAGCAAGAAACCATATGCTAGTAATTAGCATATGGTTTCTTGCTGAGGTCAGTGCTACAACATCATTTACCAGAACAGAGAGGTGGGCCTGGTTTTCATCTCATGTTCAGTATGCAGGTTACATGGTCCTGTCACAAGAATGTTTCAAAATAAACCTGAACAAATGAATAAACTACTGATACTTTAATATAGAGCACATTGTACAGAGTGCATTTGATTGATTTCAGAATGTAAATGAAATGAACCAAACTAGGAAACAATGCAAGTTGAAATAAATCTGCCCTATATGAAGCTGAAAATCTAAAATACGTGCATTTGTAAAATCATAATTACTGTGATTAATTTAATGGAGTTATTAATGGCCTGTTTTGACCACTGAATTAAATGGCAGTGGCTCGACTACCATGAAGTCTTTCCTTTACTTGTGTCCGGCTCTCCATACAATAACAGTCAACACAATAAACATCACCATCATTGCAGTTCTGTATCATATAAATACTCAAAATACTCAAAATTATTTTACAAAACATGATGCCATGTTTTGTAAAATAATTTATTAATTTAATTTTTTTTTTTATTAAATGACGGTATGATCCCTCTTTTTTATTTGGGCTGTTGTCAGGCCTGCAACATGGCATTAAGTAGCATACAGTTTAGGTAGAACACAGTTTATTACAAATTTGCTGTTTATTTACTGAATTTAACATATCAGGAAAAAAAAACAAATCCTGTGCAGAAATTACAGCACATGCTATATATATATTTTACACTGTTTCTCCCATTTTTGTGTTAATCTGAGCAATTACCTGAAAACTGTGAACTATATTTGCAGTAATATGTCATACTGAAGAGTGTTCTCTGGAGAGGATGTGACAACTTACTGTCATTTAGAAAATAAACAATTCATGGTGGTGCATACATTTTTGCTTACCACTGTATGGATGAAACTATGTTTACATACTACGTCTAACTTACATTTCAAATATTTTTTTTATATTTCAAAGTGCGTCCCTCCTTGAAATAAGCTCTTTAATTTGAGTGGTTTAAACTTTGACTGTGCTTGTTCTGTATGTGGTCTGTGGCTCCACCCTGAGGCAGCAGGTGTTCATCACACTTTGTATGCACCTCGTAGTTCTACACTTACAGTAGTTTTAACTGTAGTCCATCTGTTTCTCTGCATTGCCACCACCCAAATATTACCTGGTCTCTGGTGGTCCTGTGGGGGTCCTGGCTATTAAAGAACAGGTTAAAATTGTGCAGAGATGAAGTGTAATTGAAGAACTACAAAGTGATAAAAAAAATCTACTAAAGTGAATGTGTTTACACATGGGATAAAACCGGGGTATTACGGAGCTGAAGAACATGATGTGCCATTGAGCATTGTTTTCTGAGTTTTAGTAGTAAGGATCAGTGTGTCATTGTAGAAAACTTGGTGACATCCACTGAAAATAGCTGGAGTCTTAATTATCAGAAGGAATAGATTACATACTTGCCTGTCATCAGCATAGCTATAAAAATGTATATCATATTTCCTAATGGCGTCACCTTTAGATAACGTACAAAGAGAAATGCAAAGGCCCTAAAACTGAGCCTTGTGGTACTCCACAAGAAATAGTCTTTTTGATTAATAATTTCCCAGTGAAACCAGGAAATATGTGTTTTCTACATATGATTTAAACAATTCCGGGTCCACCTGAGAGGCCCAGTAGAACATAAACCTTTGTGCTGTGAGGTTCATTTTCGGCAGCAGGAACTGGGAGACTAGTCAGGGTTGAGGAATAGATGAATGCAGCAATGTACAGAGACATCTTTGAAGAAAGGCAGCGCCAGACAGCTCTGGATCTCAGACCGAGGCAAAGGTTCATCTTCTAACAGGACGACGTCCCTAAACACACAGCCAAGATAAAAAAGTAGTGCCTTCGGGACAACTCTGTGAATGTTCTTAAGTGGCCCAGCCAGAGCCCAGACGTCAACCCGATTGAACATCTTTGGAGAGATCTGAAAATGGCTGTGCACCATCGCTTCCTATCCAACCTGATGGAACTTGAGAGGTTCTGCAGAGAAGAACAGGAGAAACTGCCTAGAAATAGGTGTGCCAAGCTTGTAGCATCATACTTAAAAAGACTGTAATTGCTGCCAAAGGTGCTTCAGCAAAGTATTGAGCAAAGGCTGTGAATACCTATGTACTTGTGTACATTTTTTGTGTTTTATTTGTAATATATTCAATGCCATTATAGGGTATTGTGTGTAGAATTCTGAGGGAAAAATACATTGAATCCATTCTGGAATAAGACTGTAACATAACAAAATGTGGAAAAAGTGAATCGCTGTAAATACTTTCTGGATGCACTCTATATTAAATATCTCGTCTTTGTACAGCTCTGGTCCAAACACAGGTCAGAGAACTGCTTTCTGTTTTTATTTCTGTTTCACATACTGCCCCATTCTGATCTTTGTAGACCAAACTAAATCCAGCCTCTGAGGAGATCCACAGTACGGACAGCCAGTGAGCACTGGAGCAAGATGGTGCTAAAAGTAATGTAACCCAGGCAATCACATGACTTCGGCGCTAATCAGAACCAGAGGTGCTTCTACAATACGTGCCACAGAGCCTTCAGTGGTTCAGGTTGATTTGGTGCAAAGTGAGAATGTTAGTCATGACCAAGGAGAAAGTTTCCAAACGCGTGAGTCAGCGTGACTGACTTTAAAATGTTTCATAAAGGCACATTTTAATACATTCAGCTGTTTTCTTCTCCTTCTTCTGCTTCTATACACTCTCTAAATAACTGCAAACCAGAAAAAGTTCAAAATTGCCCCATTGCTTTAAAGGAGTGTCTTCTGAGCTGCATATGTAATGTTGATGATGGTGAAATACCCTGCTCACCTCAGTTAATATTTACTCCTAATACTATAATATACTTTATAATACTATATATAAGATCGTCTCGCTCTTTGTCATATCTGTCCTCAGTCACATCTTTGCACATTGTTGTGTACATAATTACATTTACAGTCAGATTTTAAAGCACTGCTGTAGTTGCCATATGTGCATGATTGCCTGTAAGTTTCGTGACTGACATTCAGATCAGATGTCAGATGGTCCCCAATAAAATAGCTGAGCTCTTTCCACTGCCCTGCTGGCTGCTTGTGTTTGCCCATACTGCATGCCATGGTGTTCCACCTCATATTGACACGGAGGGTAAACACCACGCTCTTTCCCCCAAAACATACACAGACATTCATCTCAGACTTGGTAAATAATATGTCACATCTGATGTCTTACGGCATGCAGTACTTCTGACTGCGATCAGGAGCACAAACGTGAAACAGGATAAGTGCGGCTAAATGATGAGCTGGTGTTAGATTGGTTTTAATGGTTTTATGTAACTGTGTTAATGTAAACAGAGATAAGAGCAACATGAAAGTGCTTTTCACACTTTCGTGTCAGGGGCATGGCCAGAACTTTTACAATGGTGCAACCAAGTGACAGTGATTCTGAAGGGAAAAATAAAAGAGTGCTTCAAAATGTGAAAATGTCATTCTGTGCCAAAAGGGTGTTGATGAGTTTTACTCATTTGTGCTCGTTTGGATCAAGTACATGGAAATCATCCCTCTTTTAGTACATTAACTTTATTTGAGGCCATAGAACTAATTTAGGCTGCTGCCACTATTAAGTGCAATATCATAGGAAATAGTCTATGAGGAGCTGACCTCCGATGGAATCAAGCTTGAATGGTAACACGTTCTATGAATCAGGTATCCTTACAGTGTGCATTAAATGTGCAATTACAAAGATCTGTACAGCAATCATAATGCTTTATAGTACCTGCCATTATCCGTTATAACTGTACATAAATGTTCATAATATGTTCAAAAATTTCAAATATAAATCAGTTCTAAATCATGTAAAACAACATCTATTGTTAAGCTTTATGGAAATGGTCTTACCAGTAATGGTAACAGTAAAATAAATGTTTAATGCATTATGTCAGTTTGTGCTATGAAGCCATACATTGTGGAGTGTGGGGTGGGGTGGGGTGGGCTGGTGGGTGGGTGTAACAAAGAGCTATACATAATAAGATTGCTGCTTGATGATAACGTTTTATACATGACTGTAAAAAAGGGAAAAAAACTTCCACACTGAGGAAGAATGGATTGAGTGGTAAAAAGTGTTTAGATGTCTTTACAGTGGTGGTCACACTAACCAGGGGTCACCATGTCTACAAAATAAGTATAGACTCTTCTGAGTCTTATATAAAATGCTGAAGATGGTAAAATAGTGGTAAATTTGTTTCTGTAGGGCCTAACAATGCCCTGCATCTGTCCGTCCACCATGAATGGAGTTAGGGTTAAAACCATTTCAAAGCAATTCATAATTGTCTCCATGTTTCTGTGAGTCAACTTTTAGAGGCATTCAAATCTCTAGTCTGGTTCCCATCACCACCACTGTGATTGTGACTAGAACAGAGAACTTCACATCAATCCATGTTGAGTGCCTTTGTTTACATGAAATTCCCCTTTAAATGTAAATGCAGATGGAAGGAATCAGGTTTTGTCTTAGCAACATTTCTCTGCTGTAAGCACTGCTGTTGTTATTGTATGCTTTGAATTGTTAGTGTATGGCTTTTTCTGCTGGTACAGGTTTATAAAAACTACAACTCTTCCTCTGCTTGTCTGTCTCCTTTTGATCTTTTCAGCTCTCTCTATTTGGTTTTATGCATCCAGTTTGACACCAGTCGCTTATTGCTTTTTTGTGATGAAATGAAAAATAAAAGAACATTTTTGCTGCTGAGCTAATTGTTTCCATAAAGCTGCTTTTATGTGACCCCCTGTAACAAACTGTGTTGTTATCTATTAGCTTAATAGACTTATTTACATCAAATTTTCTAATTTAAGTCATCCCTGTCATGTGCACTAATGCCCCTCCATTCTATCATGGATGCTGGCTTTTGAACAGTGTGCTGATAACAAGCTGGATGGTGCTTCTCCTATTAAGCCCGTAGGACGCGGTGTCCATGATTTCTTCATGGACTTCAGCTATTGATTCATTGATTCATTGGATGACAAAACAAATGTCCACAAGTGAGCTTAAATCCACAGACGGTGGAAGTTTCTGGATCTGTTTCTATCTAAAGTGGTAGAGTTTTAACTTGAACTGTGTTCACAGTCGATGGTTTTGAGAAGTGCTCCTGAGCTCATGCAGTGATTTCACTACAGAATCGGGTCTGTTTTTATTGCATCCATCCATCCATCCATCCATCCATCCATCCATCCATCCATCCATCCAACCATCTATTCATCCATCCATTATTTCCCGGGAGCCATTCCTGGCGTCATCAGGCGAAGGCTGGCTACACCACAGACAGGTCGCATTGGCCTGATTTTAATGCAGTGCAACAAAACTTCTCCATTTTTACATTTGATGTGCTGTGTGTTTGTTAAATGATCAGTATGTATTTGAGTATTTATGGGTCTATATAGAACTATTATTAAAGAACCTTTGAAGAATCTTCATTGTGAAAGGGAGAGTGATGGAGGTATAATAACTGGACGCTTGGTATGACACATGCTCTTACCAGAGGAAAACAGATTTACTGAGATTGTCACTGTGTAAGATTTAGGGGCTTTTGCAGTGTCCTTACTAGTCTAGAAAAGGCTTTTCTCATTTAGCTGTCTCCGTAAATCTTAACCTGCTCTGAAATGCCTAAAATCTGTTAAGATCTCCCCTCTTCTCGTGAGATTAGCATGAGATTGGGCGACAGGCAGAGTGGCAGGTTCATTAAGATCTTATTAAGGTAGTGAGCCTGCAGGTAGCTCAAGGTAGCTTGCCCCATTCTGCCCTGCCTCTCCAACACCCTGGAGGGGGCAGGTTGCTAGGGCGGGGTGGCCAAGGGTTCAAGTTCAGCCTTTCAGAGAGCCGAGATTCCGCACATTCAAGCCTGCAGGCTTTGTGCACTGCTTAAATCTTGTCCTGTCTTTCGCTCTCTCTTTCTGAGAGACTCTAAACATGTCAAGACATTTAGTCATAACTTCCTTAAAGCGAAATGACAACAGAGCAAATTGCAGGATCAAATTTCACTGATAATTAAGAGATACAGGAAGGCTTTCACTGGGTTCTTGTATTGTGTTTTATCTTTGGGTACTGCAGGCAGGCCCTTATTATAGATTTATAACAGAAAATTACACACAAGCCTCAACAACTAAATATGATCTTACGTGTTGCAGTTTTTAGAGTGTCCACACTTCAGCTTAATTTTCTACTTCTCTCCATCCAAATAATCCCAAACTGGACTCTGTGGTGGTCAGTCCATTGTTCTGAAAACACCAGCATCCTCTTTGTTTGATGTGTCTCCTTTTCTCAATGAAGAGCTTCTTCACAGCTACGCATCCTTTTACAGGCACAACATTAGGGGGTCTTGGAAGATCTGGGACCCCCTAACTAACTTATATTAAACTCCTATAGGATGTTATGTTATCTATAAGGAGACAAATAGATGCTCATATACAAATTCAGTTAAATGTAATTGTTTAGCTGCTTCGCACTCAATCGGCAAGCTTCTGTCTTTGATATTTTTGACTTGCTAGCGATATGGCACTTGTCTGCCTCAGGGTGGCGCTGTAACCAATTGGTTACAGCGCCACCCTGAGGCAGACAAGTGCCAAGTACCTAGCAACTGCAACTATACCTGAGATGCCTCTGAACATACTGTAATATGTGATATATTTATAAATCTGAAGAGTTGCTCAATTTTCTCAAACTTTGGTAGGAACGATTGAATTATTAGTTGTTTTTCAAACTGAAGACAGAAGAAGGGATGAGAAAGATCTTAGTTAATGTGTGGAGGACCTACTAAACTCATCTACATCACCTTCAAAGTTGCAGAGACTATTTTCTAAACTAGAACAGTGAATTTCCAGAAGAAGAACCAAACATTAAAACCAAATATTTTGTTGCCACTAAAGAATCAGCACCGCTATGGTGAGTGAGTCATCAGTCAGTTAACATGGGGCCCCCGAATACCAGTTATTTCATACACAGGATGAGTTTTCTTCTGTAAGGTTTCGGTAAAGGGTTGGATTTTTGCGGCTACAGTTTAACCAAGAAAGGTTAATATTAATAGGACTCCAAACCCTCAGTCAAAAACAGGCCAAAGGTCAAAGCACAGGCAAACAGATACATATATACTAACTAGAATCATGAAAAGCAGAAGAGTCGAAGACTCGAAAACCAGAAATGAGGCACAGACTTCAAAAGACTGTTCAGCTCAGGTAGCTCATTTGACACTTTGCAAAGAATGAACTAAAACAGGTATATATGGTTTTACATAATCAATAAACAGGAGAAGCAGATGGGTGATAAGCCAATCACCCATCTGCTTCTGCTGTTTATTCCAGAAACACCTCCTCCTTCAAATCTAATCCTATAAATCCACATCCTCACCTTCTGTTCCCATGATGACATCTCCTCCTCCTCCCTGCTCCTCAGTCCTACATCAGTCTTGCTGCACCCATGAAGGGAGAGGGTTTGACCTTCCAGCTACATGGAGAAGCTACCCAAGAGCTCCAACCCAAGTTCTCAGTCTGTCAGTCAATCAATTCTTTTGCACTACCAACATGTGTTAAAGGCACAGTATAAACTTGCCAAGTGCTTTTTATCTTAGAGGGACAGTTTTGGTGGTCTACCAGGTCTTCAATGTAATTGTTAGGAATCACATTTTGTCTGTACTTTTAATATCTTCTCAGAAAGATCTCTTGAAATAAATAACTTGTACTTTGACATTTTGACTGAGAATTTAACAAATGAAGGGTGGTCTCTGACTTCTGCACAGCACTGCCTTGTCCTGTAATTAACATACAGAATGTTACATAGCATATTGCTTCTGTTGGTGTTTAGCTAAAAGCAGCAAACGCTTGTCCTGTTATTGCAGCTTGGGGGCGCTATTTCACTACCAATACAACACTGTTATTAACTGCACATTAATGTTCCTATAGGGTTTGTTCAGCAAACGGCACTGTACAGAGGTCAGACTTCATTTCTCTCTTTATTACCAGTTAAAACAGTCTTTAAGTAAAAGTTATTCATTATTTCAGGATATATTTTTAAAGAGATTATAATATTATTCATTTAATAAAATGCATTTCTGCTTTAGTTTGCTTTTGGGGTCAGTAATAGTGATGGAATTAAACTCGGGTCATCTTTAGCTTCTCTAATCATTACCTTTAAAAAACCCTAATCAAGACTAAATGATTAACGTTGGCCTTAGTTGCGTATGGTACCTCAACATGCAATTTATACTTAGTGAAATGTAGAACTCAACATATACACAGTTACATTACCTCCAGTTGTTATTTGGAATGTATGGTAATAATAATCATGTACATCAGCTGCCTACAATTCCAATTACCTTACTATCTGGACTAAACATCACAGAGTATTTGTGACATACAAAGCATCTACAGTATCTTATCTTCTGGGTAGTAAACATTGTTGTTAAAACTGTACAGTTTAGTGCCTGCGAATATACACAAAAGTGGACCAACATATCATTTGGGTGGGATATTACAATTCCTTCTGTGAAATGAAATGTTTTTCTTTTTGTAATGTAATCAAAAGTTGTAACCTTGGACGTTATTCAGTGCAAATACAGTCCAGTAGGTTGAATGCACACAGATCACTTCCAGGCTGTTGCACAGTGGTACAGTGTTGCCTGAGAGAAATGTTTCAAATCAAATGAATTTGAAACTCACAATGCGACTGAATATTTTTCAGGAGTACTGTAATAAATTGTAACTTTTAAACTAAATGCTGTTTTTTCTCCTTACTTTTATGGTATTGTACTTTCAGGTAAAGCGACCAAATGTACCCAAGATTTTTTGACCCAAACCCATTACAAACATTATTTTACCAACCCTCCTCATAATACCTTAGAGTGTTAGCAAACCACATAACTCTAAAACTCGTAACTTGTTTCTAGACATTTGCACTTGATCTTAATAATTGTATTATTTTCTGTATTAACAATGAATAATTTTGCTTGCTGCATGAAATATGCTTGCAATAAGCACAAATTATGTGCCAAAACAGTGAGAATATTACTTATTTACTTAAATTTTCTTATAATTAAAATGTCTAAAATAAGTTTAATAATCTCAGAATATACTTGCATCAATTTAAAACTAGCAATATTAAATACATTCATTAGATATATGATGATTCACTTATCAACATACTATTTTATTGTAGTGTAAAATTGTCCCAGTACAATGTTGATGATGATTTATATCTGATCATATAATAATAACAAACCATATTACTATGCCATAATTGTTGGTGTGATAGTTGTTGTTTGATGAAGAGTGTACTAACTGGTTTATGACTCAGGACTTGACTTTAGACTTGCCTGTACTGACTCAAACTTGATTATCCAGACTTGAGACTTACTTGTTACTTGCAACTTAGTGTTGTATGTAATTCCATGTCTGGTGGACCTTTAATGCTGGAGAATCTAATAAACCAGCATCTGTGTCATTCTTTTTTCACATTGTTGTAAGGGTCTCTGATTAAGACCCTGCATGGCAGACTATGCAGGGCAGCTGCCTGGAGTCCCTATAAAAGTGCACTGTACATATGCTGAAGATGTTAATATTAAATAATATATTCCAACATGTTACACTGATTTTTTAATGATTTTTATTTAAAATTGCAAATATGAACCAAATTATCTGTATATATTGGCAGATATTTTTTCCCAAAAACATAAGAATAATGAACAGACTGCCCACTGAAATATTCTAGCTAAATCCACAAGAAAGAAAATAAAAGGAAGAAAAAAAAAACAGACAGTACACATATAATACATTATAATATATGGGCACTCTCTGATTTTCCTTCTTCTTAGATACTTAAACTGATACTCAAGTTTTATTTTGTAAAACAATCAAAAACACCAAAATTACATTTATATTAATTACATATCATTACCTCATGTTGCAAGAAAGTAACATTTTCTTACATCTTTTCAATATAATACCTAATCTCACTGTTATTTAATCTTATTTTGAAATTATGCAATTTATCTTTAGACATTATTTACTTGTTTTAAGCTATTTTATTAAGTGCAAATTATCAAAAAAAGTGGAAGCACAGTAACAAAGTTACAGACCATGTAAAGTTACAGAGCAGTCACCAACATTCTGCTGACTCAAACCTACTCTGGCATTATCATCAGCACACAAACTGTGCGCAGGGAGCTTCATGGCTTAAGTTTACATGGCCGAGCAGCTGCATGCAACCCTTACATCACCAAACACAATGCCATGTGTCAGATGGAGTGGTGTAAAGTGCCACCACTGGACTTTGAAGCAGTGAAAATGTGTTCTGTGGAGTAACAAATCACACTTCTCAATCTGCAAATCCAATGTCCAATGTCCAGTGCCTGACTGCACTGTGCCAAGTTTGGTGGAGGAGGGATAATGCTATGGGGGTGTTTTTCAGGGGTTGGTCTGGACCTCTTGGTACCAGTGAAGGGAAATCTTAATTATTCTGTATACGAAGACATTTTGGACAATTGTATGCTTCCCTCTTTGAGGAACAGTTTGGGGAAGTACCTTTTCTGTCCCAGCCTGAGTCTGTGCCCCAGTGCACAAAGCACAGTCTATAAAGGCTGGTTGGGTGATACAATAGCAAATGCAGTGATCTTTTGTCTAATTAATATATCTTTGATTGATGTAAACTTATTAAGATTAATTCACTTATTTTGTAAAATAGTTTTTCTCACTTTACTAAATAATTTGGCTTGTTTAAGCATATTTTTTTAAAAGAAGCAAAATGATCTGCCAGTATATTATTTAACATATTTGTATATTTGTATATTATATAAGATTATTCGGCTAAATAAAATCTTGCTTATGTTACTTGCCAGGTTATCATTTTTGCTGTGTACACATCAACAGTGCTAATTTTGTTAATTTTCATAACAACATAAAACTCATTTTCACTGTTGAAAGTTCATATAAACATGATTTTTTTTTTACTCTTTACGTGCCTTATTTATTAATTCATTTGTTTGTTTGTTGGTTAATTTATTGTTATTGTTATAGAGGTCCTTCTCCAAAGTTGACCAGTTGAAATTACCCGTCTGTGCATGTGTTTCTGATGCACTCCTGACCCGTTAACAGCTGTCATGGGATCTCATCAACATTTCCTGCCATTACCACAGTCAGCTGAAAAAAGAAAAGAAGAGGAAGGACCGAAAGAAAAATAAAGACATCAGCTGGATCTGTCTGGCCTGTGAAACCTTCCCTGCATTGCTGAATATTTCAAAATAATAATTGTAGTAATTGCTCTGTGAAACGCATTTGGAGAGGGTCAGTAACAGTAGAACTGACCACAGCAGAAACTGCTGCACTCATCTCTGAGCCACTCCAAAGCCGCTGAGTCTTGGAGAAATGATAGACTGGGGGCTGTGGACGGATCAGAAAGGAGGTCACTCTTCTTTATGTTAAATGTGAAAGAGCGAGTTTCACTGGCAGCCAACATGGAAAAGAAACTGCAGACAACCGGTCAAATATTCATGACCAGAGTTGAGGTCCTATTTAAGATGTTTGTGCACTTACCTATAATCACCAGCTCCAAGATGGCCTGTATTAACATCACAGCACAGCGGTGACACCTGCACTGAGGACATATGATATCTTAGCTGTGAAAACATCTTTAATCTAGTCAATATATACAATATTTTACATTAAAAGATAATATAGATTATATAGAATAGAATTCTATAACCTACCATGTAGCATGTCTCTATAGTGCATGGTAAATGCTTTCAAAAAGATCTATAAAGCATTCATAATGTGTTATAATAATTATAATTTGTCATATTGCGTTTTGATACATATATTTTTCCTGTTACTTGTGGGACCAGTATCAAAAAGCTTAATAATAAATGTTGTGATTATTCAAATAACTCTAATATGCATACTCTTTATTGTTCCATATTATCTTTAAAATGAAAATAGTTTCGTAAGTGCACATAACATCTAATGAACACTCATAAGCTCTTTTTACACATAAAGTGAAATTATTGAATCAATAAACGTTAACATAAGCACATAACAACTTATAAAGACCTATAATTGTTGGACACAGACTGTAGGCAAAGTGAAATTGCTTAGCAGAATTGCTAATTAATACTTCAGAGGTTTCATTTATTGATAAAATATACTTTTTCTAACTACATGCCAACATTAATTCACTTGAATAGATCATATATATATATATATATATATATATATATATATATATATATATATATATATATATATATATATATATATATAATGCATAAAGTCACTTTGTGCTATGAAGCTTTGCATTGTGGTGTACATTTGATGTATGTGATTATGAACATCTATGTGCAGTTATGTCAAGTATAATAAGGGATTACACTGCAAAAGCAATATGCCTTGTAAATGACCGTATGTCTAGTTGATATATCTTCTGTTTCTCAGTTTTAAATTATTATAAATTTATTGTAAGATTGTTGAACTTATTTTTTAGATGTTCTTTTGTACTTTTTTAAAGAAATTTTAGTTAGCCAAATTATTTCACTATACTGCAAGTAAATTTAGTTATTTTAAATAAATATGTTTGAAACAAGCCAAATTATCTGCCAGTGCAGTGCAGTGAGATCCTAACCAGTGAAAATGATATTAGGTGTTTTCACTTCTTAAGATATTGTTTTTTTGCAGTGTATTTTTGCAGGAGCTTGAAAGTGATAGAGATAGTCTTACTACATTGTCAAAAAGTAGTTCCTGCTTCAGGACAGGCCTGGGTCATGTCTCTGTGGCGTGTCTCCTCAGACTCTGGTTGCACACACAGCTGGTGATGAATTTGGATGGTGTTAATGATGTGCAGGAGATGCTTTAGGCTGACGGGCCATGAAAATGAGAATGATCTGCTTTCTCTTCCTCTTTACGCTCTGTTCGGCCAGCTGAAGAATCCTGACTATCTGTTTTTTGTCAATTTGGCGCTGATTTCTTCCGGCTTGTTGATGAAGTACTGTGTGTGTATTCGACCTGTTTCTATTCATTTTTATTAGTTTTAAGTACCTGTGTATGGTGAAAATATCTTAATTGCAAGATTGTTTAACTCGTTTTGAGAAACGATGCACACAATGCATAAAACAAAATCTTTTGTATGAGAATATATTTTGTAAGATTTAAATAAATATATTTAGAAATATGTTATCATACAGTGTTCTTACAGCAGTCTCATAAGAGAAATACTGGATATACTGCCTAGATATATATCCCCAATTCCCAAAAAGTTGGGACACTTGGTAAAATGTAATTTTAAAAAATGTAAATAAAAACAGAACGCAATGGTTTGCAAATCAAATAGACTTGTGTTTTATTCACATTAGAACATATAACCCATATCAGATGAAAATTAGTAATTTTATCATTTCATAAAAATTATTAACTCATTTACAACTTGATGGCAGCAGAGCATCTACAAAATGTTGGGACAGAAACATGTATCCTGTTGTGTAGCTTTAGCTTTTTGAACAACAGTCTGTAAACATCAGGGAAGTGAGGAGATCAGTTGATGGAGTTTTGGGAGAGAAACATGAACATGGTCACATTCCTGTCTGATGTAGGACTCTAGCTGCTCAACAGCTCTGGGTCATCTTCACCAGATTTTTTTGTTTCAAGATTTAGTTTTGGTGAAGGTCTGGACTGCAGGCAGGTCAGTTCAGCACTCAGACTCAGCTTCTGAAGCTTTGCTGTTGTGATGGATGCAATATGTGGTTTATTATTTTTTGCTGAAATATGCAAGGTCTTTCCTGAAAGAGATGCCGTGTGGATGGAGGCGTATGTTGTTTTAAAACCTCTATATACTATTCAGCATTGATAAAGCCTTTCCAGATGTGTTTGCTGTCCACGCCAAAAACACTAAAGCAGCCCCATACCATCAGAGATTCAAACTTTTGAAGTGTGCGCTGATTAATCTGACCACAGAACTGTTTTAAATTTTAATCCTATTTTAAATAGACTTTGGCCTCTAGAAGACGACAACGTTTCTGGATGTTATGGCTTCTTCTTTACACGATATAGCTTTAACTTTGTGAACTACATGGTGAACTGTGTTCACAGACAGTGATTTCTGAAAGTGTTCCTGAGCTCATTCAGTGATTTCCAGTACAGAGTCAGATCTCAAGCATCCAGTGCTGACTGTCGGCCTGATGGGATTTCTCCACATTATCTGAATCTTTGATGATATATGTACTGGAGATGGTGGGATATTCAACGTGTTGGAGGAACATTCTTCTGAAATGATTCCACAATTTTTAGAGGCAGTTTTTCACAGATTGGTGAACCTCTGTCCATCTTTGCTTATGACAGACTCTCCCTCTCTAGAATGTACTTTTTATACCCAGTCATGATACTTAATAAAAAAAAAATTGCTCCTCCCGCTGTTTTTTATCAGTGGCCTTTTTGTTGCCCTGTTTTTTGAGATGCGTTGCTGCCATCAAGAGCTAAATGAGTTAATAATTTTCATGAAATGTTAAAATGTCTCACTTTCAACATCTGATATGGGTTCTATGTTTTATAGTGAAATGAATAAATTATGGGTCTGTATAAAAGCTTGCCACCGGAAGCTAAGAATCAGCATTCTGAGAACCACTCAATCCATTTCAGACCTATGAGATTTTAAAGTCACTGAAGTCTGTTTTTATTTACACTTTACACAACATCCCAACTTTTTGGGATTTGTAAGATGTTATCACTTGCTAGAATTTTAGCAGTGTATTTGGTAACAAGACATGTATTTAATTAATAAAATCAAGATGACATTTAATGTTACACTTCTATTTTATATCAGTGCTCAAAGTGGGCTGGTACTCACTGGTACACAGAACCAGCATTTCTACATTTTACTCTTTGGTGTACCAGGACTTTTTCTTTTGCCCTGGCAAAAGCTGCTGGCCTTGAAACTGATTCAGCACCCCCTCGAATTTAGATGTTTTTTTTACAAATCCGCTGTGTGCTTAACAACGCTTCCAGGGAATACAGTTCAAGTATTTGGATGCACAGACCAACTGAAACTACGGGAGGCAAAAAGCTGAGTGATTTACTGCATACATGCCAAACTGTATAAAGAGTGTTTGTCAGCCGGATGTTCACTGTTGACTCAAATAACATATTTCTACAAATTGACATAAAAAGAGATACACACGTATAGTATTGTATATATATTACATTAATAAATTATTATATGTTGTTATTATTAAGCATTATACGAGTTTTGTTTCTTTTTTATTAAAAAGTGAAATCTAATATCTTTTATTTACTGTAGAAAAGAGTATTATTTTTAATGATTTGCTGAAACACATGCAAACATGTAAATAAGGAAATAAACTGCACTACACTCTCTCACATGTAGAACTCGGGACTTTAAAGGTAAAAATTACATAAAACCTTCTAACGTTATGATTAGCTATGAATTCCAAAGATAATGGTGATGCTAATTAAACAGGTCCTTAGACAGTAAGATGCTGTGATGCGTTTTCTGTTCTTTTCTGTAGTGCGCAAATCAAGTAGCCACTCCCAACCCTGTCATTTATACAAAGATTTCTTATGAATTGGTCATAAACATTGCAGTTATCTTGCGGTAGAGCTGGCATCACCCACCTCCCCATGTTAAACTAATCCTGTCCAAACATTGCTAATGTTCATTCACTCGAGTGATATTTAAGCTATTTGCTTTGCTTCTTCTCTCGCCCTCTGTGTAAATTGTACCAGGGTTATGTGAAGGAGATGAAAGGCTTTGTGGGTGACCAGTGTTTTGATGAGCGACTGTTTCTTGTTCTTACAGTAAGCAAAGAAAAAAAAAATCAATATTTATGTGTGCACAAAGTCCAGGACTATCACAGTTTCCACTGGTTCCAGGCTGAGTTCTACTGGGCGTCATCACAGTGACAACAAGGTAGCACATGTAAAGAAGAGGTGTGAAATCTCCTGGTGTTTCCATCCAAGGTTACTGTGTACACCAGTAAATCAGTAGGTAAATTTGAGAATTAGAACTAGGCCTATACAGACAAAATACCCGAACCTTGTTATAGTGCACTGCATTCATGTTAAAAATCTAGTAGGTATAATAAGCTAGTATACAGGCTTAGGCCAGAATTAAGCATGCCGTATAATGTCGTATTAATGCATTATAAAGCATTGTGAATACAGGACTCATAAGAAGTGTGCATCAGTGGGTATGTAAAAGAGGCTCAACTGTCCCTTGTCAGTAAGAGAAAGATCCCCAGACCCACTGCCACCCTGCCGCTGCTGTTACCTGAGCACATTTAAGCCAATGTTTTAAATTTTAATGTTTTTGGTGACACATTGATTTCCAGTGAGGATTTTATCAACCTGCAGAATGAAAATAAGGCAAACACTGCAACAGCTTAGAGAAAAGAAACAATATAATAGAGAGAGGTGGCTCAAATGGTGCCATGTGATTGGCTAACTGCTTTTGATAAATGACCAAGACAAGCCTCAACAGTAACTACCCCCATCTCCATCTGGCTATCCATAATGCTGATAATTATTTCTGTTTCACAAACAATATATACAGTAAAAGTTTGGCTCTGGATGGCCCCTATTGTTTTGAGAAAGGGCCATGACTGTGTAAATACGACTAAAACCCTCTTGGCAAGTGGCCGTGAGCTTTAATGGCTTCCAGAAGGCAATGGACAAACAGCTAGGAATGTTAACAAATTCCCATTTAGCGTCAGGCATACAAGGCCTGGAGAGGAAGCTCTCCATGATCAAACTCAGACCAGAGCTATTCATATCACGGTATCCTCACGTCCTTAGTGCCTGTGTGTTATTGTTTGTCCAGCTATGCAAATGGCAGATGAAGAAAGGTACACACATAAAAGAAAATCATTACAGGCTGTTGAACAAGCTAACAGCATTAAGCGTGGTCTGCTTTTTAGCTGTCGTGCTTTAGCTGCCGAATTGATCAAATGACTACCGGAGCAAAGACATGGAAGGGTATATTAAGGTGGGGGTACCAAAACTTCAAGCAGAATATACAGAATATACACATATAGTATGTGTACAAAATTATGTGAGACCCCTTCTAATTAATGAGTATAGGTGGTTTAGCCATGCCCATTGCACAAAACCAAGTACACTCAGTGTCTTTACAAACACTGGCAGTAATATAGGTCATACTGAAAAGCTCAGTGACTTTAAATACGCCTCTGTTGAAGGATGCCACCTATACCACAAGTTAATTGGTGAAATTTCTAAATCTGCTAAATTTGCTATGGACAGCTGTAAATAGTATTATTGTGAGATGGAAGCAGGTTCTCTGAGTGCTAAAGCTTGTAAAAATCTATTGTTACTTAGTCACTACAGAGTTTCAAACTGCCTCTGGAAGTAACATCTGTTCACTGTAAGAACTTTTCACTAGGACCTTCATTGCATGGATTTCCACAAGCAATGCACAATGCCAGTGTCAGCTGGTGTGATGTAAAGTTTGTCGCTATTGGGCTCTGAAGCAGTGGAAACATGCTCCCTGGAGTGATGAGTCACTATCTGGTAGTCTAATGGATGAATCTGGATTTGGTGGATGCCAGGAGAACACTACCTACTGGAATGTACAATGCCAACAGTAAGGTGTGATTGATAATGGTTTGGAGCTGTATATCAGGATTTGGGCTCAGATGATGCGTGATGTTAATGCTACAAAGACATTTTACACAATTATATGCTTCCAACTTTGTAACAGGTGTTTGTGGAAGCCAGGCTCTTTTTCAGGTGTCTGACAAATCGTTTTTTGACTGAATGGGCACAAAATCCCACAGACACAATCCAAAATCTTGTGAAAAGTCATGTGGAGGTTGCTATAGTAGCAAAGGAGGAGAACTCCACATTTTTGCCAATGGCTTTGGAATGGGATGTCCAACAAGCTCATATAGGTGTTTTGGTCAATATGTCCACATATTTTTGGCTATATAGTGCATGTGGCTTGCACTGTGACCTCTTTCAAAATGATTCACTTTTGAAATGGAAACTTACTGATTGGTGGTGACAGGAACCAGGGGTCACTATGTCTCAAATAGCCTTAATTTGAATATAGCCCCATATATTATATATGCAATACTGATAATGGTAAAAAGTGATACATCTGAAAAGGAAAAAAGCATAATTTTGCATTTTGAAGTTTTGCATGTACTTTACTTACAGCATGGAAAAAAACACTCAATACTATTTCATGTAATAACTCTCTGTGAGGGAGCTTTGGGAGATGGACGTCTGGTTCCTATCACCACCACTGAGAACAATTCTGACGCTGTAAGTTTCTGGGTTTCACACCAATTCATTTGTACAACTTTCTTTGAATCTTATCTACCTAATCATGCGGAGGTGCTGAAAAAAAAGTTTTTTTATGACAGCACTGTCTTCTGATACAGTTGTGGAGGATAAGCAGTGCGTGCTGCTTGCTGTGCTGTGATCCACAGCTCTGTTTCCAAACACCGTTCGAGGCAGATTAACGAGGGCCAACTTAACTCGGAGAACGGAGGCATCTAGAGGATAAGCCGTGGCCTAATGACGAGGGAGTTCCCCAACCTCTTTGATCTCACACAGTTCTTTGCCACGTCCAGAGAAAGCTGAGCACTGCAGCGCAAAGCCACCTAATCTTTTCAGGGCTCTGCTCCACATTCCGCTGAGCGTTCTGCAGTGGAGTCGGGGGGGAATGAGAGAACTCACTTCTCCTGTTTTTTGGAGGTTGAGGGGGTTACATAATGAAAAACAGCCTCTCTTGCGGAGCTTTTGTCCACATCCGCTTCTGTTTGGATTTTGTGTGCCCAAGAGGACCTAAACTACTTGGCTTAGTGGCTGAGGGTTGGAGGAATGCACAGGGCCACTGCTGGCGAAGCAGTGGTCCTTTTATTTGCCAACAGTGTTGTATTTCATGTACTCTGAGCAGCAAAAAAGCAAGCTGACATTCAAATGAAGAATTAAATCTATTACAACAATAGAAACAACAAAAAAAGCCCAACATGTTATTGCAAAACTGCAGTAAAACAACATCTCAGACATCACAATCATAAACTTTTCCATGTAATAACTTACTGTGAGGGAGCTTTTAGAGATGGAAGGTTAAAACAAACAAAAGCTGAGCTTGTCTGAGTAAATAAATATAGCCATATGCAAAATCTGGGCACCTTTGGTCAATTAACATGTTTTGTTTATTAGAACACATCCAAAACATGTGCAAATATGTTGGTTTTTTTTGCTAATTATTTTGCAAAATGTATATTTATTTGTTTTAATTGGAAAAGAAAAATATATAAAAAAATCTTTTTTGCAAATGTAAATTTTCCCCCAAATATTAAATTCCACAAATAGATTACGCAATAAAATGTGTTCACTGCAGAGAATGTGTCAACATATCATCACTTTGAAAATCAATAACAACGTTTTTATAATGTGACAGTGAGCATCCACACTTTGACTGTATATCACTAAACATAGCAGAAAGATAAATACTGGTATTTGATGGCAACCTAGAACCAGGACCTGCACTGATGTAACATGAGGAAGGTTGGGTCGAGTCCGAGGAAATAAAAAAAATAGTTAGATCTTGTATGTATGACAATAATCTGGGTGGTTTAAGGGTCAACCAGCAGTGGCAAAAAGTCAGCAGAGTGTTTACTTACGACCAACATTACAAATATATATAAACACTAACTTTACAAATATATATAAACATACATACATACATATGCATGAACAGACATATGTATATACATACATATATACCTACTGACATTTATCTACTATAAATAATGTTCAGAGAGTGTGATGTCAACAGTAGATCAGGTAACATGATCTGTAGTCTGATATGTTGGGCTAATATAGTCAGTGAATAACATGTTCATACCTATAGTTGGGCTAATATAGGCAGTGAATAACATGTTCATACCTATAGTTGGGCTAATATAGGCAGTGAATAACATGTTCATACCTATAGTTGGGCTAATATAGCCAGTGAATAACATGTTCATACCTATAGTTGTGCTAATATAGCCAATGAATAACATGTTCATACCTATAGTTGGGCTAATATAGCCAGTGAATAACATGTTCATACCTATAGTTGGGCTAATATAGTCAGTGAATAACATGTTCATACCTATAGTTGGGCTAATATAGCCAGTGAACAACATGTTCATACCTATAGCTGTGCTAATATAGCCAATGAATAACATGTTCATACCTATAGTTGGGCTAATATAGTCAGTGAATAACATGTTCATACCTATAGTTGGGCTAATATAGCCAGTGAATAACATGTTAATACCTATAGTTGGGCTAATATAGCCAGTGAACAACATGTTCATACCTATAGTTGGGCTAATATAGCCAGTGAACAACATGTTCATACCTATAGTTGGGCTTATATAGCCAGTGAATAACATGTTCATACCTATAGTTGGGCTAATATAGCCAGTGAACAACATGTTCATACCTATAGTTGAGCTAATATAGCCAGTGAACAACATGTTCATACCTATAGTTGCGCTAATATAGCCAGTGAACAACATGTTCATACCTATAGTTGCGCTAATATAGCCAGTGAATAACATGTTCATACCTATAGTTGGGCTAATATAGCCAGTGAATAACATGTTCATACCTATAGTTGGGCTAATATAGCCAGTGAACAACATGTTCATACCTATAGTTGCGCTAATATAGCCAGTGAATAACATGTTCATACCTATAGTGGGGCTAATATAGGCAGTGAATAACATGTTCATACCTATAGTTGGGCTAATATAGCCAGTGAATAACATGTTCATACCTATAGTTGGGCTAATATAGCCAGTGAACAACATGTTCATACCTATAGTTGTGCTAATATAGCCAATGAATAACATGTTCATACCTATAGTTGTGCTAATATAGCCAGTGAATAACATGTTCATACCTATAGTTGGGCTTATATAGCCAGTGAATAACATGTTCATACCTATAGTTGGGCTAATATAGCCAGTGAACAACATGTTCATACCTATAGTTGAGCTAATATAGCCAGTGAACAACATGTTCATACCTATAGTTGCGCTAATATAGCCAGTGAACAACATGTTCATACCTATAGTTGCGCTAATATAGCCAGTGAATAACATGTTCATACCTATAGTTGGGCTAATATAGCCAGTGAATAACATGTTCATACCTATAGTTGGGCTAATATAGCCAGTGAATAACATGTTCATACCTATAGTTGGGCTAATATAGCCAGTGAACAACATGTTCATACCTATAGTTGGGCTAATATAGCCAGTGAATAACATGTTCATACCTATAGTTGGGCTATATAGCCAGTGAACAACATGTTCATACCTATAGTTGGGCTAATATAGCCAGTGAATAACATGTTCATACCTATAGTTGGGCTAATATAGCCAGTGAATAACATGTTCATACCTATAGTTGGGCTAATATAGCCAGTGAATAACATGTTCATACCTATAGTTGGGCTACTATAGCCAGTGAACAACATGTTCATACCTATAGTTGGGCTAATATAGCCAGTGAATAACATATTCATACCTATAGTTGGGCTAATATAGCCAGTGAATAACATGTTCATACCTATAGTTGGGCTAATATAGCCAGTGAATAACATATTCATACCTATAGTTGGGCTAATATAGCCAGTGAACAACATGTTCATACCTATAGTTGGGCTAATATAGCCAGTGAACAACATGTTCATACCTATAGTTGGGCTAATATAGCCAGTGAACAACATGTTCATACCTATAGTTGGGCTAATATAGCCAGTGAACAACATGTTCATACCTATAGTTGGGCTAATATAGCCAGTGAATAACATGTTCATACCTATAGTTGGGCTAATATAGCCAGTGAATAACATGTTCATACCTATAGTTGGGCTAATATAGCCAGTGAATAACATGTTCATACCTATAGTTGGGCTAATATAGCCAGTGAATAACATGTTCATACCTATAGTTGGGCTAATATAGCCAGTGAATAACATGTTCATACCTATAGTTGGGCTAATATAGCCAGTGAATAACATGTTCATACCTATAGTTGGGCTAATATAGCCAGTGAATAACATGTTCATACCTATAGTTGGGCTAATATAGGCAGTGAATAACATGTTCATACCTATAGTTGGGCTAATATAGCCAGTGAATAACATGTTCATACCTATAGTTGGGCTACTATAGCCAGTGAACAACATGTTCATACCTATAGTTGGGCTAATATAGCCAGTGAATAAAATATTCATACCTATAGTTGGGCTAATATAGCCAGTGAACAACATATTCATACCTATAGTTGGGCTAATATAGCCAGTGAACAACATGTTCATACCTATAGTTGGGCTAATATAGCCAGTGAACAACATGTTCATACCTATAGTTGGGCTAATATAGCCAGTGAATAACATGTTCATACCTATAGTTGGGCTAATATAGCCAGTGAATAACATGTTCATACCTATAGTTGGGCTAATATAGCCAGTGAATAACATGTTCATACCTATAGTTGGGCTAATATAGCCAGTGAATAACATGTTCATACCTATAGTTGGGCTAATATAGCCAGTGAATAACATGTTCATACCTATAGTTGGTCTAATATAGCCAGTGAATAACATGTTCATACCTATAGTTGGGCTAATATAGCCAGTGAATAACATGTTCATACCTATAGTTGGGCTATATAGCCAGTGAACAACATGTTCATACCTATAGTTGGGCTAATATAGCCAGTGAATAACATGTTCATACCTATAGTTGGGCTAATATAGCCAGTGAATAACATGTTCATACCTATAGTTGGGCTAATATAGGCAGTGAATAACATGTTCATACCTATAGTTGGGCTAATATAGCCAGTGAATAACATGTTCATACCTATAGTTGGGCTAATATAGCCAGTGAACAACATGTTCATACCTATAGTTGGGCTAATATAGGCAGTGAACAACATATTCATACCTATAGTTGGGCTAATATAGCCAGTGAATAACATGTTCATACCTATAGTTGGGCTAATATAGCCAGTGAATAACATATTCATACCTATAGTTGGGCTAATATAGCCAGTGAACAACATGTTCATACCTATAGTTGGGCTAATATAGCCAGTGAACAACATGTTCATACCTATAGTTGGGCTAATATAGCCAGTGAACAACATGTTCATACCTATAGTTGGGCTAATATAGCCAGTGAACAACATGTTCATACCTATAGTTGGGCTAATATAGCCAGTGAATAACATGTTCATACCTATAGTTGGGCTAATATAGCCAGTGAATAACATGTTCATACCTATAGTTGGGCTAATATAGGCAGTGAATAACATGTTCATACCTATAGTTGGGCTAATATAGCCAGTGAATAACATGTTCATACCTATAGTTGGGCTACTATAGCCAGTGAACAACATGTTCATACCTATAGTTGGGCTAATATAGCCAGTGAATAACATATTCATACCTATAGTTGGGCTAATATAGCCAGTGAATAACATGTTCATACCTATAGTTGGGCTAATATAGCCAGTGAATAACATATTCATACCTATAGTTGGGCTAATATAGCCAGTGAACAACATGTTCATACCTATAGTTGGGCTAATATAGCCAGTGAACAACATGTTCATACCTATAGTTGGGCTAATATAGCCAGTGAATAACATGTTCATACCTATAGTTGGGCTAATATAGCCAGTGAATAACATGTTCATACCTATAGTTGGGCTAATATAGCCAGTGAATAACATGTTCATACCTATAGTTGGGCTAATATAGCCAGTGAATAACATGTTCATACCTATAGTTGGGCTATATAGCCAGTGAACAACATGTTCATACCTATAGTTGGGCTAATATAGCCAGTGAATAACATGTTCATACCTATAGTTGGGCTAATATAGCCAGTGAATAACATGTTCATACCTATAGTTGGGCTAATATAGGCAGTGAATAACATGTTCATACCTATAGTTGGGCTAATATAGCCAGTGAATAACATGTTCATACCTATAGTTGGGCTAATATAGCCAGTGAACAACATGTTCATACCTATAGTTGGGCTAATATAGGCAGTGAACAACATATTCATACCTATAGTTGGGCTAATATAGCCAGTGAATAACATGTTCATACCTATAGTTGGGCTAATATAGCCAGTGAATAACATATTCATACCTATAGTTGGGCTAATATAGCCAGTGAACAACATGTTCATACCTATAGTTGGGCTAATATAGCCAGTGAATAACATGTTCATACCTATAGTTGGGCTAATATAGCCAGTGAATAACATGTTCATACCTATAGTTGGGCTAATATAGCCAGTGAATAACATGTTCATACCTATAGTTGGGCTAATATAGCCAGTGAATAACATGTTCATACCTATAGTTGGGCTAATATAGCCAGTGAATAACATGTTCATACCTATAGTTAGGCTAATATAGCCATTGAATAACATGTTCATACCTATAGTTGGGCTAATATAGCCAGTGAATAACATGTTCATACCTATAGTTGGGCTAATATAGCCAGTGAATAACATGTTCATACCTATAGTTGGGCTAATATAGGCAGTGAATAACATGTTCATACCTATAGTTGGGCTAATATAGCCAGTGAATAACATGTTCATACCTATAGTTGGGCTAATATAGCCAGTGAACAACATGTTCATACCTATAGTTGGGCTAATATAGGCAGTGAACAACATATTCATACCTATAGTTGGGCTAATATAGCCAGTGAATAACATGTTCATACCTATAGTTGGGCTAATATAGCCAGTGAATAACATATTCATACCTATAGTTGGGCTAATATAGCCAGTGAACAACATGTTCATACCTATAGTTGGGCTAATATAGCCAGTGAATAACATGTTCATACCTATAGTTGGGCTAATATAGCCAGTGAATAACATGTTCATACCTATAGTTGGGCTAATATAGCCAGTGAATAACATGTTCATACCTATAGTTGGGCTAATATAGCCAGTGAATAACATGTTCATACCTATAGTTGGGCTAATATAGCCAGTGAATAACATGTTCATACCTATAGTTAGGCTAATATAGCCATTGAATAACATGTTCATACCTATAGATGTAGACACATATGTATAAAATAAATAGACAATAGAATGTAACCAGAGATTTCTTCATAGACAACTACAACAAGTCTGTCTGTGGAGCTGAGCAGATCGTTTGTCCCCAGAGCCATTAGCTAGGCTTTTGAAGAGTAAAAGTTTATTTTTTATTTCATAAACACCTTTTAGTGACATGCTTTTTATGTGTTCTTTATTCTTTATTAAAGATTTTGAATGTGTTGTGTGCTTTTTTATTTGTTCACTTCTTGCTGCTTCTTCTGTACTTTGTCTCCTTTTCTTCCTTTTATGTCAGTCCCTTTCTTTTCTTATAAGAGAAAAACTGGAAATTCTCCTTGCATTTATTTAATTTTATTTAATTAATAAACTTGAGCTTATCTAAAGCTTTCCAAACCTCACACTATACGCCGACTGCTTCTCATCTGCTTTTACCGAGATAGATTTCTTTTATTCCTTGTTTTTCTGTCTTTCTTTCTTTTTTTCTTATTATTTCTTTTTACTCTATTTTTCTTTTTTCTGTCTTTTTTCTTTTCTTCATTTTTATCTTTTTATCTTTTACCACTTTTCTCAGAACACTTCTGAGTTTTTAGATGAAATGTTGTGTTAATGAAGGATTAGTCTTTCTTCCTTTTCTTTCTTTCTTTCTTTCTTTCTTTCTTTCTTTCTTTCTTTCTTTCTTTCTTTTTTACCCTTAGGATCCACTGCTGGATCTTCTCTTTGCCCACTTTCTTTTGGATCATGTCTGATGTAGATGTACACAGAACCTCCAGCCTCTCAGAATGTGCAGTTAAGGAGGGCCTTGTCTTTGCCTAGGCCAGTGGGGCCCCTGATAAGGCAGGCATTAGCCAGCTGTGGGGCCTCACAGAGCTCAAACATGACGTCACTGAGTAAACTAAACGCCGGACCTCTTAGAGCGCCGCACTGTTGTTCTGTCTCGAGCTGAGCAGGGTTCATATTTGTAGAAGGGGGGTGGTCAGTTCATATGGCCAAGCTTATCAGAAGATCCGGAACTCTGTCTGCTGTTCCTGCATCAGCATCGAGTTCACCGCTTTGTTTCTTAGACAGGCTGAGACATTAATGTCCTTGCATTCGAAAAAGGACAAATTATAAAGGTATAAACGCGCATGGGACAATCTGCTGGTTAGCCAATTTAATCATCAGTCAGTTACGAAGTTCAGTCTTGTCTGCTGTTATTAAAGCAGCAATCACACATTGCATTCATGCATTCATTAAAAATATACTTCTCTTCCACGTACAGTTAATAACATTTTAATTGCTCTCAGACTTTCTCACAGCTACACAACGCTGTGAAATCTGTTCCAATAACAAAGTCTGGTTTTAGTCTACAATCATTGTGCTCTTCAGCACCACCTAGTGGATGAGTCTGAGTATATGTAGGGCTTTAGAAGCCACAGTCCACACTGTGTTGCTCTTTATTATTGTTGCTCTGTTACACTGAATTTAAAGGGTATGTGTCACAGAAAACTGAAATAACATAAAAAGTAACTTTTTGTCCCTCTATCCTATCAATCATTTATTTTATTCTTTCATTCTTCATTAAACATTATCTCATCTGAAGTTTTCTAAAAATCACCCCTTATACTCATGTGTTTAAGCCCAGTTTTCTTTTTTTTCTTTCTTTCTTTCTTTCTTTCTTTCTTTCTTTCTTTCTTTTATTTATTCTGTCTTTATTTTTCTTTTTTTCTTCCATTTATTCTGTCTGTATTTTTTTCTTTCTTTCTTTCTTTCTTTCTTTCTTTCTTTCTTTCTTACTTTTTTCTTTCTCTTTCATTTTTTTATTTAGTTTCTACATACTTGTCTTTATTTTTCTTTCTTTCTTTCTTTCTTTCTTTTATTTATTCTGTCTTTAATTTTCTTTCTTCCATTTATCCTGTCTATATTTTTCTTTCTTTCTTTCTTTCTTTCTTTCTTTCTTTCTTAATTTTTTCTTTCTCTTTCAATTTTTTATTTAGTTTCTACACACTTGTCTTTATTTTTCTTTCTTTCTTTCTTTTTTATTTATTCTGTCTTTATTTTTCTTTCTTTCTTTCTTTCTTTTATTTATTTTCTACATACTTTTTTCTTTCTCTTTCATTCTTTTATTTATTTTCTATGTACTTTCTGTCTTTATCTTTCTTTCTTTCTTTCTTTTTTCTTTCTTTCTTTCTTTTCTTTCTTTCTTTCTTTCTTTTATTTATTCTGTCTTTAATTTTCTTTCTTCCATTTATCCTGTCTATATTTTTCTTTCTTTCTTTCTTTCTTTCTTTCTTTCTTTCTTACTTTTTTCTTTCTCTTTCATTTTTTATTTAGTTTCTACACACTTGTCTTTATTTTTCTTTCTTTCTTTCTTTCTTTCTTTCTTTTATTTATTTTCTACATACTTTTTTCTTTCTCTTTCATTCTTTTATTTATTTTCTATGTACTTTCTGTCTTTATCTTTCTTTCTTTCTTTCTTTCTTTCTTTCTTTCTTTCTTTCTTTTCTTACTTTTATTTCTTACTTTAATTTCTTTATTTTTCTTCTTTCTTTCTTTCAATTATTAATTTATAACTTCCTTAATTTCTTCCTTTCTTTTAATTCTTTCCTTTTATTTGTATTTTTTTTCTTACCTCCATCATGGAAGTCTTCTTTCATCTCTGATTCTTTTTATTTTGTCTTTGGTTTTTTATCTTTCCTTTTTTCTCTTTTACAGTTCTGCATTCTTACTTTACATACTTCACTCCTTTCTATCTTTCTTCATGTATTTTTCGTTAATTTCTTCTTTTATTCAGCTTCATTCTTTCCTTTATTTTCTTCAAGTTTGTATGTTTGTTGTGTATTTCTGTTACTTTGTGTCTTTTATACTTTTTCTCTTTCTTTCTGTATTTCTTTCTGTTTCTGCTCTTAAGCTTTCCTTTTTTCTCGTTTTTTCACAATTCCATTTTCATCTCTGTCTTTATTTCCTTCCTCCCCTTGTTGTTCTGTCCATCTTCCTTCCTTATTTTGTCCTTACTTTGTTTCCTTCTTTATGTTTTTCATTTTATTATTTTTGAATTTTGTGACTGATTCCTCAGAAATATCATTTCATCTTTAAAATTCAGCCTGCAGCTTTTCTGTCTCACCAGTTTACTCTGAGCATTTCAAATCTAACTGTTTTGAGTACTGGGCAGCATATCAGAACAGAGCCTATTTACTATTTTAGGTGCAGTAACTAAAACAACCTGTTTAATTCAAAGGAATGAAGAGAGGGTGGAGAGTCAGTTACATAGATTTTGATTACAGTCTTTCTTGATTGTTTATGCCCAAATACTGGTACTTGAAACACAATGACCACAACATGTAACTCATGCACCAACCCCCTGAACCAGTTCCGCTCAACAACAAGCACAATTCCTGCTTCACACTCAAATTGCAGTTCTAAAACACACTATTTTCAAAACACTACACACAGTTTTCATAAAGAAAATCTCTTGTTTTTACAAGGAACACACTATTATTCAAAACCCTAAAGTTAAATACCCTACTATGCACACTGACTCATCACATGAGCAAATGCCTGTCACATAGGTTTAAAATTAGCAATCAGAACTCTAAGTTCTTCTGTTTTGGAGCAATGGATGCCAACATGGGAAACAGAGCAATAGGAGTGAGAGGAGGGAGGAGGATGGGGAGGACGAGAAAGGCCAAGGACAGTAATCTCTGATGAGATCTGAGCCACTTTGCCATGGTCTAACTATGAGGAAGGTTGGGCAAAGAGTACAGGCAAATTTGAGCA